>CM068305.1:12273213-13473213 GCA_034768735.1 Schistosoma mekongi
AAGCAGCATTGTTACAAAAGTTTAACAAATTCAAAGAATTCAAAATAGTGTATTAATAGTATAGTAATGTAGTGAGACAAACGATTGTGTTGATAATGACCAGGAATGAAAAGGTTTATATACATTTGGGTACGACAATTAAACGTTACAGAATTTAGAATTTTAAACTGCAAGGTGCAATAGAATCATGTACACGGAGTGCAAAATTTTTGAAAAAAGATATATCGGTTGATAAAGTCCGATTTTGTGAAAGAGAGTGAGCATTGGTTAATTGAAACGGGTTGTATTAAAATCGATCTGGTCCAGAGGTTTGGGAGAATGAGGTAATACTTTTACACGTCATTTTGTGAAGTTATAGGTTTCTATTTAGTCCATTTGCCAGTTATATATCTTGAGATACTAAAAAAGGAGTGGAAGAAAAGAAAACGGGAACCAGAGCAACACAGATTGTATACGAGAACAGCTAAAAATTTAGATAAATTCGCTATGGCATGCCAAATAATCAAATATCCAAGAAGTTCCAGGCATTTTTCGATCTAATAAAAGAAGACAGAACTAATAATGTGGACAAGCGGAAAAATATCAAGGAAGCAATAATCTCAACATGTCAGGAGATTTTAGGTCGCAAGGAGCACTACCATAAAGAATGTATTTCTGTTGGTACTCTAGGATAAATCAAAGAACAGATGAGTGAGAAGATATCAATTAATAGCAGTCTCACAAGAACAGAGAATACATGGGGACAGGCTAAATACACTAATATCAAAAAGCAGGTGAAGAGGAGCATTAGATCAGATAGACAATAATATGTCGAGGACCTAGCAATGACGACGAAGAAGGCTGCAAGAGAAGGAAATATGAGGCACCTATACTATACAACGAAGAAGCGTCTAGAAATTTTGTCAAACCAGAACAACCAACCAAGAACAAGGATGACAAAGCAATCACTGAGATATATGAACATTGAAAAAGGTGTGTAGAACACTTTGAGGAACTCTTGAATAGACCAGAAATTCTGGGAGATGTAGAAGCCTTTACATACTTCGGCAGCATCATCGATAAACACGAAGAGTCTGGTGCAGGTGTGAAGGCACGGACTGGCAAGACAAGGGTAGTATTCCTACAGCTGAAAAACAACTGTGACACAAACTATCTGTCAGCCAATATCATAGTCAAAATTTTCAATACAAACGCTAAGAAAGTTCTATTGTATTCAGCCGAAACGTGCAAGAAAAACTAAGAAGAACATCCTTTAAATGATGCACGTATTTATAAACAGCCGTCTGTACAAGATATTTCGGATCCGTTTGCCAGGCACCATCAACATCAACCTTCTGTGTTAGAGAACAAACCGTCCCAAATCCCCCCCTGGGTAGAAATTAGGAATAGACGGTGGAGGTGGATAGGATACACATTGGTGAAACCATCAAACTGCGTCAGAAGGCAAGCACATCTTCGGCAAATTATATATGCAAAAGCTTTATAAAGTGATGTAATTTATCTTGCGATATCGTAGCTAAAACGTCTAAAAACGTTTCCCTATGCTCTCATATTCACAATTGTCTGGCTCAACTAATTAGACAAACTAAACTGAACCCTGCTGAGAGTAGGCTTCGTGTTTTCGATTTTTGTCTTATAAATTACGTCGTTATGACCTCCACAGGTTTAACTAGTGGTGCCTAGTGATATGTCGTTTACAGTCCAATAAGAAAAGAACTGTTAGAGATACCTTTTGGAAGACAGACATGATATTTTGATTTGTTGTCCATTTGCAAACACTTACTGTATTTCAGGAAACCTACTTACTGAAAAACAAGTGTATGTCGGAAGCATAAATTCTAATCCTGCCCATTAGCTTTGTTAACCACGGAATACCAGTACTGTTGTTTTGTATTATTCCTTCTTTTGTCTTTCCTCTAGTTGTATAAGATCATGTGCAGGACAAGTATGGAACTTTCTAGCACAATACTATTGCCTTCTCCTCAGCACCCAAGTTTCAAGTACTCTTGGTCCTATTCCGCGTCTAGATATGCTCAGTGATCCATTCTGCTGACTATCAGCCGCTTTTTTGAAATTGTGACGCGTTGGTCAATGAGCACGCGGTTCTTAGTCACATGTGCCCTATGCTACAATACATATATTTGGTGTCCTAGTGCTGCAAACTTTGTTGCAACTGGTTTAGTTCTCAATTCATACCTTTATAAATTATAAAAGTCCTGACAGTAACACTTCGTCGAAATATTTGTATGTATGTAAACTCATATCATTCTGATCATGCCTGTAGACTGGCATGCTCTCATGTGCACAATGATACTTGATAATAAAAGCTGTTTATTTATTTATTTAAAGATAAGTTGTTGTTTCTGATCGGAGTACCATTCCATCACTATGGTAACTGTGGCGTAGGCTGAGATATGTGGGTTATTTAACTAACAACAAAAAAAGCAAACCATGTTACAACCTTTGAGTGATAATCCATACTTAACCCTAGAAGCCGTTTCAGAAAAATGTAGCTATTTTTAGGCCGGGAACTGCTGGCACCGAGCGTTTATGCTAAGAGAGTATATTCCGATATACATATTTCTTCTTTTAGCAGAATTATCTAAGCGCTTTTCATATTAGGAATAACAGAAAATAACAAAATAAAGTGGTTAGCACTGATTTGTGAAACTTGCCACATACAATTTAGCCCCGATTAAAACTTTGCGCGTAAATGATTTCTCAAAACCATACATCAAGGAGCAAACTAGTGAAAGTTTACATCATAAATAATGTTTATAACATTTTATGGAAGTTGATTGATGCAACTGTAACAGCCAGAATCTCATTAAATCTCGAAAACTAACGTTCATTTTGTCTGGGGCCGTTAGTTTCTTGAGTTACCTACAAACACACAATAGGATAACGAATAACACAATTTAGTGGTACAAATGTGGCACTAAATTTAACCGTAAATTCAAATTTAATACAATCAGGCTTAACTATTCTAATTCCCTATACAACTGAATGGATTCATGCAATTTGTGCAGTCAATCTATAATGCGACAAATAGACAATGAAAAGCATAAATTTGGTTACGTGTCCACAAAGAAATACGTTCCCCAACAAATTAGGGAACCAGATTAAGTTCGCAACAACTAACTAAGCCAACTGCTCTAACAGAGACAATTAAAACAGTTAAACAGTAGGGCTTGCAGCTAAGTCCAGTAAAGCAAAACTGGAAACATTAATTGGAAATAACATGTAACTATAAGGAGACTGAAGTTGCACACGGTATATGACCAAGTTACGTTTGGATTATTACCAGAGCAACTTCTAACGATTGAACCCACTCTTACGAATGAGAAGAAATCAGAAGGCAATGAAGGATGGAAGAGAAGTTATATTTGATCGGGAATGGAGCGGCAATGGGTTAGCAACGTCTAGGCTGGCAAACTAGAGAGGGTTGCTTGTTTCGGTACGGCGTGGCGAGATGTGGTGGTGATACGTGACCGAGCGCCTTCAACTTAGTAGTGTCCGCTAAAACAAACATGGTCAGCATCAATGTCGAAACCTATGTAACTATTTATTTTGGGGATTATTTACCGCTACAAGACATAAATACAATGCTTATATATTCGTCTACAAATGCTCTAACATGATGTCTTTAAGTTTATTCTTCTCATTTTTGTTAAGATGCTATTCACATAGTCTTTGTAAGTCATTTGAATTTTCAATCTTATCATTTCATTTCCTCGAAACACTTGAATATGAATATATCCATGATGGAACCTTAGTTTGTTTCTCTACTACACTTACTAGTAAGCAATATGTGAAAAATGATGAAATATTCATACCGAAATTCAGATAATACAGAGAAGCTCAACAAATAGTCTTAGAAATATTTATTTGTAAATATTTCTATGATTACTAAGGCTGTAAAGCAAAAAGAAACTTGACTGTTACTTAGGCACTCATTATATTATGCTGTGTAATGCTATTCGGCGTTCATTTTGGTTTTCATATTTTATGCTCATGAGCTTAAAACCAGTACCATCGGACGTAAGGAACCCATTCAAATAGAAAATTTCATTACTTCCTCGTCATGTTTCAAGCTAAGTGCATTAATAGTTGAGGTTCGTTAAAAAGTATTTCTCGTAAAATTTCATCAGCTCGGCAGTTTGTTATCTATTTTCAACAACATGAATAACACATGTATCTCACCAAATTCCGTAAAAAAGCAAAGGTCGTTCTAAAGAGAGGAATGGCTGGGTAATATAGTACTATAATGTAGTACCATAACTAAGTTATTCAGTGATACCGGATAAAAGCTGTTATATACTACCCAGTTACAATTCTGTAAGATACTTACAAACCGTTTAATAAAGTACATTTTTCAAAGAAATTTTTAGCAAATTTGTATTGCATATCAGCTAAACTAAGTTGTCACTGTTGAGTAGAAGCTAGATTTTTAAAATATCAATACGATTCTTCTGTCAACCATAAGGTTTTTCTTAACTGAGTGTCGACCATGACCATTATTTCTAAAGCACAAGTGGAATATCAACACGCCTTCACAAAACGATCAGGCACTTCATATTATCAATAGGAATACTTAACATTTCTGAAGGATTTTGACCAGTAGCTGCAATTATAATGGCTTTACTATGTCACTTCTAGAAGAGATGTTGGTGAACGATGGAAATCAACTGCAGAAAGTGATGCTAATATGCAGCTTTCTTAACATAGGATCTTATAAAATTGAGGTTGCTCTTTAGATTCTATACACTCGGTAAGTGTGTTTGATGACAGCTTCTCATACTAGAGGATAAAAATATTTTGTGATCACTAAGAAGATATTTAATTTCTTACTGGTATCAACAAAAATGTGTGACTTCGATTCTACAATAAGTGTTGTTCAATTGACTTTGTATTCACTGGAACTCGAGGAAATAGTAGTAAATGATTTTAAGCTTCACTGTTGTATTAGGTTAGATTTATTATTTGACATTAAAAGTACCAGCACCAGTTCACCTTCCTCAACTTATTACGTCGTCAGCATTAAATATTTTAATACATATATATGGTAACACGTCGATTTTCTAGTTAATAGTTGACCTTTAAATAACTGTCGATGTGGTATGGTTTTATCCATTGTGTTAAATACATCATCATTTATTCTGCCAGGTATATCACCTGAATGATCAGTTCCAGTATCCATTCCTTCAAAGTTCCATATTTCATCTCAAATGAAGATGTTGAGTGCAACGAAAACACAACCAACTTATTTGTTAGCAATTGAAATGTAAACTTTTATTAGCTACCTAACAATCTTTAGCTTTAATTTTCGTGCTACTTACAAGTAGTCTTATAACGACTATAAAACCTATATAGAAGTTGTTCAGTGTTGAATTATAACAAACAGTCCTGGTAATATGATTATTACTTGATATGTATGAAATGAAATTCTGGCAATCAGTCTTTTCTAATTTACCAAATTTACTAATGAAGTTTAGTACCATAAATTTACAATACTGCTTGAATCATTTGATCATGACAATCCAGGAGTGAAGTCGTTTCCCATAATGAGTGATCGTCTCTCTTATTCTACTACTACTACTAATACTACTACTACTACTTTTACAAATTAATTTAAATGGAGCTCTACCATCAGCAAATGATCGAACTGAGATGCTGTCTACAGCTAGATATTAGGAGCTTAACCTAAAATTCGTGGGTTCCATCCCTGATTAGATCGTGGATGAATAACACCACCCGATGAGTGCCATACGAAGACGAATCAACTATGATTTTCATTATTAATTAACTGGGATCAATCTGCGACTATTATCAACAAAAAGTATTTTTAAATAAAATTTTCGAAGTCACTTGTTCTCTTCTGATTTTAATTCTTTATGATGTTCCCACAATGGAGGAGGGGAAGGGAAGGGAACAACTAGTCAATTTTAATGGTTGGCGTGGCTCTCTAGTCAATGTTTGTCCAGCTGAACCTAAGAAAAGTCTATTAAGTTGCACTCATCTAGACGATTCTTAGTGAGTCAAACTTACTTCTGAATTATATATATATATATATATATATATATATATATATATATATATATATAACGAATAGGCTAGTGATCTAATATAAGACTAACGGTGATGTATTCGGATCTTTTTGTTAGATCAATGGAATGATATATACATACCTGTTGCACAAGTGTAGCTATCTGGACCCAGTAGAGTATTAGTGAACGTAGTGGCATTTGGTAAGAAACGAACTAAGATTGAGTCCAAGTGTAAGCAACAACCCGGATACAGACGCATCCAGTTGATGAGTCTAAAACAGAGATAAACGCGTTTTATTGATTCTGTTTGTCAGTCAGCATTGAACTTAACTAAGACAAACAATGTTTGAATCTAGTTAAACTTATCCTATCATTTAAGTATATCCATAGATAGTTCGTCTATTGTCCACATACGATACTGCTTTTGTATAAATTTGGCTTATGACAGATAAGTGGATACCTAAACGCACGTTTTATCCTATTTTGAACTCATCATATATAAGTACTATGTTCTAATATTAGCATTCTTACCTTGATTTGAGCTCAATCTACTCTCTTCAAGTGTCAATGACTTAACTGCCGATATCAGTAACTACAAACGAACACGAACTTATTCAATTACTTTTATTAAAGTTTGATTATGATTGTTAAATCCAATTGATAAATTTAAGTGAACATGAATTATGGTCAGTTAATCTCTTTTTTTCTTTAAATTTCACTTGTATCAAATGCATGAACTTTATTCTCATTCGATTTGAATGAATATTTATGTTTTCATTTGTACATTTTCTTTAATTATCTGCATTATACTATTGAAATCAATACAAGTAACTTGTTTTTATTGTTATTGTAAAATTTTGTTAAATTGGGAGTGGCTCATATTTCAATTCTTCACTGTTCTTTTCTATCTCCCTCTCTCTTTCTCTCTCTCTCTCCTTTTCCTCACTTTCCTTCTATTTTTTGTTTTTATTTATTGCAAACATGAAAAAACAAAAAAAAGAAGAAGAACATTGCTAGAGGGAAATTTAAGTAAAATAGAGAAAAAAAATTTAAAAAACAAGAACAACAACAACTGATAACAATAAGTTTTAAAGAAAACAAATTCGAAATATCATTATATAGATACATAACTTTGAATAGATTAGTAATTAAGCAGAAATGAAAACAAAAAAACTAAACAACAACTAAAAAAGTTGAATGAAATGAGTAGAGAAAAACAATTGATGGCAATAAAAAGAGAAAATGTTAGCTGTTGGCCAAATAAGAAAAAAAGATGGATGTGTTACAAATAGAGAAGAAAGTTTGATTTTTTGTTTGTTTTTCACTTTTTCATTCATTCTATTTCTTCTTAACTAACTTATATAATACACTAGTCTATATGAGTAATGTAAATAATAGCCATTAATAATAAAGTTTGTTATCTTATCTTAAATGTTAAGGAATTGGTTTATTGTTCACTGTGTAAGAATTGCATAAAGTAACGGAGTATATTTTTTTAAGGTTACATGGCAGCCTGTTTGAAATCTTGGGCTACCACTTTTACCAAGGTTACTTTATCGTTATTTGTTATATTTTTATTGCTCAATCATGTTCTAAAATTGGATTACGTACTCATGAACGTTTATAAAAAATCTACAACCTAACGTGAGTAATCTAGTTACATCTAAGCAAAGACATCATGGTGGATGATAACATGCGTTACTAAATAAAGATGAGAGTATGAACATAGAAAGATAGATAATCAACTAACTGTATTCCTGTTTCCCCGGAAGAGGACAATATACTGTGTACAAAGGAAAGTGCTCCACTCATCTATTAACGAAAGTTTTAGTGCCTTAAGGTGCTGTTCTTTCCGGTTTCTTTTCCCATTTTTCTTGAATAACTTGCCCTTTTCTATGAAAAATACCTTTTTTAAATACACAGATGATCTTACTCTTTGTATACCTGTTTCTTCCTTATTGAACGATGGTCTAATTTGAATGGTTTTCAACTTAATCCCTCCAAATGTCAAACAGTCAATTTCAGTCTTAGACATAGAAAAGACATAAATGCTCATGTGCATTCACATGATGTTGTAAGATTGAAGAATCTATAATTAAGACTACGTCAAAAAATATTTGTTTTGTTGTTGCTTTTACTTCTGTTCCATTTTGGTCCTCGAATGTTTTACGAACATTAAAGAGGGTTTTATCGTTTACTATACTATTTGAAGCGATTACTTAGTTTTGGTATTACCAAGCACTTATTTTTGCTGACGTTGTATGTATGTATATCATGTATAATTTTTCAGATGTGTTCATGGAAAAGTAACTTGTTGAGACACTGTATGCTGAAAATTCATATTGTACTTAACATACTACTGAATGAAACTATTATTATTATTGTTATTACTAAGAAAGTGATTATTCATTCTATTTTCTACTAAGTAAACTGTTCACCTCAAAGACATGTGATTACTTCTTTCAATTATTAACTAAATACCTATCCATAACATTGATTTAACTATCCTACAATTGAATAAATGATATGTGATTGTAAACGTATCTTTTGTTCCTTAAAGATTGATCTCCATAGCATAGCCAATGAAAACCAAACAGCACTGAACAGACTATTCGTTCTATAATGGAACTCTCCAGTAATATGTTCATTCAGTCATTACATTTTAGTTAATTTTTAATAAAGAGCAGCAATCACCCAACACCAGTAGTAATAACTTTCTCACATCTGATTAGTGTGAACTTAGTCAGTCATAACGAAACAACAAATCCACCTCATCTCAGTAACATTATTTGTTTCTGTGACAATTAAAATACTTTAATTGTTTTCATTTGAATTAGGTTACAGAGTACCGTGATTAGTGATCACAGTATAAAATGTTGTGCATTTCTATAGATACTCCACCGCCACTCCATATGCACACACATTCACACGTATACACCTCTTTGTTTATTTTTATCCATATGAACGAAATAAGATAAGGGCGTATAGTTTTATTTCCGAATTACAATGAAAATTTATCATATTTCTATTATTCGTTATTACGTTGAAATTAATAAATTGTAATTTAATCAGTCAATTAATTAGTTGTAATTGGATGATTTGGTAATTGTTGAATGTTGATTTGATATCACAAATTAGTCGGAGTTAAATAATCAGTTGAAAACGAGGAAGCACAGGATATCTGTTTTGGAATACTATGGGACTCCAGTATTACTCATTCACGACCCTACCAGTAAGAGAACTTAGGGCCCTCTGACTCCGTAGAGGACGATTTATTAATAGACCACTGAGCCGGAGCCAAATGGTTGATTTTTTGAACTCACTCACTTCGTGGTATTTTTGCTTGATTTAATCCATTAACACCAATGAGTAATTACCTCATACCCGAGATAGTTGAAATTCATTGGTCATCTCTTCTCAATGGAAATTTAGGAAGTTGGTTACAGTGAAGTTGGTCACTAGTGAGCTGACATTTACTGTAACTGAGTGTGAGGCAGTTACTCACTGATGTTATTAGACGATGTAGCACAAATACACCACAAATTGTTGGAAGTTAGACCTTTGGGAGGCGGCTCATTGGTCTTATGATTAAGCGATCGTCGTGGGATCAGGAGGCTCTGGGTTCGGTCTATGCGAGGTCGTTGGTGCCTACTGATGATCAGTCTCATTCTAGGATGATACTGCTGTCCAATACTTCCTGGTAGTCAGTGGTCGTCAAATTCAAACCAGTTTATGATATCAAGTTAATCAATTACTCAGATTAACAAATTCATCAATATTATTGTTAAACAATGATGCGAATTTATCAGTTCAAATATCCCTGTTAATTCAATTACACTGGATGTATAAAGGACAAGTTCATTACTGTGCTACAAATTATTATCTTTCACGGTTGAGCGAAGGTTGAAACAAGAAATTAATAAGTTCTATCTTCGCACGTTTAGCGAATATCAGTGTATTTTGAATCACTATCCACATTCTCCACAGATGTCATTACTTACAAACAGCCGAAGCCATTTAGTATTTAATAAGAGCCTCTCTTCATTTCACAGTCATTAAACCAGTCACAATAAGCTACACTTCCATTATTAGTGAACTGTAATAAGAAGCTGATTGTAAAGAAATATTGTTCAATTAAGCTAAATTATTAATCATGTGGTTACATAACTTGATCATAAATGCTAATGCAAAACATGAAATTAGTTAACATCATAGGTTTCAGTTCAAATTAATTTCAGGCAATCTATAAGATAATGAAAATATATGCTGAGTTCGTTGTATGAATTATTAAATAAAGAGGAAATCTATATACTACTTACAAACTGATGTATACTTACACATGTAGTACGGTAAATAATTTGTGGGCAAAGGTTGATTACAACTTTCGAATGCTGCCTTTTATGTTGCCTTTCAGACATATTTTTTATCAGGAATTCTGATGAATACCCGCCTTTTGTTTACAAATTTATGTATATTTTTATATCCATACTCAATGTCATCAAGTGACGTTCTTCAAACCGAGCAATTAATTAAAAGTACTTCATACTGTGATAGGGATAGGATGAGGCGGTGAGGTAGTTACCAAATGATGGTAACAGATGTGGTCTTGCAGACGTATAAACAATTAATTGAATTAGAAATATCAACCGTTAAGAGCGGATTAAACAGTCTAATTATAAATTGTTCACCTCGGTGTCAGAGAATCCTAGGTTCGATTCCTGATGGGGTCATGAATGCACACTGCTGACGAGCCCCATACTGTGACAAAATAGCTGTCCAGTGTTTCCTGGTGATCAATGGTTTTTTAATTCAGACCAAGTTGTGATATCAAACTGACATTCAACAATCTCCACAACACTCAATTATAATGAAATGAAGCTTAAAAGTGAGTAGATTAACTTAGAGAGATCTTTTTCTATACAGTTCCACTTTGTTATTACTCTACCTACTTTACTTATCAGTATGATATTCAGAAACAGAATGCTATGAATGTTTTCTTTTTTAACTGTATAACTAACGTTATAAACATTACCGAGTTCACTTAATACGTTGTTATACTTCATCTCAGTGTATTTTTAGGACTATGAATGTGTCGTTTACATTAACAACAATGGGATTCTAACTCATTTATGATACACTTTAATTGGTTGTCCTATAGCTCTATCCAAAAATATTTACTAAAATTGAACCTAATAATGATCTCACTACAACAATTTTCACAATATTGATAGAAATTATTCATTGAACAGAAAGTTTACATTCATTGTTTATTGCATAATTAACTGTTCCAAACATTCAATCAAGATAGATAGATATATACGTTGTATAGCTAAGTTATTCATATTGACATTGTAATAAATACGATCAATTTATTCATTTGTAGTTGTACATTAGAATTCTTTCAAAGATTAAACAAAAAGTGAATTATGAGTAGACTCTTTCAATTTCACTCCCTAGTTATATATTACAGAGATAACTGATAGTCTAATAAAGAAAGTTTACTTTTAAAGTGATGAATTATGTAGATGTATATTGGCTGAAAATTTAGGCTTACACTATATCATAAGTTAGCAAACTTGTCTAAAATCACTTCATACAATTATGTGTAAATATGTAACAATTATACACTTTCTTATATTTACCTTTATGGAATTCTATATTTCTTTTTGCGTGTATCTATGATCAATGAGGCACTGTGTGAAGTAGACCGGCTGCTCAATGTTTCCGCTTGATTTATGCATAAACACTGATTTATTTATTATATCAATTGATATAAATGTAGAAAATCTATTTCATTCATGAATTAATTTTTATATATGTGATGATATACATTCACAAGCATAAACATAAAGGGATGTATCCATCATTCTTCCTTTTGAATATTATTATACAATATGTGATTAGAAACATTAAATTTGTCTATCCTTGTTCTAACCAACATACATACAACTTGATCAAGTCTAGTCAATTATCATTACTAAAGTGATAAGGACACAAGAAAATGGATAGAATGAAGGAAACAATAGCAGAAGCAAACAACAACAACAACAACTACTATTACTAATAGTAATAATGATAACGTAGACCTTTCAATTTATTCCCTTTATATCTTAGTAACAGGTTATATGACCAATTAAATAAAAGAAAACACGTGTTATATAGGTTAAGAGTATACAGTAAAACTATACCTAATTGAATATGCTGAATAATTGTTTCTCTGTTTTTTGGTCAGTCTTCTAGATTTTGCTTATTTTCATTGTAGTCTATGATGTGTTTAGTATGTTGTGACATGAAATTATGATCTAAAGACGAATGAATAAACGAAAATAATAACAACACAAAGAGTGTTTGTGTGTGTGTGTGTGATTGTATGTTTACGAAGGAGTGTGAGCCAGAGGAGGGAACGGGTGTGATGAATACTTAGTCATTCAAGCGTCAAACAAAGGCATGATAGAATATATGAAATCAAAAAGGAAGCAAAATAATTACTTAGATCATTAACACTAGTTAGAATAATAGTTACAATAGCTTTATATATATATATATATATATATATATATATATATATATATATATATATCCTGATGTATAACTTAGTCTAACTGAATGTAATTAAGGAAAGAAGTCAGTTGTAGCCTGACTAGCTTATCAGTAATATATCAAAATGTAAAACTTTATGAACTGTGTTATTCACACCCAGAACAATAATTTTTTTAGGTATGCTGGTCTAACTTCATGATGATTGCCAGCTACCACAAAACGTAGGTTGTTAGCACATTGTTTTCTCAACTACCTCTAACCACTTAAAATCAGCAACAATAAGGACATGTCGAATTACTTTGGTTAGTAAATATCATATTGTAACTAAAATTTGTTAAGTACTAAAAGGCTAGTTAATTATAACATCGATCGCTATTCATTGATAAAGAGATGTAGTTGTACGAGTATTTGCCTGTAAGATTGAGGAAACAGATCTACTCTAGTGGATGGGGGGGGATTCGCGTTACTCTGCTTCCCAATCTAGGATATTACAAATAAGTTTATCAGTTCACAAGTAACTCCCTAAGACTGTAATATTTATATCACTATGTAACGATTAATGTGATGATTGTTTAGTTCTTTTTCATTGCTGATTGAATTTTATCGAAGTTTCATTGAAATTATCACTAGTTTGAGTAACTGAACATAGAATGCACTGTTTTGATTATTAGAATATATTTGGATCTTCCAATTGATTTGTCTGGATTAATACTGATCAATCTCCGTTAGCAGTGTGAAAATCGAAATTTGAATGCAAGTACATCCATCCGACGACTCCTGAGTTGTACGAAACGTGCGTTCTAGATTGCTCTTGCCAACCACAATCCGACACAAACATCACTGTCTTAATGTTTATTATTTAAGAGTAGTCGACAAGATGTTGATCTATGTTTTTTATGTACAGTAACTAAAATGTTCACTACTATCATATTGAACTAAAACTATACTAAATTTTCCTTCGATGAAATATGATTTACATAAGTTTAACTAGTCTCTGCGGAATCCTACCGTCAAACATTATGGATGTCTAGTTAGTCAGTGTTGCTTACAAAAACGTTTTTATGGAAATATACATATATTGGTGGGCATTTTGTGAAAAAGTTGATAACAGTCATTTTCATTATAAGTTTTTATTACATTACATTGAACTTATTGTTTTGTTTGAATTTGTCACAGATTGATGTTGGTAGGGTGCCATTGAAAATTAGAGATGACTGAACAGCTTTGACATGCCTTATCAGTGCGTACCCTAAATTTCTCTCCAGGAGCTTCAAAAATGTATTCCTAAGGAGTCTCGTACTAAAACGAAACGTCTGTCCAGTTCTCTTTGATTTTCAGTCTTACCATACTAACATGAATCTGTAACGAATTCAATCAAACTGAAACGTGATACCAATCTCCGTAAATCATCTTAATTCAATTATTCTTTTAAATCTGTGAATACTTTTATTGTAATGCTTAAAACAGTCAGTGAAGATGAAGGCAAAATGTTAAGATATATAAACACTCATATTAATATCTATGATACAAATTGTTTATATGAGATAGTTTTTTATTCTGTAATTGGACAGAGACAAGAAATTTGGTCAACCAACCATCTTTGATTGTAAAAGAAATATCTTCAAAGTTTATTTTATATGAAACATGTACTAGCTTTATGAATGTAGTACCATGAACCTAGTTTCATCTCAACTAAGTGTAATATGTTAACTGTTTAAACTGTTGATGCTAGCAATCTCATTTCTAACATGTTTGAACACTATCAGTTACATTTTTTGCACAGAAGTCAAGAAATTCATCATAAAGACAATTTCTAGTGTAAATAACATTTTAAGGAATATACGAAAATTAACTAGGAAACTAATAAAATCCATGAAATGCTGTTAAGCTAGTTCAGTCTGTCTAGAGACTTCTTATCATTTCATACCAATGGCATAAATGATTAAATATGATAAGTGACGTTAGTCTAACTGGATTCTCGTTAAAAGTAGAAGCTAGAATTTATGTTCTATCCTATTTACAACTCCTTCGATGGATGTAACATAATCTCAGTGATGATATTCACAAAACCTTTCACTTTGAACATCGATATGTTATAAAATATGGTAGTGAGTTCATATAACACCTAATTAGTTCAATAGAAATAAAGGTAGAAATAAAGGTTTGTAAGTATCTATTGTTTATATTTAGCACTATAATTGATCGATCTCTTTTATCGTCTAGTAATAGCTTTGTGTTGTATTCTTAATGGTCTCAAAGGTTTGGTTGTTTTACGAACGTCGTAATACTTCATGCTTTTGTCAGTAATTCATATCTGAATATTTTGAAGTCTCATAAAAATAACTGGAAAGTCTATGATTGATGCTGTTTAGAATCAAGCAGTTAGTAACTAAATATCATGTTGTATTCATATTGTTAGTGTTTTTATTTTGGTATTCAGAATTACAGTCATGAAGTAACCCAGTAAGAACTCGGTAGTAACATTAGTAAAAGTGTACTGTATTCCCTAGTAGTAGGAGAACAAACAAACCAGCAATCAATAGAACAGTGATATGTATCAGATCATACTAAAATCCGTTGTTTTAAATGTATAGTGCATAGTGTGAATAGAACGACCAACGGCATAGAATGAATATAACGGTTAGATTAGCATACTATACCAATGTAATGTAATAATGGAAACAAATAAACAGGCACACAAGACACATATAAGGGATACATAAATCAAAACACATAGTGACACGTTTATGAAAACACCAGGACCTGAAGTATACTTAAGTCAAATGAAATGACCATTGAAGATCACCACACATATTTTCTACATCAAATAAATTGATTATCAAGTGGTTCGACCCTCAGATTTGACACTTAGTTTACGTTGAATTTTAACAGACAAATAAACTGAAAACCAGAAGATAATTATGTTTAAGTAGTGGACACAAGTTATATAATATGCTACAATTACATAGTTCTAGACAATCAATCACCACACAATGTGTATTCATTAATCCACCGTATAACACTAAGTGATATGCATGGACAAACAAGATTACCTTATGATTTTATACAGTTTATCAACGAATTCTTTGTTCACAATTTTTGTTATTTTCTGATCAGTAACAGAACAGTTAATTAATCTTGCGTTTTCATTTTTGGATTGATCAATTGTTTACGGTAGTCATGAAACGAGTTGTATTGGCCGCATTAAACCAACTCTGTCAAAACTTATGTTTGAACATCACTCTACCTGGAGTATGTACATCGATCAACAGGTTCATTCTCGAACACATAGTAACCTCTAATCACGTTGCCTCACCAGAATCATCTTTTGAAAGTATTCATATAGTCAAAGCAGCTGGCTCAAATGAGAAGGGGGCGGGGATTGAAATCAAAAATCTGTGTATAAAGGAGGTTTTAGACATCCCCTCAATTCAAACCAATACTTTGTATCCAGTAGAAGCACATTCAAACGCTCACTTTACCTGGAGCCTAGTCTCTTGTTCGCTATAATTAATCTTCAATTCTTTCTTACCTATTACTTAGTATTTTGGCATTGTCCAATTACTATTATATATTTTTTGATCAATCAATTTATCAATACCTGTAACACTTCATGGAGCATAGTTCGCTTGGAATCCCTCTAGGGTTACTACTAGTCCTATGCTTGAGTAAAAGGGTAGGGTTAACCATAGGATCACCAAAGTTTTCCCGTCATAAAAACAACCTTGTTAAAAATACACTAACGAATTATATTTCACATGAGTACAATTAATTCATAAAATTATAATTCTATCTTATAAAGCTTCCTTTTAAACCATAATTGTTACCTGAAGCTTTTAAATTCCTTCTTAAATGACTGTAACAACTTATTTTATAAACTTGATAAAGTTTATTACATAGGAAACTTTTCCCTCTATATCTACGATTGTACACCTAATGTCGTCGTCAAAAAAAGTTGTCTTTATTGAATATTCAACATTCTTCTTTCAATGAATTTCATTAGTTTGTTATAGAACAACAATGATTCATTAACAGTAAATAGAATTTATCTATCAAAATTGCTAGAAATTTTCTTTTTAGAAAAATCTCTTTTCAATTCAAAATTTAATATTCAACTCGTTCAATGTTCAATATGATTATTAATTAGTTGACAATGAAATATTATGAAACATTAAAATACTACTTTTTTCCTTTTCATGTTTTAGCACTTCATAATGATAATTATTATTTATAAGTAGTATCATCTACTATATTTAATACAAGATTGATATTTCAATGAGTCATATAAAAGAAAACACTTTACTATATGAATTATACCCATTTTATAGTAATACAATTGATTATGTAATATGCTTTAAAGGTAGAAGTTGACAAGAATAATAGTTTGATTGTATCAAACTTACAGAAATGTATAACTAGTTAGTAACATCAATAGAATTCAATATAACTTCATAATTTTTTACAAAATATAACAACATCATTATAATAGTTATTATGCAATGCATGAAATGTATTTCTTTTATAAGGAAGTCAATAGTATTCAACATTATCCGATACACAGAATGAAATAATTATCAACTCTTCAAATTGTTCTAATGCATACTTTTTATGATGAAGTTAACTTTGACATTAATGTCAGGAACATATATCCAACTTCAGAAGATCATTCAAAAGACAATATAATACATTGAAGAAGTATATAGACAAGTTATTGATTGTATGATAAATTGATATATTCATGTAGAAAATAATAGACTGTTGTATAAGCATCAATTTGAAGCATTTGATGCAATAAATTAACATTTAGAATATTGACGAGTCAATCATCAACCAACAAGTAAATTACTGTTAAGATAAGTTGTAAAGATGATGAATAATGGTTTAGACTTACAGTTTCATGTTAAGATTAGTATTAGTGTTAGGTACCTTGTATTATTTGTCAATGAATAGTATTTTACTTAATCTACTAAAATAACACACCAATTAAGTATAACTTGTTAAATCAATTGGTTCTGTTATTTTATTTTGTTTTAATATTTCATTAATTTTAATTTGTTGTTGATCTAATGAATTATTGTATGTTGACGTTGTTGAAAACAATGTAGAATTGGACATTGAACAAATAATGAATTGATCATTGAATTTTAAATTATTAGTATTTTTAGTAAGTGATAATTTTTTTGTTTTAATATTTGACTTATTTACATTTTTTATTCGATTATCATGATGTTGTAAATGATTGAATACATTCTTTTTATATGGATTCATTGTTTTATTATGACTTTTATCGAAATGTCTACCTAAATCCCATTTCCATTTATATGATAAACCACAAATAATACAACGATGTGGACGTTGTTTTGAATGTACCATAATATGCTTTTGTAATTCAGTTGGCCATTTTGCTATATAATCACAGTTTGGACATGGATAACCAGATGTATTCATATTATTTGAACGATTTAAGAGTATTTTCATATTCTAGAATAAGTGAATAAATTTTTGATTGGAATAAGTGTTGTCACTCTGGATTACATATTTAAAGTTTAGCTATTTGGATAATATATACGGTCATTTAAACATTATTATAGTGAATATAATAAGATGTCAACAAACAATTCTAGTGGAATGGAATGCAATAAATGTTAGTAACTACTTATGAATTAAAGGTTATTAGAGGCAGTACTTAGACAATTCTGCTCGACTCGTGTTTTGTGCTTAAAGGCAAACTGACAAGGCGTACCTGCAATCCTGAGGAAATCGATACCGTGTATGAGTTGTGTACTTGGATCTTTTAGCTTCATAGTTTGTAGCAGCTATTACTGAACTGACTTACTGATATCATGTAGTACTAACTGAGACGTTTGTATTCATTGACAACTGAGTAGTAACATATTTTGTGGTTGCCTATTTCTCTTGCTACCGATCACGTTCGAATTCCACAAGAAGCTTTAGTTGTTTCAAGATTGAAGATACACGTTGCTGATGATTGCCAAATAGTACGAAACACAGGTCGGAGAGTTTTTCTTGTTGCATACTTAACGCTCAAGAAACAGTGTATGAGAAAGTAAATCACTTAGATTTGTTGAGTAATTTGTTCAGTAATTGACAGAACTATGCAAACATGACACTGGCTAACTGATTTACAGATTTGCACACTAAATCTGACAGCCTAATTTCCGAAAGTGTTTAGTGTTTCAAAAATAAAGCTAGTGTTAACTTAAATGGCTCAGTTTGTTTAATCTGGTTAAAGTTTTTTTAGTAAGCTTTCGTTTTCCTGGATGAGAATGCTAGCTCCATACCCAACACTCCTTCTTCACTCAGGCTTGGTACCGGCAGTGACACTAGAGGAGCTACAGGTGGAATCCTGCTAGGAAACGGAAAAGAGGAAGGCCAAAGGAAACACTGCGTCGTGAATTGGAAGCAGGTATCAAAAAGATAAACAACAATCGGAAACAACTGGAAAGGATAGCTCAAGACAGAGTTCAAGGGCGAATATTGGTGAGCGGCCTATGTTCCTCTGTGAGGGGTAACAGGCGTAAGTAAGTAAGTTAACTGAAAACTTTAAAATCTTAATTACTGCCACATTTCTTAAAATATTTACGAAATGATTATCCTTCACCAAATGAACCAACCTCAAGAATTCTTTGACTGAATCATAAAGGTAGTTGATAGTTAATAAAATCGTTACTGGATATTATTCTATAAATATAACTAGTGAGTTTTATTGATTGAATTCCTTATAGGTTGATGTTGGTAGGGTACCAACACAAACCATGAAATACTGGGTAGCTATCTTATCTTAGTACAGGACTCTCCAGCAGTGTGTACCCTTGATTCCGTCAAAGGAATCAAACCAAACGCCTTTATGTGAGCGGACGCCTAACCTTCCACACTATTAGGGTGGCGTCCAGTGATTGGATTTCCGCCTCCATCAATAGCGCGACAATCATCCATTATCATCGGTGATAACTGTCTGACTATCGACACGCCTAAGCTCCACCGGTTACAACTAGCGAGTATTATGATGTAATCTAGTACTTGAAAATGTATTTACAATCATCATGTAATGCAATGGCTCACATGGTTTAATATTCGTAAAATCCATTATTTGTAAAATTCGACTTCATGATAATCCAGTACTCTTAGAACATCGTATACACATACTACCAATAACTCTAGTGACTGCTACATACTGTGTATTAAAACTCTCAAAGCAAGCTATATCTTAATGTCAACCTTGATTAGAAATGGGCATTCATTATATATGGTATCTTTCACATATTGTATTTTACTTAGTGGTAAACGCTTTAAGTATTACAATAATAATACTAAATTCATTTTATGGCTCATTTGTATGTTCATTTCTCTGAACACTGTCACAACATATGATGTAGTGTAAAATGTTGTGAAGTCTAAATTTTGGAGGAAGCATCTATTGAATATTCTTGACTAAGAGATATTCTGTTAACAGTTATCCTACTTCGTGAAATGGCTGTAGTTTTAAAAAGGTGGCTGTTAATTTCCTGATTCAACAGTTGAGTAATGTCATGTTCATTGTGATAATTAATAGTTTGATTCATTCAATGTGATCTGCTGTTAACATAGATACCGCTTTTAATACACCCTTGGCTTTGTATTCTTGAAAACATTTCATATAATCATTTGAATAAGGTAGGTAATACGCGAAATTTTTCATTCTTTACTTGAAACCATTGAAGGTCTGTATCCGAATGCTATTTCGCAAGGTAATAATTAAAATATTTAATGACCTGTTAATTTGATATCAAGAATTGATCAAAGCTAGTCAACCGTTGGGAACTAGTACTGCACAGCTGTTTCGTTCTAGTATGAAACCTCACAGCAGTAGGCATTTACGACTAACCGGGGATCGAAAATAGGACCTTTTGACTCCACTGAGAACGCTTTACCACTAGACTGTTAACCCAGCTCCCAACGGCTGATATTTCTAACTCGGTTAATTCTAGATATAATTGCGCGACCTCACAGATTGCTATTGTTGGACAACTGACTCACACCAGACAAGGCTAAACTCTACTGGTCACGTCTTCTCACTAGAACTCCAGGAATCACCTTGAGAACTTAATCATTAGTGAGCTGATATTGATTGTAACTAAATATATAAGAATTATTGAATATTAGTTTCATAACATGAAGTGGTCTAAATTTAAATTAAATTAAATTATATAATTGTTGTTAATTTACCTGTAACGAAGTATCGTCAATAGTATGAGACTTCCAGGATTTTGTATGCTCCATTTCTGCTTGTAATATAACATTATGCTCTGTAATAAAGTGATTATTTAATTCATATAATGATGGAAATAGAACATGACAATGATTGCATCTAGTAACTGGTTGTTTACCAGGTGGACTACATTCAGCATAATTAATTGTTGGTAACGTTGTTGATAATGATGAAGAAGATGAATGTTGCAACTTAGTAATATTTGTATTCGACTTTTTATATGACAGTTTCATATCCATATCAATAAAAGGATTTTTCGAATTATTCATAGAATTACTATCATGACTGTTCGAGTTCCGTGCACTTTTTTGATTCATAATACGTTTGAATGTCTTCTTTCTTTTCATATTATAATCACATGATAAATGTATTTGGCTGGATAATTTAGGTTTAATTCTTTGAGTATATTCACAATTTAATTGATATAAAGTTAACTGTTTGTCTTCTTCTCTTTGTTTTAAACTACTATAAAGTGGTGATGCATAATTAGTAGTATAATTTATAGATTTTGTTAATGACTTACATGAATGATTAGATGACATGCTTAAATCCAATGGATACTCATATGAATTATCTTCATTTTTCAATGATTCATTAAATTTTTGACATTTTGTATAAGTAGTATCTTGTGGGATGAATTGATTACGGAAAACTTTATGAAGTTCTGATAGAAATAATGATTGATATGTATTACTATGACTGCTATAATTTTCATGATTGGTATTTAAATTTGTTCTTTCAGTAGTATTGATAGTAGTAGTAGTAGTGTCAGTAGCATTGTCGCTTACATTAGTTAATATTAATGACTGATAAGATGGTTTATTTTCGAATCTATGCAAATATTTAGTAGTATATAATCCTTTATTATCATTGTTGATAGTAGCTTTTGAAAATAATTCAAAAAAGCAATGAAATGCACGAATGAAATGCTCATTCTTCTCTAGCCCACTGGTGGTTACTTCATTAAGGTAAGTAGGTATTGTGTTCATCAATATTTATCAATATGTTGTTATAATTACTAAAATATACTAATAGTGCTGTATTTCAATGAGGGCTGATCGTTTTGTTTCCTTCTTGAAGAAAAAGAAAACCAGTGAAGTTTGCATCATGATATTGATTAATTAAGGACAAATGATACACTTGAAAGCATTTTGTAGACAAAATAAAGGCATGTTTAGTTTATTACCATTTTGAAAATGATTGGTGATAAATGACTTGAAGTAATTTAGTGATATGACAACATATGGTGAGCAAATTGACGCTAGACATGCGCGGATTGAATCAAAGTCCCGCTATGAACATTAACGCGGATGAAAATACATCCAGCTGGTGAGTCACAAACAGGTTGAAACACGTGTTATTGATTCAACCATAGAGGTATATTCCAAAGTTTAATATACTTGTACAACACTCTTATATCAATGCAGTCTGCACAGGCTGCATATATAGCAAAATAGACTGATCAATTTCTGTCCATATTAACCTCAACGGAACGATACGCACACCTTGAAACTGCAAATAAATTTACGTTTACTTTTTATCTTACGCTCGTTCATTTAGACAGTATGATTATTATCAGGTAGTCAAAGCCAATTTCTAGTAAGCTGTTATTCTTGAAGTCGAGGTATTAGACACTTAACTATTAAGTGAATCTATAATATTGACTAAACTGATGGTTTCTGTAGGATTAAAACCGATTACTCTTCTATATCTAGTCATCTACACTAAAGTTCAAATTTGTTGTCATGATGTTAAATACAAATTGTATTTTCATCTAGTGAATCTAGTGAACAGAAATTAAGCTTGGGAATACAATTTTACTTTCACTGGTAAATAATCGAATCAATGCAAAATTAACATGAATTTCAATCATCATCTAAAATTTACTAAAATTGAGTATCATGTTGTAGGGAAGAGTGGGAGGGGGGGGGGAAATACGATATAATAAAACAGCATCATTCATTACCATCATTAACTCATGGTAATGAGTTGATCTTTTTTAAGTTGATCAATTATCATTACATTACACTTCATGATAGATCACTTCATTGAATCTCTTCATTGTTTAGTTTCTTCTAATATCTCTATACAATAGACAATAGGTTAAATGAATCAATTCTAAATAAAAGAATCTTTGAACGTGCGATGTTTTAATCATTTTTCACAGTTGCAAATCACGAGACATTAAACAGTAACTTTATTCATATATTGAACTCTTTATGCGAGTGGATTAACTGTAATCAATTAATTAAAAGTTGTTATTAAGAGAGATGAAAATTTATAGTTTTATTAGTGTTTGCATTATGAATGTGAACCTCTGTGAAATTCCATAATTGGACAAAATAAGGAATAATGTTTACTGGTTATTATTCGTTTTCTAGATAAAATTCATCTGTAATGTAATCTATAGATTTTACATTATCAACAGATAAATCAATCAATCAATTAAAATTTGTTACCCCTTGCAGAACATGTGCTGCCGACTAGTATTCTCAAGTCAATTCTTTTCTAGGCTCTTCTTTCCAGTTCTTAACTAGTGATATTCATTCATTTCATGTTTTCCTGTAATTTCCGAATCAGTGTGGTCATTTGGTGTTTCGCTTTTTCTTTGCCCTTGAGGATTCTATATTAGCGCATGTCTTGTAAAGCAGTTTGACGATTTCCACAATATATGGCATATCCACCATTGGTGGCTTATTATTCATCTTATTACGGATATGTAAATAATTACAGCTACTCCTTTAGTATTCATCATTTTGAGAAACTAGACAGTCAATTCTTAGTGGAAAGTAAATAATTTCACAATATTTACAAACACTATCATAGAAATGTAATGACAACTGAGTAGATGGATTTTGATTCAGTCTAGAAACATTCCATTTTCGAAATATTTAGGCATTATTATTTAACAAAACAACAGTAAACATTAATTTCTAACTGTTTCTAACATACAAATAACATGAATATATTTTAATCTGATTATTAAGTTAACTTAATACCAATCCCTACGAACCATCTCTATTCGATTCTATATAACTCCTGGGAATCAAATGAATAGATGTAGTCAATAGAATTCAACTATGTTAGACATGTAGTAACTATCTACTATGCAATATAATGTGAATTCAACTAAAGTTAAAAATAATAACTATTGAACATTATCTCGATAGTCTAAATATTAAACACTAAGTGAAGTCCCAAAAAAGTCACAATGGAAGTGTTAACACATGCTAATGAGAAGTTCTATACTGAGACAAAAAAGTTATTGTATATTTCATGGTTCTTGGCAGATATCTACTTCAGGCTAAGCCATAATATGAAACTACATATTTCAATAAGTTTTATTATTCACTGTATTATGATGCATAATAACACTTATTCACTTAAAAGTCATTTCCTCTTCATGTATATGATTAGCTGATTGAAATAACATTATAAACTGATTAAAGTAGAAAACATGATTCTGTTACTGATTGATAAAGCTAAATACAAAAATAATCAAATAAACATGAAACTTGATTTATAGTTTCATCCTTATCTTTCCATAATTACAATGATAAATCGATATATATGTCACAGATTGATGTTGTCAGGGTACCAGTAAAACCAGGGAGCACTGGATAGCTGTTTCGTTTTAGTGTGGAACTCCTCAGCAGTGCGTACCCCAGATTCCGCACCAGGGGCTTCAAGTTGACGGCGAACGCCTAATGATTCACACCACTGGGTTGGCATCCAATGGTAGAATTCCCACTTCCATCAATTTGTGATATATAACGCGAGGATCATCCATTGTCATTGGTGATAACTGTCTCACACTCAACAAGTCTGAACTCCACCAGTCACGATTTCTCACTAGAGCTTCAGGAACATCCTAGAGTTAGTCATTAATCAGCTTATTATTATAGTTCAACTGGGATGGTTATTTTTGTGGAGATTGGTTATTTATTTGATTAAATATTTTACAGATTGGTGTTAGCAGGGTACCAATGAAAACCAATCAAATAAATAACCAATCTTCACAAAAATAACTATCCCAAATCGATAAATGATAAATTAATGATTAGAATTCATAGAAAAAACAGTACAGAACGTTTATATTCTTGTAAAACTTACATAGTAACTAAAGTAACTTACCTCACTAAAATAAGATTATAAATCAATTCATATAAATGTTAGTCAACAATTGATTGACATTTTACTAGTCAACTAATTACCTAAATTGTAATATAAATCCAACTTGATTTATTTAGTATGAATACAGGATACTTTAATGTTACTATCATCCCTACCCTTCTTTTTGTATTTTGCGTTGGTTATCATCTCACCACCTACGTTTAAATCATTTAAAATGTTCTGGTAATTTTCAGGTAGAATTTCCTGTTTTTCCTAAAATTATTTCACTCACTTCTTGACTATATGGAAAAAAAGGGGAAATAAAAAGAAAAATAACCTGTAATCTGATTGGATAAACAGCATCTACGGTGAACATAATTTCGTTCTTTTTTATGTTCTTCATTATTTGATATAAAATAGTTTCTGTTAGTTGAAAATTGTATAAACCTAATTGTAACTTTACATGAAGAAGACGAAGAATTCACTTCTTTCATAGATACTTGATCGACTAACAAACATACAATTATTATCATCTCACATCATTCTGTTATACCTTCAGAGAAGTTTAATATAACTTGAAGGGGAAAATTAAATGTTATGCTGACAAAATGATTGGTTTATTGCTGATAAATCATTTACCCTCCGATTGGTTAGAAAATATTAAGTTAAATTTTGTAGGATGTAGGAGGATTTCCCAAACTTATTGATTTGTAAATCACCTTTTAATTATTTTTATGTATATAATATCCTGTCCGGACAAAGTAATAATAATAAGGAGAAGAAGTAGAAGGAGAGTAAGAAGAAGAAGAGGAAGAGCAGGAACAAAAGAAGAAAGAACAAACATAAGAATAAGAACCAGAATAGAATACACATCATTAACTAGATTGATTTAACAGCATAATTAACTTCTATATTTCAGTCCATAGGACATTGTAGAATAATCAATTAATGTGAATGTTTAAAAAGAAGTTATTTGTTTTACTGATTAGTCCTAGGTGTATATTAAAGTTATGATACGAGAGAGAGTATTCGTAGTGAAGTTGGTCGTAAATGAATCCTTCTTGGAAATTATATTGTATACATTTAGTTGATGACTGTGTAATGACCAATTCAATGCTCATCAAGTCCTTTATAGCGCTGTTCGAATAATATTAGTCGAGTTATAATGTAGCCACTGGTCTAAGTGACTCGATATAACCGTTACTATGTAGAGGTAGGGACGTACGTTAGAATTCCTGGACCTAGGTTTCGTGTCATTATGAATAACTCAGTGGTAACGGTCCCATATTGTGAAAGTAGATGACTCGGAATCCAATCCACAAGGAAGAATAAATTCTTTCAAAAACTATAGTTACACCTTACCGACGAGTGTCAACTAGCAAGAAATCTAGGTCCAGAGTTTCCTGCTGAATACCCCTGAACTACCCTTCAATGATAAATCATGCATCAATGACCACCATATATTACTTATTAAAGTAAATTACAATGCTCATAATGCTGAAATAACACCTAGATAATCATACGATTCCAAAGTAAAATCTTTTATAGTTGATATATAACTAATAGTATAATGTTTGATAAGTGTTTCGCTCAACTTATGACTTGCCAGTTAGATACAGTTAAATCTTTGTTGTTAGACTGGAGCTCAATACAGTTTACTTCTAATGTCAACTCGTCATGCATTGAGCTACTGACTTTGGATAAATACTGACTTGGTATTTGAAAATAATAGCACTTTATCCTGGTTCAGATTCATATATCAACATTGGAATCCGGATTACACTACTGGTCACATATCAAATATGTTAAAACTTGTGACATACCTGAACATCAATACAATTCACTTGACAGGTATATGTGGCAACAGTGACTGTTCTATTTCCGTCATGATCTAACTTCAATACATGGATGGTTACTTCTATTAATTTTTCTTCTATATTTATCCCGTTTCTTCAACTATTGAAAAAAAACATGGTTTTTAGATTTGATTTTTAACCTCCGGATTATTAAAAATCAGTATTTTTGCGTGAGGTTACAAGTCCACAACAGTGAGCATTCGTAATTCTACACATGATTGAATTGAGAAACTTCAGTTTTCAAGGTGGGCATACCTTCAATTGTTTTTAGAGAATATGTCTATTGCAGTATAGCCTGTCATGTCAAATAGAAATTACAAATTTAGTACAAGCTAATGTGTGAAATACAGTCTTTGGTGTAGTGTTCACCTATTAAATGAGAAGGGAAAAAAAATGTTGTGCTTGGGATAATCTCAGCCTTTTTTCTTAGTTCAGCCTATCAGATATATACTTCATTAAGGTTGTATAGTAAATCAACAAAGAAATATATGAATGTGCAGTTTTGGTACAAATGATCCCCCGGAATATGTCAGTCTATTGGTTCACAAACACTCCACAGCCAATAGGCTTTGACTGACCCTGGTAAACTAAACTATTAACATAGATACTGTTGCAATCTGCCTGTAAAGATTTTGCTTATCATAACAGTCTTTTTAATTTACCTAGTGGGTTTTTCGTTGCATTAAACAGTGCCACTAATTAAAGTGAAAAATCGTAATCACAGACCACTACATTCATTGAATAAATTTGAAACGTATCTTTGAAAACTTGGCGTCACTAAATTTTTTATTGAAGTACATTTGCTTAATTATGATGCTTACAGTGTTGGAGAGCCAGTTCGTCCTATTTTATGGCTTCTCAGCCGTCTTCATCCACGACCCCATTATGGAATTGAGATCAGGATCTCAAGGCTTTTCGGCGAACGTTTAACCATTATACCATTTAATCATCTGGCAACCGACCGTTGATACCTCTAATTCAGTCAATTTGTAATACATTTGTTCGACGTTATTTATTGCTACGTATAAGTAATTACCTTGCAGCTGACATATTTGAACTCCACTGGTCAGGTCTTCCTAATGGAACAGCAGGAATTACCTCTAGAATCTAGTCACTAGTGAGCTGATATTTATTGTAATATCAATATTAAACTAAACCGTGATATCAAATTCAGCACTATCTACAACTCCCAATTACAGCAATAGGTTTATGTTAGGATTAGGTAGGAAGTAGAGTTACGTAGTAACAAGGATATGTTATAAATTTATTAATTAAGTAGTAATTCTATTTCCACAGTATGTCGGCGCATATATCTTACCAAGAATATTCGAAACTAACATCGATGAGGAATAAGAAAGTTGGTTTTCCTTTTGTTAATGACAAAAAATAATAGACTTCTCATATATTTAACAATGCTATGATCCCTAGTGACTCATGATCCAAACCCTCACCTATTGTTAAGATATAAAGAATGATAAAAGTTTATACTGTATTCCAACTGATGAATGATACGTTTGTAGATATGAAGTCTTCTAGCAGAAATTAAAACAAGGTAACATTACGTAGAGCGAAAGTTGCAATAAATTGCTATAGAAATATAGTGAATCAATTGATCACTACTTGATTACTAATTGATTTCATATGTAACACTATACTACATTTTCATAGTCAGTAGTGTGAAATAATATTCAACCGTCCATACAATTTATTCACAGTGAAATAAGAGTCATCAAAATTGATAATATTTCTTCTAGTGTAGTGTTCATATCAAAGTTATTCTTCGAAACTTTTTCTTAACTTTAAAGGCAAAATGATTCTGTAACTATACTCCAAATCAGATAATATTGTTTTTTGTTATGGCTGTCTACTGTTTTCCAGTTCACTATAAGTGCTGTAATCTTGTCTTTATCCAATCATGGAATGCATTTCAATTTCAACTATACATATGGCTGTTTGACCTAGCATATGGGAGTAGAATGATAATCCTAACCTTAGAGAACTTGTCATATATTATGTTACTTCATATTTTGGATTGGTAGGTGACATCCTCTCATCCAGTAGGATTGAATTTCATAGTTCATAAATTCTCACCAGATTTCTGGAAACTCCTCATGAAGTACCCAGTAGTCTAAAGGTTAGGCTCTCATCTTTAAGGCTGAATGTCCTAGACTCAATGCCTTGTAGAATCATAGGTATGAACTGTTGATAAGTCGCATTCTAAGATAAAGCAATTGATCAGGCAGTCTAATGTAAACTAATTCGAGATATAAAATCCATACTCTTACACAAATTTCTCCATTTCCGGTTAGAGTTTCTTATAAGTGTAATTCATTCATTTGTTTGAAATCTGTTTATGAATTTAACGTATATCGTTACACCGTGTGAATGCTGAATAGTGACCAATGAAATATTTTATGACCGAATCTCTATGCGGCTACTCGATTGATAAAATCTGACCACCTTAATAAAGACTATACAGATGTTACATTAATTACTACTCAGTGATCATCAAAGAAAACATTTCAGTCAATCCTACAAAAAGTTTATTTGTGATCCAAATGAGTTGATAGTGTTTGTTTCATCCGGTAATTCTGTACGGTCAGGGATTGAATTCGTTAGGTTGAGACGTTGCCTTTAAAATTGCAAGTACACATTACTGATGAATACCAAATAACACGAAACGTATATCCAAAGTTTCTTGCCAACCCATCTGTAAACCACTTTTCATTTAAGTGTAAATTTGTTTGATGCATATATTTGCTGCAACATATATATAGTATCATGTTTATATTCAGTATTCAATATACAATTAAATACCTTATTGTTTAATTTGCATTTTAATTGAAAATATCACTAAGAACACTATTCATGTGAATACATACTTATAACTACATTACTGCTTAAATATGATCATAATATTGAAGTTGGATTGTAGTTAGTGAGTTAAATCAAAGCTTCACGTTTCATCCTATTTATAACTCATCAACTGTATGCACATACATTCCAATGTTGATGCTGATACCAGTACTCGGATTCAGTTTGCTTTGTTTTGAATGCCACCGCATTTCATTATCAAGTTATTGAATCCAATTAGAACCATCTATGTATTGAATATATATCACTATAGTTTGATTATGTTAGATACTCTTCATTGATTTGAAAAAAAGACTAAAATTGATTAGTCTTTGACGGTAACTTGTTTATTCCTATTTCATACATGATAAGAAAATGTAATTTTGAAGAAAAGAAGAAATCATGAAAAAAAAAAGATAAGAAGGGATTAAACTATTTCTAATTCTACATTCATATTTTATTTTACTTTATTTATTTTAATTATATAGTATTCATGTTTCAATATTTCAATAGAAATGATATAAATGTTTAATTATGTATATTTGCCTTAAATATAAAAGTTTCGCCCTTATTAATAATAACATGTTAAATGAGAAATTTTCAGTGGTTTTTCTATTCAAACTACCTTGAAAAAACAGAAAGAACAAAAAAAAATAACTAAGTGGTTGTTTACTCATATCATACTACTCATATATGTTATTTATATCTACTATATAGCTTATCCATTATTTTGTAGCAGTAATTATCGTCTTTGTTAGACATTAGTTAAAGAGTTATTGGTAAAAATGCATTAACATACATTGAAGTCGTTTTTATTGATTAATACAAACTATCATAATAGGTGGCTTTTAGTAGTAGTTGACATTAAACGTTGCTAGTTGGGTACTTGTTAGCATGATACACTTGGATTCTTCGGGGAATCAATACATCATGCTTTATCACAACATAATCTAATTGATATGAAGTTACTTAGATTATTAATGACATTCTAGGTTGATCGATATAAATCGATCAGCAGTAAACAGTAGAAGGTAAGCATCAATGCGTCTATTAGACATCATTTAATGTGAAACTATCATCAAATTTCAGTCTAGAAATTTCTAAAAGTAAATTCAAATGATTAGGATTGAATAAGGTGAAACAATATCACATCACTCTGATTTTAAAATGTTTCTGATATTAACAAGTTATTCAATGAATGTCTTTGAAGCCATAACTAACAATTAGTTTATCATCATCTACTTTTATGGGGATTTCTGTTATTGTTTGTGAAATTCTTCAACTTTATCTATCATAGACTACTAATATGAATGATTTTATCAACTACTGAATTCAATTAGATATCTTTCATATATTCATTTGTTTATTACTCTAACCAATTATAATTGGATTATCTAAAGATACAAGAATAAAAGAAGAGTATTTGAGAAGAGATGTTATATTACTGAATGCATTTTGTGAAGTTTACATATTAGTTGGTCATGTGTAAAGAATGTTTAACCCTATTTAATGATTTCGAGCAATAAACAAAGGTAGTGTAGAGAGATTATGTGATTGGTAGCGCTGACATCAAATAATGTAGATTTTCAGTGCCATTTTTGTCTACTACTACAATTTATGATCCATCATAAGTTTTAGGCTACTGGTTACCTTATATAAGAATTCATTGAAATCTGAACAGATGGTTTGACAAAAATTGGACTCCAAGGGTCAAGAAAACATTAGATCTAAGTTATCTATTAAAAATATCACAGAGATTAAGAAATAAACTCCATTGCTTTCTTTGGCAAATCTGTCTCAGCTTCTTCAAGAAAATTATAAACATGAAAACTATAGAAGTTAATGAATTAATCAATCAATACCTGTGACACCTCCTAGAGCATAGGCTGCCGACCAGCATTCTCAAACCAACTCCGTCTTGGGTTTACCTTACCAACTCCCTTCAAGTCCTACTCATTTGCTTCATGTCTGACTCCAACCCCCGACACATAGTGTTCTTGGGGCTTCCTCTTTTCCTTTGGTCTTCAGGATTGCATGTTAGTGCTTGCCATCTGACGCAGTTTGATGATTTTACCAATGAGATGCTGATGTCACACTATACGTCTTCACCTGCATTTGATGCTGTGTGTGGGATTGAAGAGGTAGGTCCAAGTCCAAGTCGTCTAGTTTCATCAATGTTGTCCATTGTATTTCAAAGTTGCCCTGAGATGTCTCAGTTTTCATGATCCAGTCAACCACCAGTAGAAAGAGGAAAGTCGAGAGTAAGCAGCATTGTCTAAAGCCGGTCTTCACTTCAAATGAATCTCCCAGTTGTTCTCCGTGCACACTTTAGAAGTGTAGTCCATCGTAAGAATTCAGATCGATGTCAGCTGTCTTTTCGAGTACACAGTAAAGTCGAAGGAAGCTTCGTAATATTTGTTTATCCATTCTGTCAATTGCTTTCTTATAGACAATGAAACTGATGTAGATCACTGAGTTCAATTGAATTGATTGAACATATTTTCAAGAGTTATATTGAATTCATTGTGTATGTTAGCGTCCTAAAGAATGGTCGTATCAAACTTTTGTAATACTATTGCTCCGTTTGTCCAATGCTTTTTTGGCTTAACTTTAATTTTGGCCACTAGGAGATGGTGATCGAAAGATACATCATTTTCATACTTTGGTTGTAAGTTTTCCGTGGTCCTTCTGAACTCTTTATTTGTGCAAATGTAGTTGATTTGGTTTCCAGTAGTTTGGTCTAGTGAAACCCATGTAATTCTGAGCAAGCGTTTGTGGGAGAATATGATGCTACCTATAATCATTTTGTTGGAGACACATATGTTTACAAACCTCTCACCTTTTTCGTCCGTTTTTCTCAGGCCATATTGTCGCATGACGTCTTCATATCCAGTGTTGTCAGGGTCTCTCATCAGAATGATCAAGTCCATCGATGAGCATTTTTCAAAGATTAACTGCAATCTCGTATAGAACTGGTCTTTGTCGTCATCGTAACTGTCGTTGGTAGGTGCTTAGCAAAGAGAGATTCGTTGTAACCTCCTCTATATTTGTCTAGAGGGATGCTATGATGATCCTAGGTCTATGTGATTCCAATCTTATAAGTGCTTTCCGCGCCTTTTTGGATAGCATTAGTGTTATTTCTTTCATGTGCTAGGCACTTTCTTCTTTGTGACCGGAGTATAACAGCACTTAGTTTATAACCATTGTGTTTCGCTATATCCAAGTAAATTCAGGTAGTATCTTTCCATTTCCTCATCTATATTCATGCTTCCCCTTGTTCCGGCGTCATGCGATCATTCCATGTACCTGTATTAATTGTTACTCTTATTGTCAGTAGGGACATCGGTCTCGTGGATTCCGATGAAACTCCTCTAAAATATAATCAAAACTACTAATAAGCCTAAAGCCTCTCCAATCTTGTGTTATGTGTGTAGTTCAAATTACAACATGAATTTTTTCCATGTTAGATATTTTCCACTTTAGTCTTGACAATGTCTATAATAGTTAATGACAAATACTCCAAGTGATGAACGTTTAAATCCAGTGACGTTTAATCCGGTGACAGAATTGTCTACAATAGTTAAGTATATCATTCGTAACCAACCTAGGCGTTAGTTAAATTCAAACGGTAATGAAAAACATTCGCTATTTTTATCTAATATTCAGGCTAAAGTAAACAGAGTTCCTATCATTATAACATTAGGCTAATTAATTTAGGAAGACGAGAGTTTTCAAGTAGGATGATTTATAGATACACAAGTAAAATTTTAAGACCACATAATTAAAAATATAAAAAATATGCTTTTAGCTACTTAAAATTTGTAAGTAGCTCAAATGCATTACACAAATATTTTTGAACTGCTTGTTTTACAGTATTTACTTTGGTTTTCCATAATGTTCGTGAGATGATCAAATGCCCTTCCCATTTGCCCTTACGTTTCAGTAATTGTAAAAATGTAAATTCATTCATTTTTGATTCATATGCTAGTTCTTCACTGGCTCTTCGCTATGTAATGACTAACACCATGCTAATGCAATACTAATTACTAGTTGAATCTTGTAGGCTAAATTAATATACAAATACTTATATGAAAGCAGGTCGATTTGAGACGCTTTGCAAAATATCAGAGCATAGGTTTTGTGATCTAATCATTTTATTATTGAAGTTGATCAGTGTCATAAATACACCTATAATGATTTAGCAACCACTTCAGTCAGCGCACAAGAACTTTTGAAATGATATGGTGTAGTGACCCAGATTATTTACTAGATATATAAGTCCTTAAACTGTACATTTTCTTTATGTATGTACTTACAATGTATGATTAAACTTCCTCGCTCTCTGTTGGCTTGCTTGAAGTGGTTTGTTTGTTGGATTCAACAAGTTTCAAAAGTGTGATGTAGGGACTTCCTATTTTAGGTACGTTTGATTTCAGACATGCTCACGTGAACTCAAAATGCTGTAAGAAAGATTAAACGCTCTAAAGATAATTATGAGATGGAATCTTGTTTCTCACAGCAGCCATCACAGTAATCAAGCAATTTGTGCCTTCCATATATGTATATCAAGAGAGTACTGTTTGTTAGTTTAGTGTATTTAAAAATAAGGTCACATTTGTGTATTATGTTTGGCTCATCAAAGTTCACAAAGGAAAATCCATAGATAACAGAATCATACTAAGTGTCTATTCAAGTTGGACTGTGACTGGCAAGCGGAATCCAGGACGCGCGTTTCGTCCTATTAGGGACTCATCAGCTGGATGTACCTGCATCCCAATGTTGATGTTCACACTAGGATTCAAACTCAGTCCTCTTCGTGCCAAACGCCACCGCGTTCACCACTAGGCTACTGTGTCCAGACAGTCACACTTGTGCAACGGGCATATATATGTAATTAGGATAAGCTTGTATTTTTCCATTGATTTGTAATGAACTGAAACTGGTCAGTCTCTATTGCTATATATGCATCCTGAGCAGATTGCCTCGATATAGCGTTATTAAGCAAGTTATATATTCAAGTTGGATTGTGACTGGTAAGCGGAATCCCAGTGTGAACATCAACATTGGGATGCGGGTACATCCACCTGATGAGTTTCAAATAGGACGAAACGCGCGTCCTGGATTCCGCTTGCCAGTCACAATCCAACTTTAATATATAATTTGCTTAATAACGCTATATCGAGGCAATCTGCTCAGGATGCACATATGGCAACAGAGACTGACCAGTTTCAGTCCATTACAAATCAACGGGAAAATACAAGCTTATCCTAATTACATGCTAAGTATCTGTCAATCATCTAAATTTCATTTGGATGTACGTCCTGTAAAATTCAGTTATACCGAATTTGTGAATAAATTGGCGGAAACGCAAAGCTGAAAACAGTAACATGATCGTCAGCGAAGTAGAAGCATTACACAATAACCAAATATCGAGGAACAGTCTTCAGACTGTCTATGAATTTACTTTTCAATGTAATTGATGTTATCAGTAAAGAGCTTAACCTCTAAATTGTTTCACTGGGGCGATGAAAGAAATAGATTCATGATATTGTTCATGATATGTGGCTTTAGATGAAAAATATCCGTTAAACTCCTATCCAACTTTCATCGTAAAAGAAGTGAAACGTTTTTGATAGGTATGTATTTTAGAAAAAATGGAGAACTCCTCTCCCTACTACCACTACTACTACTGTCTATTAAATTTCGATAGGTGGGGGAGCTAAATTAAACTAACTAAACTATGAAAATCGAGTTGGGAGTCAGGATTGACTATAAGACTATCCTAGCTCTTTGTAATTATGATGTTTTCAGAAGAACTACAGAAGCTTATCCCAACCTCTGAAATTTATATTTACTCCAGGTCACCTAAGAAGGCTAACTTAATAGTCCTCTAGTGGCATGATCATAAGGATAGGCTATTTGACTTATTGAGAAAAGCAAGTTTGCTCACTATATAAACATACTAAAATACGTTTAAAAGATACTCAATATAACTGCCATAATCGCTAACCTATTGTAAATACCCCATATCTTACTTCATGTTCACAACCAACACTACTTCAAATTAGATACACACATAACAATGGTGACTTTGGAAATCGAACAATACACAGATTTACTTACGATAATTATTGTAATTAGAAGCAAATCTTGAATTGTGAAAAGTAAAGAGGCATATCATGCAAGTATTTTAACAGCTAGTTAATAAATAGCTTTGAAAATAATGATGAACGAGTTCTGATTGTTTTTATTATGACTCCCAGGAATCACTACTGAAAAATATAAAGGTAGGGGGGGGGATATCAATGACCAGGATCAATTTTGATTAATTCGAAGTCATGGAAGTTGACTTGTTAAAAGCTGTTATGTTACTAAGTGAAACCTCTCTAAAAATGATGTAGGAACCACTTGCAACTATCGATAGACAAACTTTTTTCACTGACTCGCTACATGTTATTATGGAAAATGTATTCATAAATGTGTCAATAAATGGTAACTATGGTCGCTCAGATTTATTGTTGATTAACGAACTGATTGTTTCTTGAGATTCGTGTTTAGGTTGTAGGTGGGTATCCTCGATTGTGGGGTAGTATAGTATTTGTATGCCTCCTCTGAAGAAAATAGGCGAGGAGATTTGTTAGGAATGAGAGTAACAAAGTGACCGCTCTCATAATATTACCCCTCATTATCTGAAGAGATTGAACAGATATAAAGCGTTCTTTTTAGAGCTACGGCGGAAGGTGCCATAAATATCCATTCACGTTAAGAGTTTGTAAATGAGTTTGCAAATGATGAAACAATGTAGTCAGTACTATTTTTATGCAAGCGCTTTCATGTTTTGTTTTATTACAACAATAGATAACTTAATCTAGTAAAGGTTTTGAACATTTAAAACAACACTGAGACATGGACACCAAATAACCTTTACGAAACCGAGACCTCTATTGAGATATTGGATAGTGAAATCACCGACTGAATAAACTAGGTAATCATAATAACTGATATAATTACTGACTTCTTGATATAAATGATTTTCAAAACAAAGTAGGGCGGTACTAAACCTTGATGGCGAACTTGAAAAAACTAATGAAATCAAAGGTTCATATTTCAAGGTTACGTGCGTATTTAAATCAAAAACGCTTAAATTGGATCACTTGATTGATTTTAATATGATGACGTTGTTATTAGTAATTTGCAACCTCTTAGATGCGACGTACAACGTTTACTTGTGTTTCTGGACTAAATACAAATGTAGCACGATCAGGAAATACTCGTAAATGAGTTATTCTGCGTTGTAATGGCTGTCCGCAGAAAATATTGGTCAGAACAGGACTTCTTCTACTGTCTGTAGATTAAAACTTAGGAGATTACCTAGTCTGGTTGCTTTATGAATGAACAGCAACCTCCTGCACTCAAATCGACACTTCGTAACCTAAGAAAAGTTTTAGTAGTGGCAATTGTGGTTGAACGCTTTCAGGGTATAACATGCTCGAAAATGTTATAACCTACAATTTTTTGTTAGCAGGACATCTGCAAACATGTTGAAATTCATAAATGTGTCAATAAATGGTAACTATGGTCGCTCAGATTTATTGTTGATTAACGAACTGATTGTTTCTTGAGATTCGTGTTTAGGTTGTAGGTGGGTATCCTCGATTGTGGGGTAGTATAGTATTTGTATGCCTCCTCTGAAGAAAATAGGCGAGGAGATTTGTTAGGAATGAGAGTAACAAAGTGACCGCTCTCATAATATTACCCCTCATTATCTGAAGAGATTGAACAGATATAAAGCGTTCTTTTTAGAGCTACGGCGGAAGGTGCCATAAATATCCATTCACGTTAAGAGTTTGTAAATGAGTTTGCAAATGATGAAACAATGTAGTCAGTACTATTTTTATGCAAGCGCTTTCATGTTTTGTTTTATTACAACAATAGATAACTTAATCTAGTAAAGGTTTTGAACATTTAAAACAACACTGAGACATGGACACCAAATAACCTTTACGAAACCGAGACCTCTATTGAGATATTGGATAGTGAAATCACCGACTGAATAAACTAGGTAATCATAATAACTGATATAATTACTGACTTCTTGATATAAATGATTTTCAAAACAAAGTAGGGCGGTACTAAACCTTGATGGCGAACTTGAAAAAACTAATGAAATCAAAGGTTCATATTTCAAGGTTACGTGCGTATTTAAATCAAAAACGCTTAAATTGGATCACTTGATTGATTTTAATATGATGACGTTGTTATTAGTAATTTGCAACCTCTTAGATGCGACGTACAACGTTTACTTGTGTTTCTGGACTAAATACAAATGTAGCACGATCAGGAAATACTCGTAAATGAGTTATTCTGCGTTGTAATGGCTGTCCGCAGAAAATATTGGTCAGAACAGGAACTTCTTCTACTGTCTGTAGATTAAAACTTAGGAGATTACCTAGTCTGGTTGCTTTATGAATGATACAGCAACCTCCTGCCCTCAAATCGACACTTGTAACCTTAAGAAAAGTTTTAGTAGTGCAATTGTGTTAACGCTTCAGGGATACATGCTCGAAAATGTTAAACCTACAATTTTTGTTAGCAGACATCTGGCAACATCGTTGAAATTCACTCAACATCCATAGGGAAGAAAAAATATAATATAGAAAGGCGAATGAAGACGGAACGGCAAGTGCACGTTAGTCACTTCGATTTTAGATATTACATATAGAAAGGTGACATTACTAATTCTTAGTATTCAAACGTATGTTTTTCCAGGAATAACTATATATTCATATGACTGGGAAGGTACCTTCCCAGGAGACTTGATTACGAATATTTTAATTGTTCATGAAAGACATTTTATGAATACAATCATCAGGGTGCACACGCAAAATATACAGGCATATCATCCTTGTATAAAAGTGCTTCTGTAACTTTATCACGGTTACAAAAGTAATTTGATTTGGAGCCACATAAGTGCGCTATTACACAGGTCGTCTTATGATCCCAAAATGAGTGAAATGATTCTTAACTTCACTAAATTTACTAAGCACGTTAAAATACAGCATCCCTTTGAATCTTCTTTTTCTGGTTTTTGAACCATTTTTCACAAAATGTAACCATTTACATTTAATCTGTTTCCTTATTGGCTGAAAAATGTTTCAAAGTTGTCAGCACAGTTTAATTCCTCTCAAAGTAGTGCAATACATTTTATACGAAAAACAAATTGCAAGTTATTATTCTGGGTATTACATAAACTATGTTAACCGTCAAACTGTGTGTAGACAGATAATAATTTTATAAAAATGTACCCCGGTTACTAATTTTCGTAATATTTAAGCCTATTTTTGAAAGATATCTAGACATTTTAGAGAAATATGAGAACTTATTAGAAACATGTAGTATATATTGTCTCATAGTTGTCAATGGATTAGCTCCCCCCCCTAAAGTTTCGGTGAATTTTTCAAAACTAGTCAAAAGATGTTTTAGCACTTCCCTGTAGTATAAATATGTATACTAATAAGGTTGTATTCATTTAAATTTTCTTCAGTCGTCACACTAATAGCATCAGAGAATTAACTCATTCCTGTTTTTGATGTTCTTTGCATTCACTGTAGTGATAGATGTTATCATATCAACTTTTACACTAAATATCTGAGTAGTATATATAAAAATGTATACAAGTAAGTGGAATGCAAACTGTTCTTACGTTTTTAGTAATATACATCTCACTATGTGCTAAAAGACGCCACATAATTCTTCTTACAAGCAACGTTTAACGCAAACTCAGAAATAGTGGAACTGAATGATATCAAACCGCCTACTTACGTTCAATAAGAACCATAGTTAATTCATGATGTTAATCAGATGAAAACTTAGGAATACAGTTAGCTTTATACAATTGGATGTTCTAACCTATTTAGTACTTAGTACAGAAATAAATAACTATTTTACCAATCAGAAATGTCGAAAATCCTTTTATAAAGGGTGTACTGTTTCTTTGAATAAACTAAATTTACTTTATCATAAGAAACCATGAGCAGTCTATTTAGGTACTATGGAATGCGAAATCTCGCTACTAACCTTAAGTTGAAAGAAATCAATATAGCTTTAAAATGCTAATAAGTTTCAGCGTAGTAATAATAGTCTATAGCTTTATATATATATATATATATATATATATATATATAAACGGACATTTCTAAAGAACTGGAATGCCTAAAGATTATTGAATATTTTGAGAACTATTTTGAAATACTGGATAAACTTATCCTTCTAAAGAAGCTGCTATGTAACTAGAGTTTATAACCACTTAAAAGTTCTAAATACTTCGTCTCAGTCAGCTAATAGCAATATGTATTCTGATTTCTGTGACGCGAAGCTCGTAGATGCAGAATTAGTATGTCATGTTATGAGCATACCTGGATCCCACGTACACCACGATTCCAAATATATAGCTTATTCAAACGAGTTGGATTATAAAGAAATGGAATGGAATATAGCCAGTCAGTATTTATAGAAGATCAAACGTGGACCCATAACTTCGTTTACAAGTATTGCAAATCTAGTGAAAAACTCAACAGCACTAAAAGAAGTATCCTTAGAAAAAAAAGAAACATAATAAGTAAATGTTAATAGTGGCAGTAATGGAAAATATGTTGTGTATAAATCAATTCCAAAAGTATAATTACAAAATGTACGGACAAGGTGGCTTGTCATTACTTTCATTTGAACTACAACTAAACAACTGTACAGCAATTTTGATTATAATATCAGTGCAAGAAAATAGAGAAACATTTTGATGTCACAGTTACGACCTAACGTTATTTCAATTAGAATTCAGAAATAATTAAATACTAACAGTTGTGGTCTTCTAAGAGTTGGGAGTATAGAGGAGGTTGCTAATTTTAATCCCAAGTAGATAGATTATAGGAAACATTATCATATGTGATAAAACTTTTGTTCGGACAATTAAAGAAGAGTAAAAACTTCCAGAACTGTATTTTAGAGAACTAATTCATTTATTCTGGTCGTGTGTAATGTAAACATTCAATCAATCAATGCCTGTTACCCCAAGTGAAGCATAGACCGCCCACCAGCATTCTCCAACCAACTCTGTCCTGGGTTTTCCTTTCTAGCTCTTCCCAGGTGATGTTCATTCTCTTCATGTCTGTTTCCAATTCCCGACGCAATGTGTTCTTGGGTCTTCCTCTGTTTCTGTGGCCTTCAGGATTCCAAGTCAGTGCTTGTCTTGTGACACAGTTTGTTGGTTTCCTCACTGTGTGTCCAATCCACCTCCAGCGTCTTTTTCTAATCTCTTCCTCGGCTGGAAGTTGATTAGTTTTCTACCACAGAAGGTTGTTGTTGATGGTATCTGGCCAACGAATCCGAAGAATCCTACGCAGACAGTTGTTTATAAATACTTGTATCTTCTGAAGGATACTTTTCGTAGTTCTCCAAGTTTCAACTCCAAACAACAGAACTGTCTTCACATTTGTATTGAAAATTTCGACTTTAATGTTGACTGAAAGTTGGTTTAAGTTCTAGATGTTTTTCAGTGTAGAAATGTTTTCCCCCGTCTTTCCAATCGTGTCTTCACATCCGAATCAGACCCTCCTTGTTTATCAATGGCGCTGCCCAAATATGTAAAGGTCTCAACGTCTTCCAGAATTTTTCCGCCAAGTGTAACTGGGTTAGTGTTTGTTGTTTTGTATCGAAGGATCTTGCTTTTACCTTTGTGTATGTTGAAGCCTACTACTGCTGAGGCTGCTGCTATATTGTTGGTCTTCTTCTGCATTTGATGATGTGTGTGAGAAAGAAGAGCTAGGTCATCTGCAAAGTCCAAGTCGTCTAGTTACGCCGATGTTGTTCATTGTATTCCGAGAGTGTCTTCAGATGTTGCAGTCTTCATGATCCAGTCGATGACCAGTAGGAAGAGGAAGGGCGAGAGTAAGCAGCCTTGTCTGACACCGGTCTTCACTTCGAATGAATCTGTGAGCTGACCTCCATGCACGATTTTACACTGTAGTCCGTAGTAGGAATTCCGTATGATGTTGACTATCTTCTCAGGTACGCCGTAATGTCGTAGAAGGCTCCATAATATTCTCCTATCCACGCTGTCGAATGCCTTTTCATAGTCGATGAAGTTGATGTAAAGTGGTGAATTCCATTCAATTGATTGTTCAACAATGAACCGTAGAGTAGTGGTTTGGTCAATACACGATCGGCCTTTACGGAATCCAGCCTGTTGATCTCGGAGTTGGCTGTCGACTGGGTCCCTTATTCTGTTCAATAACACTCTGTTGAAGACCTTTCCTGGTACTGAAAGTAGAGTAATGCCTCTGTAGTTCTCACAATTGCTTAGATCGCCTTTCTTTGGTATCTTGATGAGGTACCCTTCTTTCCAGTCTGCTGGAACTTGTTCTTCCTCCCAAATCTTCCTGAAGAGAATGTGGAGTATCTTTGAAGTTGCTTCTATATCTGTCTTCAGTGCTTCCGCTGGTATGCTGTCTGGTCCTGCTGATTTACCATTCTTGATCTGTCTGATAGCCATTTTGATTTCTTTGACTGTTGGTGGGTCTGTGCTTATAGGGAGATCGGTGGCTGCTGCTTCGATGACTGGTGGGTTATGTGGGGCTGGTATATTCAAGAGTTCTTGGAAGTGTTCTACCCACCTGTTCCGTTGTTCATGCACTTCAGTGATTGGTTTGCCAGCCTTGTTCTTGACTGGCCGTTCTGGCTTATTGAATTTGCCAGCTAACTTCTTCGTTGTATCGTATAGGAGCCTCATATTTCCTTCTCTTGCAGCTTTTTCCGCTGTCATTGCTAGGTCCTCAACGAATTTTCGTTTATCCAACCTGATGCTCCTCTTCACTTGCTTGTTGACTTCGGTGTATTCGGCCTGTGCCTTGGCTTTCTCTGCTCTTGTCCGACTGTTATTGATCGCTGTCTTTCTGTTCCTCCTTTCTTGGATCTTGTCCAGAGTACTAACAGAAATCCACTCATTTTGGTGTTGTTTCTTGAGACCCAAAACCTCCTGACATGTTGAGGTTATTGTTCCCTTAATCTCTTTCCAGTTGTCTTCCATATTAGTTCCACCTTTTTCTAGTAGATCATAAAATCCCTGGAACTTGTTGCTGAGAATTAATTTGAATTCGTTGCGTTTGTTAGTATCTCGGAGAAGGGCTGTATTAAACATGTGTAATACTGCTGCTCCAGTTGCCCAGTGCTTCCTCAGCTTCAGTCTTATTTTAGCCACCACCAGACGGTGATTGGAAGTTATGTCAGCTCCTCTCCTTGCTCTTACATCTTCCGTGGTCCTTCTAAACTGCTTATTTATGCAGATGTGGTCGATTTGGTTCTCCATAATGTGGTCGGGTGAAACCCATGTAGTTTTGTGGATACGTTTGTGGGAGAATATGGTGCCACCTATAATCATTTTGTTGAAGGCACATAAATTTACAAACCTCTCACCGTTATCATTCCTTTCTCCCAGTCCATGTTGTCCCATGATGTCTTCATACACAGTGTTGTCCACTCCAACCTTTTCGTTGAAGTTTTCCATCAGAATGATCAGGTTCTTGGCTGAAAATTTCTCGATGATTGACTGCAGCCTCGCATAGAACTGGTCTTTGTCGTTTTCGTGGCTGTCATTGGTGGGTGCGTATATTTGCTGTTATTGTATTGTCTCTTCTTATGGACTACAGTTAATTAGTTGTGAACAAGTCACCCCTATTTACTGCCACAATCTCTTCTGTTTTGTATAATTGTAAAATCTCTAATTGGCTTGCTTTGTGGTCTGAATTTGTGTATATATAAAGGCATGATTAAAATACAATATGACTGGAACTGGACTGGGTTGGATTGTGTGTGGTTGGATCGTAGTTGTTGTTTTCTCTATTCCGGCTTTGGGGACTGATAGTCTTGGGGCAAACGTGTCCTTATTCTGATTGGAAAATATCATGGGCACAGTGTATTATTTTTTCAATACATAATAAAAACATATACCATTAAAGGTTTACAGGTTGAAGTATCTTCGTTGTTACGTTCAATTTCTGACATCTTCCTACCAGTTGACACGTTTATTTGTTTAATTAAAACAAGCGATATCACTGAAGAATCGGTGTTGCAGATTTATACAAGATGTAAGACATTATTGAAATAAAGGAACTTTATAACAAGCCTATCTTTATTAACAGAAGAATTAAAAATAACAGTCTGCCGTAGGTAAGTAAACCTTCTTAAACAGAAAATTAAGTCCTTTCTTCGTCACGTACCAGTTAACATTAATGTTTTAGGAGGGTAAGTAGAATTTACGTAGAGGCTTGCACTAATATATATAGGTTTAGTTTACCACTTAACGCTTGCATGACAATATGAATGACAGATGTGGTGAATTAATTATTGTAACAGTGAGAATGACTAAACATTGGAAATATTGTTTGAGAAGTCGAAAATGGTGTGTATATTGCGACTCAAAGTGTAAAGGAAAATAAAGAGTTATTACATTTGATCAATGTTACTGGGTGTTCCCAACGTTTAATCTTGATTATCACGTCGACCCTAACCACGTAACCTGCAAGCAACAATGTGGTTCCGATCAACATTCACAGACTGAATAGTCAAGGGATAACAGTTGCATACTGAAATTCGGGATCGATTACTCCAAAGGGAGGACGATTGCTAATAGGCACGAAACCTACCTCTAGGGATTTCTGCCGACCACCATCACCAATGAGCAGGCGTTCAGTGGTAGCATTTCCACCTTAATTAATTTGTAGCGTAACGAGATAATATTCCGATACCATTAGAGATAACTGTCTAAATCTAGTACTAGCGACTTCTCCCTAGAATATCGATGGAGTTTATAGGTAGATCACTAATAAGTTAGGTTGAAGTGGTTAAGGTAAAGACTCAAATTCCAAGAGAAAATTTATGACTGGTGGAGTTCACACTAACCGTAAGTTATTAACAGTAACCTGCCATTAATTGCCGCCCTAGTAGTGATGATTCAGAGTTCGTAGCGTGACTTAAAGTTCGTAGGGTCAATCTTCAGTTATGTCGACAGTGTGCAGTGCAACAAAGGGGTTCCGTATTAATAATAAATGCCTATTCAACGGTACTTGGTTTTCAAAAGTATCCAGCCGACATCATTCCTTAGTGAATACGAACAACAAAGTAAGTTGTTTTCTTTGTTATCTATTAAACCGATACTGAAGGAACCTATAAGATGACTAATCCATCATCATCCTGCACGAATAGATCTTATTACTCTGAGTTATTTATCATTGGATATTAACAAAGTCACATACTAAATAGCGTCTCAGGTCATATGTTTAATGTATTTCAGAATAAATACAATATAACTGTGGTATATTTCACATTATTTTCAGAATATAATACAATAATAAGTTTGTGTCCACTTTTGTGTCTGTTATGCTTTGCAACATTTTCAGTTTCTTATCTTAATTTTTCAATGAATAATGCTAATAATTCTATTTAGACTGATTCATGTGTTACAGCCTTAACTATAAAGTTATCACTAAACAACTGTTATTGTATGTCACTTTGTCATCCTAAAAATAGGCACCTCATCATTTAATGATACACCCTAATAATAATGATCCATTATATTTAACTTATCAATTCACTATTACTTATACGCTTAATATATCTGATTATACTGATAATAGGATGCATTTTCTATCATATTGTCATTCACTTTATTGTGTCTGTCAGAGAGTCAGACAATACTGTTAACATCCCATATTCCGAAATTTCATTCCCATTAACTTCATTAGCCACTTTGGGCTATAAACAGCGTATTCGTCGCCAAGTAATTGATTGTCAATAATATAACTACAAAAATATGAGACCCATTCCAGCTGATCAACAAATGAGTAGTAATTTGATATATCCAGGTGAACAATCAAGTCAAATAGATTTACTGGCAGCTATTTAGCATTAACAAGGTGAGCTTATTGAGAGGTTAGCTTATGATAATACGATCGACAGCATGGGGTGAAGCATTGTATGTTATGATAAACTTAACCGTGTAGAATATGAAAAGCTGATAGTTGATGGCTATGCAGTTTCAACAGTAAAGAATGGTTGAATGCGTCACAGATTAATGTTGGCGGGGCACCACTAAAAACCAGGAAGCACTAGATAACTGTTTCGTTTTAGTGTAGAACTCATTAGCAGTGCGCATACTAGGGGTCTACCCCTAATGCTTTAGGTTGACTAATGAGACAAAAATGTGTATGAAAAAAGTAGAGGAACTTAAGACCTAAAAGTGAATAAAGAGTGAATTCACTTGCACGACTATGATCAATTTTCAGATGTGTCAGCAAGTCCTTAATCATCGGCCGACCCTAGTTTATTTCAATCCTATTCTTCCGCCAGTCAACAATGTGGAATGAGGTAGGCGCTGGTTGGGCATAAACAATACGTATCCCAAAATCCTCAGTCGATGAAAACTCAAAACCTGACTAATTAATTATCTTCCCCTATTGGATCACGTTGATAAGGGAACCTCCTGGTATGAAGTCAATGCATGAAAGTGCAGACGACGGGAGCGTTATTTCTTGGATTAGTTCTATAATGAAATTAAACAAGTTGAAGATAGTGCATGGCCTTGATAAGCAACCCATGAAGTATTAAGTTCAAACGACATTTTCCCATAAACACTAATTTGCCTAATTATGTTCTCAGCAGAGAAGATTTCACTCGATTTATGTAACTCTGAAGTACGCAGATACTATCATAGAATATCTCTGGCTAGTGATTCATATGCTACTTTCAGACAAAAAAACTAAAAATTTTAAAATGCTTATAGGTATATCTATGTCTGAAAGCCTCACAATTAGTGAATGTTTAGTAGATACACCGATTATCAGGTCTAAAATTAGATTAGTTTTCTTGCATTTTCAATTCGTCAGTCACTGTTAGACTTTTAAAAATTAATGAACCTAGTATTTTACACGCCTTATTAATCGAATTGATTGCTCTACAGTTATAACAATAGCATTTAGGCTCATTCTCATGGATTGGGAAGATGACTAATCGATAGCAGTTAGATAAGCAATAATAACCACAAAATATCGCTAAACAATTATAGTTCAAGATACAAACTATTAGGTTCCAACAATGTTAACCAAAGTTTAAAGGTTCTCTATTCTATCCTTAACAGTATCTATATACTAACTAATGAAGAATCATTCCATCATACATCATAAAAGAACATAATCATGCATAGAGGCAATACCATAAAGGAATATTATTGTTCGATACATATTAAACGATAAATCACAGCCATTATGAAGACAAAAAAAAAACAAAATAAGTAACAACTCAATGCTATGTATATTACCCAACACATTGAGAATGAATGTTTCACAAGAAAAAAATAAAGAAACTATCAAATTTTTTTTTTAACAAAACGAAGAATACTACTAATAAATAATGATTAAAAATAAAAATAAATAAATAAATAAACAAGTAGCTGTTGTAAACATTAGAAAAAAAAGCAAAGAGAAACAAAATGAAAACATTAAGATTAACTGAATAACAACAATAGGAATTTATTCCATGGAATAGTTAGTATACTGTGAATAAAAAGAAGGTTTGTATCATGTGTAAATATGCATATATGACAATTGTAACAATAAGTTTAATTTTGTCAAAAGAAAAATTCATATTCACATAAACAAAAAACAAATATAGGCAATAGACATACTACTAGTTAAAATAAGTAGTATTAATAGTAGTAGTAGTAGTAGTAGAAGTAGTAGTAGTAGTGAATAACTGGTATTTTATGAAGAAAACAATAAATGAAAGACGGTTGTTTTCTATAAGCATTTGTCTATATTAGTTTGTTTTTTTTTTTTACTTTAAAGAGACAATTAACAAATACACAAAATAAGTTTACATTATAAAGAATATTGTAATTTAGAATTATTTAATGAAAATATATTCATAATGTGTAATTAATATTTGTGTGAATGCATTAATTACACCGATTGTAGTTAATGAAGCTTGATTTCTTGACCAAATTAAACTTGGTCCAAATACAACAGCTAAATTAGCTGCATTCATTTTATTCTGTTGTGAATAAGCAGTAACCTAAAATAAAAATAATAATCAACTCATTATAAACAACACAATGACATGAAGTTATCTTAGAACACATGTACTAATATTAACAGGTAAAGAAAAATACAAACAACAACCCCAATTATAATTGATATATCATCTCACTATTAACTAACTTCTTGAGGTAATTCCTAAAGTTCTAGTGTGAAGACGTGATCGGTAAGGTTCAACCGTGCCAGGTGTGAGGCAGTTACCCACCAATGGCATGAGTGAGGTCACACAAACGTATTGACGCAAACGAACTGAGTGAATTAGAAATATCAACAGTAATGAGCCGACTAAGTAATCTAATGGTAGGGCGTTCGCCACGGAACCAGAGGGTCTTGGGTACGACCCTCGATGGGGTCGTGGATGCGTACAGCTGAACAGTCCCATACTAGGACGAAACGGTCGTTCAGTGCTTCCAGGTGATCAGTGGTTGTCTGATTCAGATCAATTCGTGATATCGAAATTGAAAAGATTTCGTTTCAAACTACAAGAATACTGACAAGTAAGTATTGAACATCATAATAACGCATATGAACTAAAGATAAGTCGAATAAACCAAAATAGACAAACACAAACAGTAGTATCCACCTACAATTAGAAACGGGACTCTCTTCATGAGCAGTGAATTTAAAGATAATGCATCCATCTTTCAAGATTTAAAAGTAGAATGTTTTATTCAATTGATTCATAAGTTATAAATAGAAGATTGATTCAAAAATCTGTCAACGACGCTAGCCATATACGATCGGGAAAACAAACAACTGATTTTGGATTCTATTTTATACAATTTATTAGTAGGTAGATCTAAAGATAAGTATAGTACGGAAGTATTTGGATCTTCCTGTTGATTTGTAATGGACTGAAGCTGGTCAGTCTCTGCTACTATATGTACATCATGAGCGGATTGCCTCCAATAGCGGCAGTACACAAGCATTGTTTAGGTTGAATTGTGACCAGTAAGCGAAATCCAGGAAGCATGTTTCATCCTATTTTGGACTCGTCGGAGACTGACCAGTTCCAAACGATAACAAATCAACGGGAATATCCATATACTTTCGAACGATATACATATGTGGGTCGCACAAGTGTGGTTATCTGGACTCAGTAGTTTAGTGGTGAACGCGGTGGCGTTTGACACGAAACGAACTGATTCCGAATCCCCAGTGCGAACACCAACATTGGGATGCACGAATATCCTGCCGAGTCCAAAATAGGACGAGACGCGCACACTGGATTCTGCTTGTTAGTAACGATCGAACTCAAAAAATAAAAATAAGTAGTTCTTTGTTTATGAAAAAAGTACAGTTCAATGATGACAATTTATATTGTGAGAGTATAATTAGTTAGTAATAATGAAAAGAAACTTATAGAGTTTACCGAGATCGCATCACTTTTCTTTATCTACTTAATACCCAAATAAATACTCATCTGTATTATTGTCTGATAGTAAGTTATATTAGATTCGAAATTTATTTTTTATGGTCATACACAGTCAACCATCAAGGAAAAACACTAGCAATAAGTCAGTTCTATGTATATTTACCGGTGCATGAACTGAAGTGGGGGTTAAGCACATAAAGATGGATTGAAACCAGTTAGTGGTAGTTTTTAGGTATCTGTCTCTAACGCAATTCCTCGCTTTAAAAGATATTATCCTTCTAGTTAAAGGGTGCCAACAGCAATTGCTTTAGAAGTGCTACTATAGAACATCTTGTCGTTACCGGCCGTTTAAATAATGTTAATTCCTCTTTTAAAGTCTTGTTTATAAGGTAAACAGAAACTTATCGATAGCAGTATATTTTCGTCTTATAAATACTGATGAAGCCCTCGTCATACACAGAGAAATCAGAATTATGTGTACAGAAAGATTTCGTCAAAATTTCAACTGGCTTAACAGGTAAACATTTTAGTTATCATTCCATTCTTATATTTCATTCGTCTACTTTTAGAAATTTCTTGTATTCCATTCTTATCACATATATCACATTAAACAACCCGCCTGCAGAATTATTGTTCATTATCGAAGTTTATGTTAACCTATTACGCAACCCAAACTGATACTTCATGTTAGCATCAAAATCTATCTATCTAATCACTATTTCACGTTTATTTTCCCATCCTTATCGCTATGTTAGTGATTGCACAGCATTTGAAGACGACATCATAGATAATAAAACTTTGTTGATTCATCCCTATTTTATATAATGAGTACACAGCAACTAGGAAATTAATCACTACTTCCTAAATTTTAACTTGAATCAGCCTTATCCCCTCATAAAAATATTTCTCAATAATCGGAAGTTTTACTTTTCTAAATCAGAGGCGTACCGTTGGATTAGAAAGTCATGAACTTACACCACCAATGAATAACTGATTCTTGGTGGGTACCGTAAATACGTATAAATACCTATGCATCTTCGTTTATAGTATCACAGGTTGGAGTGAAGGAATACACTTTCGATCTTCTTTTCTAAACTTTGAATATCCGGTATCATACCAAGTTATTCAGTAGTGTTTAGATTTTAGTCCAAGTGAGATTCAATTGTATTTTAACTATTTAACATGTTGGATATCCAAAGTCACTTTGTGTTCACAAAAGTTCGGATGTTTGGTTAATAGGCATTGAATGTCAGACTGCAAGTTTTCTTAGAGTGTATTTACGAATACTTATTAACTGCCTTAAGTCTTGTATTAAACTGTATCAATAAGGTTGTAATAAGAGATTTCGAAACTTGCTTCTGAAAAAAGCAAAATTTCTACCGACTACTGAAAATTGTGTTTGGATCCACTTGACAACAAGTATCAACTAGGTACTAGATAAATGTATTAAACAGTTAAAAAGGTCTCTGATTTTCATGAACTGAGTAGAATGTGTATTATGTATATACAATCATAGCTAACCTTGACGCTAACTTCAAATTGTTGACTGTTGACCTGAGTCATTTTGATGTTATTTATCTGGTTAGGGTCTACATAACTAACATAAAAAGTGGTTGGAGGATATGAATGAACTGGTTCAAAGTTGGTTCCAATGTCACAACTGAATTCACTTTTTGTCTTCCCTTAGATCTTAAGCTTCAAAATTACTTTATACTTTTTCACGAATTAATTATTTCTTCTCGAATCGTATACTTTATGCTTATTCCTTTTACACCTACTGATACTAACTGATATTAAAGCGAATTTTGCTACTTAGATATTACTCACATTGTACTCATGGTGTAGTAATGTAGACAAATACATATATAAGATAAATTCTCCTGAGGTATAAATGATGAATCTAGTCAATAAGACCAGAATCATGTTTAACTAGTTCATACTAATAAATATAAGCTACTGTACACGTTGCAATATATTCACCACCAATCTAAATGACAACTCGCTGGGGGGGGGGTGTACTGGAAGGTGAATATTAGTCTAATTAGGGATTCGGGTATGTCATATTAATGAATACCAACTAACATCTACAAGAGTAAGGCTACTTAACATTAAAATCGTTAGTTTATTAATTTCCTAAGACAGACTAAGTTATGAAACTCCTATGTTTTTTGAAATATTCAAAGCACAGAAATTAGGTTGAGATGTTCCAACTTTATCAACATTCACTAAGTGCAATTTAAGTTTTTGAATCTTTCTGTTGTTGTTGTTATAATCGTAGTTTAATCAAACTGTTCCTGTGGCTATATATTCTTTCTTAGCAGACTGCTTCGATGCAGTGTTAATTCATATATGTAATTTGGGTTATATTGTGTCTGACCAGTGAAATCTAGGATAGACATTTCGTCGTACTTCGGACTCATCACCTGGATGTACGTGCTACATGTGTTCATGTTCACACTGACACTCGAACACAGTCCACTTGTATCAGTGGTAGGGTTGTGAGGTTTGCCATGAATGGACTGCTTTCGAGTCCTAGTGTGCATATCGACACTGGGATATAGTTAGTATATCCAGCCGACGAGTTCCAAGTAGGACGAAGCGTATGTCTTAGACTTTACAATCAGACTCTAATGAATTAATCCACGTATTTCTATACTGAGTTATAGTTTATTAATTCTATGGGAAAAGCTTCATATATCAACACAAAACACCAACTAACCTCCGTTAAAAATCGTATTAAAAAATTTAATATTTCATAATTATCATCAGGTAACTTCATAAGAATTAACTCTTTAGCTAATCCAACTTTTTCTTTGGCACCTAAGCCTTCAACAATTTTAAGGGAAACAAAAAGAAAACAGGACAAAATACGTGTCTACTTCATACAATAATGTAAAATTCAACAACTGTTAAAAATTTCATATTCAATAAATAGTAATATAGTGCGCTGATCACTTTCATTTGATTGTAAAAGTCCAATTAACTTTAATTGGTTGGCTTGAAGAAGTGTTAGGATAGATACTAAAAGCTCCCTTAGATTTTATCAACTTGTATTACTTGTAGCGTAGACAAGATATCCGTCTGCCAAAGAAGTCATTCTATATTGAGCAGAAGTGAGATCTCTATTACTCGATGAATGTGAAATATAGTCTATGAAATATTTTTGATTTCTTCGAAAAATCGTTAGTATATCGTGAAAGAATAGAGTTAACAATAGTTAGGTTTGACGTAAGGTTGGTGAGGCTGTGAATCTTCATTGACTGAGGTAATGGGGATATGTCTAATGCATATCCAACCAGAGTCTATCTTAATATGCAGTGTAAGCTGGAATAGGGATAAGTTAGGAGAAAACAAAGGGCGACCAAATCAAAATGTGGTGCAAGGCTATGAAGTTGTTGCCTGATGAACTAAGTCATGGTTAAGGTCTGTACGATCAACAGTTGAAGATATTGTATGAAGTAGCTTAGAACCGATCACAGTAGCTCAGATACATTCCCTATTCATCTATATCCAGATAGTGGGTGCGAATATTCTTTAATGGATACGTATTCATCCTTCTCCGTATTTAGTCTTTCTTCCTATCGCTGCTGTTACAACTATTCCGACTCCTTTCTTACTAATCTTGTTAGTGTCATCTCGTCGTGCTAGTGTGATACAGCAATTTGAGTTAAAGTGTATTTGGGCCAGACTTTAAATTGATTATGAATAACTAACCATCGAGTGGTAGATTTAAAATCTTTCCAATCGGATAGGATTCCTTCCCTGCAACAGTTCTGACACAGAAATGTGCGACTTGAAAATGGATTGCAAAATTCACTAATTAGTTATATTAAATATCTAGTGAAATTTTAAATAAGAACTAAACAATTACTTACCACTTGTTCCTAATATTTCATCGTACAGTTCAAATGTTAATAATGGTTCTGTTAGTTCACGTAGAAATGACTTTAATAAAACAGCTGCTAAATGTGGATTATCATAATCGCGTAAATCGACAGTTTCACCTATTTCAATTGATAGAAAAATAAAGTAATACAATATGATATATAGTGAATGATGATAAATATTATAGAATTCTCTGTTAAGTGGTCTTATAGACAAGCTTTGATTGTAATTCTCCACAATACTGAATTGAGATTTTTTTAGTTATTCTAGGAATACTCGAATAACTGAAGACAATGAAGTCCACTTTGATAACCAATTAGAAGTAAAGTCAGCAGAACAAACTGATTCAACTTTTGCGGAGCAACTAAACGGAGTGCATTTCAACACAAAGTAGGTATTTTCGTAACAAATTCTGAGTTTAACAGTTGCTGATATAGTTCATTGTAAACATCAATACATAGAAAACCAAGTTGTAATGGACAATATACAAATTTTCTTAAATAAATCTTTTTGAACAGACAAAAAACCTTGGTTCATTCATTAGCAACAAAGGCCAGACGAATCCAATGGTATAATTGAGTCTGAACTGAATAAACTGCGACAGACACTTGCCAGTAATAACTATCTCTCAAGGGTCATCGATAGAAGCCTGAAGTTAAAACTGCCCCATAAAAGAATACCAACAGTTCAAAATAAAATGCCTTATCATGAATACTGAATTCTAAGGAGACAGCTGCTAAGATTCTAAAGAATAGGCTTTCGAAAGTAGTCTGAAAAATTTCCTAAGCTACTCAAATACACAATGTTTTTTTAGCATGACTTTGGTTTGCGATAGTGTTAAAGATGTTATGCCCATTTAAAACAAATTAATATGCATATACAAGTTCACTTGCTGTTATGAATCCAGTTATATAGGCCGCATGAAACAAACTCTATCGAAACATATCTCTAAAACATCACCACCCATTGTTGAGTAAGCTGTCCCTACTGCCCCCATAATATTATGTATTAATGCCGTTTAGTATTCTACTGTTCGACAACGACAGCGACTTGATCTCAAATCAGCACAAGAGTAGAACACGTAGCAAGATGTATTGATAAAATAACAGTAGAAGGCAGAAGACAAAAGCAAATAATTACACTAGGGTTTATATAAACATCGGTATGAGAATATTCCCGAAACTTCCTGAATGTTCGTTGGTCAAGAATAGACCAATTACAACACAGTTTCGTGAGTATACTTTAATCAAGATCGTTTAAAGCTAACACGCATGGTTGCCTAAAGATATATATATATATATATATATATATATATATATATATATATATAGTGATCAACAGCTCCAACATCTGGTGACATTTGGTCATGTTGCCCCACCTAATACATCTTTTCAAATTATTTATAAAGTCAAACAAGCCGGCTCAAAAAGGGCGTAAATGAGAAACCTGTGTTAGGTGGAGGCTTTAGTCACCCACTAAATGAAACCGCCCATAATTAATTTTCAATTCTTTTTTTACGTATTAATTGGTATTTTCGCATAATTCAATCATTCTTGTCATTATATTCCTCAAGTGGACAATTAGTTTATGAAATCGAAATTCCATCTTAAAGAATTTTTTAACAGCTATTCCCACTATTACACAACCCATCTCTGCCTTCTTACTTTCAAGACTATTACATAATTCATAATTGATACCTGAAGCCTTTTGATTTCTTCTTAAATAACTTTGATAACTTGTTGTCTCAACGCAATACTTCTATTTTAATAGAGACTATTAAGTGTGAAATTTCTATACATATATGAATGTATACCTAATGTAAATGACATAAAGAAAATTTTCTTCGGTGAATATTCTGTATTCTTCCTTCAAAACATAACTAGTTTTCGGAACTATTTATACATCATTGCATGTATCGATACAAACAAAACCTAATAAGAATAAAAAGGCTCTATATGCATCAATCTATATAAGCGAAACTATATTGTAAGTTACAACCATACGACTGACCGTAAGTTGATATAAGTAAATAAGCAACAAAACATCCATTATATAATAATATCCGTAACACCAACCGACAGTCTCCTTATCAGACGAGTCGAGTTTACCTGTTGTAATTGGCCTCTCAGACCATACTAGCTGTGAGAGTTATTAGTTTAGGTCCTACACTGGTACGCAGGGCGGTTGACGAGAGGTAAGTCGAAAAGCAGAGTATTCATAGTTGTACAGTGTAGTCGTACACTGGTATGACGACACGGATGTCTTTCTCTCAAATAATCGGCATAGAGATGATGCCACCCTCTCACAACAAAAAGACATAAATAGAAAAGTTGGGCCTTTACAATAAACATCTTACATTAATCCACGGATTTATGTCTCCACTGTAAGGCCTTTACATGTAGAAACCAAATACATCTAGAAATACTCACATAAAGGTCGTATGTGACCGACCTGAAACAGTTTTCTATTAACCACTTCGGTCACATTTCCAGGTCTTTAGTATCACCTCGAATCTAGCTTCCCACTCAGACACCTCAGGAAAAAAAAACTCTTCCATAGTGTACACACCCGGGAAGTGAGAACCGCATTCCTACTTCCAACTGTCTCAATAACTAAAAATTATCATTTTGTTCATAATTAATTTTTAACAATAACATTAAACCATAGGCTTAAAATAGAATATAAATGATGATCTGTCATTTAACAAATATATACCTCGATATTTATTGAAAAACACATAGGAATCACTTAGTAACAGAATGAGAAAAAAAATCGATACAAAATTAAACAATCAATTAGTTATCGTATTAGGTCATGCAATAATAAAAAATAGAATGGGATAAAAGTTGTGTAACCTAGAAATGAATGCATAGAATATAGAAGTTGGTGTTATCTGTAAACAATAATAAGTGACCGATAAAATAGTACAAATAAATTTTAGGTAAATAAAAGATAATAAAAATAGATTATGTAAAAATGACATTAGTAAAGAAAATGAATAAATTTGAGAATAAAATTAAGTGCTGAGAACATATTGGACTGGTCACTATGGTGATACAGATTTGGCAGTCGAAGTTACTAAGAGGATTCCAAAAAAATTACCCTTCTAAGAATGTTTTTCTTACATACAATATAAGCCATTGGGAATACATGTAAATGAATTAAATTTTTGCATACGAGGGATGTCTGTACAGATACTAGATTTCTTTTGTATGCAAACAACACTAGCTTACATATTCAATTCATTCATTTCAAGAATACATAACTTATATTCTATTCTACTTTATTGTTGTATAACCTACTACGATGTTTAACCGGTTAATGTGTTTAAAGTTGTAATTCTATTAAGTAACTACTAAGTGAATATCATGTTGCAGTGGATTCACTCTGTTGATCTCTAATTTTATTCATCAGATTGTTGTACTTGCATTCGTGTAACTGCTGATTCTTATCGATTGCTTTCATAAATAACATATAAATGTGTATGATATCGTTACAAAGTTGTCGGTTCATTTTCTTTCTTATTCATTATACTTCCAAATTTTTCTACCTACAACGTTCCGTAAACTCCTCCGAGAAACAACGTAACTTTCAGAAAGATGCAAAACGCTAAGACGTATTTACAAGAAAATATTATGAGGGATATATAGTTAGCTGATTCATACACTACTAAGATTCCATTGTAGAAATTATACAATAGTGTATCAGACTTGATGAGTAATTAATTTAAAAGAAATATTTCTTCGCTTAGTGCTTATATTGAAAATATTTATTCAGTATGATTATTTAACTAAATTGATTAGTTAAATGTTCTTACCACTATTATACAAATTTTGTACATCACGTAATTGTTTTAAACTGACAGATCGACGAAAGATTCCTTCAGTTGTTAAACCTAAATGTTGTAAAAAAGGAGATAGTAAAATTTGTTGAATAAAGGTGGTTTTGTGGCGATAGATATCCAATTGAATTGATTGCACTCGTCACAAATTGATGTTGGTTGAATATCAATGAAAACCAAGGAGAATTAGACAGTTGTTTTCTCCTAGAATGAGACTCTTGAACAGTACACACACTCGACTCCGTCAAGGGACCGAACCCAAGGGCTTCAGGTATCACGATGAACGTCTGACAAACTCCATTACTGTGCTGCGATCAAAAGGTGAAATTCACATTTCAATCAGCTTGTAATATAACACGACAATCAGTCAATACTACTGGTGAAAACTGCCTCACTCCCTGAATTCCACTAGCTACAACTTTTCACTAGAAGTGGAGATTCGGCCATCAAACGCCGGCTTAGTGGTGCGGATGGTTCGCCGAGACACTTGAAGGCTATGGGTTTGACTCCTAGGTGGAATAGAAAGAAAACAGCTATCTAGTACTCCCTAATTTTCAGTGATACCCAACCGACATCAATCTGTGACGTAAACAAACAACTAAATTGAAAAAAAAAGTTACTATGAGATGATATGTGGAAAAAAAAACAAAACTGTTCATTTTTTAAGCTGTCATATAGAAGTGTATTGGCATCACTTACATTCCCAAATTCTATTTTGCCTAAAGTTTTGTAATTCTTAAATTGTCGACGATGAGTAATCAATATAGCCAATCAGCTTGGATTTAAGAAAACCGAGTGTATAAACCAACCAATCAGAGTCAAGAATTAGTAACCGCTATCAGCCAAAAAAATGGTAATTACTAGAAATGGAAAGTTTCTAAGTCACAAATAATCATATCAGAAAACCTATGGGTATTTTACGTAATTCACGGGTTCACTGGAGATTTTTATAGGTTGTTCTGTTTGAAAATGGTAAGAATTGATTGATGAAGTAGTGAATCTTCATCGACTGATGTTGTTAGGACATATGTTACATATGCACAACCATCGCCTCCCTATCTCGTAGAGCATTGTCTAATATACGAATAGGTTGGAAAGAAGCTAGAGGCGGCCAGATAAAATATGGCATGTATGTATGTATGTATAATCACCGTAGAACCTGGCACACGTGTGCATTGGTTCAAGATGCCATACCACCATGGCACTGCAAGATTAACACCACCCCACCATTAGTAGAAGTTACTTCAATAAAATAAAATAATAATAATAACAAGAAGTGTAAACACACAGAATATAGTTCAGGAAGCGTAGAAAGAAAGTTATGGAATAATTTAAAGCTCATGATTTAAGGGAGGACAATTAGTGAATACATCTGCGCCATTGTGACCGATTATGGGCCATGTCACTCAGTGTTTCTAGCCACTGGTTACGGTAATCGCGAGGACCCCATCCAGGTAGTCTGCAGCTACCGACACGACTTAAACCGGCAGTCAGTGACTTCATGGACTGATGCCATGTTTTAGTTTGGCCACCTCTAACTCTCTTCCATCCTATTCCTATATCAGCCAGCATTGCGCGTTGAGGAAGACGGTGGTTGGGTATACGCAACACATGTCCCAACTACCTCAGTCGATGAAGATTCACAACCTCATCGACTGATTTACCACCTTTGCCTAACACCTGTCGTCTAACCTCGTTATTACTTACTTGGTGATCCCAGCTAAAGCGAGTGATATTTCGTAGACATCGATGGTCAAAAACTAATAACCGTCGAGTGTCATCTACCCTTAATGGCCACGTCTCACACCCATACAGTAAGACAGAGCGAACTGTTGAGCAGTACACTCTCCCTTTCGTTGAAAAATGAATATCTCGTCTACGCCATAGGTGACGTGAGTTCTTGAATCCTATCTTCAATCCCTAATCCCTCTTCTAATAATAACACTGTAACTACTTCCACTACTCTGAGATTTGGTCCGAGGATTTCATCTCTATTTGTTGTTTGGGGCATTATAACTTGAACTGATATATGCACGTGCGGACTTCTACGTTGTGACTGACTGGAAAAAAACCTTCATTTTCTTGAGAATTAACAGGCAAGTATATGATCATTATGGCGATCCAAAAATGTCACTAGTTGAAGTGTAGGTTACAAATAAAGATGATTTGTATATTGCTGAGTGTCTGAATTACAAGCAAGATGATCTAATTGAGTACTATAAACTTTTAGACAATGATGGTCATTGAATACAAAGAATTTCCAAACACTCTCAGCTCGGAAAGGTTTAGTTCTACAAGCGCTGAAGCAAATTGTCCTCAGTGGCACATTATAAACCAAATCTTTTGGGGCTAAACTCATAACAATGTAGCCTGATACGATCTATAATAGAATGAACTTCTAAAGGCATAATTTAGATCCATTTAATCTGTTATGTCGCCAGCAGCCCTCATTCAACTACGTGTCTATCTCAGTCAGTTATTATATATATATATATATATATATATATATATATATATATATATATATATATATATATATATACATCCATGAGTTATATACAGTTAGATCCGATCTTTAACAAAGTTCCCAAAATACGACTGTAGCCTTCTCACTTTTGCATAGTTGCTTGATTAATTAAAATTCAATTAAACGGGAAAATGAAGTGACTTAGATTTTTCATATAAATTTGAATAAAGAAATAATAACCATTTATTATTTTTCCTTTATTCAGATTCTTAAATTATATACGATAAAAAAAAATACCATGATAACCAGTTAGATTTAATCTAAGGAATTCAGATGAACCAAAAAGTGAATTAGCATCCAATGATAAATCAAAAGATAATAGCAGTAAATGAATAGTATACTAATGGAAAACGATAATAGTACAAAACTAGAATAAAGATTTTACAAGTTTAAAAAGTTTGCAAAAGTTTTCAAAAAAGTTTTATTGAATGAAAATAGAAATGAAAGTAACATATTTGTTACCATGTTGATGTTTTGGAATGGTATACAAAAATGTTTTTGAATAGCTAAATTCAGAATTTGGTACTGCCTCAAAAATCACGTAATCTGTTGTAGACATTCTAAGAATTACTAAATTGCATCTGTAAATTTATTGATTATACAAACCATTAAGAAGCACGTATATATATACATTGTGATTCAGTCGGATGATGAGTATTATCAACAGTTAACTACTAAATTGATGATTGATTAGGAACATATACTTCGTGATGCATGCAACCTACAACAACGCCAACAGGGTGGTATGTAGTGAGACAGTGTGGCACTTAGAATATATAACTTTCAAACATTCAGTATCATTTCGAAACCAGATTCAATCTAATTCAGTTTCAGCAGTTACTTAGTAACTATCACTTGTAGCACGAATGTGGATTTTACATATTGTGATTTCATCACATTTGTATTAATATTAATTATGAATGCATGATGGTAGAGTAATATGGTGAGTTGATTGAAGTTACATATATATACAATTGGATACTAATTAAATGATCCAAAACACTACATGATGATTAAAAGGTCTGAGGGTCTTCGGTCAAAACGCCGGTTAGCATACTGAGGAGTTTCATATTATGATGAATAAACTGTTTTGTATTCACTGGCTTTAACTAGTTGTATGATGGAAGTTAATCCATGATGAGAAACATTAAAATAACGTTTGCTAGTTTTATTGATAAGAAAATAAAAACGACATACCACGATCACGTAAATAATCAATCGCATCTTCAAGGACAATAGGGATAGGTCGTCCGCCATTATTCATCTTGATACTATTTTAAAGAAAAAGAAAAGAGGATATTAATTAAACTAAATTCATTTGTAGCCGCTATAATGAGACAAATAACCAGGAATTACAATCTGAGGAATGTACTTTTAGTGTTATCAGGACTTGTTAAACTGTATCTCCTGAATGCCTAGTAAATAAGTTATTTGTATTCGTTAGCCACCGTCCTCGTTATCCAATCACAATTCATTGGTGTTAAGCTTACCGATTTCTTATCAGCATAGGATCATATCAAACACAACTAAGCACCATCATTTTGATCTCTTTCGCACCGATAAGGTCGCTTCAGTAATCAAAACCACATTATAGAATTAAAACGGAACAAATATAAGTGGTTATAAACTTACAACTGTAGGCTGACGTTAAATTGCTGTTGAGGTTCTGGAGTAACGTCTTTGCATTGCTCTTCATATCCACCAGAGAATACCGAGGCAGCATCTGGTAACGATGGTATATAAGGCACGGATACTCGGGAAGTCATGCTGAAATTGCACACACACAATATACATATAACAAGAATGGTGGTTAATATTATATTAACCTAGTAACTTATACGGTGAACCAATTTCTACAGAATCACAATAGTCAACTAATCAATGACTGACTTCCAGGTGGGTTATTGAAGTCCCTACTACAAAGTTGTGACTAGTGGAGCTCAGAGTCATTCTAACGAATATCGACTCAATGGTTTTGATGGTTAAGCGTTTGCCGCAAGAACTGGGTGTCCTCATTTAAATATACCGTGATGTCATGAATGGGCAGTTCTGAGTTCCACACTAATGCGAAACAGCTGTCAAGTGACTCCTATATTTTAACGGTACCTCAACTAAGATCTGTTTGTAGAGAACACACTAGGCTTCAGACGAAGTAATTCGCAACGTTTTCAATATTTACTACATGCCAGATATCCAAAAAATTTAGCCATTCTTCCATCCATGTAGTAGATGAGCGCTGCAAGCATGAGAGTACAAGTCTCACCGAACATTTTATTTCAAGCCCCAACTTTTATTCTCGTTAGACACGAACTAAGCTAGGCTAGATATATTCACAGAAAACAGATAACTCTTTAGGCACTTGAAATAAAAACTACACTTTTAGCAGTATTTCATCAACAAATGAACGGGGAAAGGAGTAAAATGCTAAATGAAATAAATTTATTAAACAATGAAAAGATCTCAAAATGTGAATGATATAATATCTTAACATAAATATTACATAATAAGCGAATATTAATAAGCCACTCATTATCTAATTTAATTTACTTACTCCTTATGAATTTGTGGAATGTTTTTAGGTGGTAGATTTCTAACCAATGTTCTATCATAACTACAATTAATAAGAGAAATTGATCAAAAAAAAGTGATAAGTTACATAAAAAAAGAAAAAAACCACATTGACTGATTATATTTTTCTATTTGAATTAATAGACTGCCGCAAATTCAAGTAACTTGAATAACCCAAGTAACTATATCAATGTTCCAGAAAATGAGGTTGACTGTGACATGGTTCGAATCCCACAAAAATATTAGTTTCATAAGACTATAGGTAAGTCTTGATGATGAGGGTCAGCTATTACGAAAGTTGTGGCACAGCAAGTTACCTGTTTACTACCCTCCAATTATGTTACATAAGAAACTGAAAATAGTGAAAAATGCATAATTTTTTCTAAATAAGTAAAACATCTACTCTCTCTCCAAATGAATTAAGTGGAACAAAATTTAGCAAATCCGTATGTATGTATGTGTATGTACAATCAACATAGAACCTGGCACATGTGTGTATTGGTTCAAGTTGCCATACCACCATGGCACCGCAAGATTAACACCACCACCACTGGTAGAAATCACTTCTATAAAATAAAATAATAATAGTAACAAGGAATGTGAACATATAGAATATGGTTCAGGAGGCGTTGAAAGAAAGTAATGGAATAATTTAAAGCTCATGATTTAAGGGAGGACAATTAGTGAATACATCTGCGCCATTGTGACCGATTATGGGCCATGTCACTCAGTGTTTCTAGCCACTGGTTACGGTAATCGCGAGGACCCCATCCAGGTAGTCTGCAGCTACCGACACGACTTAAACCGGCAGTCAGTGACTTCATGGACTGATGCCATGTTTTAGTTTGGCCACCTCTAACTCTCTTCCATCCTATTCCTATATCAGCCAGCATTGCGCGTTGAGGAAGACGGTGGTTGGGTATACGCAACACATGTCCCAACTACCTCAGTCGATGAAGATTCACAACCTCATCGACTGATTTACCACCTTTGCCTAACACCTGTCGTCTAACCTCGTTATTACTTACTTGGTGATCCCAGCTAAAGCGAGTGATATTTCGTAGACATCGATGGTCAAAAACTAATAACCGTCGAGTGTCATCTACCCTTAATGGCCACGTCTCACACCCATACAGTAAGACAGAGCGAACTGTTGAGCAGTACACTCTCCCTTTCGTTGAAAAATGAATATCTCGTCTACGCCATAGGTGACGTGAGTTGGCAAAAGACAAACGAGCTTTTTGAATTCGTACTGAGATTTCGTCAGAGACTAACCCATTAGGGCTAATCAGACTTCCAAGATAAGTGAAGTGGTCAACGTGCTCAACTACTTCACTCCCTATCTTTAGTTCAGGTGTTGACGAAAACCAGTCCTGGATCAATAGTTTGCATTTGGAGGGGGAGAAACGCATTCCGAAAATGCTTGCATTCGAGCTTATTGCTGTTGAAAGCTTCTGCATCATATCAGCGTCTTCGCCGAACAGGACTATATCGTCAGCATATTCTAAGTCAATAAGTGGATCTCCTGGTAGCAAATCCAATGAAGAGGTGTTGTATTTTAATGATACGATGCTTAAATAATACATTTAATTCAAAATAAAACATTGGTTTTCAGATGTTATTACAACTAGAGTGCTTTTAGAGGTATGAAAGTAGTTACCGCTTACTGGTCGATCACACTGGAAGGATTCTTTTGTTCGGGTATCTGAACAGCGAGTTGATCATAATGACCTGGGAGCCTAACTTCAGTGTTTATTAGGCAGCTTCTTGAGGCTGGTCACGCATGAATTTTTTATGAATACTTTTATACGTATTAGCTCTGCAAGTATTACGGAAATACCGACGAAGACGTAAATTGGGAGTAAAGCAAGGTGAGTATTTTTAGGGTCAACTTTTTCTAACTCTGTCCTTTTTCACTGAAATGCTAGCTGTTTATGAAAAGTGCCTCATTATAAATACAATGTAGCAATGATAGAGACCATGAATGGCGAGACGGAATAAAAACACTTCGTTTTTAGCTAATAGGTCACGAGTTCCGACATCGACCTAGATTCTTCATCAATCAAGAAAGTTACCTTCTACACAAATACAAACAAAAAGATGGCTCAAAGCAAATTTTATAAGCTAAATCATGAGTGATGAGGAACATAATTTATCATATTAAATGATGAACCAGATATTTTAACATAAACAGATATAAAGACTGTGAGACAAACGATGTAACTGCTTTGTAGTCCCTAGGAGTGTTTCAATCCTGAACCATAAACTGAATACAGGAAGGCAAGAAGTATGAATAGGGATAGACCTATAAGATTTGCTTAGGATCAGATAAAGGAGATTTGCAAGCTAATATGATCTTGCGATTACGGAGGCTTCTAGAAAGCCTGTTGAAATTCGCAACAAAATTAATAATTCTGTATTCCGATAACAAAGACATGAACTATCACGTTCTTAAAAACAGTTGTGGAAGTTTTCAATGAATACTGACTAAGCAAAATATTTTTAGAATTTCCTCAACTTCTAAAGGCTTATTTGAAGAATCATCAAAGAGTTGTTAAAACAAAACGAAAAAAAATCAAGAAAGCAAAAATACTAGGAAAATAATAAGATGCAAATTTATCCAATGTTAACAAGGAAGCAGGACTCTAAAGAATAGGCTTACTTACTGACATTCGAAAACAGTGTTATTCCTTAACATGAAAAGTCCGTTCGATTATTTGGAATTGAAAGACGTACCTCAGAAGTGCATGAACACTATGAGGATTTTCTACACGAATGCTACTGGTTGAGTTTGAGCTTCTAGCGTACTGTGATCAGAACGGTAAAATTTAAGTAGCGTTAGCCAGTGTTGTTCGTTGTCCCTCTTATTTGGTTTTGTTGTAGATGTACTCCTTGAAATTACAGTCTATTTACTTAACTTTTAAGAGATTGACCTCCAACCAGTCTTATTAACTCCTGAGGAATAATCCAATCTTGTTTGGGATAAGTTTCTTTACATCTCATAGAAAACTCACTTCAGAAATAGTCTGCTTATCGCCAAAATTGCTCATAAAGGAAGAAGCAGTCCAGGGCGTCAAACACTTCATCTATCTTGAGAGTTTTATGGTCAATGTCTGATGAATTATTGTTACGGATTCAAAAAGCTTGTTTGCCATTTGCTAACGCTCTTTACTTGTATCAATAGTGAAATATCCATTTCCCAAACAAAGGAAGTATATACTGCACAGTAATCCTCACTGTATAAATCTATGGCTATGAACTAGGTGTATCGAAAAAGAAAGATATAAGTAGGCTGTCGGTCTTTGATTTACGTGCCTTCCAAATATTGCATGAATATCCTGGAACAACTGAGTGTGCACAGAATACTAAGCAAAGATGGCAAATCGGCCAATGACGTTGTAAATCATCATCCAGTGAGACGGTTAGGATATATATATATATATATATATATATATATATATATATATATATATGCCCAATCACTGCCTATCTCGACGCATGTGTTTTGGTGTAGGAGTAGGATGGAAGAAAGGTAGAAGCAACCAAATCAAAATGTGGTATCATTTCATCAAACCGTTGATAATTGGTCTAATCTGTGTCGGCAGGTGGAAGCTACCTGATTGGAGACAGCTAAGCGATAATAACGACTATTCATTCGAAACATGGTTAAGAATCGCTTCACACTCGTATACTATTGAACAGCATATTGCACTAGTGAGAAGTGATGTGTCTGTTCTTCTCATATATATATATATATATATATATATATATATATATATATATATATATATATATATATATATATATATATATATATATATATATGTATATATATATATATGGATTAAGTAAGTAGTCGTCCGGGTGGCACTTTATGCAGTGACCATAGTGATTGGGGTTGCAAATGTTGATGATCCCCTCAAGTTATAATGATTGTAACATTTCATGATCTAGCTTCTAATACATAATGCAAGCTATTTAAAGATAGACAGAATTAGAAGCAGAAATTGTAAGATACGCTGCCGACTGAACTGGGGTGTGACGGCGGTAGATTGTTACCTCCAGACAACCAGCACCTTTACAGATAATACGTTCTCATAACGGAAGCAGAGGGTTAGATAAGGCTAACGCTCAGGATAGCACACTTCAATTCGCTCAATAGATTTCAATTATTGGCGATAACACTTGGAAAGTACGAGGCTAATATATCAAGGATCACTCCCAAAAAGGCTATGCGTAACCGTACAAAAACAGTTATTTTTTAGGTTCTAAAAGTCATGATTATCAGTCGACCAAGACTACTGACAATCCAATTATTTCTTCAGGTCTTTTAAAAAGCACGTAAACACAGCAAGGACGATTAAGAAGTAATAACCTACCTCAACCCACAAACACGATTTGAGAAGTTGTAATAACCATATGTTTAGCTGAATTGCTTAACTTGAAATGAATTTAACGGTGGTTCTACTCTTGTACCATGTAAAAATTTACATACTCAGCTTCGAGCCTCACTTTAGTTACGTTTGACAGCTAACAATCCAGCCGCTTAAACTTAAACAAATGCAGCGAAGTGGAAACTTCCGATCTACCGGTCGAGTGCTGAAAACGCTAGACCACCGGGCTCTACACTTGTACTACTTACTGAAATTTAACTACTTTTTTAAAAACATTATTATTTATACAAAACGCTTACTTTAAAACACGTTGTGGTATTGGAAGTTGATCAACAAATAAGGTTTCTTCTAATTCAGATAATGTTTCTGCATAAATAACTTTGTGTGCCATTTTAGAACTGAAATATACATTTTTTTTGAAAAAAAAACAAACAAAGATAATGTGTGATGAATTCGTCGAAAATACATAAACATGGTAACAAGTTTGCACTTTGAGTGTAGGTGAGGGCTAATGATACTACTTACTTGATTGTTAAAGCGCAAGTGGAGCGAGGTTCGAACATGCGATTCAATGGTTAAGAATATTGTAAGGTTACATGAAACGACTAAAATGTTACCTATACTAGTCAGCTTTTGTAGGTGGGTTTTTGTCGAAAATTGACAATAAATAATGTACTACAGAAAACTGGGAGAGGCTGGATAGCTGTTTTGCTCTAGTGTAAAATTCTTCAGTAGTGTATTTCCACGTTACCACTAAGATTTCTGCACGGGCAATCTAGGTCTAGTAGTAGCATGTAACTATTACAACTTAACAGTCTATTTTATTGACTTGAACGAAGTTGTTTATCATACTTCTCACTTTGAGCAAGGTGCCATTTTTATAAAGTAAATAATGTTAGTTTCACTAGGATGTATATTTTACCCAGCGCATTAGTAATATTCTTTATAATAGGACTATAATTAGTAAGAACAGCAAATCTGTTTGTATTTATCTTATTAAATAATCAAAAGTTAACTGATGTCGTAACAGGGAATGTAGTAGAAATAGGCATCGCTTCGAGATAACCAGAATTGGAATCAGAGCAGTATAAAATGAGACCATGAAAATAGAAATTAAAAAATTGGAAATACCAATTTCAAGGACAAGCAAAATATAAAAAACATTGTTCAAATGCAATGAAAGGAAAGTAAAATAGTATTTACTAAGGTCAGAACTAAGAGAAAGATGAAGACGGAATTCAATCGCATTACTTAGAATGAGAATAAAGAGTGAATACACCTAAACTACTGTCACTGATTCTTACTCTTATCAAATAATATGTAGTTTACACTTAGTAACACGGATCATACAAATAACCAACCACATTTTGCTTTGGTTGCGTATACCTTTTTTCCATCCTACTTATGCACCTTGCGTCGAGGTAGGCAGTGGTTGGGCATACATATATATATTTTCTGACCACCTCAGTTGAAGTCTGGCAACCTCATTGGCCATCTTTGCCTAGAACTTTGTTGCATCTCAGTGATGTACACTCAGTTGCTTCAGAATAGATCGATACTTCCACAGAGATATATTTTGTTACAGTTTGTAATTAATCTATTTAGTTTAATATCGTAGATATAACGTTTCATTTTAAGAATACGTGAAGGAAAGTAGTGAACACTTAAAAAATATCTTATATTTAGAGACAAAACATAGTATTCTAGGTATTTGATGAGTTACATCCCAGTATGTTGTTACACACTCTCATCTATTGGTAAGCACATGATTCGATGTAATCATGAAAAGTTTATTGACAGGTCTCCGCATATATATATATATATATATATATATATACGTGTAGATAGATATAGTTGATGTTTTTCATATAATTGTTCAAAACAATAATAGAATGCCTAATAATTATCATCATGCAATGTACACATATACGCATTACATGATACATTGTGAATTAAATAATCACGCTAACGACTATTCTATTAGTCAGAGTTTATATTACAGTATTATTTTTCATTTAGACTGAAATAAATGAGTTTCGAAAAAAATGTAAATAAACAAATCAACTAGTTGACTACTTAATATTAAAGTATTATCTTAATGAGAGCAAAACATTTATTGTTATAAAAAAGGTTCATCAATATGTAGAGAACTTCAAGTTAGAAGGATATGCTTAGAATTATGTTAGATAAATGAGTGACTCAAGTCTGATTCTACTGAAGAGAATTACTTCTTGCAACATTGTAAATACGTTATGTTAAGAAGTATAAACTTATACGAAACCTGTATTAAATACAAGTTGCTCTTCCTCTTCAAATTGTTCTGAAATAAGTGGTTTCTTTGAGAATATTGGAAGATAATATATTTCAAATCGTCTTACATTTAATCTCTCCAAATATCAAACTAATGATTATAATCTAAGACATGTAAAAGATCTGAGCACCCTTACTAAATCCCATAAGTTTAGTACCAATAAAGACACAGTAGTAAAGACTACGTAGTATGTCACTTATCTTGATGTTACTCTTCCAATCTTTGCATATTCAATCAATATGAAAGATTTCTCGTTTACTTTATTATGCAAAGAAACTACATAGTTATGGTATTATCAAACACTTAACATTATAAATCATACATTACAGTATATTACCTATTATGTTATACTGCTCACCACAATTTTTCCCTAAACTTCTAAAAAAAGGCTACACGGTGTTGCGTAGAGTACTAAAGGCTATTAGTAAGATATATTATGACAATAGACATTTGAAATCTAGCAAACAACTAGCAAGAATTATTCTATCAGATATAAACTATATGACGTCATGTCACTTAAACTAGTGGCTATATTGCAACCTGAATACAAGAACTTGGTCAATATGCAAGTATGACATTGGTTAATATTCAGTGGTCAAATTGATTTAAAGTTATGTAATGCAACTGATATCATGTTGATTAGCTTCAGTTTAAGTAATTGTGCATAACTGCATAGTTTTATGCCATATGAGGAAAATACAACCTTTCATGTGTTGAGAGCTTAATCCCACTTAAGAGAGCAATCTCCAGTATGATAATTCGAACTGCAGAATCAAGCAGAAAGGAAAAGTCAATCAGGAAGTTAATTATTATCAACGTAAAGCCTGAGAAAAATGTGTGTTAGCCAAGGTTGTGATACCACATTAGTACACCGAAATGTGAATAACAAATGAAGTAGTAAAGTAATCGATAACATGGATAATGAGAAAGATTAATTAGTGATAGTACAATTCCGGAAGTATAATAATAGAGAGAGAGAGATTGTATTGACTGATAACTCGACTTGATTGTTGCTGGGTGATAATTACAAATTCCGTCTGATTGATCTGAACTTCCTCCCTTCCACAATAAAGGGGTATCAAAAAGCCACAATAAACGGTCAGTAAATATGAGCCATTTCTAATAAAATAATACACTTATACACAAAATAAGCTTTATCTAAATTCACTAAATATCACCAATGATTGTTAAGCATTAATCACATAAATTACTTGTGAACTTATTGCCTGGTCTATCAAAAACCAATAATCAATGACTCCATGGACTGATGTCATATTCCCGCTTGGTTGTTCACAGTATTCTCTTAGCCTATTTTTACGCCAACTGATATTGTTGTACCTGCGTTGCTAAAAATGCGGTTAAATTATACACTACCTAGCATAGTTGCTTCCTTTTTAACGCAACAAGAGAATGTTCGAGTTATAAATTTCATAATACATTTAAGGTATAAACCTAGTTGCCAACATACAGCTACTCAAACCAATGCCATATAATGAATTTTTGATTTGAATTGTTCTAACGTGAGTAATTAACTGGGTAGAAATACGATACACTAAGTAGGCCAGGCAAGTCACATTGTCTTACTGTTGTATAGTAAATCAAATGCAAACGTAAGCAAACCATATTTATTAATTAAGTTGGATTGTGATTGGCAAGTGGAAACCATGATTCCCGTTTGGCCCTATTTGGGACTCGCCAGCTGGATGTACCTGTATCCCAATGTTGATGTTCTTGGTGGGACTCGAAATCAGCCCGTTTCATATCAAACACCACAGCGTTCACCAGTAGACTACTGAGTCCAGATAGTCGCACTTGTGCAACGGGTGCATAGGTATTACGATGAACTTGTATATTTCCGTTGATTTGTTGTGGACTGGAACTGGTCAGTCTCTGTGAACATCAACATTAGGATGCAGGTACCTCCAGCCGACGAGTCCCAAACAGGACGAAACGAGCGTCCTGGATTCCACTTGAAAGTCACAGTCCAACTTAAATAATGCTTGCGAATAATGGTTTATATTGAAGAAATCTGCTGAGGATGCAAATATAGCAACAGAGACTGACCAGCTTCAGTCCATAACAAATCAGTGGGAACATACAAATTCATCCTAATATGTTTATTAGGTGGATTATTCATGTTAGAAAATTTCGATCACTGTACGCGTGCCCAAGTAAGACCTAGTTAGTTTGTTTGCTATTCACTAACACAGTACATCCTACACATTCCTATCCTCTATCTTGGATTGATTATATCTGAAAACGTGAGTAATGAATGACCTGAAAATTAAAGTTGAATTTTTACTAAAGATATCGTTTTAGATGACTGAATTTATCTACAACTATCAATTATAAACATGTCCAGTGTAGCGCAACCCTAAATTATAAATAAGAAACACACTCTAATATTCAGCATTCACTAAATAAATGAAAAGTGGTTGAAAAAAACTGAAGACAATGTAATTAGAGGACAATGAAAACACTACGGACGAGATCACTATTGGACGCTACACATTTATTACATTAAAACCTACATTTTAATTTCTGAAATAAGCAATAATCTAAAGTCTAATAGAAAGAAACTGGTTTTACACAACCATTAACTTTTAACAATCCCATGACATTTAGTGTCTGTACTTTAGTACAAATTCATTACCAGAAGGTCATATGTTCTATTTTGTTTTTTTTTTTAATGAGAGAAATTTGAATCAGTGATAAACAACACTAAAAGAAGAAAGAGCAAAGAAATAGACAAGGAGTGGGTTCAATTGTGAATGAGCACAAAAGAATCCCATGCTAAAACGAAACAGTTGTTCAGTGACTAATGTTTACTAAATGTGCAAGAAAATCTAATTTCACGTTATCAACTATGAAGGGTGATGTTTAGAAATATGATGATGTATTTGCCTGGTAGTATTCCCAATATAAGCGTCATTAGAAGTACCGTTGTATTGGTGAATATACATAGAAGCTGTAGAATTACGCAGTTTATTTTAATTCCTTGAACTAATTACCGGCTGGCGAAATAAAAACAGACATATTATGCTGTAGTGAATGTTTGTCCTTTCTTATACACCATATTATTTCACTTTGGTATCTTTGAATTATAATTTCACTAAAAAAAAGTTTACTTTTGATATTATTGATGGCTTCACTGTTATGGACATATGTGTATTTAGTAACTCTAACAAGTATCCATTTTTACTCAATACATAATGGGTAAGCTTATAGTTTTCCTTTTAAGATGTCATTAAAACAAAAAATTGTCACTGTATGTGAACCAAATATTTATGCTCATATTCCTGTGAAACGAAGCTTAATAAATATGGACATAATAGTTTAGCGTATTTAGTTTATGATGGGCATTTCTTTATTGTTATTATCCCATTAGTTTTCGTTAATAATTTGTCTAGAAATAGGATGCTATAACGATTCCCCTCCTCATTTGTTTAGACGAATGGTTGATGAGCTTTGATGAATGTATGTAATGTGCAGTGTGTTAAGCCTTTTCTATTTAGAACAATAAAGGTATTGTACCACGTAACCTATATGATAATGCTACAGTACAAGGTTGTGTAACTTTTCTCTATAACAATTATAAGTAAAACTCAAAGGGACGTAAGAAATAGTTTGAGAGACGAAGAAAACATTTCTAAATAAACAGTCAATGAAATAAAAAATAATAATAACAATAGCTTAAGATCAAGGTAAAGACAGTAATAAGACGTGTACTTTGTGTACACAAAATTAACTTCCACTTAATGGATAGCCAGAGCTTCTGCAGTTTTAAAGAGTCGGATGCTAAGAAATCTTGGTAAGTTAGGGTGGATTCTATAAACAGCCTTAAAATTAACGTATGGGGTGGACGAGGGATTATAATCACTTAAATGTTCAACGACTAGACTGTTAATTGTTTTTCTCTCATTTATATAGAAGCATGTTGGAATATGTTTTTGTATTCGTGTTGAAATCGAAAGATGGATATAACGTGCGTAATTCGTTACACAATAGCAGAAGAATTGGTAAATGTTCATTAAGACAACTAGACGTAGGAGCGTATTTCTTGCGGACACGGAGAGTAGTTTCTTGATGGTAAAAGCTAACATCAGTTTAGAAGCAAAAAACGTTCAAATGATTGATGTAGATATTATGATATCGTCAAATAGGTTATATGACCCGAATTATTTCTTTGCAAGTTCTTAAACCATACTATCAAATAATCAGTCTCATCAATCCTGACGGTCTAGTAACTGATGTAATCACTTATAACGAAAGCAAGACATCCGTCTACTGACCAAAAGACGCGTTTACTGCTCAGCAGTTTAATCCGTTTTACTTTATGGATGTGAAACATAGCAATTAAGGATAAAGGCTACTCGTAGGCTTCTAGTATTCAGTCATAGATGTCATCGAAGTATTGCTCGTATTTTATGGGATCACGGAATAGGCAATACGTGGGTTAGGAATAGAGTACTAGGTAAATATGGTAAACCTATTGATGAAGTACTGAATCTTCATCAGCTGATGTTGTTAGGACATATGTTACGGATACACAACCATCGCCTCCTTATCTCGAAGAGCAATGTTATCTGGTATACGAATAGGCTGAAAAGAAGCTAGAAGCGGCCAGATCAAATATTGCACCAGTCCATGAGGTCGTTGACAATTGGGCTGAGCCATGTTAATACGTGCAGATTACCTGGTTGGGGTCAGCGTGATGACCGTAACCAATAGTTAGATTTTGGATGATATGGCACAAAAATCGTTCTCAATGGCACAGGTATATCCATTCCTTGCCCTCCTCCAAATTATAGGCTTCTGAATTCATCACAGTTCTCTTCTTACTGATTTATATTTTCTTAAATCCTATCTTCAATCCCTAATCCCTCTTCTAATAATAACACTGTTACTACTTCCACTACTCTGAGATTTGGTCCGAGAATTTCATCTCTATTTGTTGATTGGGGCATTATACCTTGAACTGATATATGCACGTGCGGACTTCTACGTTGTAACTGACTAACTGATCAGATCATCATGTTTATTAACTGTTCGTATGTTTCACATGGAATTATATATATACTCAATGAAATAGTATGGTAATGAATTCCTTGAAAAGAGATTACTTCGCTAAAATTCATGTTTTAAATGAAACCATAACAACCAAATGCCAAAAAAACTGGATGTTTTCAAACCAGAGGTAAATCTTTATTTTTATGATAACATTAACCTTATTCTGTGACATCATTTGATTTTTTAATCCTTTTACTTCTAAATTCATAATTCTATTTTTAGACTGACTGTGCATCAATTCACGTTATTATAAATCACAATTAACTTTTTTTCAGACTTCATGTTACGTAATCAACTAAAATTACTTTCAACCAACACCGTTACGTAAGTATGCTAAGTTTCTATTTAATAATTGTGATTTTGTGGAGATTGGTTTTAATTCGTTATTTGCATTCATCATAGATTGATGCCAGCTGGGTACTAATCAACACCAGAGAGCATTGAATAGTTGTGCCGCCTTAGAATGAGAACCCCAGGAGAGCGTACTCAGTACGCTTATTCTCATAGAGAACGTCAAACGAACAATTCGATTGGAGTGGGGTTCAAGATTCCTACTTTAATTATGACTTTTTTACTATTCTATACAAAAACCCAGTTACAGTCAATATTATATCAAAAGTAACTAACTTTGGGAGGTAATTCCTGAAGTTACAGTGAGAAGATGCAAACAGCGGAACTCTACTGTCAAGTGTGAAATAGTTACTCACTAATGGTAATCAATGAAGTCACGAAAATATATCCCGAACTAACTGGGTTAGAAATATTAACCGTTGGATGCCGAATCAAGTCTAATGGATAAGCTCTTATCGAGAAACCTGAAGGTCGTGGCCTCCATTCATTGGTGAGGACATCGACGTGCTCTGCTGAGGAGGCCTCTATCAAGCATGCACGTTTGTATGATCAACATAGAACCTAGCACATGTGTGCATCGGTCCAAGTCGCCATACCTCTATGGCACCGCAAGATTAACACCATGTTAGTAGAAGTTACTTCAATGATAATAATAATAATATCAGGACGAAACAGCTGTCAAGTACTTTCTAGTTTTCCATAGTTGTTTAACTCTTACCAATTTGTAATATTGAATTCAACAATCCCTCACTTTCAAGATTATAAAAACAGCCAGAAGTATGAAACAATACCAAGAAACAATGTTTTCAGCTGAACACAACATTTCAACAAAATAACTAGATTCAATCATTACAACCTACCTGATGAATGGTTTAAAAAGAGTCCATAAAATCTTAATACCAGTAGTAGGATGTACTATGTAAAGTGATTTCAAATTTTTACGAAAACTGAAATGAATGTGAAAAAAGAAAAATTGTCAGTTTAGAATAAATAAATAATGAAAGTATCTAATAAACTTTAATTCTTAACAACTGGATTTTAGGTCTTTAAAGTATGTTTAGACCAACAAGTGAAAAATCAGTTAAGAATATGAGTCCTCTTTAACAGAGATAAAGAGGATATGTACTATGACGCATTGTTGGGAGGTGTTGATTACAACCAATATTTGTAGGCAAAAACTATTCCGTTAGTGTTGAGGAGAATGGGTGGAGACGTTGGGTAAAATGGTCTACAGTTGGTTTTAATGGCGTAAATGTATTCCCTATCTTTGCTTGGATCCTGAGTTCCAAAACTGCTCTGTGCTTTTTCTTTCGTGAGTAATATTACCAATGATTGATGTTTCTTTTTTGTACCGGTTATATAACTATTACTTTGGTATTCATCTTGATCATTTCGTTTCGCTATGTCAATATATGTATGTAGCAACTTGAACAGGTGAACAAATGTGGGTTGTCTCAACTTATCGATTAAGTTTTACGTTCTAATTCTCTTTTGGTTATTTTAGGTTTTAGCAGCTGTGAAGTAATACTAACCCTCACAAGTAATATATAAAAATTAAGTGACGAGAGGTAATCAACGATAGAGTATAGGATATATAAAGGATTTTACCTGTTCATAAGTCTAAGCTATAATCTTAAAGACAATGGTTAGTTATGAACAATGTCTAGTTTTACTTTTACTTTATCTTATATAACTTCATTTTGCTAACGAAAAGCTTCGTACGCGGACGAAACAACTATTCAATATGTTTCCTGATCATCAATAGTTAGCTAGTTGAAATCAATTTGTGAGAAAAATCAACAAACTGTAAATGAGTCTGTTGAAAAAATAAGCAATTTCGTATGGAAATAAACAACTTTTACGGTTGAATAATGAAGAGAAAGTGACGACAAAAATCTATTACTCGGTGAAAATAATGGCAAAACTTACTTGCGACCAAATGTTCTATAGGCTTGAACAAGCCATTTGAATTTAGGTCGATTTTTATTCGTAAGTCCAAAGTGGAAGTAAATGAGACAATAATCAATACTGACATATTGTTCTAATGTTTTAGTAATATATCTAGATAATTGAAATGTTAAAAGTTAGCATTAGATTAAAGTGGTAAAAACAGACAAGGAAACATTTGGATTCGAGACACACTCTAAATGTGAGAGCCAGTGTAGTACTACTTGGTTACCCAAATTAAAATATATGAAACAGAGTTCGGACACGCGACCTAATGGACGAAACCCTAGTACACTAGATACCTGGTTACTGCTACACACTCTATGTGTACATCGAAAATTACTAACACGAAATTCTAGCTCCAGTGGTTATCTTAAAATAGGATTATACATTTAATGCGTCCCATTGCTGTGAACTACTTAAATGCTAGTGTAATGCAGTTGATAGCAATGCCGAGATAACCAGCAACGTGTAAACTAACCATCATTCATTCAACACAAGAAAGTCGTATGTATCAATATCACTGTAGAGCCTAGCACGAATGTATTTCAGACCAAACTGTTACATTACATCAACATAACAAAATGAAATTAACAGATAAAAGAATAAAGGAGTAAAAATAGGGTCATATCGATGATAATTAGTGATAAACCTTAAAAATCTGAGATTTATGAGGGGATACTGGAACTCAAGTTCTGAAGCACAATAAAGAGTGAATATGCATGCGTTACTGTAGTTTATTCTTAGCCGTGTCAGGCAACGTATCTAACCTCTGATTACAGTTAACGCATGAACTCCTGCAGTTTATTCATGGCTTCCACTACTACAACCCATAGGTTACATTTACAGAGTAACACAGACTGAACTGCTGCATACTATATTCTCCTTTTCGTTAACAAACGAACTTTTCGTCTACGCAATAAGCTGAGCATGTTGGCAGAAAATTAAACGATCTTTCTGGATCCGCTCCGTGATTTCGTCACATAACAACCTACCAAGATTGATGAGGCTTAAAAGATAAGTGGACTGCTTGACATATTCAACCATTTTATTTCCTACGGTTAGATTACGTGATAACGTAGGCTAGTTTCGAAGCGGCATATCGCATTAAGAGGAAGATACACACATCCCAAAACATGGTTTTCATTGTTATTCATGGTTTTTGGAGACTGAGAATCACTAAATAGAACTATTTCATCTGCGTACTACATATCACTCAACATGTTTCTAGGGAGGGGGTTGATCATATGAAGAAAGTTTTACTTTTAGGAGAACGTCCATGATAAAATTGAATAAACGGGGGGAATAGAGGAAACATAGCATCAAATATTGCTTAAATACACAAAGAGGAATAAATGAATGATATATGAGGAAAACTTATAAGGCAACAGAGGTAACGAAATACGTATCAAGAAAATAAACATGAAAGTATAGGACATTAACTACTTAACATATGATACTTCATTATGTTAAAACTTCAAGAGAAATAAATATGCATACAGAGATATTAAAATAGACAAAGAAACACAAGCTTAGATCAAGAATAAAATTAGTATGCATGACAAAAACTATGTTGAAAACTTGAGATGAAGAAAAAGAATAGAATTTATATATCCAACTGTGAACGATATTTGTTTGTGAGTCAAAAATCGTCCTTACTAATTACAGAGAGTTAATTTCACCAATTCTTTAAATAGGATTTAGATCAATAGTTAATGAATGTAGTCAGAATATAGTCATCTGACTAGTTATAGCCTTCAACTAGTGTTGAGGTGGTTTTTGTGGAGACTGGCTTTAATTTGTTGCATGCATGTGTCACAAAATGATCTCGGTAGGGTACAGTGAAAATCACAGAGCACTAAACAGCTGTTTAGTACTAGTAAGTACTTCCTCAGAGGTGTGTACTCACAACTCTATCATGAGTCGAGCCCAGAACCCTTAAGTCTCGCTTTGAATGCTTAATCAGCAGTACTACTCGGCTACTGTTCAGTGGTAAGATTACTAGTTCGATTAACTTCGATATAGTGCGACAATCATCCAAGTTTGTTAGAAATCCACCAGTTACAATTAATCAATAGAACTTAGGAAACATTTTGAAGTAAGCCACTGCTGAGGTGATCATTATAATTAAGTTCAGGTGGTTAGTGAAGATTATTTTTAATTTGCTGTTTGTATTAATCTATTCTCAACACATTTTTATACTAAATAAAGTAGATGTTTAACAAATGTACATCTAAAATAGGAAACCTACTCTATGTTCATTGTTTATAAAGGGTATTTGAAACGACGGAAATATTATATTATGCGACTGATTGGTCAAGTAGAATAATGTAGAAAGCGATATAATATATTTAATTAAGAAAGACATATATATGTTTATAAAGAGATGAATATGATATGCAGCAGCCTGTTTGCTTTGTTGTGGCTGAACGTAATCTTAAAATTACATTACATTTGTAGGCTACTAGTGTTTGATAACAAGTGTTTTTAAAGCCCTTTACACGTATATTGAGACCGCTAAGTGATCAGTATTGGAATTAGATCTCTGTTGTTTTGTAAAGGTCGGAAATTAGTTGGTGAGGCTGGAAGTCAGAGGCAACCAAACAAAAACTTAGCATCCGGCCATGAAGTTATTGATTGCTGATTTAAGACATCTTATTATATGTAGACTAACTAGTTGAAGTCAATTTGATTATCGTAACCATGTGTCTAGAGACGTTGGATATCATTGCTTAGAATCTTCCAACAACCATAGATATTTTACTTTTTCCCCACCTTTAGGTTGTGAGTTTCAAAATCATTACATATTTTTCTCCTCAAATCATATTCTTTATAACTGATCATTCTATCTTACAGCCACTGATATTACTACCAATTTTACTATTTTGGTACTGTGGTAATTAGAACAGAAGAAATAAGTTGTTAACCCCGTTTAATCTTATACACATTTGTAAACAGAAACCGAAGCCCCAGCATACACCGTAGTTTTATGAATACAATCTATACTATGATCTGTGGCGCAACAATAAAAGAAAATAGGCTAAGTGTAGTCTTGACGACTTTTAAAAACGATTACAGAGCCCAAAAGAAAAGTGGCTGAGGATTGTCAGAAATGGGTATTGCGTGACTAGACTTTAGTGCGTTAACCACAACATTGAAGATCTGTTGGATAAAGTCGTGTCTTATTTTTAGGGCTGGCTATTACTGACCCTTTCACTGAGTTGAAATGATAGCTAAAGTAGTTTACTGTTGGGTAGATAAGCCTGTGCTTTGTGTGTAACACGATACGTGTAGAGTGATCAGTAGCCATAGAGTGATATTAATAGTATTAGTTGAGGGAAAGGATATTAACAAGTGATAACTGTGACAGATATATACAACTGTCTATTGGCATAGATCCAACGAAATTCATAGCATCATTTGAATTAACCTTTCCCAAAGAAACTATGTTTTAATTTTATCCCAAGTGCATAAAAACTAACTAGTGATGACTTACGTAAGCAAACGTTGATGATCAATTAAATCTGATGGTGGCAGACGACATGCAGAGAAAACGATTACTTTACGACCAAGTTTATCATCTCCTGCTCCTTGCAAAACACCTAGTCTGGAAATATCTGGATAATCAGAATCAATGACATCCTGAACACTGAGCTCCTGTAACAAAAGAAAAATTTGAACATGTAAGGTAATTATATTAGGGTAATAATATATACCTTGATCAACGAGGCATAAATATTATGGGGGATTCTTGGAGGTTGTTGAATTTCGTAACCTACATCGCGAACTCAGGAATTATCATGTACACAATAGTGAATAATCTTGAATCATTCACAGGGTTCTATTAAAAAAGACTGGAAGATTAAAAATCGTTAACCTCTGATCTATGCAACTTGTGATGCAATTAATGGAACTACTCGTATAATACGACAAAAATAAACAGATGTGATTGAATCAATGGCAGAGAATAAGCGCCGTAAGGCCATTGTTAACAACTCTAGATGAAGAAACAGAGATGGGTCAGAAAAGAACAATAATGTTGACGGCGGAACGAAAAAGAACCTTCTGTAGATTGATACACCTTATAACCCAATGAAAAAAAATTCATCTTATATTCAACGGAAATATCATCGTACAATCAATAAATCAGTCACAGACAATTTATGTCGCTTCATACATTTATTTTAACTTAGATTGCCAAACTTCACTTTAGTGGACCCAGAGAAGAAACCAACGTAAATTTCCTTCATGCAATATTCTTCTTAAATTCCATTATTATTTTCTGCGTACCTTTACTTTACTCGCCCTTCTTGTAGTCTATTATTATGTTACCTCTGTTATCTCATAGTGCTAATGTGGCATGGCAACTTGAACCTATGGGTGTGTGTCCGGTTCTACGTTGTTGTTGTTGATGATAATGATTCGGTACTCTTATTTTATTTGTTCACTCTTACCATACATTTAATTGACGTATTATCCTGCTCTTACAATTTCTTGATTTTAATATATTCTCCTAGCACGTATTTACTATATTCAGTATATTATTATTATTATTATTGTGATATAAATCACTTTGAAACTTTAATTAGAATGACCTTCACTTAGTACTTGGAGAACAACGATGAAATTCGTCATTTTGTAGTTGTGTCTTTTGACCTTTACTTAGCCATGCCATTTCCGGTTTGTTTGATGACTCAATTATGTTTTATTATTTGTATCAATTGTACACTCCAATTTCAATCTAATAAATGTATAAACACTAACAAACAAAATTTCCTTATCGAATTGAGGTGGTCTTGTGCAAGTAGGTATTTAGATTAGTTGCATATATTCGTCATAGACTGGTGTTGGTTTGGTATCACTGAAAACTAGGAAGTACTGAACAGCTGCCTCGTTCTACTATGGGATTCAACAGTGTGCGCCCTCGATTCTATCATGGGATGTCTGCTTGTGCTATGAATCGAATAAACGAGCAAGTACAAAGCTCACAATCAACTTCTCTTCTTTTATTGGGCTAAACAGGTTGATATGCAGGAATTCAATGGCAATTCAGTGGAATTCTTATATTCAACTCAACTTACTCTGCGGGAGTAGTTGAAATAATAGATATACTTAGATAAGACTGACTCTGGACGTCTGTTTACTTCATGTTGAGATTGCAAGGAGATTTTAGAGGGCATGTTGGTTCGACTGCAATAAGTTAACTTGACACATATTTTTAAATTAATTATTCACTAGGGTTGTCGATAATTGTGCTTTTAGGAAAAACGATATCTTAGGTGCTGACTACAGCAACTAATCTGCCAAGCCCATGTGCATTTGCTCAGTTATAAGCTGCATTTTCAGTGTGTGTGAGGGGTAATTATATCGACGTAACTTAATTACCAAGTACTAACCGGGTAAGAGTGGCACTGTTTAAGGATTAGTGATACTATCTGGTTGCTTAAATTAAAGCAGATGGAATGGTGTCCGAACTTCCGAACTAGTGATTATCTAAAGTATTAACCAGTAGGTCACCCGATTGCTTAAACCTAAGTAGACTCAAATTTTAAAGTAGTATTTTAATAATCAAGCCAACATTCTGCACAAATCAATGCACAACCTAACAGCAAATACCACAAGAGAAAGTAAACACAAAAACCCACTTCAACATATCGACAGAATAAAAAGATTGGTAAGAATACACATACAACGGAGTAGTCAATAAACAAAATACCAAAAATCAATGTAAGGTTCTATTGTATTCACTAATGTTTACACGTCCTACTTTTCATTACTTTACGTATTAGCTTGTGTAATAGAATGGTCAAACTATATTTAACTGTACTTTAAGGTATTACAAACGAAAAGAGGGAACTAAGTAACACTAAAGATAGGTACTAATTCATGATTGAAGCATAATTGTCATTTAAGCTTACTGCTAGTATTATACTAATGATAGATGAGCTAAAAAACAAAACCATGGTATTTTTCTTTTAATAAAAACTATTAATGTGTATTTTGCGGATGATTTCAACGTGAACACAGCGTATTATACACTTGCATACACTTACAATTACATATGCAAGTAAAAATCAGAAGCCAAACGTTCTTAGAATTAATACAGTTAAAACAATATTATGTTAAAATAGACTGATCTTCTATTTCAGCTAAGATAGTCAAAAAGAAATGTAGAATTTAAAATTACAAAATTATACAAACAGTAATTAGAATAGTGATAATAGCTGTCCAAATAGAAGTAGAATGGGAGTCAGTCAGTCGGTCATAAGAAATAACCTGACACGCGATCATCCAAGTTGCCATACGACATCCGTACAACGAGACTAATATCAATTAATGGATGTAACAGTAGTGGCATCAGTGGTGGAAAAAAGATTAGGCATACAGAATGTTCCAGGACTAAAGAATTATTGCGCAGAAAGTAAAGTATAAAATCATTTAAAACTTAAAATCTAAAAGAAGATAATAAGCAAATGGGTTTTTATCACTAAAATAGACTCTTAGCCATATTACCTCAAGTCTCTAACCATCAGTTATAACGATTGACGGCCCCTCTCCAAACATGTAGCTTGCTTCTACCAACACAGCACATACCAACAATTAACGGATTCATGGAATGATGCCATGTTTTGATTTATTCGCCCTTAGTTTTTTACTATTCCATTACAACGTTAGTCATTATTGCTCACTTGGTGGCCCCAATGTACCCACAAATACTTCGATAACATCTGCGATTTGATTATAAGAGTATACTGCTCATCAGTTTGTTCTGTCCTATTGTATGAATGTGAAACGTAGCCACTAAGAGTAGATGACACTAGAAGGTTACTAGTATCTGACTAACAGTGTCTTCGAAATATCGCTCGTGTCTCCTAGGGATATCTAAGTAAGTAATAATGAGGTTAAACACACGGTATTAGGGAAAGACAATAATTCGGTTGGCGAGGTTGTGAATGCTCATCGACTAAAGTGGACACATGGTGCGTATCGCTAACTACCACCTACCTCGGAGAGCAATGCTTACTGATATTGGAGTAAAATGGAAGGTAGGGGGGGTCAAATTAAAATATGGTATCAATTAATGAAGTCCTTGACTGCTGATCTAAGCTATGTTGGTAGATGCAGATTGCCTAGTTGGGGTCAGCGTAAATGTCGCAACCAATGGCTGTAAATTCTGAGTGATATGGCTCAGGATTGGTTACAGTGGTGTAAATGTACTTGTTGTGTACTTGTGTACTTGTTGTTCGCTCTTAAATAATGGGCTTAAAATTATTTTTTTATGCCAATATTTGCACAGACTGATTCTTTTTCCCTAGATTATATTCTATGTCCATTCTCCTTAATTATTGAAGTAACTACTATTTCTACCAATATGGTATCAATCTTGCTGTAATGTTGGGGTGTAGAGACTTGGACTGGTGCAGATGTGTCAGGTTTAATGTTATACACAGACACATGCACACATACCAAGATTTTACAGATGTTGTCTACTTATAAATTCCATGGGGATTCGAACATGCAAACTAGTTACCATAAGTAAAACGATTTATTTACTAAACTACTGCTTCACAACTAAACTATGAACCGAAATCAACCGTGCGAAAACTACTGATACTATGGCAAGTGCCCAAGATGTAGATGAAAGATGATTCGAGTTAGTGTATTATGCGATAAAGATTAGCTGCCGACATCAATGGCTTACAGTCCTGGGAAACAGGAAAATGTGAAAGTATCCTGTAGATATTATCAGGTATTAAAAGACAATTCATTCGTAAGCCTAGATTATCAAAGTACTTAATCGAAACAAAAGAAATCACACAAAGTATAATTTACAAATATGATTAAAACACTTTTATTTCGAATACGTGGTTGGAAGGATTAAATCTGTTATGATTTCAGCAAGTGTCTCCCAAAACTACTGAGTCCTAGTACAGAAGTGGCGGTTCGATGCATATGACGTTTGTCGTTTAGTCACCAAGTAGTATGCTTAAAACCTACTTTACCTACTTCATATTAAGCAACAGAATATTAATGCAAACTCGTACACTAAGTGACTAGGCAATATACACAAATCTGCACTTAGAAAATGGAAGTAACTTTGAAGTGCAGTAAGAAATATTCCTAGAAATTTAAGAGCTCAAAAACCAAAGAGAATAATTTAACAAAAGGCTGGGGTAACAAAATGAGAACTACATTAGGCGAATATAGTCACAAAAATACATAAAATGAAGAGCCGATCATAAGTGTAAAGTGAATCAGCTATTAAAATAAATGAAAGTTAGCGACAGTTATTGGAGAAAGCATGTACATAGCAAGAATGAGAAATAAATGCAAAAAAACAAGGTTACTATTAAAGTATATCATAAATGAGCTACTTACCTTAGCTGCGCATCCAAGTTCACGTTCAAAGTCTTCGTCAATTAGACCATCTGGGGTCATACGACCTGATTCGAACAACTGTTCATCAGACGAGAACTCTATGGAAATGATAAAACGTAGAGAAGATATACAAGAAAGACGAGTTTATGTCCTAAAATGTGTGGCTAGCCATTGTAAAATCAAGGGTTTGATATTAACAATGGATTAGTGAAATTTTATGAAGAATATTACACTTTCATAGGTTAGACAACAATATTGTACAGACAACATTAATGTATGCAAATTAACATTTTGTAAACTCAATGTAGACCAGAAAAATGCACTTATTCATGTACCAGATAAATCGCATTCATTTTGTTGATGAGATGCACGAAATATTGACCTGGGGTAGTTTTCAAAACGGCTGACAGTATTATAGAACTGACTATACTCTAGTGATCAGTCAATTAGTATTTCGATGTTATTGAATTCGTCTATCGATAAGCCTTATTTTCTTTTTGGCGAGACCAGATTAGCGTATAAACAGAAAATACTTTAGACACCACGGATATCGGAAATATCCACAAATGCGAAAAGTAACTACCACAAACTTTTAGCTGTATTAATTGGAGCTTTCATGTAACCTTATAATCCATCTTTCGTACGATTATAGACTCCTTGATTTTTGTTCATGTTTTGGTCCCACTTTATACTGTCTCGTCTATTTCAACCGGAATTGTGAACTGGAAAAGTGATTAACCTGGAGACATGACAAACTTAAACCCTCTCAGGACTACTAATTTCCACTTATTCAGTTTAAAATTAAAGTACAGAGCTTTCTAATGATGATGCTATAGCTTTGATAACCGTTGAAGTACAGGATTCTAATTTCTATTCCAGGTTGCTTGATCTGAGTGGATGATAACCTGAGTTTTCAGCGACTTTCATTACTAAAATAGCTTATATTATATAAGGTTCACAATCAGGAACAAATTTAGTGTTACAGAAAGCACAGTATATAAGCATGGTTATGTAACAGGATCAGTAGTCATTATGCATTATTAGAAAAACGATAGAATCCAAGAAAAATTAGTGACGACGATAAACTAAAAAAATTTCAACCTACCCTTCTGAGAAGCCAATTCTAGCTCAAATTCATCAAACTCCATTTCAGGAATCTCAAACTCAGAATAAGCTGAGTGGACAGGCATATTATCATCGTATTTACTACTCCTCCTTGAAGACTCGCCAACAACAGAGCCAGCCTCAGAGTCATTTGGAGCATCATAAGATGACATCTGAATTGTAAGACTGTCAGTAGCAGTCGGATTAGACTTGTTAACTGTATTAGGACTACTAGTAGGGGCGTCGCATTTTTTTCCTGTGTGCAACGTATCTCCTTCGAAAACAGTACTAGTAACCGATGGGTCCGATTCCATTGCATGTGACCTAAAAGTTGTTTTTTAACAGAAGGCAAATAATATTGTCATGACGAGATCAGTAAAAAAACAACATAAGTTGCAAGAAACTTTTATTTGAAATATTTATAAACAAGAATCCAAACGGCGTTTAGCAGCCACTAATCGGTCAAGAGCTTGATAGAGATCTATTGCTTCGTCGTATGTACACCCTTCATAAGGCAATCCAGCTGAAATCTGCGACAGGTAGTTGATATGGGAATTCATTTCTGTCTCCACGTCTTTAATAACAGTTCGAAAGTTGTGAGTACAACTTTCAACTTGCTTTACCATTGGCTTGTCTTTCGAAAGTTCTTCAAGAGCACTTCCAGCATGCTGCATTATTAGACTTATTTTTCGTTCAACTTCATCGAGCTTGCTAAGACGGGATTCTAGGGAAGCCTCTGCTTGATTTTCTTTTGAAGTACTTAGCATTAGTAACCTTGATCTTTGAATAAGGCAAGGTTGTCACCTAACCTAAACTGCGTCCAATATACAATAATTGCATAAAAAACTTACACATAACTGACGATTCCATGGTGTTCACGTTGCCGATACAGACTATTAAAATCTAATAAAAAAGGCCAAAGATTGTAATTTGCTAAACCCTAGCAATGTTTAGCATCTATTTTCATCATCCTTCTTCGTTGAATAGGAAGCATAGTAGAGGTTCCTAACGATATTTCCAAATATATCCAACAATTCAAAAAGCAATTTGAAAAGACAAGGTCGCAAGCTTCTTGTTGTTTATAAAGCACTTATAAAGTACCTCGAAACCTCAACGATTGTTCAAACGTCGTCGCCAGGATTGGTCATGTACCCGAGCTCTTACAGCACCCGTATGAGGGCCCATTTAAAATCTTACATAGAAACGACAAAACAGTCACATCAAGCGTATTGGAAAAAGTGACACTTTGAGTATAGATAAACTTAGGCTGGCATTTATCGAAAGTGGAAACGGTCACCTCGCCGCAAAGCTACGACCAAAGTTGGAACTGCATTTGAATGACAGCAAGAAGCCAGAAACCTCAGTCACAACACTGAAACCATCAACCAACCGTACAATACGTTCCGGGACGACAATAAACTGGCCACGAAGGTATGCAGAAATGATTTTCAGTTTACTTGAACAAGTTGTCAGTTGCAGCACAGTATTATTTCACTTTCTACACAAATATATAATCTAGAATGGTACAATAAATATACAAAATAAATAGGAATGTGTTTCTAAATATCACTGACTCCAGCGGTAAAATGAACGTTTGTTGAGAACCAATAGCTGTCAATGATGAAAACTGACGGAGGATTAGGAAGAGGGTTTTGCTTTACCACACGTTATCTTAAATGAGTACAGATATTTAGACCTTCGGGTATGAAGTGCACCCGGTATATGACCAAGCTACGTTTCTGGCATTACCAGCTCGACTTCTAACGGTTGAGCTCACTCTTACGAACGAGAATAAATCAGAAGACAATGAAGGATGGAAGAGAAGTTATATTTGATCGTACACAGAGCGACATTAGGATAGCAACGTCTAGGCTGGCAAACTAAAAAGATAGATGCTTCCCACGGTGCGTCGTAACTTGATGTGGTAATGATGCGTGACCGAGCACCTTTAACTAGTCGTGTCTACTAAAACAAACATGGTCAGCATTATTGTCGAGGACCTATGCAACTAATTATTTCGGGGATTATTTACCGCTACAGGTATATATACGGCCCATGATTGTTCACGAGTGGGAATTAGCATAAGTCTGCTTGTTTGGTTTCGTAGTCGATTAACACAGGTGGCTAAATCGAATTTGTCACTATCATTGTCACGAATAACAAACTCGCCAAAGAGTCTTGATGTCGTTCCAGAATCTAGTCCTTTTGTTGGATGTTGAGAATCAATCTCGACAGCTTTTCTGCCTGACAACTCTGGATAGTAGCGCCGTCAAACAAATGGATTTAAAGTGTGATATTAAGGCAGCCTTCAACTGACGATGTAACCCCGCCACCAGATCATTTGCATGTAGGTGATACACTGTGCTATGAATCCTGTTAGCACCGAGTGATTTTGATAAGGCGTTGAACAAATCAAAGTCGAATTGAACTTCTATATCCGCGGTTATTGTAACAGGCGCACCAAATACCTCAATTAAGTTTTAAGTGAAGCCTTCAGCACTTGTTTCAGCTGTAATATGACCTACTGGAACTGCAGCTCGGAATCCTTATTAGAGCAGCCCATAAGCCTGAGATGGCAACAGAATAAATGAAATACTAAAAGACGACTAATTAGTAGTAGGAAAAGAATTAGTTTTAAATCGAAATTTGCTTTATTCTTTTACTAACTACAACATACATGTTCACAGTGTTTAGCGTTTTAAAGCTCTAATGAGCCATTACTGATTGAATCTAGGTTAAGTGGTAAGTCGGGAAAGATTTGGTATGAATCCTTGATTTTGGAAATAAAATGATCAGTCGTCTGAATCCTAGGCTAGAATCAGTAGCATGAACTTTTTTGCGGTAGTTTATTCAGAGTTTTCTGTAGGATATGATAGCTGACATATTAGCTATGCTCTTTTTCTCCGTGTAATATTCAGTGCTGAAATAATACCACCAGAAGGCTCATCTAAGAATTCTTATCTCTAACTTGAAACAAGCGACATTTTAGGCACTCCCCTTGGTTGTTGCAGTCTGTAGAGGAGTTAATAGTTTCTCATATTCATCGGTATCGTGCCAGACCAGGTGACGGGTGAGTGCAGTTGGCTGATTAGGCACCAAACCTAAAGTGGTACTAGTAAAAGCTTCTTGGTTTCTGTGACATACACTTCGGTCTTCATATATGAAGTGATTTATTCCACATTGCCTATTTTCTAGTTGCATTAGGGCAACAGTCTTCATAAGATTCCTCACATTACGTATCCTGTTAAAGCCGCTAGAAGTTTTGCTACGTTTAGCATGGTGGATGGTGCGTGATCTTCCTGGGAGTCCTATCGCCATTGTTCCATCTCATGTTTTGGATGACTTCAGCGTGAAGATGTCTAAATCTTGCTCATCCAAGCACTGTTAAAAATAACTTGGAAGGGTTTGTGCCCGTCTTCATTTCAGGACCTCCTCTCCTGCTGTGACGCCACCAACCCAAATTTGTGGGTGGCGTGGAAATGAAAATGGTGATCTGTCACGCACAGTTTCGTCTTCAAATAGCCTTTGTATTCTCTGACTGTTTGACAGTGACAAGCAACTATTTTATTCAGGCCACTTACAATACTGAGCCCAACCATTTTACTTTGATTATAATAGAGAAACGGATCACTGACGCCTTTAGAACTGTAGCTGATCAAATTTGATTGGTATGGAGATGTAACTGCAGATGTTGGTTTTTTGTAAAACCATATGTTACCTTGAAAACATGTAACTAATATAAGAAATGTGGTTAAAAGCGTAGGGAAGTAATGCGGAGAAGAAAATAAAGAGTTAATGTCACATTATAACTAACGTTTAACATCAAATAGTCCATGGGATATTTCTTTGAACAAATTGGTTAAAATAAACCTCTCGCCACCCTTGTTGTATCCTATTTATACTGCTGGACTTGTCCTCGCTAGATCCAGTAACCATATATGTTGTCAGTAATTTCGCCTTCTCTAATGACAAGATTTATACATCATAACACTTGCAAATTACGCGAACGATCAGGATGTCTGGAACAAAGATGCGATAGATATATATCTGAACCTAAAGAATCCGGCATCACAAATTGTACAACGCGCCAACGCTAAGTTGGATGCTGCAGTCTAACCTTTTGGTACAAGTGTCAATGAAGTAATATACAGTAAAAACATCATAGTGATAGGAGTAACAGTGGCCTCTACATTAGCCTCCCCCCCTAGAGCACAGGTTTTTATTTCTTTTTAAAAATGTGTTCGTGTTCGAAAACGATAATAAAATATAACTTTAATTACAATAAAACATAATTGGGATAATAAAATAACAGTGCTACAGTACCTTATGTGTGGAAATTTTACGAATATCCAAAGTACCAATATATTAAAAAGCAGCACGAACGAATGTGGACTGTGAGGGTTTCAAATTTCCGACGTATATTTTAAAAACATAATAAATTAATACAAAAAAGTACACAAATATGATGATACTGCCTACTAAATTTATAATTGCATAGTTTAAGCAACAGTTAGCAAATATTTTGATGACATGTAAGGAAAACGACAGAAAAATAAATTACGAATACTAACTTAAAGTAAATTAAAAGTCACGGAAGATGACCCCTCTATAATCTCTAAAACTAGAACGTCAACAGGCTCCCTTCTTAAAAACTTCCATACAGTGTAGTCTAAACTTACTATGAAAAAGTTATACGTATGATCTATACACGAGTACTGCTCAGTTATATTTTCGAGCATTAATGGCAAAGTGAACAAAGAAGCTTAGCACGTCGAATACTGCAAACTAACGGAAACATGGACTACACGACTAGATGTGAAAGAATTTCTTTAGAACCCATGTGTCGTCGCCGACTACGATATAACTTAATATTCTTTTATAAAATAATCAACGGAATATCATTCTCGGCTTTCTCTCCCAAGTGGAACCAAACACCCAAATATGATTTTTGGAACTACGAGGCAACATTACTCATTAATAAGTACCAATCACAGTATCGCAGTAAGTTCTTTGTCGTATTCTACAGCGAACTCTGGAATAAATTACCACAAAATATCCGCACTACTAAATCTATCCTAATATTTAAACGACTGATCGCTCCATATCTTGAGTCTAGAGACTAGTATCAAATCTTCGACGACTTACCACCTAACCTCAAACCAATTAGAAATGGCTGATTAAGGTTCTATAACTGCAAACACTATGACCGTTTACGTTGCAGCAAAAAAAAAGAAAAAATAAGATTCTGGTTTGAAACTGATTATTTTGCTACCACAACTTTAATTCGTACTTTTCTTTCTATTTCATATATTCTTCTATGTCACTGTCTCCCCGTGCTTATGGTCTGCTCTTGTTCAAGTAAACTGAAAATCATTTCTGCATACCTTCGTGGCCAGTTTATTGTCGTCCCGGAACGTATTGTACGGTTGGTTGATGGTTTCAGTGTTGTGACTGAGGTTTCTGGCTTCTTGCTGTCATTCAAATGTAGTTCCAACTTTGGTCGTAGCTTTGCGGCGAGGTGACCGTTTCCACTTTCGATAAATGCCAGCCTAAGTTTATCTATACTCAAAGTGTCACTTTTTCCAATACGCTTGATGTGACTGTTTTGTCGTTTCTATGTAAGATTTTAAATGGGCCCTCATACGGGTGCTGTAAGAGCTCGGGTACATGACCAATCCTGGCGACGACGTTTGAACAATCGTTGAGGTTTCGAGGTACTTTATAAGTGCTTTATAAACAACAAGAAGCTTGCGACCTTGTCTTTTCAAATTGCTTTTTGAATTGTTGGATATATTTGGAAATATCGTTAGGAACCTCTACCACTGGATTAAAGTACTGCCCTGCTAACTCTTAGTGTGTCACTTAAATTAATTCGACAGAACGATATCCTAAATCTTGCCTTAACTTTGAGCGAATTCTAAGAAGAATTAATTGTAGTTTTTTGCTTCATTTATCATTGTTGTGTGCAGCCATTTGGGCTGCCTTTTGTCGTCTGTAAAATCGTATCACAAGGTTATTGGCTGCGGATGGTAAGCGGTAGTACGAAGTTGTTGGATGCCCAACATTTCGGTTAGTTGCTGAAACCACCTGCTTGCGAATTGTGCTCCCCTACGTATCATTATTGCATAAGAAACTCCGAACTTTTCAAATCACTGTTTACTAAGTTTTCTGGCAATTTCTGACTCTGCTGTATCTTTTAAAGGTCTCTATTAGCCAACACGTATGCTGATCAATACATGTTAATACATACGTATAGCCGTTAGATGTATGGTGGGGAGGAAGAGACCTACTTTATCCACACGCAAATCATCAAAGCTGGTTTCTATTACTGGAAAAATTCTGAGGGTGAAACAGTGTGGCGACGTATCTACGATCTCTGTCTAGGCAGGCATGTTTTTGCCCTCTGACGAGTATTACTAATAATGCTTGCCCATACAACTTTGTCTGATATTAACTTAATAGTCGCTTTAGTGCCTGGATATGAGAGGCTATGAAATCTTTCGAAAATGAGACGCCTCGTGGATGGTGGTACTACAGGCCGGAAAAAAACTATTTAACGAGAAATTATAACATAAGTGGGTCCCCTGCTAAACATTATCAGGGTCTTCATCATTCATGCTTTTTCGAACGAAAAATATTAACTACTTATACTCAGTTGCATCACGATGAGAGAAGTATGTAAATTAGTTGGTGCAAGTGGTGCCTTCCTGACAGGCATAACAGAAACACGAGGATCCTCTCAAATTATGGACAATGAAATTGGTATTTTAAAGTTACTGTTCTACAACGAAAGTGACACCGGCGTGCATGGTTCGGCTGCATCATACATAGGTTCCTAAACATCCCTGATTGTCCTTTAGGATACTTATTTGGAATGAATTTGAACGTAGATCTTAGTGAGAACCACCCCCCCCCAACAAGTTGAGGTACAATACAGCACCTAATTAAGAACAGTCAAACCTTGGAACTTCTTACCTATGGAAATATTGCATGCAAATTCATTTGAGGCCTTGAAAAAAAACACTTGAGTTATTGCTAAGGACTCAAGCTAAAATCTCCTGCTAACCCGCTAACGCTTCATTTATCACAACATTCTTTATACACCTGGGTCTGTACATGGTGGAATAGGTGGTTGATTGTTGCTAGACACAGAAACCTGTGAAGCAAGGGCTTTTTCTATTCCATCCAAAGCTATTTAATGTTCAAAACTATTTATGAAAAACACACTACGAATACATAAAATATATTGGATTTTGGAAAATTTAAGATGGCCTTGAAGATTGCTTTTTTTTAAAAGTGTTATAAATAACTGTTAGGATCTAGACCATAGTCATGTACAAACAGTATAAAGTAGCATTTTTTAGTACGATTTATCGCTTATTGTTTACTAGCTTTCTCAGGATCTTAGAGTTCGCAGGGTTTGTAGCAGAGCACCTGCGTTTTCAACAAATTCTCTGAATAGTGGTATAAAATGTGTGACGAAGTTGGAAGACTATGTTGGAAAATATCTAATCATTATATTCTATCCTTCAAACTTGTAAGTTGTAGCGTCATTTTTAGCAGTCACTTTTGAATATGTCGTTAATTTCCGTGGGTTGGCTGCAATTTCTATTGAACTCGATATTTCCATAATGCTCAGTAACTGTCTAACTCCTTAAGTGTAAGGCTCCTAAATAACCCACCAGTTTTCGTCAACCAACGTTTGAATACTCGACCAATTTCTACGTTTAGTGCAAAATGTGAGGGGTTGTTTGGCACGAGACAATTTATTTTATCAAGCTAAAACTAAGCAAACAAAAGTCCAATAGACGCAGATAAGATAATGTCAACTTTTTAGTCATTCCAAAACATCAACATTAAATTAAGAATCTACAGTCAGTAAAATAGTGTAACTAGCGTTATTAGCAACTGCTACATGTTAACCTGTGAGTATGTAGCGGTAAATAATCCCCAAAATAAATAGTTACATAGGTTTCGACATTGATGCTGACCATGTTTGTTTTAGCGGACACTACTAAGTTGAAGGCGCTCGGTCACGCATCACCACCAAATCACGTCACGCCGCATCGTATAAAGCAACTCTCTCTAGTTTGCCAGCCTAGACGTTGCTTTTCCATTGCCGCTCTATTCACGATCAAATATAACTTCTTTTCCATCCTTCATTGCCTTCTGATTTCTTCTCATTCGTAAGAGTGGGTTTAATCGTTAGAAGTTGCTCTGGTAATAATCCAAACGTAACTTGGTTATATACCGTGTGCTATATATATATATATATATATATATATATATATATATATATATATATATATACCGTATAAGCTACGTGGTTGTCATTTTTATATAACTTCATGTGGAGTGTGCATAAATAAGTTTGTAAATTTTCAGTAAATTAAAAATATGTTGTTGGTTGATCTTCGATGATGTAGTTTGTTTCGGTTTACTGCTCTCTACTTCTCGTTATAGCATGTGTCATACATATTTTTTGTGCTCTTGCATTTTACACCAAGCTTTATCAATTTGTTTTCAATTTTCTAACCTGACTCACTTTGTGGTTTCTGACTTAAGTTCTGTCGGTACACATCACACAATAAGTTCGTGTACTCTCTTCGTTTCCGAATAGTTTATTAAAAACTACTTTTTCGTTCTATAACTAACGTCTTTCATCACAAAACCACAAAACAATCTAAGTGATTGATTTAATCACGTGCTAATGTAATTTACTTTAGTGTTCCGGGAAGTATTCGCTGTATTAGCACATTTTTATGCATGATGTTACATACTTCTAACGTTTATGACTGTGACATGTGGTTAAAATTCAGACAATTGCCATCAGTTTAGTCAACACTCCAAATTTGTCTTGTTAACGGGCGACACCCAGTAAGTACCCTAAGAACCAGGTTCTCTACCCGTTACCTCTAGCCACATACGTACGTCAGTAAACACTGTTGAGGTATGTTAGTTATACTTAACTGTTGTTTTTCTCATTTAATAAAGGTTGTTAACTGGTGAGACGTTTTTATCTTGTTTTACTTGCAGCCTAGAAATATCATCACAAGAGCTACTAAACTTTAACAGTTATTTGTCGGATTTTCAAGATATCAACTGCGAAATTTTAGCCATCTCTCCAGATTCAATAGAATCTCATGTAGCATGGTTTCGTGCACCAGTTCAGAGTAACGGACTTGATGAAAATGTCCAATTTCCATTATTAGAAGACAAAAGTTTAAAAATATGCAAAGCGTATGGAGTTTCTAATGATGATAATGGAAGCGCTTTGATGTAAGTCTTTGTAAATGCATGCTGTCACAATAAAGTGTATAAATCAATAATCGTTCTAAGTATCATCAATCTATTTAAACTATTAATTAAAATCAACCACTTTAATAGATTGAACCATATATCTAAAAAGTTGGATTGTTCAGTAATGAGATAATATTGGTTTGTATCCAAGACGTTTCTTGACTAAAAGATTTTTAAAATACATGGATTTCTGCAAAACCTAATTAACGTTCAAGTTTCACCAATAACTTAATCATGAGACTGATTTCATTAATTACTTGATAGTTTGTAATTAGATACTCAGAAACACCTCTTCCAGAGTAATATAAACCCGATATATGGACAAAAACACCAAGAATAAAAATTTGTTACATTTTGCAGTTACAGAGTCTTTGTTGGTTAGATCAACTTTGCTATGTAAATATAAGAAATATTGGATAACGTTAGTTTGCTGATTATTCTTAAATTTAATAATGTTTTTAATATGACTAGTTGGCTCGTCTATGAAGCAGTGTCAAGATATTTTCAAAAATGCACTTTACCGTGTTTATTACTAAAAAACATTTATATATTCAGTCTTACTACAGTAAAATACATACAATTTATTAATTTGCATGTCTTGTGTAAGGATTGCATTGGGTATTTTGATACAATTCACGTTTATAACTATCACTTTGAATTAATCAGTTGAAAAAAATTGTAGTTACAGGAAAATGTTGACTGTGTGTTTTATAGCTCGTATTGCTATTTTTACACAGTACTCTTAGACAATCTACAGATTTACTTTAATTCGTAATAAAGTGTCATTGTTACCCCACGCATTTACCCTGTTAGTGTTTAAATATACGCCAAAGTGACTCCACTTTCCAAGAATAATTATTATTATAAGTCTGAGAGGTTAATTTAGTGACTGATTTTTAAAAAAGCATGTAACTAATGTTTACTATTTATATTTATGGTGTGAATATCATTTTTGTCATTATCGAACGTCAGTAAAATAGGCAAATATTGATCACATTAATGAATCAATGACAATAGAATAATGGTTGTATAATATTACGAAAATACTGGCCATTAATATTTTGCCACGTGGTTAGAAGAAATAATGATCAGCCTGACATTTGGTTATAAGCAAATGTGTTACGACAGATAACATTCTTAGAGTAATACGCTAGAGCGCAAACTTTGTTTACTGCTTTGTTGTGAGGGAAACGTTTCTAAAAGTGTTTAAATCTTCATGTAAGCAACGCAGTTGAACCTAAGTTTAAATAAACAAGTTATAAAATGTCATTTAAAAACACGGGTTACCGCCAATCTAATAATCATAATTTCCTTTCTACACTAAACCACGCCAAACGTAATATACCTACCGCGTGGTTAATGAGCAGTTTATAATAACTCACATTAAATTCGCCATTTTTTGCACCTACATTGTCATTTAACTGATAAAGCTTTGTTACCATCATGGATATAAACATATTATCGTGAAAGTTAATGACTTGTAATTACGTAGTTGATTGATTTACCTACAATACTGAACACAGTTGTGATAAATTAACAAAACAAATTTTATTACTTGATGGAGTGAGATAAATAATAACTGTAGAATTATCATATGATTTATTATCAAACTTATGTAGTTCCTTTTACAGGAAATGACAATATTGAGAATTAGACTAGAACTATAAGTGGGTAATGGTAGAATCCAGCTGTCCGCCATATAATTTGAATAATCGCAGAATGATAAACTGAGAAGATAATTTAAGCATATACATATTATATGCAACTTTTGCAATTACGGTTGATTTATTAAGTATTCTCATTAAGTTATTATAAACACAAATTAAAGAGAAGAAATAATTCTTCGTAATTAGATCCTTATCATAGCTAGCCGATAACAAATGTAGTTTTACATTTAAATACAAAATCATTAGTGGTGGGTAAAATATTAAAACAATTATAAAGCTAGGTAAATAAGTCAAATTACTTGAAGAAATACAGATCAGTCAATTTTCTCCAAATGTTACAAAATAGTAGAATGAAAAATGTAGGATTCACTTTAAAAATCGGCTAGTCACACGATTTGATTGCTCAGAAATAAAAAACGATGGGCAAGTATAGAAACACTTGTTAAATATTAGAAATAATTACACTTACAACAAGTTGAACTGCAAACAGGAATAAAATAAATATTAAGAGTAGATTGTAACGCTTGAATTCAGTTTTCTGACCAGAGTAAAGAAAACGGTCTTAGAAATGTTTTGTAACTGCAGAGTGGGTTTATTTAAATTTATAGCTATAGCGGTTGTTATTTTCTTAAAGGCGACATTTTAAAATAGAGGATAATTTCAAGGTAATTCAATATATCACTAAATTAATAGTTACTGTCAACATGATGGCTTATTTTGACTAAATGTACAAGGGTGGGGTTTCTTATTATTGTTGTTCATTGCTAAACCACGAAGAATGGTGTTCCAGAGTACGATTATGATTTGCCTCGCCATACGCGATATGCTGGGAACTTTTACAGTTTTACGTTACTTTTTAACGGTGCCTTCTGAACAAATAGTTTTAGATCTGCAGATCAAGCAGTTAACTAAATTTCTATCATACTGTAATAGAATGAAACTCAAAAAATTATTGTATTGGCCAAACAAGGTCAGTTTTGATAGACTTCCATGTTAAGTGTTTCACCTAACTTTTTCTCCGACAAGACGTCTAGGAATGGAATACTCTCATTGTTTACGTCTTCCATTTTAAAAATAATTTATTTGTGGTCATTATTGAATACATTTAACGTATTTTGTAATTTGTCTATATCTTCCATGTGCTATAAATATGTGATCTATACAACAACAATATAACTGTGGTCTGTTTATGATAAATTTTAAGGGGCTAGTTTCCTGTTTATCCAAAAAGAGATCCTCTAGGATTAAACCTATTAGTGATCCGATTGGAATACTACCACACTGTCTACAAAATTCATTGTTAAACAAGAAATTTACATTTATCGTGCATCTTAAAATAAGCTCCTTCAAAGAGGGGATACGGATTTTAATTCTTACTCTGTTTTCCTGTTCATTACTTATAGAATCAACTGCTTCTATTGAGGGGATGTTCCTAAGTAACGGTGATAATTAGAAAATTTTATTCATTATGTTTGAACCAATGTAGTTAATTAAACCATTATGCTTATGTGTCAATATAGTTGGTTATAACAGTCATAATTGAGATATGGTTACGCATATATAGCTTGTTAGAAATTTATATGTATCCATCTGATCGGGTTAAGGGAATAGTAAAACAACGGGATCACTAATAAACTACGTGAACAGTGTATAAAGTGAGAATATCAGTAATAACGATAGGAATAATATAACCTAATTAAAACAAACCAACAGAAGTATATGAATAAAAATATTGATATCATTCTATGGGCAGTGAAGGTCATGGGAGGGAAAGGCACCAAACAAGAGTTTTGTATATGTATAGTTTTAGTTAATAATTTTTAATGGTTATTTCCCCAACTTTGCTTAGTAACCTTGGCGCACAAACCGTGAAAGTATATTAAAAAAATCTGTATATCATACTTAAAGCCTTGCTTTTTTGATTTTTTGCTCCATGTCTACTGAGTAACACAGTATAGAGCTATCGATAGACTCAGTTTGTCCTATAACTAGCCACAAGTGCACATACGTGGGATGATTTGAATAACTACAATTGATCAAACTTTCTGAACAATCATTTCTGAATATCATTGTTAAGACTGATGATAGTTCACTATTGACAACCAATCACCCAAATTGTTTTCTGAATGTTCAACATATTTTGATAATTATTCCGCTATGTTGTGGGGGGGGGATTGTTAAATAGATTAGCTTACATCATAAATTGATTTTGTTTTAACAATCGACAACAACCAAATAACACTGACATATTGTGAAAATTTCACTTCTCGTAGAAAACGTTTAATTTTCAGACCATTTATTCGACATAAAATGGTTTAGTATGATCATTTGTAACCATTTGGTGACCATTAACAACCGTCTCTAATGGAATCTCTAACATTCAGTAAATGATCACTATCAAAGTGTTCATATACTGAGACAAAACAAGTATCTAGTGATTTCTGGTATTCAGCATTTGTGTCAGCACTAATGAGCGAAATTTATATTTCTTATATTTTAGGCAGTAAAATCATCATAACTTTCTCCATTATTACGTTTTAGTATAAAAAGTTAAGATTGTGAACACTTCTTCGTTTAGTACTAACATTCAGTTTTCCAGAGCAAAGACGTAACTGTTTGTCAACTCTAATATCTTTCGAGATTAAAATTTATTTCAAGTATCCATTAATGGTTTATCTAATTGTGGTACATTGTCATGTCTACTTACATGCTTGAAACTTATAATCATTCCAGGCTGTAATATTCAGCAGAATTATTGTTCTTATTATTTATGTCACTAATACTAATATTATTATTACTACTGTATGCTATGCACTTGATAAATATCCAAATATTAAAGTCATGTTTAAACTGGATTACTACATTTATCAGCTATTTACAATTCACGGTAACTGTTTTACTATTGGTACTATCAGTAATAATGGCATTAGTTAGTTACTACTTTGTGGCATACCGTTTCGTCCTAATTGATCATTTGAATATTTCTATCAGATTTCAATCTAATCACTATGATAAACGATTTTGTTTATTTCATTTAATGCTCGATAGTCGAAGGCAATTAGTAGTGATTTCTGGGCTAATATTGGTAAGTGCCGTCGATTTCAATCCTTGGTTTCAGAAATTGTTGATAGTTGACCTCAATAGCCTAATATGATGTTAATAACTTAACAGAGACTAACTCTCTTTTGTATTGTGAATCAGTATTGTTGAACTCGGATGTATTAAGTTGCTAGTCATTGAACAAAATACCATAATAAAAGCTACCAGTTTCCAAACTAAACATCCACGGTTCATGGTTTTTGAAATTTTTAAATGGCTGTAAGCACAAACAACAGACAGTTTCAGGCATTACTTGAAGTGATGGGTAACGACCAACGTCATTTTTTCTAATTATTACCACCAACTAGATTTTACTGGTTAGGTTGCAGTGTGGTCACTAGTCTTATAAGTATAGAAAACTTGAAGCTCAGACGTATTTTTTGTGTCGCTGAAATCTCTGAGTTAGTTGTTTAGTTTGAAGAACTTCTGTTATTACTCTAGACACAACTATTAGAACTTACCTTTGGTAGGCGCTGTCATATTTTCAGCTGCCATTAAAAATATACAGGTATTTGTACATAAAATTGATTACATTAAGATGTCTGGTGATAAACTCGGAAACAACAATGTTTGTCAACCGCTGATGATAAATGTTATTTAAAATGTTAGGTAATGAGCACTCTTGATGAAGTAGGCGCACAAAATTAAACCCTAGGAAATCGTTTGTCGTGCCTTCTATGAAAAACATCTCGGTAACTATCATAGAGATCCTAAAATCAAAATAAATCTCTATCGTTAAGATTTCAAAGCAATCACTTTTTTAGTGATAACAGAGAGGAACGTAGTTGAAGAAGGAAAATACTACATCATCTAAATAAATATTGTATCACCTGTGAGAACATTCCATTTTGATAAATGAAATCTTTTTATACTAGAACACAAATTTTTATTGCGAAAAACATGTTTTGGTATTTTACATTATTAACGTAGACTGACAACCTCAGATATAAATCTAACAGCAAATTTGTAAGAATGACAGACAGTTTTTAAATGTATAGCACTAAGACAAATAGCAACCATAAGACTTAATGAGATCTAACTCGCTACATAAAAATGGCCAATGAACCACAAGGTTAGAGATTAAATGAACGAAAAAATTCGATATGGATGCAAAAGCAAATGGTGATAACGAAACCTATGGACACAATAGACCGCAAGTATCGTCTATGTGTTGGAATGATTTGAATATAGTAGAATGAACGAAAATTTTACTTTTACTTCAAATTGGTGTTGTCCATGTAATCTAGATCGATAGTGTGAGCTCTGTAATTAAACTATCCAGCTTATATAACTCAGTATTACCAAAACTAGTCAAGCTTACTCTATATATGGTTGATCATTCACTGTAAAAATTTCAGTTTATTAGGAAGTCAATCATCCTTCAAGAAGCTTAATCGTAAGGTCTCTATCTGTAACACAATGTGAAGAACCCACTGATTATTACCAGTTAATGTAATATTGCATAACAGGCGAGTGCAAATTAACACTAATCATACTTTCAGGACTTCCTACCATTCGCTTCCAACCACCGGACATTAACTGAAGGAAGTGTTTGTATATAAACATTTAAAAAAAACCGTCTCACTGTGTTACATATTCACTAATATAGAATTCTACCACTAAATAACGGTTCAGTTATCTCAATGTTCGCCACAAAATCTGGTTTTGAGTTCGATTTGTAGTAGCGTAAAGAGTGCAAACTATCAGAAAGCCTTATGACGAAAGATTTATTCAGTGCCCTATGGTTTTCATTGGCACTAAATTAAGATCAATCTTTGAAGAATAAGGTAAGCAAATCTATTTCGTATACATTTTTTCAGATCAATGCTTAAAATAAGTTAGTTGTAACATAAACGTTAATATTTATTGTTTAAATCACTGTTTCCGTTATATATATATATATATATATATATATATATATATATATATATATATATATATATATATATATATATATATATATATATATATATACTTAGGCGTGAAACACAGAAACGATCTGTTTTATTAACCTAAGGTTACCATGGTTGATGATGGGCGTATTTTACATAAGCTAATTTAACGAAGACAGATAGATTTATAATATCGAATAATAATATCATTCACGATACTTTATCAATTATTAAGTAGATACCATTTTGTTTTATCAATATACATTTAAGTATTTCAATGTAAAGTAATGAATTCCAGTTGTAAGGTAAATAGTTTCATAAACTTGGTTTTCTTAATAAATGGAGAAGAGAAAAAACAAACATTTAAACAAAATTCCCAGGAATTGTTTCATTTTACCCTCTTCTCATTAGTTGCTTCTTACGACTTGTAATATTGTTTAAGACCAAAATTATGAAATAAAAATATAGTATCTAACTTATTCAACAAGGTTAGGTATAAGCGAATAGGGGAGTAACATCATCATGATGGACATGTATGAGTGAAGTTAAGAGAACTGTGTAGTAACTGTTGTTTTGATTACGTCATGTCTACTTTTTTCAATTTCTCAATCTCATTTATGAAGCTGGACATTAAATTATCATTAACTTGTATCCAGGCTTCTGTTACGAAATTAATTAAAACAACTCAATAATTGATTAAGATGGTTATTTTTGTGGAGATTGGTATTTATATTTGACTGAATGCGTCACAGATTGATGTTGGCAGGGTACCATTGAAAACCAAGGAGCACTAGATAGCTGTTATTTTCTAGTGTGGAATTCAGTGAATAAAACCTAGCGTTAATCTCCACAAACCATCCCCATACGATTACAATAACCATCTCACTAGTGATTTACTTAAGGATGTTGCTCTTTAGCATGAAGCTCTAGTGAAAAATCGTGAATGGAGGGGTTCAGACTTGTTGGGAGTGAGACAATTGTCATCAATCACAATCGACGACCGTTGCGCTATATATCACAAATCGATGGAGGTTTGGAACCTACCAATAGATGCCGACCTAGTGGTGCAGAAGGTCTGGGCGTTCGCCACCCTGCTGCCTCTTGGGAAAAATCTAGGGTGTGCGCTGTTGGAGAGCTTCACACTAGAGTATAAAGTCTATCCAGTTCTCCTTGGTTTTCACTGGCACCCTTCCAACACCACTATGTGACGTGTTCAACTCAATAATTCATCACCATTTCGGTTATTTAAGAATTTTTACTAAATAATTATCTTTGCAAATGCAACAGTCACTAATCAGTTCAATTAGTTTCATTTACGTCTTCTATCATTCATGACGACGTTACACATCTGTTTTTTTTCAATTAACTTCGTTACTTAAGTTAAATATTATATTTCTGTTACTAGATTTCGATTTTACAAGTTGTTTGTAGGAGGTGATGAGAAGCGAGTGAAATAAAACAAATTCATGTCATTTTATTCAAATGTATGTTACCAATTTACTTCAACAAATCCATATTCATACACGAAGTATATATTCCTTATCAAACGTATCATTTTTTAAACTTATTTCTAAAAATGAATGTTGGCATGGTACTATTGAAAACCAGGGGTCACTGGACAGCTGTTTTGTTCTAGTGTGGAACTCTTCAGTAGTGCCCATCTCAGATTCAGCACAGGACGCCTCAAGTTGACGTCGAGCTCCTAACTCCCTGCACCACTAGCTTGGCATCTAATGGTACCCTGCCAACATTAATATGTGATATATTTAGTCAAATAAATTGCCAATATCCACAAATATAACCGTCTCAATTGAATCATAATAATGAGCCCACTAGTGACTAACTTCAGGATGTTCCTGAAGCTCTAGTGTGAAGTCGTGACTGGTGGAGTTCAGACTTGTCGGGAGTGAGACAGCTACCACTAATGACAACGGATGAGTGTCGCGCGAAACATATATCACAAACTGAGGGAAGTGGGAATTCTACCATCAGATGTCGATCTAGTGGTGCTGAGAGTTAGGCGCTCGCTGTAAACCTGAATGCCGATATGCGGAATCTGAGGTGGGCACTACTGAGGAGTTTCACACTAGAACGAAACAGCTGTCAAGTTACCTAGTGGTTTTCAATAGTACCCTGTCAACATCAATCTGTGATACATTCAGTCAAGTAAATTACCAATATCCACAAAAATAATGATCTCAATTGAATGATTAAAATTAATTTAAAGAAAGTTTCAATGAAATAATTTGGAAGATTCTTGGACATACGTTAACCAGTTCTGTTCACCAAAAAATGAATAATAAATTAACCATAATTACAAACATAAATATCAGTTATTTTTAGTTATTGTGGAAACAAACTCGTCATCTTTTTCTAATCACAAACGTATAAGTAGATTATACTACGTCTTGAAATGTTTTCTAGATAACAATCTTTTCGTTAAAATATGAAGTAGGTATTAGTGATCCATACACTACAAACTAACTGTTTATTCATTAAATTGTTTATTAAAAAACATAATATAAAGAGAATTCATGGAAATATAATAGTTAACTGCAGAACATTTATTAGTAATACTAATTCGTATTACACCTAACAAATAAACCACACACTTTAAAGAAGTAGTTTCTAGGATGTTGTACAATTTTTTCATTATTAAAAGTAAAGAAACTTTTATCTCTGGTAATTGTAGGCAATAAGTATATTTTTTGTGCCTTTTGGCAGTTATTCGTAAGGTATAACTCTATTTTTGAAGGAAATGGTACCGTCTATAAATAACGCTGACTTGAATTTTACAGGGAGCATCGGGAGCACGTTTTACTGATTAATGTTATCAAGTAAAAAATTTAGTTTAATCCAGGTTACTTTGTCCATCACCTAAAACTAACGTCTAAATTTACTGAACACGATCTTAAATCACTTAGATTAGTGGGTACAAAATGATTTGGTCGATAGAAGTTGATCATCAAAACTAGGTAAATAGAACAACAATCACTAACCAGTAGTCAAACTTCGTATTAATCATGTTATACTTTCTTTTTCATTAATATTTCTTCTCATTTCTTTGTATCTAGGAGTGTGTTTATCATTGATACAAATGGTTTAATTCGTATTACAATCTGTTTGGATAAAGGAATACACTTTTCTGTAAAAGATATACTACGAATGATAAAAGAATTACAAGCAAAAGATAAAGATGATGAATCGGAGTTATTGAAACTATCGAAAGACACCAACAATAACTAATAATTAAAAGATAAATAACAGTGAATATACCATTAAGTATGATACAATCTACTTATTTTTCAGTTATCAAAATAATAATGTCTTTATGATATAATGCAAACTGTTTGAACTCTATGCGCATTTACGTTAATCTAAAAAATTTTAGACTTCTTTTCACTAGCATCATTTTATTAATATGCCTCTGTGTCTTTGTTTACTTTGTCGTTACTTCTCATTGTATTTATTATTATCTACTAGATTATGATATTAAAAAAGAAAAGAAAACAGAAAAATACTGTTGTTGGCTTATCCAATCTTAGAGAAGTATTCCTTACTCTTATGTAATATTGTGTAGTAACTGAACTTGTGAAGCATAATAATACATATCTTCGATTCATATGTTGTATAATTTTTTTATTCATAAGTTAACTGGTTACATATGAAGTAACCATTATTATATTTATAATAAATCAGATATCTGTAAAATTTCAATGTGTAGAAACTTAATTACTGGAGCTTTACGCTTTAATTAAAGCTACTTCTTGTCATAGTAATAACAAACTCACAAACTAGGATGAACATGTATATTCCCGTTGATTTGTTATGGACTGAAGCTGGTCAGTTTCTGTTGCTATAAGTAAATCCTGAGCGGATCGCCTCCCTATAATGGCTATCCACAAGTAGTATTTAAGTTGGATTGTGACCGATAAGTGGAATCCATGATGTGCGTTTCGCTCCGTATGGGACTCGTCGTCTGGATGTACCTGCATCTCAATGTTGATGTTCACAGTGGGATTCGAACTCAGTTCGTTTCGTGTCAAACGCCACCGCGTTCACCACTAGACTATTGAGTTAGAGGGGCCAAATTCGTGCAACAGGCACATAGGTTTTAGGATGAACTTGCATATTCCGATTTAATTGTTAAGGACTGACCACACCCATTAGCATTCTCAATATTTATTATTTACCGAATCCAATCAAATTTATTTCACTCTTCGACATGATAGCGTTTATAGGGGACACTTAAGTACTACGCTTATATAATCAATTAAAATATAGAGATGAAGAGTATATTGGCAATTAATATGAATACATTAAATAAATCTACAGGTAATCTAAATACCGTTTTTGTGAAATAGTAGTATGATTCCCACTAAAAGGTTATTTCCCATTTTGATCACTTCTATACAGCGTACGTTAATTTTGATATTTAGTAGAACCAGTGCAAAGAAATGAAGCCCATAACTATGAAAGGTTCAGCTGACAGTGTCCTTACGATTTGGGGTTTTTCCGCTCGACGACACTACAACAGGAAGTATGTATTAATTTTCTGTATAAGCGAAAAAGGCGAGATTCAGAACAAACGTTTATTTAGTACAACCAGAGCACAGCGCAACAATAATGTACAGTGCCTTAATAGGTGTATATTAAGTACGACACATTGTTTGATGCAGCATATTGTACAAGATTGTTAATGAAAGTCTATTACATGAGTAAAATTAATAAGCTTTTACAAAATTGTGATATCTCTAAACTCGATTGAGCCATGTGATTAGCATTTACAAGATCAGGCTGAACTTTGTGTTTAGGCTTCCAACCAGTACTTGATTCGATTTGTACCACTGTACTATTTAAAAACGTGTTAAATTAATTCAGTTATTTATTCTCTAAAGAAGCAACTTAAATTGATGCAGTAATACATCAAAAACTAAAGGTTTCTGTACATCAAGACCTTACAGATATATGATGATTTGTGAACTATCCGAATCAATGCCCAGTTTACTCCAAATTATCGAGTTAAATTTTGGCAATGATGTTTACAATACCATGTTTGTTTAGACCTTAGTGCAGATCAAATCATATTAACCATTTTGCAATGTAGTCATTAGTTTAAGAGAATCATAATTGTATACATTATATTGTTGACAACAGAGTGGTTTAATAAGCCTACATTCTCGAGAGAAATGACATGTTCTAAGATATCTTATTTCGCATAAATGGTTTATATAATCTGTGACTTTTACCACTGAACCTAGATGGGATAATCGTAACTGTCGTAAACTGCTAACTTGAGTGGCTCTAGATGTGTCACCCCGCAGAGCATTATTTTTCTCAATACTTCAGATACACTACACTGACAACCGTCAAACAGCTTGAAACCTATGTCGATTGCAGTTTTTGTCTACTACAATCGACTTAACATTCATGCTATACTAATGATGTTATAAAATTTTTATTTTATTTTCATACTACTTAAACTATTATAAAGTAATTAGGTTGAACTTGTATCTTCACGTTAATTAGTTGTAGACTGAAACTAGTAAGCCTCTCTTGCTATATATGCCTCCTGAGTAGATTGTCTCGACATAGCGGTAGTTCACAAGTAATGTTTAAGTTGGATTGTGACTGGCAAGCGGAATCTAGGACGCGCGTTTCATCCTATTTGGGACTCATCCAACTTAAGCATTTTCTTTATTTCCTTGATTTTGGTAGTTAATGCGTCGAATACATTATAGACTGACATGTTAACAACTGATAATAAGGAAACAACTGATTGGACCGGAGAACGATTTAAGTGGTGAAAATACAGAACGTTATAAATAATGTACACATCGCCTTTAGTAATCTGTTTACACGTTGCCTTGTCCCTCGTTGACGTTTAGTTCTAAGATTGCCTCTCATTCTTGTTTCGTAACTCCCTACATATTTTGAAAATACATTGCTTCTTAGCACCCTTAAACTAACTTCAGAGTTTTACTCGACGCTCCGCTATATGCTATTTATAGGCAACCTTCTGAGTAGCATCTACCATATTAGTAGGTGACCCTTGAAATAAAATGTTTATTAAAATGTCACTGTTATATATAACATTCATGACTGCTAAATGTGAAGCAGTTATTAACAACTGAAAAGTCCAAAATAGAACTCTTTATCCATTCTGTATCCTTAGATACGTATTAAATAACCAAATTTAAGACTTTAATAGAATTTGTCATATAGTACAACGATCATCAGCTTTCATTGGTTATAACTGTCTTACTTCTGATAAGTTTGAACCCCACCTGTCACCACTTCTCACTAGAGACTCAGGAACATCCTAAAGTAAGTCACTATTGAGCTAATTATTGCAACTGAATTGCGATGGTTTGTGGGGATTGGTTGATTGGGGTAACATTAGAAACCAGAGGGGGGGAACTAGACAGCTGTTTTGTCCTAGTATGAAACTCCTCAGTAGAGTACACCCTACGGAATAAGACAATTATTACCAATCACAGTAGAGGATCTTTGGTCTATATCATAAATTGATTGAAGTGGGAATTCTATTATTGGATGAAAACCCAGTTGTTCAGAAGGTCCAGGCATTCACCAGCCTGAAGCCTCATAAGAATAATCTACAGTGTTCACTGTTAAAACTCCGCCTGTAGCCCTCCTAGGGTTACTGCCGGTCCCAAGCCCGGGTAAAGGAGGAGGGTTGGGCATGGGGCTAGCACCCCCATCCCGTAAAAACCCAAACTTGCTAAAAAAACGCAAACCAGATTAAACAAGATAAACCATTTAAACCATTTAAACTCTGCCCTGGGAGTGGAAGGATATATGATGCCTCATGATGAAAGCCGAAATTCTTCGGAAGTCATGAGGCCGATGCCCCCCCTTCTAAGTTAAGTAAGTCACTGTTAAAAAGTTCTACATTATAGTATAACAACTGTTTAGTGTTTCATAGACTTCAATGGTATCCTGCCAACATCAATCTGTAACAAATTAAGTCAACTAAAACTTAATACTAATCACCATATATTATTTTTAATTACTATAAAATTAAAGCATAACTAATTAAGTGACTACATGTATTGTCTATTCACGTGATTAATTGAATTGTTTGTATTTAACATTAAAAAAAACAAAAAATTAATTAACATTGAAAATTGAATGTTTTTGTTTTTTTAATTTTAACCAAATTGTAAGTTGATTAATGAACCAAAAATAACAACAACAACAACAACAACATGTACAATTATTGTTTGTCATTAATTAGATGAATTGTGAATTAACAAATAGAATAGTTAATAAGATACATTATTCATTCTATTTATAATTTAGCATTTATTCTATTGATGATGTTTATATTAAGATATGAATTGATTGTAGTCACTATTCTATATGTTAAGTTTAAGCAGTTTTAGTTTAGATGTATTTTTATGATGTAAAGATTTATATCATTTTAAGTGTTGTTGTTATAGACTACTATTATTTATTCATCATTGAAGGAATATTGTTTGGTCTGGATTATTATTGGTGGTAAGCGGAATTTAGGTTATACGTTTTACTCATTTTTGGGCCTCATCAATTAAATGTACCTATATCTTAGTGTTGATGTTTACACTGGGACTCGAAATCAGTTGGTTTCATGCCAAACGCCACTACTAGACTGAGTTCGAGTCCCGGGATGAGCGTTAACACTGGGATGCCGGTACACTTGGTTAACGAGTCAAAAATAGGACGAAACGTGAATCTTAGATTACGCTTACTAGCCAAAATCCAAATCAAACAATACTTGTAATCTATTGCTATATCGAGTCAATCTACTCAGGATGTATATATGACAACAGAGACTGATCAACTTCAGTCTATAACAAATCAAAGGGAACATCCAAATGCATTCCAGCTATCTTGAACGAATCGTTTTAATGAAAAAAGCAGTACTATAATAATTGTGTGTATGTTGAACCATCCAATACATCAGAAATCTCTTATCTCTTATCGGGAATGCAAGGGCAGCATTTCTACAAATGACAAACATCTGGAACTCAAATCAACTTTCAGTCAACATAAATGTCAAAATTTTCAATACAAATGTAAAGACAGTTCTGTTGTATGGAGCTGAAACTTGGAGAACTACGAAAAGTATTCTTCAGAAAATACAAGTATTTATAAACAACTGTCTGCGTAAGATTCTTCGGATTCGTTGGCCAGATACCATCAACAACAACCTTCTGTGGCAGAGAACTAATTAACTTCCGGCCGAGGAAGAGATTAGAAAAAGACGCTGGAGGTGGATTGGACACACACTGAGGAAACCATCAAACTGTGTCACAAGATAAGCACTAACGTTGAATCCAATCCAAAAGGCCAAAGAAACAGAGGAAGACCCAAGAACACATTGCGTCGGGAATTGTAAACAGACATGAAGAGAATGAACAGCACCTGGGAAGAGCTAGAAAAGAAAGCCCAGGACAGAATTGGTTGGAGAATGCTGGTGAGCGCTCTATGCTCCACTTGGGGTAACAGGCATTGATTGGTTAATTGACCGACTGAAGTTGTTTTTACTGTGCATTCATTCTATGAACAAGAATAAGAGAAGTTACTAGCATAATAAACATGTTTACATATGATCTACATACATTGATACCGTTGACAACATATAGCAACATTTTAGTGTTAGTACGTTCATATATACTCAAGCAAATCACCTATTCATTTCATCCAATGTAGTGTTTTCAAAGTTCAATTTATTCAGAAGAGAATGTTACATTTATCTTTCTTATCTGCTATGTTTACCGATCTGAACCAAACAGAATGCAGTAATAACGTTGGTTTATAGATGATGTCGATCCCAAATTTTGAAACATTATGAGAAAATAAATATTACAATTCTATGAATTCTATGAATTCCCTATAGAATGTATTTGAACAGTGTTTATTTTTCATTTTTGACTGCAGAAGTTTTCGTTTTATTCCAAACCACATACAATATGCATAACGTATGAATCCAAATGTGCTACTTTATTGTTTGGGTTGGTTTGTGATTTGAAAGTGGAATCCATGACGCGCATTTCGTCCTATTTAAGACTCGTCAGTTAAATATTCCTGCATCCCAGTTGTTCTTACAACAAACAAACAACCTGGAAAACACGTCAACCTATATATTGCCTCTGATTGTATTCTTTAAAACTTGGAAGCCTTATAAGTAATAGGCTTTTGTTAAAAGTGTAAGTACGCTCCACATCAATCACGTACAATAATTACTTCATTAAAATAAATTCAAAATGTTTATGAATATCAACATTTGATTAGTCAAATACGTTAGACAAACATATTAAACATTTCTTGTGATTTACTATCACGAACTCTCAGAGAAACAATTGGAAACTGTTTCGTCCTTTAATGAGACTACATAACGGTGCACATATTCGACGGCGAACACCTTATCATTAGGGTACTGAATCACTAACCAATGCTAAGATTTTTAATTTCAGCTCAATCGTGATATATATATATATATATATATATACGCAACCTTATAATTAGCAATGAGTGGATAACTTTAAAAAAGGCGGTCAGTTAAATTCAAAAAGCACTAGTATGAAAACATTTTAAAAATCCTTAGTCATAACTTCTACTGGGAGGTTAGTTAGTGCAAGTCATCTTATAACATTTCCACGGCCAGAATATTATACCTAAAATTCCTGAGTTCGATCTCTAGTAGGATGGGGGGGGGGTACAGATTACTGGGAAATCCCTTACTTTGACACTAACACTATCATGAGCCTACAATAGTTGTCTAAACAAAGTCATTCAGTAGTGTTTAAACTGATATTTGCATATTACCAGATCCCATAATTAATTGAAATGAAGAAAAATAAAATTTGAAAACCAAAATGAATTTACCATCGTTTTTTGTTGATGTATATAAATAGGTACCAAATTTCAATTATGTTTATCATCATATTTTGTGCTATGTCGCATTTATTAAAATTTCCAGTTCCAGTTTCATGTATCCATGTTAATTTCACTGATTAGATTATGTTTAACTAATTTATTCTCATTATATTTTACTTTTTAACCTAAAATTAATCAACCAATCAATGTCTATGATTTCTCGTAGAGCACAGGTCGTTAACCAGAATTCTCCAACAAACCCTGTCTTGAGCTCTGACTTTCAGTTCTTCCCAGGTGCTGTTAACTTTTTTCCATATCTACCTTTAATTCCTAACGCATGTGTTTTTCGATCTTCCAATTTTCCTTTGGCCTTAAGGACTCCAAGTTAATGCTTGTCTTATGATGCAGTTTAACGATTTCCAAAATGCATGTTCTTCCAACCTCCTGCTTTTTTTTCCGTAATTTCCTCTTTAGCTGAGAGTTATTTTGTTCTTTGTCACAGAGGGTTGTTGCTGATGGTATCTGACCCACGGATCCACAGTATCTTGTGTAGGCAACTGCTTTTGAATATTTGCATCTTTTAAATGATTGTTTTAATAGTTTTCCAAGGTACAGCTCCATACAACAAAACTACCTTGATGTTTGTATTGAAATTTCTGACTTTCATGCCGATTACCAGTTGTTCTGAGTTCCGGATGTTTTTCAACTATAGAAATGTAAGAATTAAAAAAATGAAGTTACACTGATTAACAATTTGGTAGTGACTAATATTATATTGATGTAATCTTTTACAGAGTCAATTAAATTTTATCGATCAAATAAGACTACTTTTTGATTCATTACCCAGATGAACCTGTATCCTATTGCAGATATTTATATTGTGTCGCAAACACCAAATGTATTATCTACTAAAATATTGACTTTAGGTAGCTATTAATTTGTTCAATAGATCTGATGGTAGTCGTGAACATTTTGTAATTTATTGTTGTTGATATTCAGGAGTGCATTTAATAAGTTTCGAATAGGATAAAAGGAGAGGTAGGGATTCGACTAGTTGTCACAAAGGAAAAATAAGCTTAAAAAAACTGTAATCAAAAAGACTGTATGGATGCAATCTATTCAGAATGCATATTTACCGATAGAGATCGGCCAAATATAGTGAAAGAATGTAATTAGGATAAATTTGTATTTTCCCGTTGATTTGTAATGGACTGAAACTGGTCAGTCTCTGTTGCCATATGTGCATCCTGACCAGATTGCCTCGATATAGCGTTATTACACAAGTTATATATTCAAGTTGGATTGTGACTGATAAGCGGAATCCCAGTGTGAACATCAACATTCAGATGCAGGTACATCCGGCCGATGAGTCCCAAATAGGACGAAACGCGTGTCCTGGATTCCGCTTACCAGTCACAATTTAACTTAAATATATAAGTAGTGAAAGAATGTTAACAAACAGAAATTACAAATTTTTATAATTCTTTTAATTGACTGGAATGGCTATAGATTCATGTTGGTAGGGTATCATTGGAAATTAGGGATCACTGGACTGTATGGGACTCTTCAGTAGTGCGCACTGTAGATTCCACATCAATTTAAATCTAGTAATATATTTATAATCCTTTTAACTTCTCAATAAAGGTATTAAATTTTGATAATGTAATGAGGAGATGTAGTTGAACTGGAAAATGTGTAAGTGAATTAAGTGTTATACACTTTGAAAAACCTGGTTACGTATATATTTACCATGGCATTCATATGTCAAAGTGTGTAGGCTAGATTAAGTAGAATGTTGAGTAACAATAATTTGGAATTTAAGGAATAATGACAGAAAGAAAACTGTCACGCCAACAAGGACAATTGGAATTACCAGGGCAAACTCAAGGTTATAACAAATAACACTTGCACACACAACGGTGTATTAATATTTTTAGTGGCTTAGGCATCTACAATTTTAAGAGCACGTTTGTAGTGATTTATGTACATAAACTTGTAATTCTTTGCTAAGTCAAACCTACAACCAGTATCAGTCAAGGGTTTTGAGATAGATGAGTAGGGTTTTCTACAACATCCCTTTTTTTAAGTACATTCAATGTAATTTGCTTTTTAAACCATTTAGATACATGTTCAACTATCCTTAATTGCCAGGCCAATTACCCTCACCTATATAGGTATTCATGCGTACATGCTAATCGACAGATATAGTAGAATGTGCTGCAGTAGTTCACTCAATTTAATGGTTTGTGCAAAATACATGCTTTAATTTTCAGTTATGACTAATTTGGCAGCGTAGTAAGATTTTTTACTGCTAATCTTACCCTATTACAAGATTATACAACAGGATTCACCTAGATATGGTGACGGAATATGCACGTTTTTCTTAGAGGTAAAATCCACCTCAAGTTTCCTTGTTAATCAATTTATCCGATATTCGTTAATTATCTGTGTTTAAGTCATCTGTTCCATGTCTTCTATCATCTTATAGGCTAAAAAAGTAAGTTTGACCCTATTGTAAAGGCATTCTACAAAACCTCGCTCCTATTTTATGAAGATTTAGGTATTACCCAGTCAACTTAGGTCTTTTTATGCAGTCATCATCTCTTTGACTTATAAGAATACCGAAGAATGGCAAACAATTGCTGATCTTTTCTTCTCGGATTCAGATATTGTCAATATTCAACAAACGAATGTATTATGATAATACACTTTTATTTCTTAATGTTGTTATTTTGAAATGATGTAGAAGCTTTTTATTCTAGGTAGATTTATTAGTTTTAGGTTCTCTGTTCTGTACAGTTTTATTGGAAACCTTTTGTTATCTTTCAAGCTAATTAGTTTAATTGGGGTTAAATAAGTTACACAGCGTTTAACATAGGCGAAGTCTGTATAGTTTTGATGATGGGTTACGACAATAACTGACCAATCTGTAAATAATATAAATGCCTCTTTAAAACAAAAATGTTTTACTGGCTTCCTCCAATGTAACTAACGAGAAAGTAATTATGTACACTATTACCCAACAACACTAATTATTTTCTGAGAGTGACTGTTTTGCATCTGACACGACTGACTAATACTGGTAACATGTTAAAATTTCGGAATCACATAATGATGTAAGCCATTAGTAAGGAATTCTACAGCTGGATGCCGACTTAGTGGTGTAGTGGGTTAAGCGCTCGCCGTCAAATTGAAACTCCCGGTGCGGAATTTGAGGTGCGCATTGTTGAGGGGTTCTACAATAGAAAGTAGCAGTTGCCCAGTGCTCCTCCGTTTTCAGTGGTAGTCCGCCAACATCAATCTGTGATATATTCAGTCAACTAAATTCATATCAGTAGTAAGGGTAATTTTATTGAAGATATGGGTTTCATCGTATTGATCACCATGCAAACGTGGACCACGTCCAAAGTAATCGACAATGTCTATAGAAATATTTCAAATATAATGAACTTCAACCTTACTGGCACTGCTGAAGCTAATATTATGTAGCTTGGTAGCACCAGTACTGTGTATTCAAGAGAAACTTTATCCGTCTTTGCTTCAACTATTGATCTAAGGTCTAGTTTTTCAAAAAGGCATTACCCACTCTTTCTCTACTAACTTTCACTTCAAACCAACTTGTTCTTATTTGTATAGTCATTTCTGAACATATCAAGTCACATTTTCGACATTTCGTCTTATTACACTAACTAACATAGCTTCCCCTTTGTAGTTATGATAAATTACTTAAAATGTATGACATTTTCTACATACTTAGTCATTTTTTGTATTTATCACAGATCGACCTCCGTCAAGTACTAGAAGGGAACAGGGAATAGTAAACAGCTGTTTTATACTAGGAAGGGATTTCTCAGTACTGCGAACCCATGACCCCACCCAAGTATTGAACCCAAAATAATATTATTCTCTCAGAGAATGCTTAACTACCGATATCACTGAGCGGGAATCCTGTGGCAGAATCCTTACCTCAATCAACTTTTAAAATAGAGCGACAATGAATCAATGTTCCTGATAATAACTATTTCACTCAGGGTGCGTGTAAAATCTAAAAGTCTTAAAAGTCCTAGTGGGACCAAAGTTTCTTAATGCTAAAAATCCCTATACTAGGACAAAATAACCTTTCAATGTTCTCTAGCTTTCAGTGCTACCTAGACAATATCAATCTAAGATGAACACAAAGAGAAATTAATCAGCGTTTTTCGCGAGAACTGCTTGTAATTTTATTATTACTTTCTTCATTGATTTACTGTTGTTAATAAACAATATTGTTTGATATTATTAGGTAACAAAATGTATATGTTCGTCATTATATCACTTTTACGAAATGAATTCATCGAGAATATGATATACCGGGCACCTAATGAAGACGGATTATCTTCGAGAACTGTGTGCTAGAGAATATAATTTCAATGATTATAACTGTGGACAATGTAATCATTTCATTTCTATGACTGTTACGTTCCCCTTACCCGGTTCTACCGCTTAGTATATTTACTCTTAGTATGTTGTTTATTACTATGATCTACAGTTACTTAGTTATGAACAAGTTGTCCCCATTCACTGCCACTATTTTCTTTGTTCTATATAAGTGTTAGGTTCTTGATTGGTTTATTTCATGGTCTGACTTTGTGTATATATAAAGGCATGATTGAAATAAAATACGTTTTCGTTTTCGTTCCCGATCCTGTTTCCGATTCTAGTTATTTTATTGTCGGCCTAGGGGTGAGTGGGCATAGGGCAGTCGCGCATTATCAACTAGGCACACCTCATTGGCATTCGCTACAACCAACCAACCAACATTTCCTCGCGTCATAAAAGAACATAACTATTCATCGGGAGACATTCTTATCTCCATAACTCAATGAATAAATTTCTGTCATTGAACCATAGTAATTAACTAGACAAGGTCTCAGTTGATAAACAATTACAGAAACTTTTGATCATGTATAAGTACAGTTGTATTATACTACTTTTATATGATGTATTAAAAAAAGTTTATCCATTTACAATATGCATAATCCTCCGCTATATCGAATTATAATTGCTTCAACTAACTATCTACATGTCAATTAGTTGTTATGTTTTCTTTTAGATGATAATCTAATCAAATGACAGATTTACTTATAACTAATGCCAGTAAGACTTCAAAAAGTACAGTTATTTCAGGACATTGTATTTAATTGAAAAAAGCAGTACATATAATTTACTGATGAACATGTACAATATCATGATATAAAACATTCTGTTGAAGATAATTAATAGTATAATCTTTGTATATTAATCCTTTAAAAGAACAATCTGATGTAGGTTTATTGTAATTAATACTATTAAGAGTATTATTATCAATGACCTATGCATACTGTTATCAGGAAATGATTGATCAGTTCTGAATTTTATTATCAGATTATTATTGACAGATCTTTCGAATAGTGTAGTATCAAAATAGATCATTAAGTAATTTTAGAGTTATATATTGAAGTTGGATTGTGACTGGCAAACGGAATCCAGGACGCACGTCCTGGCAACAGAGACTGACCAGTTTCAGTCCATTACAAATTAACGGGAAGATACAAGCTTATCCTAATTATAATTTTAGAGTTGTTTGCATTTTAAGATTTATATTGATTGAAAATTTCTACTAGTTTATATGTATATTTTTTAAATGCTGAGAATACATTTACTCACCGGTTACAATCAAAGGTTTCCCTATCAAGACATAACTCAAACGAACAGTTTATGCCTTTGTGGATTAATGTAAGTAAAAGAATGTGCGTCTACAGCATCTTGTCAAATAATCCCAATCACCTAACGTCGATAGTTTATCTAGTACGTCTGAGACGAATTATAACTTGACAGATGTGGTAGAAAAATAAATTGGTTGTGATTCATAGCAGTTTTGATGAAATTGGTAAATGAACTGTATGCGCTATCTTCTATCATCACGTAACTTACCGTTACTCAACTCTCATTACTAACACATATCTTTATTACAGTTAAATCGAACGAATCATTTATTTAATTACTTGAATAGAATTTTTATCCAAATGAGTTACAGTTAACTCAATTTTCTGGAACTGGACTCACTCTTATTTGAATGATCTCAATCTCTGATCATTACTGTCTAGAAAGAAGCAAAAACTGTCCCTTGTGATAAACAAAGAAGAATCACTTTGATTAATACAGTGTTACTAAAATAGCTTCAGTAATTACTTAGTGCTTAAATATGACTCAAAGACCAAAGGCTCGGGGCAATGCTTTTATTGATAAAATATTCATCCTTTGTCAAGTTCCAGAACACAGATATATTTCAATTGGCCAAAAGATAGCATTCCTTCACATGGAAGTAATGTGCGACCTTGTAAATCGAGTGACACTGTGATAGTGTTTCAGTAAAAGGAGAACCACTGAAGCACATAAACTTTGTAAAGGCACATTACTTAAACACAATTTACTGGGTTAAAGTTTACGGCTAACAGTAATCAAAATTTCTAACCTCAAGTGTTGCTCATCAAGGCTGTTCATTATCCTCCACTTTACTTAATGTCACTATTCTTTCCATAGCAAATCAGGAGTTAATCTAGTATCGTAAGATCTGCCTAAAGACTGATACCGTCCTATTTGATGGAAACGCTAGCTTAATTCGGGGTTTCTTGCAAGCCGTAAGTGACACTAGAATCTTGTTTGAAAGAAGTTCCTCATTCTCATATTGTCAATTGTTACTTCACGACTGATCTGCATCAATGTCTCAGTTCAGTTTTACTACAAAACTGCATAATATTGTCTTTGAGAGTAAGAGACTTTCGTTGGTTTTGTGTTTACAAAGCATATGAAAGTTAGAAACAAGGTTCCTGGGAAAGATGGTAAATCGATTACTTTGGTTATATATACTCACCGACTGAAGTATTTAGAATACGTATTATATATCTTAACCCCAGCCGATGTCAAAAGCTGGTGCACCGGCGTAGGAGAATAATTAAAGCTTGGGGGGGACCAACTAAAACATTACAACAGTTTGCGAGGTCATTCGCGTTTGGTCTAATTTATATTGTTATGTAAAGATTACCTGTTTGCGACCCTCATAATTGTCATAAGCAACGTCTGTCGAAACTTTAGGTAATATAGCTCAGAAATTCTTAAGTGACAGGTACATTCACTCTCTATCTTCCCTTAATTTTTGAGGTGTACAATTATTTTATGCTTTACTTCCCATGAATTATTTAGCCTTTTCGAGAATCCTACCTTCTATGCCTACGTTCACATCTAACGGTAAATACTGTAACCGTCAGGATTACTGGGCTGACGTCTTCATTTTGATTGGCAATCATTGTCATTTGTGACAAATATCTCACCCTCGAGATGTATGAGCTTCACCGTTCCCATTCTGAGACGAAACAGTTAGTCAGTGTTCCCTAGTCAGCAACAATAATCAACCTATTTCAGTTTGTGACTAAGAGAAACAATAAATTAATTACCGGTCCCCATTGAACCACCTCTTAGATGACCAAATGTTATTCTTTATTGTAGCGAATTATGAATCTCCGTTTTAGGTGTCTAGTTTTATTTGTCATATTGCTTTAATCTTGTGCTTGCGCTGTTGTTGGTTGTATTTTATGGATTTCATTAATTTTATTTACTGGGTTAGTGGTTCACATTTTCCTGTTCCTCACTTTTCCTGAATCGCCAACACTTGTCATTCTAAACATTCCACCTGAATATTGAATACACTTTGGCTGGGCTTAAACTGCTATGTATTCTGAAAATAAGCGTACATTACTTTACAGATACGTTTAGGTTAACATAGAATGGATGCAACATGAAAGAAGAGTACACTATCTGAGAGGATATGGTTTAGAATGTGTACATAATCCTATATTACAAAAAATAGGCTCCAGACATTGTACATCTTTATTATTTATCCCGTTACAACAGCCAAGAGAACGAAATATAATCATGAAGGCTGTACTTAGTAATAATTTTTAGAGTCTTTATAATTTTACTGGTGATATGAGACATAATTCCTAGTGTAAGCATTTTTAGTACAGTATGTGAATATAGACAATTACCAATGCATAAATTAAATAATCGTAGTTAATCTGATTCATAGATAAGTTGTAGCAAACAGTTCCAGGCTATAACACGGTGACCATGTGAATTAGATGGGATTAATGCATGTCTCTTGTACAAAATGATTATATTTAGTTTAAGCCCCTTACTTCAGTGTTTGTTATACCAAAAAGGCCAACTTAATCAAGTTAAACGAGAAATAGTCACTCAGATTGGACTTCTAATTAGGACACACATGCAGAAGGATTTAGTACTTGTTATTAATATTTAAGAATTGACCCGACCAGTCTCTTTTTCTTCTGTTGTGTTGGTATTACCTGGGTTTACTAAGTGACCACATTTCGAATGATGGCTAACAGTGAAATCAGGTAAATACCTTGTATATGGTCTAGGACTAGTCAACTTGATTTGTTAATATCGTAAACTTGGCTGATTTGGCGTTATTCGTATATATTTGTTCAGCAACTGAAGGAAGAGGTCTTGAGACCAGAGGTGAACGGTCTACAAGGGAAATAAAGCAACCATAAGTAAAAGCCCGGACAGATTATCTGGAATCACTCACGTGCGAGATTCAAATCGGCGCTCAAGTGAGTCGTGTAAGTGTAACAATATCCATGCTTGGATTCAGACACCAAATAAGTCGTATCAATCTTCCTTTCATAAATTATCTCCTAGATTACTGAATGGTGTAAAGTAAACAATTTACATATTGTGCATCATATTCAATCTGAAATATCTAAAAGCAAATGATTATATTGTTACGAATAGTAAATTTTAAGTTTTAAGAAGATTTCTACTTTTACAGGTGTGTAGATCCATTGAGTTTGGTGTATCCATTTTGTAGTAAATAAATATATATTCTGATGTGTTTCAACTTTTGTTGAAAATTTTACAAGAAATTTCCATATAACCACCTATGCAATAGAAATTAATAATTACTATCGAGGTGAGCTTCATTAAAATAAAGAATTAACAAATTTTCTAACATGTTACGTTAGTGATCATTATTTAGAATCAAGTCGTAATTGGTTACATCTGAAACTGGGTAATGATCTACATTTTGAGTTACTAAAATTAGATAGTGTAAAATAACTTATGACAAGGTCTATGTATAGAGTTAAAATAAAGTCATTTTGTTGATTGCCAATGATGATTCTACTAAAAAGTCTTTAGTAGTCAGGAGCTTACTGAAATTATTTCAATCAATCTGTGTTCTTAATGAATCTTCAAGAAAATCCAAGAAAACACCAATTTTTGAACTATATATTGTTAGGCATGTTGTGTTGCCAAACTGTGGAGTATTGTCGAAAATCTTTCAGAATAACATGGTTGCAAATCAATAATCATAGTACCTTCACTAGAATCACCATTCAATGTAAAAACTTCTCTCTTACTTCTTACCTTTTATTTTACTGTTAAAAGTTGAAATTTCTTCGGTAATTAAGAAACAGTTGGAATATCAGCCAAATCTATTTTATTTAATAAATGATGGGGTAAATAAAAGGTTTGTTTTGAGTATTACTAAGTTATCAGATTAGTTATGGAATGATTTGTTTTTACTCTACTGATAACAGTACATCAAACCATTGATTCTTTGGATTTTAAATTCAACGCAGGTCAGTACTAAATGTAATGATTTATTCCGTCATAGTTAAGGATGATGGGATTGAAAGAATACACTTTAACAAAACACTAGTCCAGTGCCTCCTGGTTGTGAAACTCGGGTTAATTCATTATGTTGTATTCAAATTAAATATTCTTCATAACTCTAAATTACATTTTAATATCATCGTACTGGTGAATAACTTCAGAAGGTAATTCTTAAAGTTCTAATGAGAAGACGTGGCCTATCGTGTTCAACCACGTCAGGAGTGAAATAATGACCCCCTGATGTTTATGGAGAAGGTCACACATATATATTGTGAATTAGCTAAAGTTCAAAATATCAGCGTTATATATAGGCCAACAAGTCGGTTGATAAGTCTAAAGATAAGGTGTTTACTACGAAATCAAAAGATCGTGGATGTAGTTACCTAGCAGGGTCGTGAACGAGGACTAACGTAAAGTTCAATAGAATAGCTGTTTTTCGCATTGATTCGTGATATTGAGTCCATGTTCAACATTCTCCGCAACTCCCAATCATACCACTATTTTTTCATTTCAAGTACATAACTCTGTAATCTATCAATTAAACTTGGCTGATTGAACTTGTCACACACCGATGTTGGCAGGATATCATTGAAAACCAGATACCACTGGACAACCCTTTTGTCCCAGTATGAGACTCCTCAACACTGCTCACCCTAGATTCCTTCCCAGGGGCTTCAGGTTGGTGAACGCCTTGACCTTCTGCACCACTGGGTCAGCATACAATGATAGAATTCCCACTTCCATTAATTTGTGATATAGAAATACGATCAACCATCGTGACTGGTGATAACTGTCTCAATCCGTTTAGTACTTCCGTACTAGGAAGAAATATCTATCCAATGCTCCATGGTTTATAATGGTACCATGCCAATATCAATCTGTGACGAATTCAATCAAGTAAACTTTATACTAATCTCTATAAACCATTTCAAATCTAATAATTAAGCATTGAACTTTTACAAATTGTAAATGAATCTTTTATACACTTAGATAACTTTGTATGATTAATTATAAACTCATATGAAATTAGAGGCAAAGGTAATATCTAAGTTTGATTTGTCTAAAAATAGTAACAAGTATACATACTTTAATTATAGAAAATCCTCATTACAGCATCAACTCTATTTACTATGATTATACAGATGGCATTTCAATGATTAGCTAATAGATCTGCATTTATACAAAGTGAATTTCTATGACAAACTGACAATAACTGTATACTTTAAAATAGTTTATTACATTTAGGTTAAATGAATATTTACATTTACTGCATTGATTGTCATTTTATTTTGTATGTACTTGTACCTGTTCTTAATAATGAATTGAGATTAAAGACAACATGTACTGTAATAACATAAATTTATTTATTATAATTATTATTAATAATTAGTATACTAGATGGTTAGAATTAATTGGGAAGAAACATTGTATGAGTTAAATTTCATTAGAAAATTGTATTTGCACTCATTAATGAAACTATAAACTGTGTTGTTTAGACCATAGAACCTATAGTTTCACAACAAATAACATTCACAATTGAGTTATACTTAATGTAATTGACCTACAATAAGACTCAGATGAATCCATTCATTAATCATTTAGTGGTAACTAATCTAGTGTTTGTGTAATTTATTGGTATTGTTATTTAAGTCTCAATATGGCTATAAATCAATTTACGGGTTGTGCACTATATTTTGATGTGATATAGTTGGTGGTAGTCTTAAGTTAACTAATAACTGATGTTTCAACTAAAATAAATGTCCAACCATAGTAAATTAAATTATTAACCATCCAAATAATTCAACGATCTTACAATATAAAGAAGAAATTCTTATAAGACTGTAGATAAATTTTCCCAATGAATGCCAACTTCTAAGAAATCCAAGGAGTTTTGCTAACCACTTGTAAGCACCTGAAGTCTGGTCAGTACTGACTACGTCGAGTCTCCAAAACCAGTAACCAAATTTCTACATGATCAATAGAATATATTTATATTAGTTGTGATGATTGATTTTGCGTAGTTATAGTGACAACTCAACAGACAATCACCAAAAACAACGATCAGTCGACATGCATGTCACACCAGTATGGAATTATGTAGCAAGACTCACTAGAAAACCTCAGTGGATAAGCAACCCAAAATATATAGGTATTGAAGCAAACTTTTACCTTCGAATAGTGAGTTTGGAATCACAAAGTGGCCTGAAGTGGAAAGATAATGGAAACTAGGAGCCAACATTATATAGCTTTTCTGTCCTAGTGAGTGATCGCTCAGTAGTAAGTATACCTGTTATCGTTGGGAGGATGAGTCTAGCCCTAGAAATACAAGCCTCTCAGTAAACATCCGACACTCCCACCAGCGAGCTAGAATCTGAATGTATACAAATCTAACTCCAGTTACTTCCTGATATATCTCAAGAACTCATCCACTTCTATTAGTGGTATATATCTTAAACTCTACTTGAATAATTTGACTAACATTCAACATCTTACGCTGATAAAACGCTTTATGAATATGTTTAAAATAAAGACGAAGCGGTGGTAATCATGATGAATTCTTGTTCGGTTATTAATATTAATAATTAACAGTTCGTATTCGTCACATATTAATACTGGGTTGGGTACCAGTGAAAATCAAGGAGCACTGGACAACTGTTTCGTTCTAGTATGAGACTCTGTAGGAACGTGTACCGCCAATTCCACCAGGGAGTTGAATCCATAAACTACAAGTACCACGGTGAATGCTTAATTATCTGCACCACTAAAACAGTCTCAACTGCTAGAATTACCACTTCTACCAGTTTGAAATTAAGCTTATATCATCAATTAATCAGATGATAATGATGCAAAAGATGATTTACATGTTTAACTAACGTTAATCGCATATCAACTATATGATACAGATTTTTATTGATGTACCATTAATAATAAAGACAGTGATAAGTGTCAGAGTATTTGTGTAATTTGTGACCTTCAAGAGAGATGACCAAATATCATCTGCCCTTTTAATACCATTCAAATACTACTTAATATGATTTGATTAAATAATTTTTTTACCTATTATTTACAAATTGTTCTCAGTTGAATATCATTGGAAACCCAGGGGCAGTGGCCATCTGTCTTTTCGCCAGTATAGAACTTTGTTGTAGTGAACCCTCATGACCCCATGAACGGATTGATCTAAGGTTTTCGGATCTCTCGGTAAACGCTTGAGTATGAGCATCGGTGGTTTGAAACCTAATAGTAGGATCCGGACTTCGATCAATTCATCATACAGCGAGGCCACCAGTCGATGCTACTGGTGACAAGAGTTTCATTTCTGACATTAATGGTTTTAACCAGTATCTTGAACTTAGCTGATAATGAGCTGATTATTTTTGTACTTAAGGTGATGTGGTTTGCATAAATTGATTTTGATTTTGCTGTATATATTCTCGACAAATTTATTGGGTACCACTGAAACCAGGAACTGACATTTGGCAACTCTTTAGTTGTATAGTGGGACGCCTCAGAAATGCACACGCATCTACATAGCAGTGGTGACAGTTGTTGTACGCTATGGGTTGTATTCTGTCGTAAAGTCGTGGTTTTCCGTTGATGTAGAGCTCTATACTAAAATGAGACAACTGTCTAGTGCTTTGTAGGACAATTTGACTGGTAAATACTATAAAATCTTAACTAGTCTCCCCAAAACTAAACCAATTTCATCTAATATACTTTTGAATAAACTAAATAGGCCTTCTAGAACAAATACTACAAGTCACATTTTAATTTATGTATCAGTCAGTAGTATCCTGTTGAGATCTGTCAGTTAAATATGAATTGGCTATAATGTTTTACAATGATGCTTAGTTTTCCAGCTTATGTTACATCAAACACACTTCTACAACTAACCGTAACTCACTAATCTAAACAAAGGTAATTCACAAAGAATTTTACAGTTTCATAAGTTTGTCTTGCTTAATACTTTTGCTCAGATTCTTGTTTATTTGATAGATGGACAAATAATGTTTATTTATTGGTAATTTCAAGTGAACATGTCTGGAGAATTATCCAATTGTGTGTAGTGTAGCCTGATATAATGGATAAGAAGCACAAATTTGGTAGATTTTAAATCTTAACATGGACTCCTCAGTGAAACCTACGCTTTACTGGTGTTCAAAATATCAATCCTTAGATATCGGCTGACCTGCCTAATTAGGTGTTTATCAGCTAAGCGTTCTCCATAAAACCTGATGATTCTGGTTTATATTCCCTGTTTTGATTCTGGATAAGCACAACTAAATGGTCATATACTAGAATAAAACAGCTATCTTTTAGTGATCATTTTGTTTTTAATTGGAGTGAAACTCAGATGAATTTACAGTAAAGAAATAAGAATAATCAGATACTCAATTACAAACAACAAATACTCTTAATGATAAAAACCTACAGATTGTTTCCTGTATAGATGTTACTATGAAACCAATAGCTTAAAGTAAATCACATAACGCTTATTATAAAAAAAAAACACTTGTTTGTATTTATAAGCAGATAAAGTAAACTGTAAGTTTACATGCACACCATTAATACTATCATATAATTCGTGCATACAGTTTATTCAAATTTCTGCCTATTAGTTCAACGATAATATACTTACCAGTATCATTATATAACTTAGATCTAATACTTAGATGATATAGAAATGAATATCTATTAAAACAATAACTGTCTTATGTTCAATATTTACTATTCTAGTAATATTTAATTGTAATTTAAAAGTACAATTTAACTAAATATATATTTATTGTCCATATATTGAACATTGAAAATTGAAAAGAATTAACTATCAACTAAAGAATGAATTCATGACAATATCAATTCGTATAATATGAATTCATACACATTCCATAGTAGATTAATAGACTTTATATATGTGGTGCATATATTTATTAAACTGTCATAATTTACATTTCTATACTGACCTACATTTTTTTCTTTGACAAGTTTCTAAATTCTATCTTCATTAGTAATTAATGTTAAATTTTTTTATATTTAAATGAACTATCAAGTATGCATTAGATTAGAATAGAATTTATGTATAGTTAATCATCTATTCAATTGTTTGGAAATAGAAACAATCTACAAATTAAATTACACATTAGTACATTATACATTGATCAATCATTAACTGTTGTATATAATGTACTTATTGAACACTGAATACATTGAGCGGTGAAACTAAACTATACCGACGACCTTGAGTTACCTTTTGACCAATGAGAATGCACTAGTAGATATAATCATCATTTATTATGAAAAACGGTGAAATTCTAAAAAGGAATTATACATTATACACTTGCAGTTCGATTTAAGACATACTGGAAATGTCCCTTTCATAATGTTCGGTCGTAAATTCCAAGAGCCTACCAGTAATATTTAAGCAATTATTGCTTACTTTTTCGGTTTTTACAGATCTCCCTCTACTATGTTTTCGCTTTCTAATAGCTATTTCATCTATTTCAACGATTCTTATAACGCCTCCCAGCGACAGATTAAAGCGTAACATGATTTTTGAGCATTTCTGAGCACTGCTGATACTTCGCTTACATCTGTAAGAGACGATGCCAGCGTAACAGGCAACTGCATAACCCATAATACAACTAACATGAATGTTTGCCTTAGTGTCAGTCTAGACTTGCTAAAATAGCTGCCTATTCTTATTGATTTCTTTCGCCAACAACCATTACAACGGAAGATTACTCTATCTCGACTGTCTGAGGATTGCGTTTGAGTTATATTGGGGCCACAATCACAAATGAACTCTCTATGAATTAGTCCGAGAGATTGTAGATTAGAAATAATAATGTCCTCTTTAAAAATTGCAATAAGCCGATCAAAAGTAAGCATTTTTAACTTAAATGCTCGCGCGACCTTAAAAGTGATAACTTGATTCTCATTGGCCTTCTCAAGTTCGTCGTCAAAGTTTAGTTTCACCCAGTGAGCTTTGAATTTAAACAACATCATCATAATAAGATGTCTAAGACATTTTTTTCTTTTTTTGTTATTTTATGAATAAATAATAAATAGTGAAAAGTAAAGAAGACTGATGAACCATATGAACCTTAAATTGTAAACAACAACGTTAAACTAGCACTAAATTCTAATCGTATCCCTAAGTTTATTGGTCACTGTGAATTTGATTGTCAATATTCTTCAAGTCGATCTATTTATGAATAGATAACAATTACTAGTTCAATGTAGTGTGTCGGTAGTTTAGCACCATTCAAGGCATTTCGATCACTATCGTCATCACTTAATATCAGAGGTATCAATTAAACACATTTGTAACTTCATATACTTTCAGGTAAATTACTCCAATATTTATAGCACTTTTTCAGCTGACAATAAATGAGAGGACTACTGAATATCACTGATTATTTTGATGAGTGAGGAAGCTTCCATGTAGTCATCACGCTATCTTTTTTGATTCAAATGAAGTACTGAAATATCACTAATTATTTAGACGACTTCCTACACAGTAATGGTATAGCTTTTGAATGAATGTTTCGGTGTACTACTGAAATGCGCCGAAATCAGGAGGAAATAACTGACTGATCCTGCTTGATTTCTGATAGTAATAATAAGCATTGTGGAAATTTAATTATCACTATGGAACAAGAAGCATTCAGGTGAACAGCTACTTTCCATAACCTCATGAACGTTATCTTAATGCTACAATTCGATGATCATTATATTATATAGTGACCATAGTGAGAAACGTACAAATAAGTCAGGTAATTTAGACAGTGAAAAAAGTTAAATTACTGGATTGTCATAACAATACGCTCTTAAGTTTACCTCAGTCCCATTGAGTTCTTAACTGCACATTTATCATTTAAAGCCCTAGATATCCGGCACATTTTGAAGTTATTAGAATGTATTAATTCGAGAGTATTTGAGTACTGGTTCAAGTGATTCTCGACCGTATTTCAGTTATATCACATCATATTTTAACTAACTTGACATAACATCATGCCTTACCTAGAATATGACTAACATGTTGTTGAGTTATTTAAATTCAGCTAGCATCTACTTGAACTGTAATTTAGGCACTCTCAACTTGATACTCTAGAGCGGGTTAGTAACATGTCAGACACTCATATCTGGTATATCTCATTCACAGTACCACTAAACGTTACTCAGCGCCTTGTAACGTATATTTTTGAATCCTTCCCTCACGGTTCACTCTTTGAGTTACCTATCATATTCACAAATAAAGCATTTTATATATATTTAAATAGTTGGATTGAAGTAGTTTAATTGAGATAGGTATTGTTCTTAGTTTTTGTGTTCGTCACAGATTAATGTTGGTTGGGTGTCGCAGAAAACCAGGGAGCATGGGCAACTATTTTGCCTTAGTATGTGACTCCACAGAAGTACATATCCTTGATTTCACCTGAGAGTCGAATCCAGGAACTTTAGGTCTCACGGTAGATACTTAACCTTCAGCACTACTAGGTAGTAGGGATTAATATAAAGCACATAATATCGTCTTTAACACTAAACTTGTTTATGCCTTACTTTTACCAGTTTGATAAAATAAGAATTTCGTTTAGGCAAAATCATTTTTGATATAAACATTACAAGGTGTTTCCTTAAAACCTCAGGTACGTTAAAGGCATTTGTTAAAATTGTTGTTATCCATCTTCAATGTTCAATCATAACATGTTAAAAAGCTTTCATATCATTAAATTTCTAGAAAAGTCATTAAAATATACTCTACCTTGCATTCTTCGGGAAATCATCTTTTTGATGGTGGTTTGATTCATAGATTTAATGTTCTACGTTTTTCCAACGAACAACTGTGGTAAGATAAGAACTTTTTTATTAAATCGGGAGAGTCAATCAGTATGACTAACTTGCAGAACTATTTCTCAAGAAATTCTTTTATATACTTTGGTGCCATTTAAACGGTACGTCTTGTATTATTTGTACATTCCCCTTACCCTAACCTCCTATTTGACCTATTTACTGTTCCTATTATTTCTCGTCCATGAACTATGTTTAGTTGATTATGTACACGTCACTTCAGTTTTCAATCAATGTTCCCTCTGTTCTGTGTTGATGTTACTTTTCTAATTGGTTGGATGTGTAGTCAGCTTTTACATGTATATAAAGGAATGTTTGAAATATAAGTAAACTCTGTCTAGTTGGTTCAGTTGTCTTGTATTTTTTCTTTCTGTGATTGGGACTGGCAACAGCCTAAAGCAGACATTTGACCATCGATTAAACAGTCATACTTGTTTGGGTTACTTTATTGGTTTATACGAGGCCACGACAGTAATTGAACGAATGAATTTAAAATACAACAACTATATGCTGACATATTCATTTATTATATCCATTCAATTCTAAGTACAATCTTTATGTCATTACATTAAATAAACTAAAGAAACATAAAGTCTATATTTAATCATACTATTGAATCATCATTGTAACCGTTAGTTTCACTATTACAACTATAGTCAACGAAGAGAAGATACATAATGAAGTGATCAATTTGACATGATTCAACAGAATGTAACACATTTTATTATTTTTTTTCTTTAAAAGTAAATTATATTATTAATCAAGTAATAAGAAACAAAGAAACATGGATTACACTAAAGCATAACAAACATTGGTAATGGAAGACAAAAAATACCATGGTATATTGAACCATGACTAATTATCTAAGTACACATTTAAACTATAATAATAACAATAATAGTAACTGTATTAGTAATAATAATAATAATAATAATAATAATAATAATAATATGTTGTATGTTAATATTACCTAACAATCAGTGAAGTAATACAACTTACAGACTACGTAAATAAGTAAACATACAATTGTTTCCTAGACATTCAACTTTTTCATTATTTTGTGCATAAAGATGAAAATATCAAAGTATTTTGATTAAGTAATTCATTAATACAAAAAGTATAGAATAAGATGAAATTGAAAATTTACAATAAATTACAAAGTTACGTAAGAGGTGATGAAATGAAGCCAATGGAAAACAAATAAACAAACAAACTGAACATTTGAATAATTCATAAAATCTATATGTTTATATTTAGTTATTTTAAATAAAGAAATATAAAATTGTATTTTATTATATAATGAAGTTATTGATATTTGTAATGATACTTGTAATCTAATAATCAACCAATAAGAACATTATTGCGATAAGAATACAAATAAACGTTACCCACATAGCTGATAGTAACCATGCTTCCCAATTGACTTGATTACCATAAATAGCCAATGCAACAATGAAACATATCACTACAAGTTATGTTAATAAAGAATACAAATAAAAGACTGAAAAATAAATAGTTTATTGTAAGTATAAATAATCTTTTCAATAATGAAATGGAAATAAAATGAATAGCTAAAGTTGAAGAATATGATTATTGTCAATCAATATAGTTTTATTAGTTAATGTAACTATACAATAAATGTAGTATGTTTCTATGTTAAGTAACTGTATATAGTGCTTAATGATACTAGGCTGTATAGGATAATTATGTTCTTCAGAAAATTAATGTCTCTTATAGGATTTGAACCGAATTCACTTAACTTCATAGCTCTAGAAGTCATCAAGACAAACTCAGGCACATTGTCATTATTTAACATCAAACATAGTGCTAAAAGAAGTTATTTTCTTATAATTTTATGCCATGCAACCATACATACTTTTTATCCGGTGATGGATCCCACCTAAAAACGTTTAAGTATCATGGTATGCTTGTGAATTTTAAATCAATAAAACAAAATCCAATAGTCATTACTAACAGCCTCAGTGAATTCATTATCTAATGTGACTATCATTAATCGTCAATTATTAAATGTGTTTCACTGTCAATATTTTACAGTTCCATTGATAAAAACGTTAACCTACAAAATGAATTGTTGATCAGATAAACAAAAATAGTAGTAGATATTAAACTTAACATATTAATATCAAGAAGCGGGTATGTTTCAAATCTTGCAAATAATATTTTATAAGTTGATTTAATCCTGGTGATAACGATTTTAACACAACTACAGTTAATTTGCGTTATATAGAATCAAAATATTTTCAATTATCTCCACAATCCTATTGTTAAATTCGGCACTTAACAATGCTGACTGAACTAAAAAATGTATTCAACAACATTCTACTATTGTCTCAGTGAGATATAAGTTTACGTTGTTCAGACAGTCAATTCACTTAAATGACTAAGCAAATATAAGTTGGATTGTGACTAGCAGGTGGAATTCAGGACGCGCGTTTCGTCCTATTTGGGACTCATCGGCTAGATGTACCTGCATCCCAATGTTGATGTTCTTGGTGAGATTCGAACTCAGTCCGTTTCGTGTCGAACGCCATCGCGTTCACCACTAGACTACTGAGTCCGCACAGTCACACTTGTGCAGCAGGCACGTTGGTATTAGGATAAACTTGTATATTTCTGTTGATTTGTTATAGACTGAAGCTGTCTTGCCAGTCACAATCCAATTTATATAATACTTCTGAAAAATTCGCTATATCGAGGCAATCCGCTCAGGATGCACGTATAGCAACAATGACTGACCAGCTTCAGTCCATAACAAATCAGCGGGAATATACAAGTTTATTTTAAGACGGAGCAAATAGTTTAATGACCATTAATAACCAAGAGTTAATAGGTGGCTGCTTCATCTAAACATGTTTTCATGCTTTATCATTTACGAATATATTAGTTACTTATTTACAGCCATTTTAATTCTACCAACATGTAGTGAAAACTGCCTCAAAATATTTTAGTGTCGTTTTTACTAGAATTCCTAACAACATTACCCACTTGATAAAGTTCAGATATTTTGAATGCGTTGTTTCATTTGAGTTGAAAAGTTTACTTTTTGATCCTTGTCATTAATTGAAACAGCTTCATCAATATAAACCTTAATATCAATGTTTTAAATATCTCATCCTGTGTAGACAGGACTTTGTTCTGTTGTTACGGATTGGATTCATCGGCATTCCTGAGTATGTTGTTTGCATATACAAGAAATAACCACATTCCACGTCGATAGTACATGGTGTTAGAAAATTATTAAAGAATTGCAATAAGCTACTTCTTTAATTTTTTGCTGGTGACGTTTATTTGAAAATCGGTGGAAGTTTCATAAAGAAAGCGTTTATTTTAGAGCAATACTTTTATTGATAGGTTCCGGTTTTGAGCTATACACTTTTCAATCATTTCAAATGATCTATAAGTGAATTCCTGCTTATAACCGATTACGTAATGCTGTGACTACATTTCGTTACTGATTAGGTGTAAAACATGCTTCATTATCAACATAATCTCACTAAAAATAATTTTAGAATGTAATTTATACTTTGCAAAGCAATGTAATCAGTGAAGGTGAAGTATGTTGAATATGTGACAGTTATCCACTAATGTATAGTTAGAAATAGTCTTAGAAGTTTATAGCTCCTAAACTTGATCCTCAAAGTGAACATACCTGCACATTGTTGAGAAGTTCCGCACTAAGATGAACTAACTGACTATTCAATCCCTGGTTATCAACTGTTTTCTAACAATGGTAGATTAGTAATATGAAATTCAAATTCAATAATCTATACAACACTTCATCAAAATAGATAAATGCTTCATAGGCAACTTTATCTTTTATTCAGTGATGTAATGAAAATATCATTTAAATACTGTGCCTATATCTAACTGAAAAATGAATTTGAATTCATCAGTTGATTGTGCATTACATAATCTATGAATATATAAAGCAAACATGTCGTATACATTGTAAGGTTTTCTTACCAGCTGGCTACAATCTTGTTCAAGAACTGAGTTCCATATATACTTTTTATATTTATCCATAGTCTATTTAGTGCCATAGTAGTTTAGTAAGGCAACTACTGAAAACTCTTAATGTATTTACGGAAAAATTCTAGAGATGTATTACATTGTATAAATATTAGATGGTCAACAAAAAGCTACTTTACAAAAAACCTGCTTTTAAATCTAATTGATTATAGTTTCTATGCCAGTTTTACAATTCAGTATGGGGGAATAAAATTTTTTTTTGAGTGAACACTAAATAGAATTCAAATAAATGTTTCTACTTAATAAATCTAAATGGTTACTAAGTAAAAGATACTAAAATATGCTTTCTATATACGCATAGGTTACCTAGCAAAGTAAAACCTATAGTGTAAATTAGATATATACAACTTATTAATATCTTGTTAAGTTTCTTTCATTGACTTTTGAATAAGTGAATGAAATGTTACCATCAACTTAACGTTAACATGAATTTATACAAAGTTTTTTATTTGTTTCATAGAGAACAATTTTAAGGAGTTGTTCACATTTCATAGTAACACAAACTTAACGTTGTTTGACATTAAATATTTCTAAATTCAAATAGTTTTAATAATGTTCACACTGAGTACATTAGAATTCTTCACGCCTACACATAGTACCTATGCATAGTCTTCTTAGTCAAATAACTATAATTTCAGTAAAATGATTTCGATCCAGAATGATATTCAGATTAAATTTGATGTAAAAATGCAGTACTTTCACTCTCCCTAGTTAGTCATAGTAGGTTGATTTTAGCATATAAATAATTGAATAAAACTGGTGAAAGTAATGTGAATATATTTCATCTTCACGCAAAGACATTATTCAACAAGTATACAAATTACAGTGAAAGTCTTAAACATCTAATCTTATACTAATTAGCATAAGACAAAAAAAACTCAATAAACCTCAATAAAAATCAATCATCTATTCATTTTTAGTCATATGTTAATATTTCAAAAGTATTACGTGATGAGAAGAGGTTTAATTCTTAGTTCGAGACTATTAGAATGTATTGACTATAGATGCTACTAATTACAATCAAGTGTTTACACTATCACATTTCACATTAAATTTGATAAACTTACAGGCTATTATCAATAATACAAGTATTGCAATCATCATTTTTCTTGAATAATTTCTACAAATCAATACAATTGCCAGAATAGCTGCTATTGCAAGTAGAATAAGTCCAGCTATACTAAGTCCTCCATTGGCTCTTAATGCACCATTATTTGTATTATCTGTAATAAAAAAAAATTTGTGTGGATAAGGTTGTAAAAAAAACATTCTGATGAATTTTCTTTATCTAGATTTAAAAACTGAAAGTTTACGTAAGGGTTCGGATCATCAAGTTGGTTTACTTATATCCTAAGTAGATTACTTGTACTGGCTCTACATAAGATTTCTTATAATCAATATTGAAGTTAGTCATTCTAGTTGTTACATATCAGTAGAAGTATACTTATACTGTTGAAAGAATAGATGCTCCAATCTTTTAATTGTCATCTATTTAACTCATCTTACTTCATTGTTACGTCATAAAACTAAATACGCCTAAACTATCTATCTGTGATTATTGCATAATTAGTTGCCATGTTAATTTTAATGTATCATAATCAATTCATAGAAAATAGAAGAATAAAAAAGGACACAAATAATATACTTCATGTAGGATAACAAAGGCATAACTTACCATTCCATGTTGGATTAGTAGCAATTGATACAATAATGCATGCAATAGCAACAAGTATAGTAATAAAATAAATTATTTTCGAAACTGAAGCCATTCTATTATTGTAATGTAAAACAATATCGTTTGTTTATATTCTTCAATATAGAGTATAATTTTCTTTTTTACTTTTTATAATTATGACGTAATAAATTGGATTATTATAACGTTTCTGATTTTACCTGTTGTAATATATGTAACTTGTAACTTTGTTAAATAACCTTGATTAGTAACAAAACAATAAAATCTGTTACAGTTAAAATAACCCGCTTTATTTTCTTTTTTTTTTTTATTTAAAAACTTTTCTTCTTAAGTTGCCAATAAATCACTACAATGACAATATATTACTTATTACTATTATTTTTATATTAATTTCATATGAATACTATTCAATGTATCATATTATTTTGTTTAATTCAATAAAAAAGAAAATGATTTTGATTGGTTCAAAAAGAAAATTAATTAAATTGAACATTGAATGTATTTTAAATACAATAACATATAATTTCTTTTTATATGAATATGACAATTATATGAATAGTATACAATTTATTGTTACTCATAATAAGACATTAAATAATATGATGAATTAATGTATTAATTAAATTGATAATTGAATTAGTTGAATAAGTTGACAATTAACGTTTTATAAAACGTGATGAACACACTAAATATTGTATCCATATTTATGTAACTTAATTAATAATTAAATCAGTATGAATGGGTTTTTGTTTTTTTTTTTTGGTTTTCTTCTTATTTTTTTTGTTGCTTTTATCTTCAAGGAGGTTAATTTCAGATTAATTAGATTATAGATAATCGGGTTAGATATTAAAACAAATTGACAATATATAAGTGTGAATCGTTTAAAAAGTAAAAAAAAAAACAACATTGTAGGTGATCTATTTAACGATAAGTTTTGAAGTAGAGGAAATATTATTTTTCAATTGTTTAATATAGTCATTAATCTATTGGAAAGAATTCTGTTCATTCATAACATAATATTGTTATGTCGGTTCACTAAAGTAGAGTGAAAGAACTTCTAGGACTGTATTTTAGAGGAATAATTCATTTATTCTGGTCGTGAATAATGTAAATATTACATTTCTATTTTTGTTACGTTCCTCTTACTCTATCCTCCCGTTTAGTATATTTAATGTTATTTTATTATCTCTCACTATGAACTACAGTTAATTAGTTGTGTACAACTTACCCCTATTCCCTGCCACAATCTCCTCTGTTTTGTATTAATGTAAAAACTTCTAATTGGTTTCCTGTATGGTCTGAATTTGTGTATATATAAAGGCATGAGTGAAATACAATAAGACTGAAATTGAGTTGGATTGGATTGTGTCTAATTAGCTCATAAGTCGTTGTTTTCTCTATTCCTGCTTTGGGAACTGGTAGTCGCGGGGCGGACGTGTCTGCATACTGATTGGCAATTATCAAGGTCACAGCGTTTTTTTACAACACATAATAAATATATCTTAATATTACTACAGAATACATAATAATTTACAGTTATGTTCAGTTTAGTAAAGATATAAATTTCATCAAGACAGTTGTCATCACTTATTCCAATTGAACATTTAATGCATAGCTGGTAAAACTGTGAAGGATAAGCTGATTACATGTAGTTTAATCATAGGTGACAGTACATTATAGAGTTATTATTTGCAATGGATTGTGAATGGTAAGCTAAATCCATGACTCGCGTTTCATCATAACTGGGACTTGTTAAATGGTTGTACTTGCATAAAAGTGTTGATATTTACACTAAGACTTGAACTCAGATCGATTTATGCCAGATGCCACCACGTTTACTACTGAGTTCAGATAGCTACACGTATACAACAGGTATGCATATATAGTATGAATGCATTTGAATCTTCCCGTTGATTTGTCATGGACTGAAATAGACCAGAAAAAAACTAAGTTCTAGTCCCGGTGGGATTACAAACAGTGAGATGTAGGTACATTCAGAAGACTGGTCGTAAGTGAATCGAAACGCTCCTTTTAGATTTCACTTGCCGACCACGACCCAAAGTAGATTATACTTGTGAACTATCACTGTATTGAAACAACCTGTTCAAAATGCATTTATGACATCAAATACTGATCGGTTTCATTCCATAGTAAACCAACGAGGAGATTCAAATACATTCAAAAATATAGTTATTATTTAATACGACTTAATAATGTTGAACCAAAGTTTTATTAGCAAGCTAACCAAGATGCATTATTTGCGACAATAGGACATTATCTAAAATTAAATGGAAAAAATAGAATACACATAGCAACAACGATAAAATATAAAAATTAGTGAGATAAGCTTATGACAAAATCAAACGAATCAAGTATTATTATTAAATGAACGTAAATGAATATATTGAGTAATAACTATATACTACAACAAAACATTCACTAGCAGAGTACGATATAATCATTAGAGTAAACACTATTGGGGCAGAAACGGAAGCGAGAAAACCACCTCTACATTGTACTCGTAATGAAAGCGAATTCGTTCCACTTATATAGGTTATGCTAAATTGTTTCAATCTCTAGAAAACTTACCTTAGTGGTACTTCATGCAGATGGGGGATTTAAAGTATACAAACAGAAATACACTAAAGGATTTCAACAATAATTTACTTAGCATTTCCTACAAAACGCTAGAATGAAGTTAACAACTAAACCCATGTTTAAGCAGACAAAATAATCATTTGAATATGCAATTGATGTACGAATCCATGTATTTATAACTAACCATCATGTATAATACGACATCAGTTAGTACTAAAACTAGCAGTAGGTCATAATGATAATGGGTAACTTAGGCTTTAATGCCACAAAAATAAATATGTCGTGTTAATGAAAACTAGGTGGAATGAAATTCAGGTCCATAGTTTTATGACAATCACCTTTAGTTACATAATCAACAAGTAGCTTGTAGACTAATAGCACAGTCGTGTTCTCAAACACCTCATAAATCTGTTGTTTGAACTTTTCACAGATTGGTGTTAGTTTGTGACTAGTGAGAATCAGAGAATTCTCGACAGCTGTTTGTACAGAATTCCTCATTAGGACGCACCTCGATACCGAAAAAAAATCGAACCTAAGACCATAAGGTCTCACTGTGAACACCTAACTATTTTGCACCACTGATCCTGCCGGCTTCGAATAGTATGGTTTCCACTGCCATCAGTTTATAATGTGGACATATATCAAGGAAGATTTGATGTTGGTACCACTGAACGTTGTTTATTCAGACTGAATTCAATTATTGGCCGACATTAGTTTTGTAATTAAATATGCAAATCCTTTGTGTTGCTTCTGGGAGTCAATACAGTCTAGAAGTATAACTTTATTTATTGTGTATATAATTTATTGTACTACTTTAGACTTTGTATGATTCTGTTGTTATTAGTGAGGTTACAAATTGTGTATGTTTCATTCCAACTAGCTGACTAAGAATAATACGGTTACGGCCAAGTGAGGTTCAAGATTCACCTTCGATCTAGGACAGGACTAACATAGTATTTGGAAGCTCCATTATTGACTCAGTCATAAAAAATTAGCTCTTCTAATTTGACGTTTCTAAACGTAGCTCGTGTTTTGGCGCTATAAATTAGTCAAAACTGTTGGCTGTTTCTGAGAGGGTTTCTGGTCGCTGACAATCGATCCTGGTACTCAGATAACTTGCCAGCCCAATAACCACCCATTATCGTTGATGGTAACCTTCTCACATTTAACAATTTTGATCCGATTCCCTGCATAATGCTAAAGAGTTCTATACAAAGGGGTAACAGATATCCGGTTCTCTCTTCTCTTCACTACTACCTAACTGATATTAATCTATGACGAATGTAAACAACGAATCTAATACCAACCTCCATAAAAACCTCAGTAAATCAAATGAATATATTGTTTTGAAGTTTTGTACAATGTTTTCGTAATATCAACTTCACATTTCAAAATAACTAAAGTCAATTAGTTTCAATAGATTTCATTCACATGACTACTTCTTGGATGGTAAACCAGATGAATCATCTTAAAAATTATGATGTTAAACTAATTGTTGAGTTTTTAATAACCAGCTGATTATGTCTATTAAGTAAATGGCAAATATACTAAGTAAGCGGTTTTTACTATTGATCCTAATCAGTTAATTTAATTATAATGAATTTTCTTTTATTCTATTCAACTACTTATTATGACTGTTTACAAGTAGACAAAGAATTGTTTCTAAAAAATTTGTCACAATTATTATCACATAAAGTATGTTCACAAAGAATACATTATAAACAATCTATGTTTATGTAAAGTTACCGATAAATTATGACGTATCAACTTAAAGCACATTCACACAAATAATGTTATTAATAACATTAAAGCGTACATTTTCAACAAGTAAAGCAAAACTTAAAGATTATGACAGTAATACAGTCGAATTCAAAAATTCATGTAATGCGACTTTGTTGTACTCAGAAATCAAGTTTTGTAAGTGCCTTCTTATTAGTTTACATATTCATTAGTACACTTACCTCTGTTCTTAACTTCAGTGTCAGATAACACCGCATCTGGATTTCGTACAAGATGAAATTTGGCATTATGATGTACTTACAATCTCACTGAAACTAATGTGGTATGCATGATTTAAACTTGTATTATGTAATTGTTTGTAAAGATACCACTAAATTATTTAGGTTAAGGCTTACTTCTTAAAGAACTAAGACATTTAATATTAACTGGTCACTAAATGTTAAAAAATAGTATGTTTGTTTAGTTCATAGAGCTGATTGGATTCTTAGAAAATTCTTTAGTGCATTCTATACTTGTATGATTCAGAAAGCACAAAGTCTAAATTCAAGCTTTCTTACTAACTACCATTAACCTCCTAACCTCAAAACATAGTTTACATAATATCAAGTCACATAGACTAGTACCTAAATTTCGCTTTGACCAACAGAATTTGACCAGTACCAAGTGCAAGATAAACGTGACACTGATTACTTTCATTTTTAACACTGTTAATGAAAATTTGCACAAACTAACTTAGTATAGAAATGTTTGAGCTTGAAACACGAACAATCTGATAAAGGTAACCGGAGGTTATGAGAAATAGGTTTAAAATATATAACACTAGGAGGGGGAGTTTGATAGATAAAATGCCATTTATGTACATATAATGCCTTAAAAGCCTTTGCCAAAACAATAATGTAACTCACAAATGAATTAAATACAATCTCGGTTAATCAGCAGTCAACATTTTTGATTTAAATGATACATATCTGATGTATTATTGTTTTGCTGTCTACAAGTGTTCATCATGCTTTGAACTATAAGTCCTTTTACCTTACGCAACTGTACAACAATCGATTATATATCATATTCTGGTTGATTTTCTTTAATAACCTAGTTTGATTTAACTTTTCAACGTAAAAAACGAATTATTTTACCACCTGAAATCATCAAGGTATTAAGATCATAGACACAACATAACTTTCTCATTTACATAGCCTTCCATTTAACTCTAGCTATCTGAAACTATTAAACTCGACATACAAACTTCACAACTAATTGTAGCAAATTTATTCGTTTTGAGGTATTTGCATCTTCCCATTAATTTATTATGGACTAAAGTTGATCAGTCTCTGTTACCATGTGTGCATCTCAAGATGATTGCGTCGATACAGCGGTAGTTCACAAGTATGATTTAAGTTGAAATGTGACTGGCAAGTGTAATCTAAGAGGCTCATTTCGTCATATTTGGAACATGTCAGCTGGATGTACATGCATAACAGTGATGATGTCTACACTGGGACACGAACCCTTTTATTTTTGTGTAAAATGCCACTGCATCCATTTCTTTATTTCTGAGCCTAGACAGCCATACACGTGCAACGGGCATGTATATACAATTTCAAGGTATTTGTATCACTCTGTTGATTTATTTCTTATATATTTACTCCTAATTATATGGAGTGAATAATTCGAAATAGTATCAAATTGTCGGAGCCTGTAGATGACAATACACTATTGATCACTGTATATTATTGTTACAAGTTCAATACCTTTCACTTTGAGTTGGTAACTATGTGATTTCACAATAGCGTCTGTACTCAGTAATTCATCTCTATGACTTTATTAATATTTGAACTAGTGTTTTTTGACTACTCATAAGTAGATGAAGTGTTTTCTGAAAAGTTTATACTTTGACAACCCTTGTCAGTGACTTGAAGTTTACACCTGAAACTATTTTAATTTAAATAAACGTTGGTCATCAACAGTTTCAAGAAAAATTCTGACAGATATGCAAAACCAATAAAGCATACTTTACATTTCATCTGTGGTGGTTTTCGGAAATCGGTATTTAACTTAGTTTGTAAATATCATTAAAATCTAGGAAAAATAGTACACGAAGGCTTTGGATTTGATCTCCTGAAGGAACTGAATACATACACTACCAAAGAATCTCATACTAAAAAAAAGCTGTTGAGTGTTTTCAGATATTTATTAGTGCCAACTTGCGATTAACCTTTAACGAGCAAAAATAGTAAAATTAAAGTAACCTGTTATTGGAATTCATGGTTATTAATTATGTTACGTTGTTTGCATCAGAGCATATAGTTAAGTAACGAAGAAGCCTTGATCACCACAAACTTCAAGTCTTTTTTATGTCCTGCTTTTATGATCTTTATTTACCATAACAGTTTTTTAACGTCTATATTTCATATCTGCCAGTTTTTATCCATCAATTATCACTTTTGTTACTAGGTGATGCATTCAACAAACTGATGTTTAGTTGTTTTTTTTTATTTTTATGTCCTGACAAATAAATTTGAGACCATAATGCTCTAAATGTGTAATGGGATTGTATCCATTTTTTCACATCAATCCCATTTTCTCATTAAACTACATTCTTTTTGAAAATGAATTTCCAGAACTTATTTACCCTGGCTTTAAAAGCCAACGACTTGTTGTGTGTAGATCATTTCAACATGTTGACATTATAAACGATGTACTCTTCAATCATTTTAATTTTTAGCACATAGTATGTCTATAAAACAAAATAACTGTACAATATGATGTAAAGTTTTGGAAAATTTTAACATTCTGTAGAAAAGAATATACATTTGAGAGGATGTTAAGTTTACCAATGAGTGTAATTGATTGATTTCATCAAAATCGAACAGAGAACACTTAAATCGCTAAGATCAAAGAATTGGTGATAAGAAATTCGATTCTACAATGAAAATTTGAACATTATTCATAATCATGATTGTGTTGCTTTCTGTTACACAGCATCTCAATTGTATATACTCATTACATCGTTAAGGATTAGGTTCATGGTAGTGAAGTGAGTTATAAACTGCAGAGTAACGATATTCGATCCATTCGTAGTATCCTTTAGCTCAGCTAGTCGCAACTTTCTTACGGAATTATAGACATAAATCTCTAATCACTTGTGAATATGCATTTATCATCTATTTGTTTGTCAATGTAAAATATTTCATTTCTGTGATTGTAAATTAACTGTACGACACTTAATTAAACTTAAATTATACTAAAGTAGTCAATATGTTGAATTTCAATAGAGTAGTCTATCTCAACAAATCTCTATATTAGAGTGTTCTAATGAGATTGTATCATATATCATCAGTCAAATGATATCTCAATAACGTTACCTATTCAAAAGTTGCAATACATATATGAAGACAGTTTAATTGTATGAATCTGAAACTTGCAATGAGAACTACAAAAGCATCCTCCAAATGATACAGGTATTTATAAACAGCTGTTAGCGTAAGATACTATGAATCCATTGGTCTGACATCATAATAACAATCTTTCATGTCAGAAAACAAGCCACCCAAAATCTATTTAAGGAAGAAATTATTAAGAGACAAAAAAAAAAAAAAAAAAAAAAAAAAAAAAAAAAAAAAAAAAAAAAAAAAAAAAAAAAAAAAAAAAAAAAAAAAAAAAAAAAAAAAAAAAAAAAAAAAAAAAAAAAAAAAAAAAAAAAAAAAAAAAAAAAAAAAAAAAAAAAAAAAAAAAAAAAAAAAAAAAAAAAAAAAAAAAAAAAAAAAAAAAAAAAAAAAAAAAAAAAAAAAAAAAAAAAAAAAAAAAAAAAAAAAAAAAAAAAAAAAAAAAAAAAAAAAAAAAAAAAAAAAAAAAAAAAAAAAAAAAATAATTAAACTTAAATTATACTAAAGTAGTCAATATGTTGAATTTCAATAGAGTAGTCTATCTCAACAAATCTCTATATTAGAGTGTTCTAATGAGATTGTATCATATATCATCAGTCAAATGATAATCTCAATAACGTTACCTATTAAGTTCCTATCATATTGAGCAGTGTTGTGGAAGACAATTGATCTAAGAGGTAAAAACTCTAATCTGTATTTCATTGAAACTTTATTTATGTACACGTTTTGCACAACTGTTTACTCTTTTATTATTATTACCTTTGTATTGTTTTAGTTTTCAGCTTTTATTTAAACTATAGACGGTTGTTATAGGATTTTCCATGCACAAATTAAAATCAGTTACTTGAGGACCATTTACTCCGTATTCATTTTCAAAATGTTGTGATTGTGTATTAGTATTATTATTCTAATTCACCTGTTGTGTAGTTTGGTTATGCATATATTATAAAGAGTGCTTGACAGATACTAAAGTGTTTGGGCTGGTGAATAAAGGTTTTGTGTTCTTACTCCAACCTATTCAGGCTAGATAGTATCGTGCAGGCTGTAATAAGATAGAATATAGGTAGAGTGCTATCATTCGTGTGCATTATTATTTTTTCCTTCAATACGTCGTAATTAGTAGTGAGTTAGATCACACCATCTAGATTAAATGGGTTAACCAGATATGTAATATTGATAAATGTTTAATCAATAATGATTATTATACTTACATGACAAATAACCGTGACTTATTCGATGATGGATGTTATCATTACATAATTTAGGTATGTTAAATACAATTAAAAAGCGCACAACCATATATAGTATAATCAGTTAAATAAACAAATACTTACTTAATTCACTTTAATGTATAAATTATGCGGTTATACATGATTGTTTTGTTATTAGTTAACAAAATATAGTTATGTACTGAACTCCTTAAGTTAACTACAACATCACCATAGTAACTAAGTATAGCGTTATTTGTTATGTTTGTTATGTTTTTATGAATAAACACTGAATATTTCAAGAGAGTGTGTACAGAGGCACAAGTGTATAGTTTTTATTGAAATGTTCACTTGAAACTTTTACTGAATTGATATTTTTATATTCAGAATGTCAACTATCCTATACAAACATATTTGTAAAAGTAATCTATCAATAACAATAAACACGTTACTGGTGGTTGACTGGATTATGAAAACTGTAACACCATAAGACAAGCTCGGAATACACTGGACAATATGGAAGCAACTAGACGACATGAACTTTGCAGATTAACTAACTCTTCTATCACACAAAGCAACAAATGTGGGTGAAGAATGACAGTGTGACAGCAGCTTCAACAACAGTAGGCCTCAACATACACAAAAGGAAAAATATGATCATTAGATACATAATAAAGAACACTAACCCAATTACACTTGACTTCACAGAGAAACTCTGGACGATGTAGAATCTTTCACATATCTGAGCATCATCATCAAAGATAAAAACGTAGGATGTGATGCAGATGTGAGGGAACGGATCGGCGACTCAAGGGTAGCATTTCTACAATTGAAAAACATCTGCAACTCAAATCAACTGTTAGCCAACATTATATTCAAAAGTTGCAATACATATATGAAGACAGTTTAATTGTATGAATCTGAAACTTGCAATGAGAACTACAAAAGCATCCTCCAAATGATACAGGTATTTATAAACAGCTGTTAGCGTAAGATACTATGAATCCATTGGTCTGACATCATAAATAACAATCTTTCATGTCAGAAAACAAGCCACCCAAAATCTATTTAAGGAAGAAATTATTAAGAGACACTGGAGGTGGATAGGAAACATACTGAGGAAATCATCAAACTGTGTTACAAAGTAAGCACTAACTTGGAATTCTAAAGGCCAAAGGAAAAGAAGAAGACCGAAGAACACCTAGCGTCTGGAATTGGTGACAGACACGTAGGAAGTGAACAGCATTAGGGAAGAGATGGAGATGAATACCCAGTACAAAGTTGATTGTAGAATGCTGGTTGACGGCCTATGCCTTGAGTGGGGAAACAGGCATTGATCGATAATCGCTTGGAATGAAGTATTTATTAAAATAAAGTCGTAGTATGCAATAGTCGCTACATAGAATAACTGCAAGTAATCGAAAAATTAGGACAAATTATAAACGATGAACATTGGAAGTGTTGTCAGTAGCCTCGTTCATCAATACACTTTTAGTGTATAGAATCAGGTAATGTATTTGTAATATTTCAGTGGATATAAATATAAGCTTTACGATTCATTCTACTCGGACTATCTATGTAATCGACCACAAATAAAAACTTCATATCACACATCAATCTGGCTTGGTCAACCAATGAAAACTAGAAATCACTGTGTTAAATCTTTCTAAGGGTGAGAAAAGGATTCGTGGAAATGGGTTGATCTGTAATATCGTTTACCTTAATGATTTCTTAGACGACTGGCCAGTAAATGAGATACGAGATTAAAATCAACCAATCAGATATGCGGATCTAGGATCATTGTTTATTTTAACTCATTATTCGTTAAAGGTAATCATCAGCTGTGAATTAACTGTACAAAAGTCAACACGACTGTTTATTATGCTACAAATTGAGTGTAAATACACATTGATTTTGTTATGTCGGACCACTAAGGAAGAGTGAAAGAACTTCTAGGACTGTATTTTAGAGGATTAATTCATTTATTCTGGTCGTGTGTAATGTAAACATTGCATTTTTATTATTGTTATGTTCCTCTTACTCTGTCCTCCCGTTTAGTATATTTGCTGTTATTGTACTGTCTCTTATTACGAACTACGGTTAATTAGTTGTGTACAAGTTACCCCTATTCACTGCCACAATCTCTTCTGTTTTGTAATAATGTAAAATCCCTAATTGGTTTGCTGTGTGGTCTGAATTTGTGTATATATAAAGGCATGATTAAAATACAATATGACCGGCAATTGGATTGGATTGATTGTGTCTGGTTGGCTCATAGCTACTGTCTTCTCTATTCCGGCTTTGGGGGGTGATAGTCGTGGGGCTGACGTATCCGTATTCTGATTGGCAATTATCAAGGCCACAGAGAGTATTTATTTATTATTTCAATACATAACAGATTTAATGAACACAATCAGAATATCATAACATTTAGATGGAGATAATAACTCACATTAAATTATGTAGAAATTGATGTGAGGTTAATAAATATTGCATGCAAGATAAATCAATACAAAGTTTTGTGTTTGATTACCAAATAAATATATTCTTGGAGAATGGAATTTCCCAACATACTGGACAGTTATTTTGTCCTGGCATGGGACTCTTGAATAGTGTTTATCCATGATCCTATTAGGGTATCCAACCTAGAATCTACAAGCTACATGGTAAGGCTTAACCATTAGACTAATGATTTGGAATACTCAACAGTTGAAAGCCAGCTCATTTGTCTAGTGGTTGGTATTTTGTAGTGAAGCCTAAATGTCCTAGGCTTAATTCCCTAGTTAATTCACGAACGCAAAATGACAAAGAGTCCCGTATTAAAACGAAGCAGTTGTCCTTAGCTTTCTGGTTTCCAATCGTTGTCTAACTCAGACCAGCTCGTAATATCCAATTCAATTCAACAGAACATTTAATTACAACTATAATTAAATTGTATCAAACTTCACATATGTTTAACACATACACACAAATACACAAATTATCGCCATTCTCTTTACTTCACACAATACACTTTTCTTAGTCACTGACAACTAACGAAGATGCGAACGTACAGGTATGTTTCACCGTGAAACACCTTGATGCATAATGACGTGATGCCAACACTACAAGACTGGTAATTTGATTGTACTAAATAATTATAATTTTGATTTGTTCCTTTAATTTAATTCGGTTATTTACTGTTAATAGAAGAAGCATCTTCTACAATGTTGTGAAACGTCAGATATTCCAATTTCTATTCACTGGAATATTACCAATTTATACTACTTAATTCCATGATCTACTTGACCAATGTTCAATTTATTTATAATTATGAAGTCTAACCTTGTTAATGATACCTACATACTTCTGTATTTACATTATTCTGTGAACTGAATTTTAGTCTCCTATTTTGTACTCTTTACAGAATGATCTCGATTAGATGCCACTGAAAAAAAAAGCGGAAAACATTTGACAGTTATTTCTTCCTAGTATGAAATAATTCATCAATGTATATACAATCAATCCCATCATAGAATATTTATTTATATCTTCTACCCAGCATGTTAGACTACACCACATTGGATACATTTAGATTAAACGTAAATAAATGATGAAAACATACACAACAACAATATTTTTAGTACACATGGCGGAATCTATGCACATCTTAATTAGACATCATATTATTTAAGTTTAAGTAAACTATCATATAAATTTCTATGCTGTTTAATGTACTGTCATTAATTTGATTATATATAGTCAATCTTAGTAATATCATACTGTGGTATATTCTTGTCTCATAAGTTGCATTCAATACATTAACATTTATATACTAGAAAAATGTAATAAACTAAATGGTAATGAATCATTGTAATAATTTATAAAATGCCTACATTGTAAAATTTTATTATCCACATGGTAACAAAATTATCTGCATATTACAAGTCAAAACACCTATTGAGATGGCATCGTTGAGATTGGCATTAAGTATTTTTAGTCAATAAATTCTTTAAAGATTAATGTTAATTTGGCATCATTAAAAACCAAGGAGTAATGGAGCTATTCAGTGCTCCCTGGTTTTTAACGGTACCTAAAGAACATTAATTTGTGACGAATTCATTAATAAAACACTTATTAGAAAGTAGTTGGATCTTTCCGTTGATTTGTCATGGACTGAAATTGATCAGGAGCATCTTGGATGAATTGCCTCGATATAAGTATAGTTCGCAAGTATTATTCGAGTGGATGCATATATGGCAACAGAGACTGACCAATTTCAGTTCGTGACAAATCAACGGTAAGATCCAATTACATTCAAATTATATATACATACCCGTTGCACAAGTGTAGTCAGTGGTGGACGCTGTTGAGTTTGGCACGAAATCAACTGAGCTTAAGTCCTAGTGTGAACATCGACACTGGGGTGCAGGTACATACAGCTGTTGAGTCCTAAATAACACAAAATGTGGGTTTTGGATTCCACTTGCTAGTCAAAATCCAATTCAAACGTTCACTTATTATTATATCTCTTGATAAGTTTTTTTATTTTCATATGAATGAACTCTAGTCAACCTTTATAATTATCCATTATAATGGATTCAATCAGGTAGGTTTATCTTATTATAAACTTATATATGATAGGAACAACATATCTAAATAACATTTTTAATCTGACAATGTTCTAGAGGTTCACAGTAAATTCTATGTAATTTATGTATTTGGAGTACAATCTGAAGTTTCTGAGATAAAAAGTATTTAAGAAGTAGGAATGACGGCATTTGTTGAATACGTTGAACTTGATGACTTTCGTTTGTTTTTATCTCACCAGCTACATATTACAGGGTAATAACTATAAATACTTCAAAATGTAAATAAAGAAGTACAAGTACATTATGATTTGTAATGTTTATCAAATCATGTCAAGTTGCTTGGAACCCGAAGGTGGAAGGTAGTTGAATTTAAGGTATTTGCCTATACACTAGACGATAGGTCCAGAAATAATTGAAGATAACTTGACTGTACAATGTAATGTATGAATGAAATAAGTTCAATTTAAACAATTTTAATTAATTATCTGCAATTGAATTAGTTCTTTGTGAATCTTATCAGTAATATAAACAAAATTTATTTCCATAGTTACATATTCACTTTATAAACATAAGATGAATGTTGTAGAAGATTTAAAAACTGGACAAAAATTTGATTACAGTACAATACTAGAATGAACAAATCCGATACTTGAACTGTCTGTGTTCACTTTACGAATCAGCTAATCATCATCCCAATTAATTAACCATTTTAAGCTATTGAGAAGACAATATCTATTAATGAATAGTTTATAGGGAAAAAATAATTATATTCCAAGGGATATAAATGTTTTCATGGTAAACATTTATGAATAATAGAATTGTAGTAAGGCTGTTTCTGTTAAACCACGCAAACAATTAGAAAGAGATTCATTTATGAAACTATTAAGTTATATTTCAAAGAATTTGAAGTAAGAACTCATTACAATATACCTTTCTCCCAATGGAAATCATTAGTAAGATTTATTAACAGATTAAATGACGTTACTGAAGTTCCAGCCACAAACGAAATATATATAAGGTTCTCTCTATAACTCTCCATTACTCAAAAGTCCTATGTGAAATGAGTTATATTTTATTATTGATGCAAAAACCTATTACCAAATAACAATACAACTATTCATAAATACTGTTTTCTATATCAGATAGGTTATAACCCTAATCGTAACTATAAATCCCGACATTACATTTAATTCATAACCCTAAATGCTAATTACGGAATTACCTAACGTTTTGTCCCACCTTGCATCTGGCGCTAAATCCTACTTTTAACTGAAGTTTTTAAATTTGGTTGCTTCTACCAATTCATGCGGTAAATGCTGGTTCTAACTAATATTTGGCATACTGTTTACGGGAACCTTATACTACTTCGCACTGACCTTATGGATCAGTGGGTTGGTTCTGGTTCCTAAAATAAAACATATTTCTTATGATGAGACTTGACAAAAAATTATATTTTTATTTCTAAAAGCCTAACTTTAACCGGAATCCTTAATCGTTAACCTAAATACTAAACGTAGCTAATGATGTACTGTCTGTGGTATGCATTTTCAAATTAACTCCAACGCAACCCTGACTTTGATAACGTGTCTGTAAATGGTTAATTAGGAGAGTTTAATTAGTCATTTAGGTACCATGTTCGCCAGAAATGTAGGAGTCGTTGGTTTCATTAAGATTAATCGCCTAATTTGGAAGTGTTCATTATGATATGAACAATATCACCAACGCCTAGGTCGTATAATAAAGTAAGACTTTTAGATATTAAATAACTTAGCTATAATGAACTCGTTAATGAACAGTCAAGTCTATTGATCTTTTAGTTGTCATTTCTCTTATGTCTTAATTTTCCTATCCAGTTAATATGTTTTCCTGTAAATGAATGAATTGAGTCTATATTGAGTTATTTATTAATTACTAAGAGATCTTATTATTACACATGTTGAAATTCTCTAGCATTCATAGAATACCATGACAAATGAAAGTAACAAAATGTACGAAGATATGTACATGAACTCATTTTACTACACGAACAGGGTGTTGATGACGTTGTCCGAAATGACCATAAATACAACTACTATGAAAAATACTGGACAAGAAAAATTCACTACTTTCTCCATCCGCGCTCTGAGGTAACTCATGTTATATATTCACTTGCATTAAAGCTTGTAGGCAATCAACGCAACGAACAAATATCAAAATATAGGAAGAAGGAGACAAAAGAAAAGCAGAGTATTTGTAGAGCCACTATATTTGGGTTACACATCTACCAACTTTATATAGCACTCTATAATACATGGATTTTATAACAAACGAATACCGAAAGTTTTAATTAAATCCTAGATTAAAAGAACAGATTAACGGTCATTTTAAACTTACATACTTACTTACGCCCGTTATCCCTCACAGAAGAGCATAGGCCGCTCACCAGTATTCTCCCTTGAACTCTGTCCTGAGAAATACTTTCCAGTTTTTTCCAGTTGCTGTTCATCCTTTTAATATCTGCTTCCAATTCTCGACGCAGTATGCTACTTGGCCTTCCTCTTTTCCGTTTCCTAACAGGATTCCACGTTATTGCTTATCTCGTGATGCAGTCTGATGATTTTCGCAATGTATGTCCTATGCATTTCCAGCGTCTTCTCCTAATTTCATAGTCTACTGGAAGTTGGTTTGTTGTCTCCCATAGGAAACTGTTGCTGATAGTTTCCGGCTAACAGACATTCAGTATTTTGTGTAGACAGTTTTTTATAAATACTTGTTCTCTTTTGATGATGTTTGCAGTAATTCTCCAAGTTTCAGCTCCATACAGCAGTACTGTCTTGACGTTCAAAACTTCAGAATAATAGTAATAATAATAATAATAATAATAGCTTTATTCAATAGTATTTTTAGTACAATATGAATTTTCAGCACACACTGTCCCAACAAGTTACCTTTTTACCGTGTCAACATCTGATAAAAAAAGATACATATTTTGTATTGTTAACAATAGCAACAACAACAACAACAAATAACAGTAACATAAGGAATAGGAGTCTTTGTATTTCGTAACAATCCGTATTTTTAAGAGCACAGATTTCTGATTAGATCGGTTCTTACAAACTTTTCATCACATAGAACATGTGATAAATATGGAATAGTTGAGCATTTATACTTCTCTTTACGTGCTTGAATCCTGATATAGTAGCATCGCGTTCTGCCAGAAGATAAACATTTGATGAATATTGATTCTTTTTAAAGCGTGCTGCCAGCGTGCTGCCACCATGATGTTTGCGTTTAGATCTAACTGTATTGCACATGATAGGTCGTAAATTTTCTATAAATGCGCGTGAGTACACAATGCGATTTGGGGATATGATTAGGCATTTAAAACAAAACAGTAAACGGAAAGATAACTTGTTGAGATATTGGTAGAAAAAAGGTAGCCCAGGATTTCAAGCAGGCCGCTGAATATAATACAACTCTTCATAGTTCCCCTTCTTAAACATTATCTCCTAATTAGTATTCCACAATTAAACTATTTACCTTAAAAGAACTATAATAAATCAATTATTTCCAGCTGTAAAATCTTTACTTAATCATACTATCTATTAATAGTAGGAACCATTATAAACCATAATGCTTGTTACCACGTGATTAAAACTATATAAATAAAATAAAAGAAGACATCAATTTTTATGCGTAAATGTATTTCCTGGCAGTATACAAATAATTTCTTGTTCTCTTTCTCATTTGACATACACAAAATGATTTCACCGATTTCAAAAACAAGAAAAAATCAAGAAAATAAAAAACACAACTAATTTCTTTTTACACCAATTGAATAACTCATGTACTGTTAACAAATACATTATGTAACTATGCATATATATATATATATACACCAACATTCTATAATTCAATGATCAATAGTTAATGTTACATGAATTCAATGTGTTTTAATCACCAAGAATAGTATATATTTATTGAATGAGAAAAAAATGGTTTAAAAAGAGAAAAATAAAGAAAGAAAGAAAAAAACGAAGAAAATTGCAAAATTAAAAATATTTCTTATTTATAATAATTTGTCAATATTATTTTAAAATTTATTATTTTTTTCATTGTTTATTAATTCAATTAAACAAATTATTTCTAAGTGAACAAAAAAGGAATAAAATAAAATAAGAGAATACAAAGAATTTAAATAACAGAATGGTATCTGCTGCAAGAATTATTTATCTTGTTGCTGTAATCACAGCTGTTCTATGCGCTGTTATAGCAATTGCAATAAGTCCATTCTTAAGATGTAAGTGAATTATATGACTTCTTAAATTGTTATTAATATTATTATTATTGTTATTATTATTATTAACAAAAAGTTATCTGACTAGATTCGTCACAAATTGATGTTGATAGAGTACCATTAAAAATCATGGAGTATTAGACAGTTTTTTCGTTTTAGTATGGAACTCTTCAACAGTGAGGAGCGGCAGTGTTGGTAGGGCACTCTACCAATATCAATCTTTAACGAATTAAGTCAACTAAACTAAATATTAATCTCTACAAATTACTTCAATTTAATTACAATAATCAGCTCACTAGTGATTAACCTCAGGTTGTTCCTTAAGTTCTAATAAGGACTCGTAACTGTTATTCAAATTTGTCATGTATGGAATAGATAACACTAATGATGATGGACGGTCATCGACCTATATCATAAACTAATTAAAGTGGGAATTCTACTGTTGTGTTAACCGTTCGCCTACCTGGAAACCTTGGGTTCGATGCTTCTTGGGTGTATAGCGTTTAGTTGTCTCATAATTGAACTAAACAAGTGTTCAGTGCATCCTATTTTCCAATGGTACCCTACCAACATCAAGTTGTAACGAATCCAATTAACTAAATCTGATATCAGTCTCTACAAACCACCTTAATTCAAAAGTTATTTGTTGAAAGGCTCCAACGTTTATCCAGACACAGATGTTTGGACAAATAATATTCTTTTCGAGAAATTTACTTCACGTTCTACGCTTGTGAGTTAATAATTAATGATTATATAGCAAAACAAATTATATACCCAATTCTAAGACAAATACGACATGTAAGATATAAAGGATTACAGCATATGGATTTCAGATTATGTTGAAGTTATGTTGTTATAATAATACTCATGAAATTGAATATATCACAGATTGATGTTGGTAGGGTACCATTGACAACAAGGGAGCACTGGACAGCTGTTTCGTTCTAGTGTGAAACTCCTCAGCAATGCAAACTCCAGATTCCGCACCAGGGGCTTCAGGTTGACGCGAGCTCCCAACCATCTGCACCACTGGGTCGGTATCCAATCGTAGAATTCCCACTTCCCACCTGAAGCCCCTGGTGCGGAATCTGGGGTTCGCACTGCTGAGGAGTTTCACACTAGAACGAAACAGCTGTCCAGTGCTCCCTTGTTGTCAATGGTACCCTACCAACATCAATCTGTGATATATTCAATTATATAAAATAACCAATCTCCACAAAAATAATCATCCCAGTTGAATCATGAAATCCTTAATTTACGTATAACGAATGAAATAATAAGATTACCAATCGGAATATAAATGTATGAATGACAAGAGGTGATTAAATTACATTTCTATTAGGTGTATCGTCAGAGGCCGAACTCTACTTGAAATGATACTGACTAAATAAGAATTTACAAAGTGGTTATTTTATCTTCAATTGGTATGTCTGGCTTAGTTATCACTTGTTAAGATGAATATATTACATATAATGTTGATGGATAAAACTAGTGTATATAACTGTTTGTACATGGATATGTGCATGCCTTACTGCGATGGGTATGAAACATCGCCGTTAAGAGTAAATGGTAATATTGAGATACTAGTTGGAGGATGTAATACGTTTGACCAACCACTGTAGTTAATTATGAATGCATAATGAATTGATTGAAATTAAAGATGACAGTTCTTACTTTTATCCTCTATGATGATAAGTGTAGGTATTTCTTAGACATTTGGAAGTCTAGTGATTACTAGTTGTCAACCATTGACTAAATAAGATCAGTTCATGGTCTAAAGCAACAAAAACCTTCATAACATTCGTTTCTGTCTATCATTGAAAGCTTATTTTCATTTAATCATCATAATATTCATTTGTTTTTTCTCTTTCCTTTGAAATTTTTCCTTAGATAATGGTTTAACAACTAGTTCACAGAAAGTTAATTTAGCATTTATGGCTATTGGAACTATCTTCTTGGTTATAGCAGCAATACTTGTGATTATTACATTTGTTAGAATTGATTCCCTAATATATATGATTGTTATCATTGTATTATTAGCCTTAGCAAGTGAGTTCTTTCTTGGTAAAATTAGCATTTATTAAAGTAAACTATTTGATGCATTAATGGTCATAAGATAGTTTTTGTAGTTTAGGAAAAGTAGTAATGATGATTGTAGGAGATCAAATTATATAACATAATGAATCATTGAATAATACAACAGGTTATGTAATAAATAGATGATTACCGTTAGATCCTATCACAACGTATCTGTGAAATCGTATTTGTAGTAGTCAGTAACACAACAGAATGTAGAATAAGTCAAATTGAATACAACAATCAGTCTATTTGTCACAGACAACGTAGAATCTAGCACAAATGTGAACAATGACGAGATGATATTTTATACGTTTAGTGATTTGACATACAGTTTAAAGCGTATCGTTAAACCGTTCAGGATGACACTGCATGATTTACGGTCTTTAGTGGTATTAGCAGGTTGCAAAAATCCTGAGCAGACAAGTTAGAGTTTGGTAGTAGAAATAAAAGAGATGTTAAAAAGTATAAAAGGAACAATGTGATCTCTAGTAATGTTAAGGATATGAAGGCAGTTGACAAATCATAGTTGCTCACCAAGTGCGAGGTTACTTTATACAGAGGTGGATTATTAGACGATTACTAAGTACGGCTGTAAAGCCCAAAACACAGCTGCTTGGAGTATATTATACATAAAAGTTTTGTACCTTTTGATATGTTGTCACTGTACTTGTCATGAAATAATCCTCACTGATGCCATTGGATGATAATGATGATTTGTAAAATACTGCAAATCAATAGAAACTTAAAGCATTCCTTAGTAGTATAATTGTTAGTTTAAGTGATGAGGCTCTGATGACCATAGAACCTTGAAAGTGTGACAGTACAATCGTTTAGTATTCTCCTTAATTCTAAACTGATATCTGGAAGAGCCAATATCATACCACATACTTTGCATAAATACTGTAAATATGCATTTCAAATATATATTTAGTTCATTACCTCCGAGTAAAATTGATTTCCCAACACAAAATAAATAATAATACAAAAAAACTGATTAGTTTTGAAATGTACATAGTCTTATTGCATAACTTAAAATTGATACTGAAGTTAATGATGATTTATTAAACGGTATGAAACATATCTTAAATCTCACTACTAGTCACTGCTATCCAAAAGTATTATCAACATGTATTTGTATGTTATGAATCGAAGCACTTATATAGGAAGCTCAGAATAAATGCTGGATGAATTTAGTTGGTGGCTCTCAAATAAAACAAAACGTGAACTCTTTCTTTCACTTCTAACTACTAATAAAAACAAAATATAGTATGTTTAGGAATTCAAATAACTGACTAATATAACTGTTATACATTATGCACCTTGTATAGTTTGGTACAACATACCAATTACCCTATACTTTAACTTAAAATACTAATTGAAATTGTGCTCTATGTAACCTAAACTATTTAATGAGCTGACACTTGTCTTCATGGAATCCCTACAATCTTCATTGTATTAGTATCCCACTCTGTAGAACTAAAATATGCAGCACACAAATTTATAGCATCGGTTGCCATCATTTATACGTTCAGCTTACGACTGTTTCCCTGTAAAGTTATGATATTTTTGTTAATTAATAACAGAGTAGAAACGAATAACACTTTTGTCTAGTACTGAGTACAAATTGTATTATGTTTACTTGAGCGACAGCTGATAGGCAACCATTTATTAGTAGAAAAAAATTCCACCTACTTTTCCATAGTGTTTTAGAATATTGTACTTATACTTAAGCAAGTTCACTAATTTTCCTCATCGTATGAAATCAATAATTGGATACAACTTGATGATATGATTAAAAACATCTGTTCATCATGACGTTCTTTCTTTGATGCGTTATCTCTTTTTGGTGAGAAAATTAAACCCCTATGGGTTACAAACTGTGATCTGTGCTTATTTAATATACTGTATATTTTTTTGTAAAACTTTTATATGAGGTAGTATCTAAGGTAAAATTCAATAATTAGTAGATGTAATTCGTAATTTCAGTCCACAGACAACCTCATTCTCTCTAAATGAATAATATGAGAAACACGTTTTGATAAGCTTTGACAACTTTCGAAATGATTTTATTCATGCGATGATATCTTCACTTAATTTCATTGATGCAGTTATTCATTTATACCCGAGACGAATATCATAAAAGTAATGATATGATTAAGCGGTTTCTTCTACTGGTACCCATTCCTTCAACTCATCATGTTTTAATAATTCCCACTTACCGACTCAATAAAAATTTACCAATAGGATTTCTAGATAACATAGTGAAGCACCAACCAAAAGATTAAACAGAGAAATATTGATCCAATTGGGTAACAACATAAAATGATAATTTCGATCATTACTTAATTATTAGTTGATTGAATTCGTCACAGATTGATATTGGTAAAATTCTAGTAAAAACAAGCGAGCACTGAACGGTTGTTTTATTCTACAGTGTCATATAGTTTGATGACAATCTATTACCATAGGCGATAACTGACTCACTGCCGACTAGTTTGGACCCATAAATCGATGGAAATGGGAAGTCTACGATTAGAAGCTGCTTCGGTACAAACAGTTAGGTGTTCGACAACCTAAAGGTCTCGTGTTTGAACCCCATGGAAAGATCAAGAGTACATACTACTGGGGAGTCCCACAGTAGAGTGAAATAAATGTCCAACGCTCCCTTGTTTCTTATGGTACCCTACCAACGTTTATCTGTGATGAATTTATATAATTGAAACTTAATAATAATCCCCACAAACAATATTAGTCCAATATTTAATTAAAGAAATGTTTTTTTTTACTTTCAGTATTATGTTTCATCATCGCTCTGGTTGTCATTGATCAGAATCCAGGATATTTAGGTTGGTTGTTGGCTGCTTTATGGGTATCTTTCTTATGCCTATTAATTGCTATTATAATATGGGTTACAAATACTGATTAAAATAATAAGATAAATTTTTACTTCTATGATATACATATGTATGAGTGTATGCAACCAATACTTCAAATTAAATGAGACCATGTTTCGGCCATTTTGATGTTTCATCAGAATAACTTGTATTATTTCATTTTATGAAAACTACTTTAACTGGTAGCATAATGATAAATAAAAATTCGCAGAATATATGAGTAAATAAATTTTTACTAATTTTAATTTAAATACATTAAAAATGCGGAAAGTGGTCTTTGGTTACCTAACATGGTGCGATCCCATTCAAGTGTAATGAATTGCAAATTAATTCTAGTTATGCTTAAATTGCTTGATAAGATACCACTTTAGAGCTACTTGTATACGTAATTATTCCGTAGGTAACATTTCATATTAACATTATCTTTGATTAGTCCTGCGTAAACGTAAAATGGTGCATCCAACTGTGTTATATATCGTGCTTGATAACTTGACTAGCCGCAAACAACCTTAGTACTCGAACGCCTTGAACCCTCCTAGTCTCGAAATCAGAAGACAGAAGACTAGAAAACAGGAAACTTTATTTCAGTAAAATGGAGACTCATTTACGTACAATATATTCGTATATTTATAATTTTCTAAAACAAATAATTCAGTATTATGATCCATCTAATCAGAATTACGATGTCTCAACTGCTATCCAATCAGGACGCTCTAGGTCGAAATTCTAGAAGGTTCTATCGATCAGTGATTAGACGGAATGTCTCTGGCTCCTTCAAAGGTTCCAGAGGCTTCGTGGAGGTTTCTGGGAGCCACCCTAACAAACTGAATAATCATGAATCAAATGAATAAGATTCCATATGTATGTAATAAGAATAACAAATGATAAAATCATATTTCCACCTATCTGTACATTTGCTCTCCTCAACTTCCTTTTATAAACTAAAATTGTGTTAGCATCAAGAATAATACAATGAATACTCCCTAAACAATGGCTAATTTATAATAAAAATGATTACTCTAACCAACAGTGAATTCAGTACAATCTAAATCTTCAGCATACAGTATTTTAAGAAGTTACTCAATATCTACATATACGCCTCAAGATATATATATGTATATATAGTAGATTAGTAGACCTTTTATAATCTGCTATATACGCATGCAATTTTTGTGTAGCTGAAAGTACTTCTGCCAGAAGATATACAAACTGAAAGATATGAATGAAGTGGATGGTTTATATTTAATGGTATAATGCTAGCTTGTTGTTTTTTGGATTTCGAATAACTATACACAATCACAAAAAAACCAAAAGTCTCACCATTTACTCTGCTAACAGGCTTCAAAACTCTGTACAACAATCTCTTCTGGAAAGAAATATTGGAAAACAGTACAAAATAACAGACAATATCCAAGAATTGACAAACTGTAATAATAAGTGTTTAGTTATACCAAAGCAACGTAGTCTTTTTATATAATAAATTAAACTATTGCAAGTTTCTTGGTAACAACCAACATGGATCATGAGTTAGGGCTACATCAAATTAAGTGACATTCAGTGCAATTATTATTAAAGAATCCCGATTGGTGCAAACGTTACGCAAATTTATAAAGGTGTTAAATGCCTTTCAGCATCTTAGACTAATAGTCTAATATTGGGAGGGATTAAGTGTAAGACTATTAACAATAGATAATCCGTAAACAATCTCTAAGAAGCAATTTATATCAGAATAACTAAAGAAAACATAGTTATGTAAACAGTAAGATCATTTGTACGCTTAACAAACGCATTTTTCGTAGAAAAAGGTAGGTCGCAGAAAAATAGTGGGGAGAGAAAATACGAAGAACCATACATTCAGGTACACCAATTTCTGTTAATAGATGAGTAGAGCATTCCTCCTTGCACATAGTACACTGTTCTCCCACAGTGAAAAAGAATGCATCCAGTTGTTAATCAAACTTTCCGTGTTAGTGCCTGAAAATTTTGCTTAGTAATAAGGGCTTAGGGATAAAATTAAAAACGGTAGTATAATGGAAAAACACAATTTGGGCTCTTTTCTAAACTAGGCACTGTATTATGATGTAAGACAACTTCTGTAAACAGTATGCTTTTATTGCATTTGCATACGAATTAATAAGCATTGATATGCTCTTTTAGCGAAGGCTATAGCTTACGTTGTCATCGTTTTTCTTATATTTTGGGATAATGAGAAGTTTTGGCTAAACTTAACATTCCTACCAATAGACGCGTAAACGTGTTATTTTATCTTATTCCATATTGTTGGTGTAATATTTGTGAAAAAGACTCACTGAAGATACCAGTTAGTGGTTGACAAAGAACATTATCACACTCCTTAAAAAGAAAGTTTAGTATGTCATCAGGCCCTGCACATCATGAAAGCCTTAATCGCTATCGAATATTTATTTGATATCAGTTTCAGTAAACATAAGAATATAGTTTTCCTCCAAACCTGGGGAGAGGAAGACACAGAGAGTGTTAGACCAGACATATGAGGTAGAAGTGGCCCGTTTAGGGAATAAATATTCACGTAAGTGTCCTCTTTAGTTCCTTTAGTACTCGTAACCCCTTTAGGTAATTTTCAAAAATTAAAGGAATCTTAACAAGACAATCGTTTCTGAGCACAATTTGATTTCAAGCTTTAAACATAATCACATACGAAGTCATTTAACCTGTTAACCTCAGTATTATCATTATCCGTGTAGTTACTTTCCATTTTATTCCTTAGTCATCAAAGTTGTGGAAAGGTAAGCTGGTCAAATTTCATGGAACTCGTTTCTTTGGGACAACAAAGTCATAGCAGATCTCATGATAAGCAATGACGTCACCGATAGTGATTTCTAATTATTTATTAGTAAATGGGTCTCAGTTAGTCAGTCGATACATGATGTACGGTTCATGAATATATTTCCATGAGTAGTTTATATACCCAACTTTCCTCGCTGAATAAGAAGTTGACATTTTTCCAAGTTTACCATAAATTTTGACATATTACGAATGACAATGATTAAAATTTAGAAGAGGAGCTCGTTTGCAAATTACGAATTATCCTATATCAATGACAAAAAACTAAATCAAGAAAAGCATTTCAGGGAGTTGGAAAATGTACTAGGTTTTGGTGACCCACAAATGAGAGGAAAATCCAACCGGATGAATTAAAGTCATCATATACGACTGAAAGAGATTTATTGGGCGAAGTCGCAGTAAACTAAGTGAACTCATTAGTCAAACAGGACAGAACATCTATTCAAATGTTTTGGATGCAGTTTTAATGTCAGGCAGTCAGTATAATCATTTGAAAACACTAAACAAACACTATTAGATTTCCATCAGACCATGCTAAGACGGGTAGCTAGGTCGCCTCACTTTCCCTTAGTACTGGAATGATTCTAACGAAAAATCTGCAAACCAGCTAGTAATACCAGATTTTATTTAGTTAAGTTGTGTAGCTGAGATCCCGGAACTGTCGTTAAACTATGGCTACTATAAATGTTTATGAGATAATCTGCTATTCCAATAAGAGGTTTGTTGTTAAGACTAAGAATTTTAGCAGTAGGCATTTAACAAACATTTATTCTTTTCAATGCATGTTTCCAGCCATTAAGATATCTCCGCTACAGTTGCATTGTATTGTTCAACACGATAAATTTTAGATCTTTTACCTAAGCTCATGAAAATATAATACGATTTAGCAGCATTACTGATTAATTAAGAAAAACTAAAGGATAACTTGTTGAAATAGTTGGAAAGCTGGTAGACTAGGTACCCCACGGATTCATGCAACCCCTATGGTCATTTCCATAAATTTCACACCCCTCTGTGAGTTTTGTACATATAATTTTATTACACTTAATTCGTCTCCATATGTACTTTGTTAGTTTCATTTTTCGTATCTTAAGTCTCATGCAGCCAACTTGGTGAATTAATGTGCCATGGAAAAGTACTTTGCGATTTAATTAATTAATTATTATGTAATCTCTTAAGACACACTTCAGCTTTTAACTACTGTAATTGCGTTATTTCTCCATCTTTAATCGTTTGATATCTACTCTATAAACACGTGCTCAAACAATTCAAAATTGTAAACATTGTCATTATGTAACACAATGATACATTGGATACAACTTTCGTAACGCAAACTATATATATATATAAAGTGAAGTGATCCGATGTAAAACTCAATGGAAAGAAATATTTCTCCACTGTCTTACTTTTTATTGCACGTTACAATGAGAATCTTCAAATCAATTAGTCAGTACCTGATGCTCCACGTTGAGCATATGCTGCCGACCAGCTGGGCTTTTTTCCAGTTTTTTTAAAGTGCTGTTCATCCTATTCATATCTACCTTTAATCCGAGGTCTTTCTCTTGCTTTTTGGTCTTCAATATTCCAATTTAGTGCTTATCTTGTGACACAGTTTGATGATTTCCTTAGTTTGTTTCCTGTCCGTCCCCCCCGCGTATTTTACTAATATCTTCCTCAAAAGGATTTCGGTTTACTTGTTCTCTGACATGAAAGATTGTTATTTATGGTGTCTGGCCAACGGATTAAAAGTATTTTACGCAAACAGTTGTTTATAAATGCATGTACCACTCGAAGGATGCTTTTCGTAGTTCTCCTTGAATGTTTCAGCTGCATAGAAGTCTTCATATGTGTACTGTAAATTTTGAATATAATGTTGGCTAACAGTTGGTTTGAGTTACAGATGCTCTTCAATTGTAGAAATGCTACTCTTGCGTTGTTGATCCTTGCCCTCACATCTGCATCACATCCTACTTGATGATGATGCTCAGGTATGTAAAAGTTTCCACATCGTCCAGAGTTTCTCTGTGAAGTCAAGTGTAATTGGGTTAGTGTTCTTTGTTTTGTATCTAAGGATCATGTTTTTCTGTTTGTGTATGTTGAGATCTACTGCTGCCGAAACTGCTGTCACACTGTCCTTCTTCACCTGCATTTGTTGCTTTGTGTGATAGAAGAGTTAGTTAATCTGAAAAGTTGAAGTCATATAGTTGCTTCCATGTTGTCCAGTGTATTCGGAGCTTGTCTTGTGATATTGCAGTTTCCATAATCAAGTCAACCACTAGCAGAAAGAGAAAGGGTAGGAGTAACCAGCCCTGTCTGACATAGGTTTTCTCCTTGAATTAATCTGTCATTTGCTCTCCAAGCATGATTTTGGAGTGTAGTCCATCGTAAGAATTCCGTATGTTGTTGACTAACTTTTCATGTACACCATATTTTCGAAGAAGACTCCATAATGTTTACCTATACATGGTGTCAAATGCTTTCTCATAGTCGAGGAAATTGATATAAAGTGGTGAGAATAAGAATTTTTACTTTATAGAAGTTTATAAACCAGGTACTCATAAATTTGTCATCCTTCCATTTTTTTATTATCCTTTCCCAACATTTGTTAATCACCTAAATATATTTAGGACATTACTTGTTTTCCGAAAATAGAATTTCTGTATTATAAGATAATGTCAATAAATTCCATCAAACTGTAAGATGTTGACTATCATTTCTTTAGCTTACTGATATAATACTCACCTGGAGTTCGTCAATTAACAATTGATTTTTTACATTTAATCAGTCGTGCATAATTCTAAGTACTCTCATTTTTCTTTGTCGTTTAATGCCATATGGGCTAAGTATATATCTAAGTGAGTAGTGCACTTGCATTAGTCAATCATATTTGTTTTTCTATTTCACTCTACTCTTTAAGGTTAACATATATACACAATTGTTTAGTTGATTTATAGAAAATCTTTACAGTACATCAATGTCATTATGATTATGTATCTAAGCATACTATTTCTAGTTATAGTAAACTAGATTTCTTGCTTATTACATTTTAGCCAATATGGAATCCAAGTGACTGTTTATATATTACGTGATAAGAAGTAGTCAACAGGATACTCATCGTTGAGGCATGACCTCAGTTTTATTGGAGTTGCTTTTCCATGTAGCATTATTCAGCTTCACAATCTAAGATGTTATTAATGATCTATTTAGATATAGACGGATATTATACCGATTAGTGGTTTTTAATCAAACGAATAAGTTGGTTGAGTGACCAGTTTTTAATAGCGATTAAACAGTCATTGGAGATGGTGAGATATGTAAGCTGAATTACGAAACAGATCATCTATGCATAATCTTTAAGCAGTTAATTGTAATTTACAGAGATGTATCGTCTAAACATTTTTAAGGTAATGAAAAGAAAGTTAAAGTAATTTTGTTCATTACTTATGCTTATGCTGTATGTGTGTATGGTTAAGAAAATTCATAACAATACAGGTTGCATGAAGGTTAGTCGACAGAAAATTTCCGACCTACGCTTTCTGCTCTTTAGGGTTCGTCACCACAGCTTACCTACAATCTTTAAGGAAACTTATAATCACTTGAAGATTCTATCCCTGGTCACTCACTTACATACTCTATAACTGCAACACTGAGATATTCAGACCGAGACTGACTTGTTGTAGGACGGAGATGTATACATTGGTTGACGATTAAGTGGTAAGTAATTTGATGTTTATCAAGTCCCTTATAATGTTGAGCGAATTTTGTCGATCGAGTTGTATTTTGGCTACTAGTCCAACTGACTCCATGTCACTGGCACTATCTATAAATGGAAGGTGGCAACCATCACAGACTGTAAAACTGGGTAACCCGACATCAACTTCACAGTAATGAGTAAGTTTCTACAAAGACTGTATATACGCCTTGATGACGAGTGCCAAATAGCACGAAGCCTACGTCCAAGGTTTCCTGTCACATTTCCCCCCTCCCTTTTATCTTTACTTAGTGCCAGTGATATCAAGTCACTTAAAATAGTGTCCAAATTACAACTGAACCAATAGAATTCGATCACTACATGATAAAAACAATATTTTTGCGGTCACCAGAAAACGTTAAAACAACTGGCGACATTCAAATAAATTGCATTAACATGAGAATTCAACTAAATAAAGAATCATCAACTTGATGAAGATGGAGATTGAAAAGGTAACTTTGATCTATTATACTTGTATCAGTTTGACTGGAGCTCACTACTCATTAACCTGATATGTCAATGCTGACAGATCGATTTAGAATTTGCTTATCTCAATGCACCAATTAGAAGATGACAGAACACAAGCAATTTACCTTTCTATTATTACTGTTGTCATTATTCAAAGCATATGTGATTATATGCGTCAATAACAGATCACTACGCAGTTTGAATAATAAATTACTATATGCACGAGATGAACACAGAAAGATAAAATTGTGCTCATTTAACAATAATTTCCTAACGCAAAAAGATACAACAATCGTTGTATCAAAGCTTACAACTAGGAGTATATAAAAAATTTCAAATACTGAACACTTAAATAAATACGTTATTATGTTAGATGATAAATATCTAATACATTAGTTTCCATGCAACTCAAAAGAATATTTATATGTAGTAGTCTGTAGAAGTAATCTAACTTCACTAGTATGTAGCTAACAATGTAAATCAATAACTCATGTTTCGTTCTCCTTAGGTTTCTTCAGCTGAGTATATCATAGTATTGATGTTAACACTGAGACAAGAACAAAATAACTTACGTTTCAGATGACAACATGTTTCTAGTAATCTACTAAATCCATTTAACAGGTTTCTTAACATATAAATTATTTTTTATTTCTCTTACTAAACTACTATTAGCTTAGAGTACAAAATGAATCTTAAAAGTCACATACTGTGATAAATTCTCATCGTTAGTTATAAATAGAACAAAGTCATAAGTTACATTGAAAACATCAATCTTTAAGTTATAATTATGATTTAGAATTGTATTTTTGTATGAATCATTATTATAACATTATTCAAATGCCTACACATTAAAATATAATTATTAATTGTAACAATAATGTTTAATGTGGTATAAATCATGATGTTAGTTATCTAGCATGTTGTTAAGCTAATCAAATATATTGAGTCGTGAATGTGTAATTTCTAATTACATGGTAACATAGGCTACATTATACTTAAAGAGGTAATCTTGAACGATGTTTTAACTATCAGCAATGAATAACGATTATAGCCAATCAGTGACGAACTATAAAATCCAAAGACAATGATCAAATCACTTATTGTAATAATCATTTAAACTATTATTAAAGAAAGCTAATTTGTAACATCAAAGGTAAACATTTTGTTATACTTATCAAATGCTAAATCCTTGTCATGCAGACAGTATTCAACTAACAGATTAATAATATTTCTAAACTAAACCTAATTAAATATTTAAGTTGGATTGTGACTGGCAAGCGGAATCCAGTACGCGCGTTTCATCCTATTTGGGATTTAAATATATAACTTGTGAAATAACGCTATATCGAGGCAATCCGCTCAGGATGCACATATGGCAACAGAGACTGACCAGTTTCAGTCCATTGCAAATCAACGGGAAGATACAAGCTTATCTTAATTATAAACCTAATTAACCCTAAATCGAAATTGACTCTGTTTCAAACCGTAATCATATTCATAACCATAACGCTAAACCTCAAATAAAGCCAATATAAGAATGTATAAAGGACTACTTACTCTTCCATAAATGGTTTCAGAATATGGCTGTTATATAGACGAGTTGAGTTGTTATTTATTAACTAAGTGGAAAGAAAAGCCAATAGACAGCTTGAATAACTACTTTAATTACAGGAAATCTACATACCAATCCGAATATTATCAACAATGACGATAAAACCTTCATATACAATGACTATCTTTTTATTTAATAAAACTGGCTAATGAAGTCGAGAGGTAGATTGGCTAATTTATATATTCAAATTTTTTAAGTTTACACTTATTAGCTAATCTGATTAAGTATCTCAGATATTTTAAGAATAGCTTAAGGTCGCTTCTATTCTCAAGCAACATTATGCCGGATAAGCAAAGCCCTGAACATTCATATCACAAATGTATGGTTTAAAAAGCTTTTGTTTATTCGCCATATTGCTATGCTGTGCAAATTTATTGAGTTTCTAGTATATGAATTTTAGCTCAAATAAATTTTCATTAAATTTAAACTACCTGGTAATATGATTAATGCGAGATATGAAAGCTTTAGACTTTGTTTGGACATAAATTCACATTATATAAACAGCGAGAAACTAGTTAATTCAGAGTAATTACTTAGTTTAAACTAGCGAACGGGACTAATAATTAGTAATATATCTGAGTGTGATACAATGATACGCCCCTTTGAATTTGACTTAAAACTTGGATTTTATCAAAATTTTATAAATAATGCGTGTCAACTAATAGAAAACTAAACTTTAGGATCCTCTTGCGCTATGTTGAACCAAGTTATATTAAATACAGCTTCTATTCAAAATTGATAGAGTAGATATGTAGATTGAATAGAGGATTTTATTAATATTGGGCACTTTGAGCCAAAACAGCTTAGTTGATAAGCTTTATTTGTTATTCTGGACAACATAATTACCGCTTACTTCTAAAGGCGAAATAAACAGTTCATCTACTCCACAAATATTAATCAGTATGATTTGACTGCCGTATCTCCTGCTGGATGTCTTCGTATATTTGACTATCATCATGTCTTTTTGTTTTTATTTAATTTGTTCAGTCGACTTTAATATTGGTTAGGCTTTTCTGTTTAGCCTGATAGATTCTCTCCATGTTAGTGTATCTGCTGGTTTACGAGTGACCTTAATGCCACACTTCAAAAAACTTCTTGACGTTCTTGAAATCTCCTAGGTGCAGAATTTTGATCTTTTCTTGGTCGAATCGGTACCAGTAGTTATTTATTTGTACTGTTATAGGTTATATCAAATTATATGCTCTTGATGTTGGTTTGTGTCTTCGTATGCAAGGCTTATTTCAGTTGCCACAATTCATTCTTTTAGATCCTGTTGCAATTATCCTTCTTTGATGATACACTTTTCAGTTGGCATAGAACATATCGAAGTGATATGTTAGCTTGATAACAACGTTGATTACGATAGCCTGTTAGTCAAATTGTCTAGTTCAAATAACTTATTATTACTAAAACTACTATTCATTTAATATACCAATCAAACGAAAGTCAAAATACCATTTCTAATATACAACTCCAACTTATTGATGTAAGACTGAGATACATGAACGGTACAGGTAATTTTGTATCATGCATTAATCATACACTGACGTGTAAATTCGAAATCAGTCTATTCTCCTCAAACAGTATTACTTTATCAACCGAGCTACAAATCTCTAGTTAGTTATCCGAGTATGAAATTGGTATCTGTGGAAATGTAGCATACCCGGACGAAACATACTTCTTAATTTCCAGTGATAGCCAATAAGTAGCTTTCATATAGTTTGTTGCGCAATACTCAAGATACACGTAAGACAACAGAGACTGAACAAATGTAGTCCTTAAAATCACTAATAGGATGAATCATACCTTCATAAATAATTCTATAGTCAGCGTTTGTTTAAGCTCCATACAAGTTGCAACACCTCGAAAATTTACTAGCAAATAAAATCTATACACAGATACATGACGACAGTTTTCATAAAGGTGTTGCACTTTAAACAGTAGTTTAGAGATGGTGTTACCAGGAGGAAAATGCCACATGAAACAGGAAAATCTACGCAGTAAACCCCTACTACACTCACACTAATAACTGTATTTTATTATTAGTCAATCTCAAAAGCCGCAAATACAACAAACACACTAATGTTGCCTTCTTTTCAAACAGTTACAAGTCCATTTACACCCTTAAAGATGGTTATATTACCCACCCTCCCATAGGTAGGGAAACCCATTGTTGAAATTCTGGCCACCATTATCGCTTATAGTCAAACATATAGCAATTATGAGCTCTGTACATTGTAACTAAACAGACGTAAAACATGAGGCTAACTTATATATTATGTTAAACTACAAAAATGATCTTGAAAACTTAACAGAACATACAAAGTTATTGCATTATCTATGAGCTTTTGAAGGTTAGAAAAAAGGTTCATTCATAATATGAATCCATATTATGCTTCAATAAGTCTTAAGAAATATTTTCAGATGCGACAACTATGATCCGAAACTCTGTGTATGTACTCCAGTACTTTGAATATAACTAACTTTTCTAAGTGGCCGATGTACACTCTAGAAACCTAGCTAACGTTAATTAGTATGGATACCAGGACAAATGGCATCTTTATGATTCACATTACAACTAACATAGTCATTTACAGTAGTGTTAATCTAGACTCAGCGAAGAGAGTTCCTCTTCTGATTGACTTCCTCACCCAGCGTGAATTACACTGTAAAATAAGTTCGTCACGAATATCGGAAGATCATGCTACACTAATGTCTTATTCACAAACACTATGTATGATTAAGCTTCCGATCACCATCTGGTGGTGGCTGAAATGAAACTGAAGCTGAGGAAGCACTGGACAACTGGAGCAGCAGTATTACACAGGTTTAATACAGACCTTCTCCGGGATACTAACAAACGCAAAAAATTCAAAATAACTCTCAACAATAAGTTCCAGACATTTCATGATCTACTAGAAGAAGGTGGAACTAATATGGAAGACAACTGGAAAGAGACTAAGGAAACAATAACTTCAACATGTCAGGAGGTTTCGGGTCCCAAGAAGCATCATCACAAATAATTGATTTCTGTGGGTACTCTGGACAAGATCCAAGAAAGGTGGAACAGGAAGATAGCGATTAATAACAGCTGGACAAGAACAGAGAAAGCCAAGGCACAGGCCGAATACACCGAAGTCAACAAGCAAGTGAAGAAAAGTATTAGGTCGAATAAACGGAAATTTGTTGAGGACCTAGCAATGACAGCGGAAAAAGCTGCAAGAGAAGGAAACATGTGGCTCTTATACGATACAACGAAGAAACTATCTGGTAAATTCAATAAGCCAGAATGGCCAGTCAAGAACAAGGCTGGCAAACCAATCACTGAAGTTTATGAACAACGAAACAGGTGGGTAGAACACTTCCAAGAACTCTTGAATAGACCAGCCCCACATAACTCACATAACCCACCAGTCATCGAAGCAGCAGCCACCGATCTCCCTACAAGCACAGACCCACCAACAGTCAAAGAAATCAAAATGGCCATCAGACAGATCAAGAATGGTAAGTCAATAGGACCAAACAACATACCAGCGGAAGCACTGAAGACAGATATAGAAACAACTTCAAAGATACTCCACATTCTCTTCAGAAAGATTTACGGGGAATAACAAGTTTCAGCAGACTGGAAAGAAGGGTACCTCATCAAGATACCAAAGAAAGGCGATCTCAGCAATTGTGAGAACTACAGAGGCATTACTCTACTTTCAGTACCAGGAAAGGTCTTCAACACAGTGTTATTGAACAGGTTAAAGAACCCAGTCGACGGCCAACTCCGAGATCAACAGGCCGGATTCCGTAAAGATCGATCATGTACCGATCAAATCGCTACTCTACGGTTCATTGTTGAACAATCAATTAAATGAAACTCACCACTTTACATCAACTTTCTCGACTATAAAAAGGCATTCGACAGCGTGGATAGGAGAATATTATGGAGCCTTCTAGGACATTATGGCGTACCCGAGAAGATAGTCAACATCATACGGAATTCTTACGACGGACTACATTGTAAAATCGTGCACGGAGGTCAGCTCACAGATTCATTCGAAGTGAAGACCGGTATCAGACAAGGCTGCTTACTCTCGCCCTTCCTCCTCCTACTAGTCATCGACTGGATCATGAAGACTGCAACATCTGAAGGTACTCTCGGAATACAATCAACAACATCGGCGTAACTAGACGACTTGGACTTTGCAGATGACCTAGCTCTTCTTTCTCACACACAACATCAAATGCAGATGAAGACGAACAATATAGCAGCAGCCTCAGCAGCAGTAGGCTTCAACATACACAAAGGGAAAACCAAGATTCTTCGATACAAAACAACAAACACTAACCCAATTACACTTGGAGGAAAAATTCTGGAAGACGTTGAGACCTTTACATATTTGGGCAGCATAATCGACAAACAAGGAGGGTCTGATTCGGATGTGAAGGCGCGGATTGGTAAGGTAAGGGCAGCATTTCTACAAATGACAAACATCTGGAACTCAAACCAACCGTCATTCAACATTAAAGTTAAAATTTTCAATACAAATGTGAAGACAGTTCTGTTGTATGGAGCTGAAACTTGTATTGAGAACTACGAGAAGTATCCTTCAGAAGATACAAGTATTTATAAACAACTGTCTGCGCAAGATTCCTCGGATTCGTTGGCCAGATACCATCAACAACAACCTTCTGTGGCAGAAAACTAACCAACTTCCAGCTGAGGAAGAGATTAGAAAAAGACGCTGGAGATGGATTAGACACGCTGAGGAAACCATCAAACTGTGTCACAAGACAAGCATTAAAGTGGAATCCAAAAGGTCAAAGAAACAGAAGAAGATCCAGGAACACATTGCGTCGGGAATTGTAAACAGACATGAAGAGAATGAACAGCACCTGGGAAGAGCTAGAAAAGAAAGCCCAGGACAGAGTTGGTTGAAGAATGCTGGTGGGCGGTCTATGCTCCACTTGGGGTAACAGGAATTGATTGATTGATTGATTGATTGATTGATGTATGATTAAACGAAGCAGTCCCAAATTATGTACATTATTAATGATAACATTACTATAGAAAACATTAATCAAGCTTCCTAAAGCACGCATTTTTTATTCAAACGTGCGCGTGACCTTGGAGTCATTACCTTAATTCTAACTGGTTTCCTTAAATTCATCAGCCAAGTTTAGTTTCGCCTGTTTAACACATCCCATCTACCATGTAACGCAGCTTACATATATAGGCTTGTTTCATATTACTGTACCGATAGATTTATTTACTTTCTCTTATTAATTTGACATAAAAAATTGTTTTGAGTTAGACAAACGTTGGAAACCACGAAGCAATGAACAAGTCATTCGTCCTGATTGTCGATGATGTTTTAACTCAAACCACTTCGTAATGTTAAATTCAACACTCTCTACAACACTTAATTACTTTTAATAAAGTACCCATCTATGCATTGGATAATCTCAATGATGAGTTTACTCAGCTGATCTGATCAGTTTACAATTGATTAGTCATCTTCCATTTCGAAATATATTCACAATATTTAAATATTCTAACACTATTGATATGGAAACAAGGCGTAGATCAGGTAACTGTATTCACATTAATTAAGGTGAGAATTCCAAGTCAGACATATAATAAGAAAGCAACATATGGTAAAGAAATATTTCTTCTCAGTTAGCTTCTTATTAGGATTTTACCCTAGAATATGTGCTTTACAGTAATGCCGGCACCGTATTAGACTACTAGTAATGTTACATAATAGCTTCAATTATACATCTTTTGCGCATTTAAATTATGGTGATGGACAAAGTAAGGATAGTGACTGTGTAGATTTCTTTTTTACAGAAAAGTTCGGTATAAATACCGAGAGATTTGAGGGTATACGAAATAGGAATTCATAATGCATTAAGGATAAGATGAATACATTTAAAAGTTTTACTTAATTTCACTCGTTCATTGTCTAATAAACGCTGATAACTACGCTTAATTATTCTTTCGTCTACCAAACAAGATGATGCACCAAAATCTGATGACGAACTTAATGGGTTGCGCATCCATTGAAATTATCGCCACAATATCAGTTCAATTTGTAAATAAACATGAATTAAGAGAATCCTGCAGTCTGTCTATGAATATGGTTAACTACAGACACTATCAGTCATTTGATAGTATACTATTATAATTTTGGTTTAGTTGCAAACTCTGAGCTAGATAATTTAACTGTGGAACTTTCATCTATATTCTAGATGACTTCGTTGGCACAAACTCCTGATAGAAGTCAACCACACAGCTCAGAGATTGAGAAAAAACCATAACCATTTTCCTGAGCGATAAATCTTTTCTACCGTTAAAATACCATTATAATAAATTAATTATGGGATCTTGTTGCAAAAACAAATAATAAAAAAGCATTTCTTTGTCCCATCTTTTATTTAGACTGATTAATCACTGAACTGTCACCGTTGTTGCATTTTGTACACAAACCTATTATCAGCTGCGAAATATTGAGTTTTATGAAATTGGAGTTGTTGTTTGTAAAGTAATTAATGAAATGATGCAAAGTAAATGATCAGATTATTAAAATGGATTATTTAAGGCTTAAAGTAAGACTGAACTAAATTTTAGATTATGTAAGAACAAAATTGAAATTGACAAATTGGCATCAGCAATCGATCTGAGTTAGACAATGATTGAAAAGTAAGAACTGGCACACCAAAGCTGTTTTATTTTAGTATGAAACTTATCAGTAATGCGTTTCGATATCCTACCAGGAATCCAACCCAAGAATTTTACCATTAGACGCTGGCTAGGTGGCTTTCATGGTTAAGGGTTTTGCTACATGACTTGAATATATTGGGTTGGATTCCTCTTTAGGATTGAGGGTGCGCAATGCAGATGCCTTGTATACTAAGTCAAAGCTATCTAATGCTCCATGGTTTTCACTGGTATTTAGTCAGTTTAATCTGTGATGGACACAAACAACTAGATGTCTGATCTCTAGCATTCATGAATCAAGTTCAAATTCAATTCTCTCAACATTACAGGTATTATCTTACAAATGATTGTCAACCGACATTAAATCTAAATCAAGCGCCTCAAATCACTTAATATTAAAATATATTGTGAATTGAAAGCAATACGAAGCAGTCAGTCATGTATACCTTTTTTCTTAATAGCTAATTTCAATTTTTCGATTTAACTAGACATAGAAATATCATGATTCGTTTCAACTTTGAATTACTGCTTCATTCACTGATTGACTGATTTCGATCAGTAATCTAGGACATAAAGTGTTATTACGCAGCATGACATCACCCTAGTTATTTGTGTTCACCACAGATTGATAGTAGTTGTGTACCACTGGAAACCAGGGATTACTATACAGATGTTCCATTCCTTAGCAGAGTATGTACTCTCGATTTCATTAAGGAATCTAACTCAAGATGTTCAGATTTCACAGTGACCGCCTAACCATTTGTAACCCTAAACCGGCATCGAGTAGCAGAATACCCACTTTTATCAATTAGTGATATAAAGGGATGATAATTCATTGTCACTGATGATAACTGTTTCTCTCCTGTAAGTCTGAACTTCACTAATCACAACTGCTCATCTGATTTATCCTGGTACAGTAGATCAAGATGAGAAGAGATAATCTGCTTATTTTTCGACTGATTTTTGTCTTTTCATCACTTTTATCAGTTTCTCATTCATTGACGTACTTATTGGTTACTATCTAACAGTTGATTCTATGAATGCTCTTTTTAATTGATAAATTGTGCTAAAAGAGAATAGTATTGAATTACTGATCATTGAATAGAATACACATGTATAGACATTCATAAAACATACTCCCTTTCAATTCTTTCAATCGAATCACATAGAATAAATTAGTTATGTGCAAATCGGTTTCTTTTTCTGTTCTTTTTCATTTTTTTTTTAGAAAACTTGAATTAAAACTGCGTAATTAAATTTGTACACCAACTACATAGTTGACAATATTTACATGGTAATAAATAAGTTGGTGAATACCATTTCTCATTTGTAAAGTACATTTAATATTAACAACTTATTGTCATTATTACTATTAATTAATTGATTACTTATGCAATATACATCGCCGATTAAAATAGTCTTAATATATTTATTCTTCTTAAATATTACTCTGTGTATTATATCATTAGCGAAGAATAATAGAATAACAGGTAAGCTATTGAATTAATAATTATAATTTAAGGTAATACTGTAAAGATTGATTAACTTTATTGTTTGTATTCATCATAGTTCAATGCTGTTTTGATATCAGTAAAAGCCATAGAGTACTGAACAGCTGTTCCATCTTTATATGAAACTCCACAGAAGTGTGCTCTCTAAGTGTCTCCAATAAACTGAACGTAGGATCTTCAGGCCTTATCTGTGCCATTTAACCGGTGTTTCATCAATATGTACGATGATCATCTATTATTATAGCATCCTTATTCCTGACAAGTCTGAACTCCCTCAATCACTAATTCTTATTCAAACTTCAGGAACATTTTGAAGTTAGTACCTAGTTAGCTGATAATTATAGTTGATTTGTGATTGTTTTATTGAGATTGGTTAATTTTGTTTCTTGTCTTGAACGAAACAGCTACCCAGTGTTCCTTCGTTTTGATGGTATCCAACCGATATCAATTTGTGACTAATATACACAACATAATAAGAATTTCTTTTAATTATTGTACAGTACTTTCAATTATTTCATCTTATTGATAAGTAATCATTAGTAATCAAGAGGTATTCAATGTTCACATACAGAACATTTTAGTTATTCATAAATATGACCCCATTAAGCATGCATATCCTGTACCATGATTAACTTAAATTATTCAATTGTAAAAAGTTAAGTTAAACTGGTAAGAGTCATTTATTATTGATTAATTTATGTAGTGAATCATGTACGACTTCATATTTCTATGGTTCATGAACATTGTATCGCATTAGCACTCGTAGTTGATTATAACAACACCTCAACTTATACATTCACTCACTCTAAACAATTAAGTAACATACTGAAACAAAGAGATCTACACAGTATTGTCAAAGATATACATGATTTTGAATAATATATATCGGAAGTAATCGTCGTAGAAAACAAAACGACAGTAGACTCTGAAGTTGTATCTTCACATAGTAGTTTTCTATTTGATTTATGTCTAGACACTAATAATCGTTTACTAGAGAATTATCATGCACTATCTGCCCGATGTTCTCTCAGCATCAGTTTAATCATGGAATCTGTCGATGTTCCTAACATTTAACTCTTTTCATTGTTAAAGGGATTATACATAAACTAACTAAAGGAGTATCATTTAGATTCCTCTTATCTCTAATTGTAATAACCGTATTTATAACTTATGCAGAATCATACATGTTTACTAATACGATTAGACCAAATATTTGGTTTAGATACGTGGATACTATTTTGTCATCAACAAAATAACTATGTTGAAAATATTTTCAAAACTACATAACACTGTTTCAAGTTCAATTCGTTTTAATAATAAAATGAATATAATGAGCTACTATTCTAAAACTGTTAAATTAAAAGAAATCTAAATAGAATTCTTAATTTAATATATAACCAAAAACTGATAAACTCGAATAGATAAATTGACTTCGATTCAATAACGTGGTTTCTCTGACGTGTGTAGAGATGAAACCTTGAAGTGGCCATGTTAGTCATAAGCTAAATAAACCAATGCAAGACTCTTAGTTAACAGGAGTGTTAATCATTTGATGGTAATTGCATTAGGTTCAGTTAGATATATATCCTATGCGCATATAAACCCCTGTATATCAATTTAACTTCACGCACATATACAGATAATTAAATGTACAAGAATTAAGAAATTAATGCGCAGAATTAGATAAGAAAATATTTGAAACCAAATGAATCCAACAACCGATCATAAGAAAACAGCCAACCCCATGGAAAGTGTGTTTTTTTAAGGAAGTTTGACCATACCTTCATACATTTATAATAACAGAGAAACGTACAGTGTAAAAGCGGCTATACTCATGAAGTGGGGGGGTGGAGGTGAGGGTGGGGAATTGTCGCCTCTATATTATATCTATCTAGCATAAAGGTTAAATCTATCAAGAAGAACTCTGAAATTTTTTTATTCGAAGATAAGCAAAAGGGAATAGAAGAATACAATTAACATCTTCAAATTTATCCACGAATATTATAAAAAATATTCAAAAATGAAACGACGTTTTATCCAGTAATAATAAATCTGATGAAACTACATGGATTATTATCCTCGTTCTAGCTTATCACTTTGATATGACAGAAGAATTACAAAGGATACCGAAATAGCACGGGATTTAAGTGTTCTATAGAATTATCACTCATCAAGGTGCTTTAGATAGAACAAAGGAAATGTTCCCATTCACCTCAACACAGATTAGGTTGTGTTGGCTGTTATACTTACTGTATTTACGAAATCCTTCCTAAATCATGACACGTGCAAAGGAACATGTGAGTAACACAAACGACCTCTTAATATATTTATAGACATCAAAAAAAGTACAAATCAAACCCGTGACAGCAGTACGTACTATTTACAGCAACCATAAATTTGGCATGAAAAATATTTTAATTACACGGTGGTTATCACAATTTTAAGTTATTTCTGATTACTAAGACAGACCTTGAAGATCTGCAATGAATAACATTAACTTTTGCCTCTGTACGTTAACTTCTATGAACTTCAAAAGACTGAATAAATCAGTCATCCATTCTACCAACTATTGTGTTTTAAACTCATCGAATGGACTAACAGAATTGTAATCATATATTCATTATAACTTATGTCATTTGATGTTATGTGATAACAGCTACTCGATAGGAAACTTTGCATAATCTAGGTTATGTGTCAGCCAGTACTTGTCAACAAGGTCTATCTGCATTCTTCAGGGGGTTTAATGCTATCTCTAATACGATCAGCAATCAACCAGATTAGCTGCATCAAACGTCAGTACTAAGCTGTTTCATTTGTGATTGACTCATTGTAAAATTGAGATATTTATATTGATTGCTGACTAGTGACCAAGGACAAATTTGCTCATTCTTTGGAAAAGATATAATTCTGTGTCAAGTTTGAATTTAGATAATAGAAGGTGGGGGTTGTATTCTAAAAACACTTGAAGTAATTCTGGCTGACGATTATCAGTCAGCACAAGATTTAAATTCAAATGGTTATCCTATTGTCTACCTAAAATTATAAATAGTTTCTTTCTTATTGTTTTTTCAACATTCTTTCTTGTAGCTGAAGAGAAAAGTGTGTCGGAAAAGATTTACATTTCATGTAGTTTATTGGGTTTACTACTGTTACTAGCTGCATTTATTCTATTCATTTCTTCATTCTTTACACCATACAAGAAATCATCCATATTACTAGTGACTGTAATAATATGTACTGTTTTATCAGGTAAGTAAGTAATAAGGTATTAATGTACCATTTCGACTAAGGTTGTCCGCAACATTTTACTATGTAGGTGTTCAGTATGAAACATCACAACATAATTGACGAAAGGCATACAATATGGAGATTAAAACGAAATATGTAATCAAAATAATACTCTTATATGCAGTACTTGATCCTACTAAATGAACAGAGAAATAACCAAAAATACTGGGTAGGATACAGTGTTAACGAGAACAGATAACATCGTGGATAACTTTAATAGAAATTACTGTAAAGATTTTATTAGTAAGCAGTTTCATTACTTCTTATTTTCTCATTGGTGACTTACTTCAACAACAATTTCGTGAGGTTTTCAACATGAAGCTATAATCTATAGAGTCAGCCGGATAAATAGTGAGACTAAATTCCTTAAAATATTGGAAAGTAATGAGTTTATGTCATCAGTTTACTGAAGTTTGAAATACTCATTATATCAGCCATGAACGTCTTGAATTGAACTCGATAATCGCCGACGAATGTTCATAAATCGGAAGTTTCAGAGTAAAGACGGCTGCCCAGTGTTCTATGGATGTTCAGTGGTTTTATTTACAATTTACTCTCGACAAATCAGTGATGACAACAATCATCAAACCTTTTCAGGAATATTACAAATTTTATATTTTGTATTAGTAAGAGTTTTTCAAGTTGCTGCTAGCGCATCTTGAGAGGACTGACTAGATGCGAACATTCTTCAGATATTTTAGTTTAATTAGATTGTGACTAATAATTGAATTTAACAGGTACGTTTACCCCCATTCAGGAATTATCAGCCGACTGAACTTTCATACTATTATTGACGCTCACTTGGAGAACCAAATACCCTTTGCCACAAATACCATAGTTATTCAATAAACTAGTGAGTTCATTAAATCACTAACTTGGACAAAAAGTATAAAGATATCAGGACTTTGTACTTTTTTTGCGGTGGACTGATTTCCAAGATATGTGACCATTTTACCTAACATACGTTATATAATTCTGACGTCGTACATCCTGAAAAGATGCAGATGATCACAAAGACTATGATTCAGAGATGTCTTTTTTATGTGAATAGACGACTTCACTAGGAAACAAACTCATAAATTTCGGCTCGGTTATAATAACCATGCGCTCACTAATAACTAATTTCGATAAGACTCTTTCGGAGTTCGGGTAAAATGCCTTAATGGTGATAAGTGAGTGGTTGCCCCAAACTAGGAAGAACCAATTGTTCATTCCTGAATTACTGTCTATCGTTTTAAATAATCAATAAACCAACTTTTTTTTTCATTTTCATTTCAGTAGTATGTTTCCTTATGTCATTTGTTATACATTATTCACAGTGGAATGATGATTTTTATAAATATTCAATAAATGCAATGAATCCATCAGCATGGAATTTTACATTATTCTGGTTATGTATGGTTGCACTTGCCTTAAGTGTTATTATAACTTGTGAAGAACAATTGTCAGGATGAATTTAAACAAGAAAATTGTTGAAAATTAGACCAACATCTAAATGAATATTAAAAGAATATTTTGTTGCACTGCTATCATTTTATTCACATAAAACATAAATTATAATACAAGTTCTTCTGTACAAATCAACACTATGAATTTTTAATTAATAAAAGTAAAGATTAATAAGAAAGATAAGTTGCTCTTTCAACTGCTCTAACTGTTCCAATTTAGAGTATCGTTTCCTTAAAGTTTGTAGATGTTTCATGCAGTTGAATGTCAACTAGTACGAAAACTAGGTTAAGTAGGGTTACCTACCAACTACTTCTATTCAACTAACATTGTATATTTCCAGAGTATAGTATGTCATTGCTTCATTCAAATATCTTCAATGAGTGTTAACAGATTTATTAATGTTAGAGGAAAGACAAAACTGAGTATCCTTATTTGATAAACTAAACTGGCCGTCCCAATCCTTAAGCTAAATTATAATAAGGTTTAATAATATAAATAGAAAAGAGAGAAATAAAAATGTAGCAGTTGACTCAGTATTATTAATATAACTTGTATAATGAAAGCATTTGTTAAGTAGTGCATTGCCAGCAACAATAGATATCATCATCGATACAATGTACAGGAATATAACCAAACTTAAACAAAGCAAGAACGATAATATTTGCAGACAATGTTGTATTTAGTCGAGTTCTCTATATCTTCATACACTCAATTAATTATAGCTGGTGTAACATGTAAATGTCGTTATAAATTAAATGATATAAACTGCCTATCAAAAGATACACAAGAGATAAGACAAAAGGTTTTCAATAATGTACTTATAGATAACAAGAGTGATAGTTTTGAAGACAATTTGACATAGATTGATTACATAATGCTAAAAGAGGTGTACTAATCAAACCAGATAAGGGAATAAATTGGTTTGATAGATCGCTAAAACATTTATAATTTGGGTACATAATATGACTAAGATTTACGAAAATAAAAAGACGTAGATGATAGACCTTGAACAAGTTAAATGTGACTTCGTAAACAGTGGTAAATGAAGACAAGGGTGATTAAGGAATAAAGTTGAAGAGTGATTTACGTTCGTGAATAAATGACCGGAAAAACACAAAAAAAGTAGTCACTGATCTCATCACTCGCCAGGGTAGTCGTAGACTAATCATTAGTCCCTTTTGAACATATAGGTCAGGTTTTAGTCATTTAATTGCATGGCTAGGATAGTTCTTAATATTAAAGAATCGTCTTGTTTGTTAATTATTTTACAAGCATTAGTTATGATTACTTCATGTCAAGTATCTAGTCAATATCTTACAATTGTACTACGGAAAATGTTTGGTCTTCTGAGGGTCAAGTTCTTTGGGCTGCGTTCAAAGAAATGGGTATCAACGAATGTTCATTTAAAAAAAAACGAATATCACTTAAGCAGGAAAGTCAATAAACCAGACTACAAACCTGTATTCATCAGAATAACATTCAAATACGATTGGTAGCAACGACGATTGATCATCAACTGAAAAGCCATAAATCACACAACATAACAGCAACGAAAAACTAATTATGAAGATTATTCGCCATATTTCATTACTATTGTTCATCACTATACTACTAGGTAATAGCCAGTAGCTTAGAACACTCTATGTTATTTTCCGAGTTCTATGCTCAAACGCATATTTATTGATGGCCACGGTCCTTTTATCTGATATTTTTTTCTTGTACACCTTTCAAGTTACTTGTTTAATTTTCACACATGCAATAACAGTATCTCTATTTTTGTCATTATTTGGTTTTCTGTATGTCTTCTACTAATTGTAGATCTTGCATCCAATGACCTTAATTGTTCTTGAGTACTATACCTAATATATTTTCATTATTATGAATATACACAAATATACGTTATGGCCCATTATTCCGTAACGCATAGAAGTCCAAACCAAGCTTATGTATGTATAGCACAGTACTTGAAATATGTGCTTTGATTGGAGTGTTACACTACAATAGCACAACAAAATGAACATGAAATTAATGGAATTAATAGTTACATTTAAGGTAGTAAGAAGAAACTGTGGTCACATAAAAATTATAATACAGGGAGAAAGAATTTGATAGCGGAAAGGTACGAAATAATTTTAAAACTATGATTTAAGGGGAAAAAAGAAGTGAATAAACCTGTCTCACTGTGATCGATCTTTATTCTTGTAATCCAGTCACCAGCCACTGGTTACAACCACGAATACCTCAACCAAGCAATAAGTATATATCAACGCGGCTCAGATCATCAGTCGTTGACTTTATGGACTGATGCCATGTTTTGGTTTGAATCCCGTAGATTTCTTCCATCCCATTTCATATTCGGTGATACGAACCGAACAATATGATCGTGTAAAGTTATACATACAGGCTAATTGAACGCAGAGTAGAAATAAACTAAATTCCTATAAATTAATACTAGTAAATCTCTGAGTCTGGTGAACGGCATTCAACAAATTTTTTGAAGCTCTATGGTCAAATCTTTACTGTAATACATCCCAAAATGTAAAACCGTCTATCGATGGTTTCGTGAATTCTTTTCTCAACGTGAATGCTACGAAAAATAGGAATATATTAGACTGAACTGCCTGCTACGTTTTTCTAGATCATTGTTTGAATGATGTATAAATGCAACCTGGTAAGTGCCTTCATAAATCCTATGAAAACCTGTTCTCTAGCATATGGTAAAGAAACAGGTCAATTGGACAAAAACAGCAAATATAGAACTCTACGTTTGAATATTACCTTCAATTTATACGTGGATTGCACAACTTAAATTAATGATACATTTAGACTGATTTTGGTATACGATAACACACGGCATAATTAATCTTAGCTGTTATACGGTGGTGTCTTATTCATAACGACACATACTAAACTAAATGGATCGGAAGTTACAATTACAGACTGAATTAACATAAACATAGCTCAAATACATATGTTACTAATTTTAAAAAAGATATCTAGATGCACTCTTGGCAAAGGTGAACAACTTACCTCCCTACAAGTTGACTGGTTCGTATTCCGCCATTTGGTCCATCCTACAGACGAATGCGTGACCCTCACCTCTAAGAAGACCATTACACCTAGACACCAGCTCATCTGATATATTACGACTTATTGCACGATGGGCTGTGCAGCACCCACCCCACCCCAGGAAAATAATGCGTAGAAGCATCAGTAATGTCATGTCTATCCATGAAATGACAGAACTTTAAAGTCCCATGTGACGCAAACAACCTAGTACCTACATATGTACTCGTCGATAAAACAGCCAATACTGAACACAAGCTGCACTAAGAAATGATAACAGATAATCTACGAAATAAACCAGATTGAGCAATCATCTTAGTAATGTTTGCTCCGAAATGGAATCAGTAGAGATAAGTTTCCGAGCTAACAGTAATTTCAAGTCATATCTACCTTAAAGCTGTCATTATTGAACAAAGATATTACAGATTAGTTTTATCTAAATGGCCCTAAAATGAAACCGTAACAGACAATAATGCAACATAACATTATCATCTAAATAAGATACCAGCACTTTAATGCAGTTTGTTTAGAACATCAAACTATACTCTCTGTTGGTATATGTGCATCCAGAGCGGATTACTTCGATATAGCGATTATTCACAAGTAATAATTAAGTTGGTCTGTGGCTGGTAAGTGGAATCCGGGACGTGCGTTTCGTCCTATTTGGGACTCGTCGGTAGGATATACCTTTCACCACTAGACTACTGAGTCCAAAAAGTCACACTTGTGCATCCAGTAGACGAGTACCAAATAGGACTGAACGCGCGGCCTGGATTCCACCCGCCAGTCACAATCAAACTTAAATAAATCAAACGACAGGAACAAAAGTGATAACTCGGACCAATTAATAAACATGGCTCAAATCAGCTGCTATTTGGTGTCAGGAACTGGCAATGGACAGTTATCCCGACCCAGTACGGGACTCGATTGGACACTGCTGAGTAGTCCAGTGTTAATTCCCAGTTTTCATTAGTCATCTAACCCATGTCAATGCGTGACACCAAACAAACAGATAACTGGCAAGTAAGCTTATTTGTGAGATCATAAGAAGATTCAGGATTAGTGTCTACACTTGAATACTGTCAGAGAAAGCAGTTTAGAACTAAAACAAAACAATTACACTCGGTAAATTTTATCTAAGATTCTTAGAATAGCCGTTATGTATGAAGACTGAATTTTGATTCAATTACTCATGGAAATTAATAAGAAAAAGAAACGAAATACGTAATGTTTTAGTGCTAAGAACAATCCAATAGTGCAGTACATAAATAAAACACCTAAAATGTCTTATTGCCTTTTCTATTTGTACTGTGTCACTGTCAGCTGTACATCATTATTTTGTGAAATTAAAATAACACAGTAACCAACCATCCAAATTTGAAAACGAAAGAAATGTTGTGTTCGCTAAATGAAATATTCGGTAGAAAACGAAAGAATACTTAGAGAATATGAGCTCCCAACTAAAAAAATCAAGAAGTAATGCATTAACTAAAACTCTTTTGGTGGAATGAGAACATCAAGAGCCGTGTTTGTACGTTTCTTGGCTAGTTTCTTTTTTGTTACTAAGGCTTCACTTGGTTTTGCTAATGTGCTTATATTGTTTTTCTTAAAAGACGCTTTTCGTTCCAGCTTCTCTTTTGCTTCGCTTACACCCAACACTTCTTTGATAGTAAACATTTTACGCTCAAAACGAATATTTTGTTTCTTTGCCTCAATACGACCAGGTTTTGAACGACCTTTCTGTTTATTTCGTTTAATGATAGGAGTATCCACTTTTGGAATTTGTCCCAACTAAAATGATAGAAAAAATTACGGTAAGATATATATTACTCCTCATTCTTATAGACTGTTACAAACTTAAATATGTTTATGCCTCGATGATGTAGAGACTATGAAATTTTAATCTGGTATAATGGATTTGACCTGGATTAGACAACAAATGGGAACGAGGAAACACTCAGGCAATGAGGTCTGACCATACTGAGAGTGTGAAAGCTGCTCCAAGTGACGACAGCTGTGGTCGCACAAAACATCGTGAGTTGAAAGTGCAAATTGTTAGATGCCGACTCAGTGGTCTGGATGTTAAGCGCCAGCCTCGAGATGCGAGTGGAGCCAGGGGTGAACACTAGAAAGAAATAGATATCTAGTCCTTTTTGGTTTTCCAGCAACAGCCAATCCGTAGTACGAACTATAAAGCTAAACAGTTTCCACAAAACCCTCTATACTAGAACTTAAATAGCCTGATATAAGCATTCTATAAGCTGCCAAACCAGATAAGTACAGTGATGCAATTATCAAAATGAGTACCAGATCAGCTGTACTAGCAGCATGAGTAGCAGCAAAACAATCAATACACATGATTCAAGAAAGATAAGTTAACAAAACAAAAAGCACAAAATATTTCTTGAAGTTCAGTATCCACAAGATAAACAGTGAACGCAACTACCCCACTTTACCTAGCTTTGAGCTACGTTGTTCATTGCAGACTCCAAGCAGGCCAACTTAATGCTCAATCATAGTTCAGATCAATATTTATTGACTTTACAGACTAGAGCTTCGCTTTAGTTTGGTTGCGCCTAGTTTCCTGTCAACCTATTCCTACACCAACAACACTCATCGACTTAAGCAGTAGTTAGGAATACGCAAAACTTCAACCACATTAGTTGAGGACGATTAATAATTTTATCAATGGAATTATTATCATCTGAATTAATCTCCTTCCAAAAGCTTCTCTTGTCGACTTAGAATATGCAGATAATATAGTCATATTTGGTGAAGACGCACACAGCATTCAGGGTCTCTTGAACACCTTGAGTAGCAATGAAGGCATATTTGGAATGCGCTTCTCCCCTCCCAAATGCAAAATGTTACTCCAGGACTGGTCTGCTTCTTCCCCCAAATTATTTACAGGGAGTGAAGTAATTGAATGCGTTGATCGCTTCACTAATCTCGGAAGTCTCATTACCCCTGGTGGGTCGGTGTCTGATGAAATCTCAGCGAGGATTCAGAAAGCTCGATTGGCATTTGTCAATCTACGGCATTTGTGGTGCAGACGAGATATCCGTGTCTCAACGAAAGGCCGGGTGTACTGCGCAGCAGTCCCTCGCCATTTTAACATATGGCTGCGAAACGTAGGCCATGAAAACTCAAGATATGCGTCGACTCCAGATATTTGACCATAGGAATCTTCGGAACATCGCTCGTATATCATGGAATAACCGGATTAGTAATAGTGAGGTTAGACAAAAAGTTCTTGGGAAACACGGTAAATCAGTCGAAGAGGTCATTAACCTTCATCGACTGAGATGGCTGGGACATGTGTTGCGCATGCCCGACCACCGTCTACCCCGTCGCGCGATGTTGGCTAGGGCTGAAATAGGATGGAAGAAGGTTAGGGGCGGCCAAACCAAAACATGGCATCAGTCCATGAAGTCCTTGACTACTGGTCTAAGCCATGTAGGTAATTGTAGACTACCTGGTTGGGGTCCGCGTGATGATAGCAATAAATAGCTGGAGACACTAGGTGATATGGCTCAGAATCGGTCACAGTGGCGCAAGTGTATTCACTCTTTAACCTCATCTAGATCTTAAATTCTATTGTTATTTTCTGGACATCTTTACTTACTCTTCTCTCTTGTATTCTGTTTATACGTTACCTCAATAATCTCGTAGTGCTATTGTGGTATGGCAACTTGAACCTACGGCGTTTGTGCCCGGTTCTACGTTGCTGCTGCTGATGATGATCATCATCATCTGAAATCATGTGTCTAACTTACAGATTGCCCATAGGATCACAAAAACTCGATGACCAAACAGAAGAATCAGCCCAACCAGCAACACATACTTACTGTGCAAAAATCAGCTTAAAATTAAAACGAATGAATTTACTTACCAAAGCAGCTTTCTTCTTCTCCCATTCCTCTAAAAGATCTTCACGACGAACTTCACCAACAATCGATCTTATTGAAATCATCGTATATGGAATCTATACGTAATAATACAACAAGCGATACTTTTACAATCTTATTCTATTTGATAGAATATACGCAAAGTGATAAAAAGTCATAATTGAAGGTCGTAATGGGTTTAAGATACCATCTGCATGTTCTACAAGACCTTATCCAATTATCTGTAGGAATCTGTGGTGTCAAAATAAGTTTCATTACAGGTTATATTGATGTAGAGCGGTTGAAGCTCCAAACTTTTTACAGATACGTCATTAGCTTAAACTTTGTTCTACATACTGTGTAATTGGCTTTGGGTCACCCTCTAAGAATGAGTGTAATAATATCATTTGCTTGCACAGACAGAAGTAGATAAGACTCAGCCATGAGGTTTGGTGACTCAAAACTGAGTTACTTAACCACGGAACTACCTCTTCAAGGATTTGAAGTCAATATGTGAATATTTCTACTTTTATTATTCAAGTGCATTTGTTTCCGGTATTAAGATACATAAAAATTGCCTTCTGGAATTCTAGGGTAGAATATCCATATGAATATACATATTCTTCACGGATTGATGAATATGGTGGAATAAAAGAGAAACAGTGGAAACAAATAAAAAAATTATTATTTGCTGGCGCAGAATCATACAAATACACAAATTTACGCCTTTGTATCAATGTCTAGTATGATATTTTAGGGGTAAACGAAACGAATAGATGCACTACAGTTCATTAGAAAATCATAGAACAGACCACTAATCTAAAAATTCTCCTAGTTTCAAGAAATGAAGTAGCCGACAAAATGTTAATTAGAGAGTCATCAAATTTGCGACATAAATGATACCTTTTTCATAAGTCATTACTTCATATTTGCTAAATTTTGAATGTCTTACCAAAAAACGCTTTGAACTAGCCAGGTCTATTCAGCAGATGGATAAAATGCTCCACTAACGAATATTTCTCAATTGTTTGAAAGAGGTAATGGCTTAGTGATTCGAGTCTTGCTTCATCTACATCTATCTGAACGACTAGGCATTATTGCCAACCCTCAAACATGAAATAAGTACTAAAGCCAAGTGTTTGAGTATACGCTCGGTAATTTGTATCAGCTGCTTGCGACCTTCTGATTTTGCCAGATGTCTTCATGAAATCCATTCACTTTGATGAAATCAAATGTACGTATGCTTGAAACCTATACCAAATTATCGGAAAATCTTTGAATGCAGATTTCCAAACTGCGACCCAACAATTCAACAGACAAGAGGTAAAATATTTTTTTAAATAAATGTAGGCGGGTTATGAAATACCTTATCCAAAAGCCGTTTAACTTCTCTTTCTTGTCTATAACGTTTATTAGCGAAAGGATTTTCTTCCAACGCATCGTAATTCGGTTCGGCGCTTCCAGGACAAAGAATAGATGAAATTCCCGCAGAGGTACCTACTCCCAAAACATCCTCGTAAGGACAGAAGCGTACACGATGAACTGGATGAATAGCATAATGAGAAAGATATGCATTGGAAAGTATTCGTTGATTAATATTAGGTGAAATACGTTCAAAGATTTTTGAGGTATTAGTAGATGAAATAGAATGCGGGTCGCGTAAAATCTGTTAAGAGGAAAGAGCAGTTTAAGAACGAATTCGGTAAAATAAAGGATACATATACTATACGAAGATTCACAGAAATAAAGGCTTACGTCAAATATCTTGTTTCTTTATAGGAAATACAGAAACAATTATAGCTAAGTAACATACATAGCATCTACTATACGGCCAATGCATTAGAGGTAAATTAGTCTTATCCTGACATAAAGTTAGTCTCTCCTGACTTAATTCGAAATGCAATCAATAATTTCATACACTTATATTATGTCATTTGTTCACTTCTACTATATTAATTATGGATATGTTAGTCAGAGCAATGTAGTGGAGGGACAGGCTAAGCATTTATTCAAATAACCTCAGTCGATGGAATTTCACAACTAATTTGACGAATTTACAGCCATAACCTGGTACTCTTTGCTCAGCACTAGCAGCATTGAATGACTCAACCATACACAACAAAAACATGATCAAATACATTTTATTTCAAGGTAATAGAGCAAACTTGTGTAGTAGACGTGCTTAATTTGAACACTTCTGTACTGTAACTCAATGCGTTCTTTCAGAAAACGTTTTACCCGATCTTTTTATCAAATATAGCTAAATCAGCCTCACATGAGGCTTTGAATAAGAGATTGGCGGCAGAAAAACTAGACAGGAAGTAGTATTTCTAGGGTAGTTTAGGAAAGACTCGAATGAGAATGAGGGAGGTAGATAAATTACAATAGTGAGTGATATATCCCAAAACAGCTATCTAGTGTGGTAATTTTAAATTAACTGCCAAACTAACTCATAGTCAAATATGCATACTTGTATAGTATTAGCAGCACCAATAGCTAATAAACCACGCTGGCTGAAATCAATTGTTGAAGCCGACATAGGCAACAATATTTCTGAAAGGGGGTCATACGTAGATCTCAGGTCCCAAATCTTTAATTTTCGATCGATTCCACAGGTTGCCAAATAGCTGGGAAAATGAAATCAGAGAAAACACGAACTATGCACACATATATCTACTAAATAGTACGGAAAGTGAAGCTTAAAGGAGCACTGGTTGTAGTAATACTTTGTGCAGAAACGAGGACTCATGGATACTTTAAGAAACATAGTAGTTAAGCTATTTTCAAATGACCTGGCTAATCTAGCAGTTAATTAGAGATTCCATAAATCAAGGACAAAGGAGGGCTGGTAATACAATAAAAGTTGTAAGTCTGGATATAACTACAACTGAACAAGAAAATTAGAAGCACATGGATGATGTAAAATACAATTTTAAACAAAAGTGAGTGTACGTTGTAGAGAATAACAGTAGCCAGTTTTCGTATAGGGCTTCCTACTTTAACTGACGAATTGAAATTTTGTCAAAGCAGACATCTGCAATAGACACTTAGCCTTGCATCGGTAATACACAAACGAGAATCTAAAACCATTCACGAAGGTAATCTCATGACAATCAACTGGGCTTAAGAGGTTTCTAGAATCATAACATAAAACAAGATACCTCGAAAATGCAAAGGACTGTTACGAGGTGAAAAAACGATAAGACAAACAAAAAGCAATAAGATTGAAATTAAATGACAATGGGTGTAATGTTTAATCACGTGCTTGAAATACACTAGAGTGCGATTGTTAGACATGAATTTAAACTTCGTGAAAAAATACATTTTTCCACAGACGTACCTTCCTGTTCTATCACAGGCAATAGATGTAATAGCTGTGGGATGTGTAAACATTTTAACAACAAACGACTTTTCTGAAGGTATCCACATGGATACAACACCATCATTGTGTCCCATGCAAATGACCGCATTAGAAGGGTTCTGACACATAACACCAAGACGGCCCATATAGGTGGGTATTGATGCCACAATGGTACCAACTGAACAGTCAAGGTAATATAAAAAGCCATTATTAGACTGAAATATGAGTTATGAACAAGAAAACCCACGGAAGACACCAGGAGGAAGTGATACGGAAGAAATTCCATTCGCAATATACCATTTAATTTTTTTAAACAATGAACTTCTAAGCCTTGGTTATCATAAATTGAAACATGGTTTTTCTCTGCAACGGCAACGAATGTCTCCTGGTGAAGAAATCTAAAACGTTAACAAATATGTTCCTTACTTAACATCACTGCATTCATTTGCAACGTTAATTTCAAAAAGAGGCTTCTTAACCATCCAATCGAAAGCCGCAATGTGGCCTGATTTACCACATAAAGCTAAAAACCTGGATTGTCAAACTTAGTTTTACAAATAAAGTTACCTGCCGTTTCGTGAGTAGTCAATCGCGTACGGTCCGTACTGCAGCTTAATATCAAAACGCTAACAATGTCAGAATAAGACTTAAATTATCCTACTTTAGTGGCGGAACCAATATCAACTTCTTTCAAAATATCATCTTGTGTGATCTTCTCATCCTCGTCCTTCTCAATAGAACTTAACATTGTAAAGCAAATGAATGAAACGTACCCAGGTAACACGTTGTGCAATGTTGCAACGTGAGCGACATTCTGTCTGGCATGCTTAACTTTCCGGTTAAAAGCCTCTGCCTTCTTTCTGAAGAACCGCTCAGGAAGTTTTCTCTGCATGAGACTTATAAAGGGGTTAAACTGAGAACATACTGTGTCCATGTAGATGGATCTGATAAACAAGTGACGTGAAGTTACAAAATCCTCATCACATATAACGCCCTAATGCGGAACAAGCTAATCGTGATCTAAGTCTGATTTCCCGCAATATGACATTTATGTGACCTTGAATGGATAGACCCTTGGCGGCAGTTTCGCATTTATAGCGTGGCATACTCGTCATTCATTATCGACTCTCACAAATCTCAAAACCATTCATGTTTGCAGTGACATATGTCTAACAATAGGTGAGTCATCAGTTTACATTAATCTACTCATTGGTTAATAGTTGTGTTGACCTGTTCCTCACGAGAAATAACAGTTGATCTGTAAGTAGCCTTTAAAAATATGGTACTTGACCAACAATTTCTCACTTGGAAGGATTTAGAGCAAGTAAGTTTTATAAGTAGAGTCCTGAATAAGGTTTACTGCTTCAGCCGTAAAATGCAAAGCAATGGTTGTGGTCAGAGGTCAAACTAGTTAATCAATCAATACCCGTTATCCCATGTAGAGCATTAGCCGCCAACTAGCATTTTTCAACCAACTCTGTCCTGGGCTTTCCTTTCCATCTTTTCCCAGGTGCTCTTTATTCTCTTCATACCTGTCTCCAGTGTCTACAGCAATGTGTTCTTGGGTCTTCTTCTTTTCCTTTGGTCTTTAGGATTCCAAATTAGTTCTTGTCTTGTGACACAGTTTGATGGTTTTCTCAATGTGTGTCCTATCCACCTCCAGAGTCTCTTCATAATTTCCTCCTCAGCTGGAAGTTGATTAGTTCTCTGCCATAGAAGGTTGTTGTTGATGGTATCTGGCCAATGAATCCGAAGAATCTTACCCAAACAGTTGTTGATAAATACTTGTATCTTTTGAAGGATACTTCTCGTAGTTCTCCATACAAGCTTCAGCTTCATACAAAAGAACTGTCCTCATACTTGTATTAAAAATTTTATTTTCAGTATTGACTGACGGTTGGTTTGAGTTTCATATGTTTTTCAGTTGTAGAAATGCTACCCTTGCCTTTCGATCCGCGCCTTCACATCCGAGTCAGGCCCTCCTTGTTTATCGATGATGCTGCTCAAGTATGTAAAGATTTCTACATCTTTTAGAATTTCTCCGTCAAGTGTAATTAGGTTAGTGTTCTTTATTTTGTATCAAAGGATCTGCATTTGATGCTGCGTGTGGATGGAAGAGCTAGGTCATCTTCTATATCCAAGTCATTTAGTTGCATCAGTGCTGGCCACTGTATTCCGAGAGTGTCTTGAGATGTTGCAGTCATCATGATCCAGTCAATCACCAGTAGAAAGAAGAAAAGCGGGGGTAAGCAGCCTTGTCTGACACCGGTCTTCACTTTGAATGAGTCTGTGAGCTGACCCCCCATGCACGGTATCACAATGTAGTCCGTTGTAAGAATTCCGTATTATGTTGACTATCTTCTCAGGTACGCCGTAATGTCGTAGAAGACTCCATAATACTCTCCTATCCACGCTGTCGAAGGCTTTCTCGTAGTCGAGGAAGTTGATGTGAAGTGGTGAGTTTCATATAATTGATTGTTCAACAATGAACCGTAGAGTAGCGATTTGGTCGGCATTTGACCGGTCTTTACGGAATCTGGCCTGTTGATTCAGAATTTGGACGTCGACTGAACCTCTCGTTCAGTTTAATAACACTCTGTCGGAGACTTTTCCTTGTACTGAAATAGGAGTGATGCCTTTGTATTTCTCTCAATTTCTAATATTTCCTTTCTTTGGTATCTTGACGAGGCACCTTTCCAGTCTGCTGGAACTTGTCATTCCTCGTAAATCTTTCTGAAGAGAATGTGGAGTATCTTTTCAGTTGCTTCTATATCTGTCTTCACTACCTCCGCTGGTATGTTGTCTGGGCCTGATGACTTGCCACTCTTCATTTGCCGGATGGCCATTTTGATTTATTCGACTGTTGGTAAGTCAGTGTTTATAGGGAGATCGGTGGCTGCTGCTTCGATGACTGGTGGATTAGGTGGGGATGCTCTATCCAAGAGTTCTTGGAAGTGTTCTACCCACCTGTTTCGTTATTCATGAACTTTAGTGATTGGTTTGCCAGCCTTGTTCTTAATTAGCCTTTCTGGCTTATTGAATTTTCCAGCAAGCTTCTTCGTTGTATCGTATAGGAGCCCCATGTTTCCTTATCTTGTAGCTTTTTTCGCTGTCGTTGGTGGGTCCTCAACAAATTCCCGTTTATCCGACCTGATACTGTTCTTCACTTGCTTGTTGATTTCAATGTATGTTGGCTTGTGCCTTGGCTTTCTCTGTTCTTGTCCAGCTGTTATTAATCGTCATCTTTCTGCTCCTCCTTTCTAGAATCTTGTTCAGAGTACCAACAGAAATCCATTATTTGTGGTGATGCTTCTTGCGACCCAAATCCTCTTCACATGTTGAAGTTATTGTTTCTTTAACCTCTTTCCAGTTGTCTCCTATGTTAGTTCCAACTTTTTCTGGCAGATTGTGGAATGCCTGGAACTTATTATAGGTAATTAATTTGAATTCATTTCATTCGTTATATCCTGGAGAAGGTTTCTATTAAACGTTTGTAGTACTGTTGATCCATTTGTCCAGTGCTTCCTTAGAAAGCCATGTCAGCTCCTCACCCTACTTTTACATCTTCTATGGTCCTTCTAAACTGCTTATCGATGCAGATGTGGTCGATTTAGTCCTCTGTAATGTGGCACGGTGAGACCCACGTAGTTTTGTATATATTTTCTTGCGGATATGGTGCCACCTATAAGAAGTCTATCGAAGGCACATAGGTTTGCAAACCTCTCACCGTTATCGTTCCTTTTTCCCAGTCCATGTCCTCTCATGATGTCTTCATATCTGGTGTTATCCATTCCAACCCTGGCGTTGAAGTCTTCCATCAGAATGGTCAGATTCGTGGCTGAGGATTCTGCGATTGACTGCAGCCTTGAATATTTTATTTTAGTCACATACAACCTATTTACAATAAATGTTGTGAAGAAACCATCTTGGGTTTCTTCAAATTGGTAAAACAACTCAATAATTCAAATTGGCGAAGTAATATTCAGAATAAAACGTCAATGTGATATATAACATGTAAAACACTAAGGCAAGCGATTATAAATGAAAATTTAAACAGTTCAATACGTAGTTATAGCCAAAATTTTGTACGATTAGGTTTGTTAGCCAACTAATAGACCTAATATAATTAAAAGGTCAAGTTGTCATCGAAATTGTGAGTTGGTGTATTAGCAATGACAGAAGATGGATAACAATAATAATAGTAAAATAGATTGGAACAAAATGAAAATGTCCACTATTAACTATGTAAAATATATAGAGAATCATAATAATGAGGAAGTCAAACTATGCAATTATCAGTGTGATGAAATTGTGAATTTTCACACAAGTGGTATTAGAGGGGTAAAATTTCTCAATAAAAGTGTGTGTACATGATTAAGCATGTGATATTAAAAATCAATTTGTAATCACAGTATACATTCAGTGTGAATAGGATTATTAAAACTGGTTTTTGCCGTCTTTGTGGCTGTCATTGGTGGGTTCGTAGCGCTGGATGACATTCATTATAATACCTTCCTTCTTAATCTTGAAGGATGCTTTGATGATCCTATGTCCATTAGGTTCCCATCTTATAAGTTCCTTCCATGCTTCTTGGGACAAGATTATTGCTACTCCCTGTGTGTATAGGGCGTTTTCTTCTCCGTGGTCGGAGTATAAAATCACACTTTCTGAGGATAATCGTTACTGTCCAGCTTGTAACCAAAGGGCTTTGCTTATTCCAAGTATCTTCGGGTTACATCATGCCATTTCTTTAGCTATTTGCAAGCTTCTCTCTGTCTCCCACATCATGGGGATATTCCATGTACCTATATTTATTGTTGCTCTGGTTTCGAGTGTGAATGTAATGGATCCATAATAAAAGCATGCAAAACTCTACATGGACACGCGTGTAACGAAATATTTAACGATTGATGCACGATATCCTTTAGAAATATCAAACGTAACGCAAACTTCCTACTGTAGAATGTTTAGTATATACTCTTCATACCACAGGCACATCGAGGCTCACTCGGTAGTCACTCGATTGCTAGTTCTAAGTGCTGATAAACCGTAGGTTAACCGTAAGTTGTCAATGTAAATATATACATAGTTGCAACTACTGTGGCCTATAAATACTTCAGTGGCTTACTTTCATTTGCATACCAATTTATGAAAACGTTCATAGAGTTTTCTTAGCACGAAATTCTAAAGTATACTGCAAAACTAACATAACTATGGACATTTTTACTTTGCATTTCGGTTAATAAAAAGAGAGGGATACCAAGTTTTGTCACCTTAATTAGAGAGGTACACATCTATCGCTTACTACTACATTAATAATGTTACGTTTGTTAAATATATTATCTATTCGTGTTATGCTTTCTTGCCCTTACTGTATACACACCCATGGATATACAAAACGTGCAACAAATTTGTAACTCACGGATTTACCGTATTCATGCGGAAGGTATGTATGTATGAGCATTGTGTAAATATGTGGTGGGTCGTTCCAGGCCCAAAACAGCTCAAAAATCTACAAATCACAAGAAAGCCGGCTATGTAGACAGCCTTACCTGTACGTGGACTGATTCTGGTAACAAAATGTGCAAAGGATTCATTCAACGCTTTACAGATCCTCATAGGGTTACTAGTCATCGTTATTTTAGACATTCAGAATAGTAATAAGACTCAACTGTGCATAAAATTACTTTCCGGCACTGATCGCGCCAATGAAACAGTCAGACTCCTTTTCCAAACCAACATCTAGTTACTCCAAACACGAACGACTTAAATAAAGAACTTCTACTTCACAACTCATCCACTATTTCTGAATATTTCGGTAATTAGTGCACGCTCACTTCATATTGAAATATCCACCCTTAGCATTATAGCCTGATTAGCTGAACTTTATTTTACATTTATCACAAAAACGTAGTGTTCAAAAGTAAACGGCTCAGAATCAGGCATCCAGAACTATATGCTATATCGCAATAATAGAGTATATAAATGCAGTGGCGGTCTTTTAATATATGCTAGCGTTTGCTTTCCATTTACTTTAAATTTCGTAGACTCGCCTTCCAATTACTCACGCTGAAATTGTTCGATCTGCTCTTAGAGACAGGCGCTTACCCTAGTCGGTGGAAAACCCCGTACATATACCATCGATTTAAATTAGGTGACAGAGCCAACTTGCATAACTATAGGCCCATAATGTCACCCCAGTTATCACCAAAATTATGGATAAAATAATTTTTGATGAAATGTCTGATTATCTGCCCTACGAAAATCCTATTTCTAATTTCCAACTTGGTTTTCTCAAAACTAGGTTTTGTATGACTTGCTACTTTGAATTTTTTAAACTTAGTCCTTACTAAAAGTAGCCTTGGGCACCCGGTAATAGTGTTGTACTTAGGTATACCTAAAGCCCCTGATATAGATAATCGCAAGTCTCTTCTAAACAAACTCTACTCTTATGGGATGAGTGATCCATTACATGCTTGGCTAAACTCTTCCTTTAGTCATCAATATCAAATTGTTAAAATAAACACTTCAATGTAGATGGCTGTGCCTTTCAAAAGTGTCGTTATACGGGGAAGATTATCTACTAAGTTGTTACGGTTTACTCGGGTGTAACAGTGGTATTCATCAGTAATTTAGGTTATTGATATGCTGGGCCCCTAACGAAGATTGACTATCTTCCAGAGCTATGCTTCAGAACATTATTTTAATTATTGACTGTGGACAGTTCAAACATTCCATTTCTATGACTGTTATGTTCCCCTTGCCCGGTCTTTCAGTTTAGTATATTTACTCTTTGTAAATTGTTTATTACTATGAACTACAGTTACTTAGCTGTGTACACGCTGTCCCCATTCACTGCCACTTCTTCCAATTTACTGTATCAATGTTAGATTCTTGATTGGTTTACCGTGTGGTCTGATTTTATGTATATATAAAGGCATGATTAAAATATAATACGATCTCTGTTCTCAGCTCTCAGATCTCGGCTCTCTCCGTTTTTCGGTTCCCAATTCTGGTTTTCTTATTGTCGGCTTGGGGGGGTGAGTGGGCTTAGGTCACTCACGCATTATCAAATAGGCACACTTCATTGGCGTTCGCGTCTACCAACCAAAACCCTCCTCCCTTCTATTCTTCACGCCATAACAGTTATAGTGACCATTTTCGTACTTGAAAGCACTGGAGAATGTATGCATCTTAACTGATCTAATCTAAACAAACATCTTGTAAACCTCAATATTCAAGCACTATGGTAAAACAGAGGAAGTGACTCTCATATTTAGAAACCTAGCATTGCACTGGAAGAGGTGGATACTTGATTATCCATTTATGGGAAGGTGACTAGTTGTTCGTAATGAAAATACGAATTCTAAGCTGAACATATTTTGAAACTCTGGGAAGTTATATCAGTAGAAATTCATAACTAACCAGAATTTAATGTTTTTAATTCAAACTATGAACTATCGTCACTAAGCCATTCCTATGAAGTTACTTGCTTTTGATATTTCAGCTATGCTGCAAACATCACGTCAGACTTAAACCACATTATGTTTCATATTACTGTGTATCTCTCCGGCCCGAAAGCATTGCATGGAAATCGCCACATGATTACCATTCGCGCATTCACAATTCTCTCACATGAAACACTAAACCATGTGATACCAGTTTAGAGTTACTCATTAAACTAAATGTCGCAAAGGGTCCAAGATAAGCGTTTTTGGGAGAACTAAATTACATTTTTCTACGCAGCATCCTCATAATTTCACATGGAGCCGACTCTTTTTCTTCCAACACATTTGTCCTTGGTCGCCCTGCAATAGGAAGTGAGCGAATTCACGTCAATAACATCATACATAGCGATTTCAGCACTATTACATCGCTCCCCCTCTTTTAATGAGGCACTGTCCTCAGTGCCTAGCTTCGAGCACGAGTATGCTACCCCTCCTTCTGATGATACCACGTAGCAAATAGTGGCAGTTGGGGTGATCGGCTGGCTTAGTGTCAAAAAGGGCTTATCATCCGACTTGGCCTCAGTTGGTTGTAATGCACTGTTATCACGTCGTACTGGGGAGCAGACGAATACAATTTCGTAGGAACCCTGCCAGGTTTGATAAATTCACTACAATTCCTAACGGTGTCATGAGGCGATGTAACCAAGTACGATTCTCGATTTCATACACCAGTCTTCTTGGCTGATGGTCATGCAAATCTTTCTGGTGTGTACTGGCTTTGCGCAGGTTGGTGTTGACCATGTGGTATGCATCTGCCAGGTGGTTGTAAACACTATATATGTACATTACGTGTCCTAAAGCTTCTCAGGGAAACAAAGACGTTTTTATATCCACCGGTAGGCGGAATTTGTACCCGAAAGAGTGAATAGCAGGTGAGAATCCTGTGGACCCATGTACCGATGTGAGATAAGCTATGAGACATTGAGGTAGTATATCATCCCACAAATCAGACGATGATTTGCTGAAAAACAATTGCAAAATAGCTCTTATAGATCTGTTTGTTTTTTCTACAAGGCCATTATCTCCTGGGTGATACGCAGTAGTGTGTGTCTTCCTGATTCCTAATAGCCGTCAAGCATGAGCGATGAGGTGGCATGCTGCTTTCCCTTCTGGTTCGCGGAACGAACGGAGCCAATGGAATGCATGGCGGCGCGTGCGTACACGTAAGGGTCAACCCAGGAGATAATGGTGTAAGTGTTGTAAACATTTTATCAGTGCTAACATCTCTCTGCGTGTTGTGAAATATCTTACTTCACTCTTATCTAGCTGTCGGCTGGCGTACGTGATGATCCTCTTTTGTCCGTTTAGTGCTACTTGTGATAGAACTGCATCGATAGCCGGTGAACTAACATTCGTTCCAAGTATAAACTTACATCTATCTACGAAAGTATTCAAAAACGCTAGTATGGTTGCGGAGGTCAAACATACCTTTACAGCTATATATTTAGGTTGGATTTTGACTGGTAAGCGGAATCCAGGACGCACGTTTCGTCCTATTCGGGACTCATCGGCTGGATGTACCTGCACCCCAATGTTGATGTCCATACTGGGATTCGAACTCAGTGCGCTTCGCGCCAAAAGCCACTGCGTTCACCACTAGGCTACTGTATCCAGTCACACTTGTGCAACGGGCATATATATATAATTAGGATAAGCTTGTAATTTTCCGTTGATCTGTAGTGGACTGAAACTGGTCAGCGTCACAAGCATGCTGACACTCTTTGGTCCATAGGAATTTTCGTCCTTTTGTATCAGTTTGCGCAAAGATGCCACCAATGATGCGAAGACACGAATAAAGCGTCTGTAATGAGAAGCAAGTCTCAGAAAACTACTAACATTTTCGGGCGATTTTGACTGTGGCCAGTTAACAATGGTGAGTGTTCTTCTCTATATGTGCCTACCCTATCTGCGATGATACGATGCCCTAGATAGATTACTGCTTTCTCCAACAGTCAGCATTTAGACGGTTTTACTTTTTGGTTGTGTTGGTTGGAAAATGCTGGTGGGCGGTCTATGCTCCACTTTAAGTAACAGGCATTGATTGATTGATTGTGTTGTCTAGGGAGCTAGAGGATTGTTTTCAAAATTACATTATACTGTTCGGGTGTGCTGTCGTACACTATAATGTTATCCAGATATATCAAGTATTTGTGGGGTGCTATATCTTGCAAAACTGTTCGCGCCCGTCTCTGAAAAATAGCTAAAGCATTAGTTAAATCAAAAAGCAACACTTGGAATTCATATAGACCATTTGGTATTGTAAATGCGGTTTTCTTTCTATCCTGGAGTCAAACTTCCACTTTCCAATGACCAGATGCCAAGTCCAAAGTCGAAAACCAACAAGCACCTTCCATGGAGTCTAGTGTTGCATCAATTTATGGAAGCGGAATAGAATCACGCTTAGTTATAGCGTCAGGAAGGCGGAAATATCCCCATAGCAATAGAGGAGAGTCTTTCTTTTTCACCAAAACAATAGATGAGGACAAGGGTGATGATGAAGGAACCATAATCTTCTTTTCTAACATCTCCTTTATCATCGCGTCTAGCTGCGGTCTGTAGTGAACCGGTGGCTGCTAAAGGGGCAATTGGTCACCTGTGAAAATAGAATGCTGTACGATCGTTGTCCGGTTTCCGAAGACACTCTCCTCGAACACAGAACTAAACTATCGAAGTAAAGCGATGGTTGCGCAACGGTTATTTCTTGTTATTTGCTGGTTACTCTGTACTTCGCGTATAACTTCCAAAACTCCTAAATAAGCTACAGATCTAATCAGTGTCCCATAGTGGTGAATCTGCACCGTCGCATCACTGATTCGCGCTTATGACCTGTCCATGTATATAGAATTTTGATGTTTTAACATGAAATCAACATCGAGTGTCATGTCTCAAGTTAGCATGGAGCAAACTACAAATTTGTGTCGGAAAGGGAGCATGTCTATCGTTAGTTCTACTTATGTCTTAGAACAGGCTCTCCGAAGGTCACCACTTGATGTGACTAATGCCGAGAAACATGGGTGCTACTGGGTCTCATGACTTTGTCTCTGAAGAAACTCATTCCTGATGAGGGATGCCGAAGCCCCTGTATCTAGCGAAATTGCAGTCATAACCCCTTGAACTTTAACTTAAATAGTGACGGGCACACAGATTTAACATTACAAGAAGACAATTGGTAAAGACTGAACTTACCCGGGTTCCGGAAGCAATTATGGTCTCATCTTCTGGCACTCCTGCCAAACCGTCTATAGTTTGACTGTTCTAATAATTGTTCCGCGGTGGCCGTCTGTTCCACCTGAAACTCGCATGCCCCCGTCTGACGTTCCGGGTTGGTAATTCTCCAACAGCTGCCGCACTTTGAAAATTATTCAGTCGACCAGACTCTGAAAGTCTTCTTACAGTTATTGCTGTCGGTCGATGCGCTTCAGGTGAGGCTGACAATCTTTCCGCAGTCAAGAACCGTTGGATTGTTTTTTCGAATCACCTGTATCAACCGGTGGCACTCTAAAAAGGTGCTTTCTTATTGGACCAGGTACCAGACCTTCAACGCACTAGTTCTTCTTGCCCCATGACATCTAGACGAGGGAATGCTTGAGCCACCATCAATTGTAAAGAGTAGAGATACTCGATAGGGCTCTCAGATGCCTTTTGGTGACATGATAGAAACTGAATGGACAGCTACTGCATGTCCACAAATAAAGGAAATCATTTATCTAAAACCTTCCAATTCCATGCTAGTGAGTTATTTGTTGACAAACTGCTGGCTCTTGCTCTTTTGAGCGTAGCGCCACCTAACCAGGAAAAAAGATAGTCAAAATGGTCTGTAGTCGGTTCATTGCATAGATACTCTGTCACTCACACTTTCCAGGCAGAATAATCTGATTTGGTTTCCAGTAGTGGCGGTTTTCAAAGAGCTATACTGAGTGCTTCCTTGACTGGAATCACCAGCGGTTCGTTATGGTTTTCTTCTTGTTTTACTGTAGACATCTTCATCACCACTTGTAACACGTGTTATTGACAGTTATTGATAGGCAGAGGAGCTACAACACACAACGTTGATCAGGAACTTCGCGCAAAGAGAGGACACGGAGTAACAGCCACAGGTTTTTATTTTTAAAAATCAATTTACGCTGTTTTAGTACGAAAGGAGAGCTTATTTACAAAAAAGTCTCATGCGTCATCTTGCAAGTTAATTTTACACGGGACTGGCTTCTTCTTTCTAACACATTTATCCTTGGTGGACCTGCAATTAAAAGAGAACAGATTCATGTTAATAACATCATACACAGTAATTTCAACACTGTTACAGTAGAATTTGTGTGGTTTCTTTGACATAATGGGAATAAATTTTGTCGTGAACAGTCTTAGTAAATTTATTATATATTTATTGTGTTATATGCTGATTGTATAAATTGCTCGAGTCACCTTTGGCTTTATCGTAAAGTGGTGTTGTTAAGGTTTACAGATTATATTTGTGCTTATTGTTCAAAGATAGAGTCACAGTAATAACAGTGTATTGTGTTCTTAACTATACTATAGTGAACCGTAATCTAACGTTTCTAGTGATATGAATACTTATGACTGATAAAAGTATAAGTTTACCAGTCGAATAAAATATATCAGATATCTGCCAAATTTATGCGGCTATGTAAATTATGCGCGAAGTTTATGGGTAACTACTTAGGAGCAACACCAAGTTCCCTATTGCTCTAACATCCGATTAGTCGCATTAATTGTAGTCATATCATTTTTCACCCGTAAACTACAACTAATTTACTGTGCACTCATTCCCCATTTCCCTATCATTGTCCTTGTTTAGTGCTAATGTTATTTTCCTAATTGGTCAGCTATGTAGTCAAGTTTTGAATGTATGTAAACGAATGCTTGAAATATAACTCGACTCGGTTATCTTCTGTTCTTCTATCAGGCTTGGGATTGGCAAGATCACGGAGGACTTCAGGATATCGGTCAGTCAGTCATATTGATTGCGACTGCCTTATTGGTTCTGCTAAGTCGTATTAATAGTTTGGTCAACATTTATCCGTATTAGTCGAGTATCATGATATATCAATAATGTTACTTGATTCGAAACGAATTGTGCGTCCATGGTGTTTCGGAGTGGAAGCTAAATTAATTAATAATCTAGATGGTGCTCAGAAATAAACAGAGACAAAATGATTGTTTGAGTAGAATTTTGACTGGCAGGTGGAATCCAGGACGCTGGTTTCGTATTATATGAAACTCTTCCACTGGATATACCTGCATCAAAATGTTGATGTTCACACCGGGATCCGAACTCAGTTTGTTTTGTTGCAGATGAAACCGCGTCCATCACTGAGATACTGAGTCCAGACAGCCACACTTGTGAAACGGATATGTGTACATATAGAACAAAATTAAGGTAAGATGATAACGGTTGACAAGTGTTGGGATGGCTCCCAATACCTTCAACGAAGCCTTCAGAACCCTTGAAGGAGCCGGAGACATTCAGTCCAATCACTGGTCGATAGAACCTTCTAGAATCTCGACGTGGAGCGTTCCGATTGGGTAGCAGTTGAGACTTCTTAATCCGGATTTGATGGATCATAATACTGAATTATTTGTTCCAGAAAACTATAAATATACAAATATTTTGTACTTGTCTCACTTCCCACTTCACTGGAATAAAGTTTCCTGTTTTCTCGTTTTCTGTCTTCTGATTTTGCGACTAGGAGGGTTCAAGGCGTTCAAGTGCTAAGATTACTTTGCTGCTAGTCAAATTATCAAGTACAAGATGTAACAACAAGTATATTATGAAACAGTTAACTGGGGCTGAAATGCAGGACGCCTATTAGTTTCATAGTATTATCAAGCCAGAACAATTAAGAACTATTATGTTGCGACTAATGTACTTGAGGTCATTTAAAGCGCATGTACTCACAGAAAAAAACGTGGTAACAGAAGTGTATGGTGTCAAAACAGAAATGCAAATAGCATTGACAGAATCTACGTTTATATAATTACCAAACAAATTCCAATGCCTGTACAATGTCAATAAGTGATTTTTGCAAATATCACATTTCTGTATCAGTCGCGATAATATTGTTTCGAATTTATGCATTATTCGCATAACTTACCTTCGCTACAAAGAAAGAACTCTGTTATTCCATCAGACCTGGTCTTTATATTTACATTTTATGTATTCATAATTTTTAATCTGCGCTCTCTACATATTTATTTGTACGTTTATTTCACTGTTTTTACTTTAATCTGTTTCTCCCAAATGCACTCATATCCGTCTAATTACAGTCTGTCATTGTTATAAAAGATGACTACGTTAAGTGTCGAAATCCTACGAAGATTTTATTTATGTATGTGGAATGTATACCTTTTAAATAATTTGTTTTCATTATTTTTGCATTGCCCTAGTTTCCAGCTTTAACTTAAAGCACAAATTGTTGCTATAGCGTTTTCCTTTCATAAATTAGAATCGATTATTTGTAGACCCATTACTCTGTTTTTACACTCCGAATGTCGTTGTTATGTGTTTGGATTATTATTCTAATTAGTTTGTTGTGTGGTTTGGCTTTGACTACATATAAAAGAGTGTTTTAAGCTAATGCATCAACGGTCTCATGTTCTATATATATATATATATATATATATATATATATATATATATTCCGGTATAGGGCTTAAAATTCAGGATATGATATCAGTCTCGTTATTAACGTTTTTGGTATTAGTCCTAGCAAAACCTATTATTTCACATATCATGTTTGATCAGGTTCAGGACATAATAGTCGTGTTTGTCTAAAAGTTACCTCAGTGTCAAAACTATTAGCATTAGAAATATCATTGAAACGTAGTCACTTACTTAGGATGTGGAAAATCTCACCCAACAAAAGTCATGTTAATACTGGACATAGTAAGTCACTTATAAGTTTGAATTTCTCACCACCTTGGTTACAGTTTTGTTCATTCAATCATCCTGACAATGAAGATCTAGACAAACTGCTTCTAAAGACTAAGGTGGACTTTTTATTTTAGTACAACTGCAGCGCAGTCATCAGCTTCATTTATAGATGTAGTTATTGCTTTTGAATTGAGGTAGTTTGCGTAGATTGGTATTGAGTTTTAGTTGGTTGAACTAGTCATAAATTGATGTTGGTAAGGTACCACATTGAAAACCAGAGAGCACTGGACAGCCGTTTTGTCGGTGAAACTAAACTTTGCCGACGAACTTCAGAAGGCCAATCAGAATTAAGACATTTGTTTCAAGATCGCGCAGTCATTCAAGTTCAAAATGCTTTCTTTAGATCGTCTGTTTAGATTTCTCAATAATAACGTTATTATTCATAATCTACATGCCCTCTGATTACTTCGTAGAGCGTTGGTTTGTGACTGTGGGCTCAATATGGCTCAAGTACAATCCGCAGATAGTCGAAATGGAGTAATCTTTCGTTGTAATGGTTGTTACCGAAAGAAATCATTAAGAATAGGCAGCTTTTTTAGCAAGTCTAGACTGACACTAAGGCAAACATGCATGTTAGTTGTATTATGGGTTATGCAGTTGCCTGTTACGTTGGCATCGTCTCTTGCAGATGGAAGCGAAGTATCAACAGTGCTCAGAAATGCTCAGAAATCATGTTACGTTTAAATCTGTCGCTGGGAGGTGTCGGAAGAATCGTTGAAATAAACGAAACAGCCATTAGAATGCAAAAATATAATATAGGAAAATCTGTAAAAACCGAATGGGTAAGTAATACTTGCTTAAATATTACTGGTAGGTTCCTGGTATTTACGACCGAACATTAGGAAAGGGACATCAAGTATGTACCAAATCGAACTGCAAGTGTATAATGTGTAATTCTTTACTAGAATTTCACCGTTTTTCATAATAAAAAAGTGATTTTATCTACCAGTGCATTCTCATTGGCTAAAAGGCGCCTCAAGGTTGTCGGTAAAGTTTAGTTTCACCGTTACTTGATAGTAAAAATCACTTTAATGTGATTTAATAATGCACTTTGATGTTATAGTAATTTATTATCAGTGTAATTAACTTCATTCATCATTGATCTTGGTACTACTAACTGTTAATAAGCGTTAAGTGGTTGGTTACAACCGACTAAATATTCATTTAGTTCATAGCTAATTTTCTTCTTGAATAAAAATTTCTTCTCACTACCCCCCCCCCCTACATCCAATCCACTTGGAGAAAATTATCAAAATGTTTCTAGCTCATCCTCTGTAGCACTTTTTTCACTGATAACTGAACAATAATTGAATTAAAACTAATGATTTTAAGAGGTTATATAAAGTATTCATTATTGGAAAATATTACCTCAAACCTTATTAATGAAAATATTATTATGGGATTCGGTTTACACATCTACTGAGAACATACTCCACAGTATGTAAATGTTAGTCACGTTTCTAGCTCTGGAGTCATTGAAGAACATGATATCAGAATTTAGAAAATGCAACGTAATTCCACTTTGTAATTTGTATTTAACAGAGGATCACAAATCGTATATATGATTCATTTGTTGAAGAAAATGTAACAGAGAGAATACATATAACTAACAAAGCTGACAGTATCAACTTTGTCGTTTCATTATTTCTTATTTTCTCATCTAAATACAATTCTATATAGTAAGACTTTAGTTATCTTTTTAGATTTTGTTCAAGAATTTAGATAACCTTACTATCATGATAAACTAAGATAGATTAGGGTGTTATCGAAGTGTATTGCTTTAGCATAGTGTTATAAAAGTTGTGTATCTACATTCAACAATATGTTACTTTATACAAACAAATCATTGATTAGTACATATTTTGTTTGATTGGATATATCACAGATTGATGTTGGCAGGGTACCATTGACAACAAAGGAGCACTGGACAGCTGTTTCTTTCTAGTGTGGAACTCCTCATCAGTGCGCATCCCAGATTCCGCACCAGGGGCTTCAGGTTGACGCGAGCTCCCAACCATCTGCACCACTGGGTCGGCATCAAATGGTATAATTCTCACTTCCATCAATTGAACATATTTTGTTATTAATATTATTTGTACAATATATTCATTATAACTCAAATAAAAAAAATTAACGTTCGATTGGGATGGTTATTTTTGTGGAGATTGGTTATTTTATTTAATTGGATATATCACAGATTGATGGTGGCAGGGTACCATTGAAAACCAAGGAGCACTGGACAGCTGTTTCGTTCATTAGTGACTAACTCCAGGATGTTCCTGAAGCTCTAGTGAGATGTCGTGACTGGTGGAGTTCAGACTTGTCGGGAGTGAGACAGTTATCACCAATGACAATAAATGATCGTCGCGCTATATATATCACAAATTGATGGAAGTGGGAATTCTACCATTGGATGCCGACCCAGTGGTGCAGATGGTTGGGAGCTCGCGTCAACCTGAAGCCCCTGGTGCGGAATCTGGGATGCGCACTGATGAGGAGTTCCACACTAGAACGAAACAGCTGTCCAGTGCTCCTTTGTTGTCAATGGTACCCTGCCGACATCAATCTGTGATATATCCAATCAAAAAAAAAATTAAGTTTAACATCATTCAACATCCAATTAAATTCATTTCAAATTATCGAAATGTTAAGGTTATTCATTAACAAATCAATGTCAATCAATCAATTGATTTTTTTATTATGATTATGAACCTAGCAACACATAATAGTAATATTAATATATTAAATAGAACTTAAAATTAGTAAGTAACTAGTAACTAAATAAGTTGTTATTTTTAATATTCTAAATAGATACATTTTATCTATCTCATATGATTAACTGTTTCTAACCGAATAATCGTTATTACGTATGACAATTTCCATTGTGTAATGAAGATGAATATATGTTGAACTAATATCAACTCTAAAGTATAATAGTTGCATCCAGATGATATTTCATAAGAAAAGAACAAAATGTTCTTTTTGGATTCCATGACTATTCACATACCAAGCTTAATAAACACTTGTAGCTGATTGCCAGTATCGAGGTAATCGATACGGAATATACATTCGTTAATAGAAACTGATTAATGATGATTAATAACAATTGGAAGACTTACAGCCATACGAAGCAGTTTGAAGCATCATTACTCTGTAAAATATAAGTTATAATAACATGTAAGACCATAAGAAGGCATTAAAGAACTTTAAGAAAAATAACCATCGAATGATATTACTTCCGGATAAAGAAGCATGTTTTGTTCTGATGAACACGCTTGATTACATTGCACAGATAAATTCTATCCTAATTAGCAAATCAAGATTAGAAGTTGATGAATTAAACAAAGATTTGACTTATTCGGCAGAAAAATGAATCACCAATCTATTAAAGGAATTAATTGACAACATGATATGCGATAATTTAAAGTCACGATGGTCTAGTCTGCCGTACCTACTGTGCATTAACAGAATACTGTACTCTAACTTATTTTATTAATGATAAGTTCACTTTAGTACAAAGTGGCTCAATGGCTTACAGAGAGACTTATATCTGTCCGTCAACCATTAGTTACGTTTTCCTTAAAAAACTTCATTCACTTGGCTAAAAAAATGAAGTAAACAAATATTTATGGTAAGTCTTTAGTTTCCTCTAATGTAACACCTTTATTTACCACCTTATTTACCGCCTCTCAAAACCATAGACGTTATATACCAATATCAGCTTCGCTACCAGTGGCTGATTTTAGGCATATTGTTTCATCAAATTGATGGTGCTACAATGCGTAGTTCATTAGGTTCTACTTGATAGATATCTTTGTAGCCAGCCTTGAAAATGCAAAGCTCAAATAGTGATCTGGGAATTGAGGCATTATTCATGGTATGTTGGCGTACATTTGTCGTCAGTGATAATAAACGACATGAGAGTAACTCATTAAAAACAACAACAAAGCGCATACAGATATTCAATTTACAACAGAGATTGAAAAGGATAATAAATTTCGTTTCCTGGATATTACCATGTAATAAGGGAAGACGGTTGAATACAGAGGTCGATTACATGGGATGCATTACTCTTACACTTTAATAACTTTAGTCCAATTCAGTACAAAATAACACTGGCAGAAATGTTATTTTTCAGTGCAGAAAAAGTACACACTACGGATAAGTTAGTTGCGAAACTTATTAACATCAAACAATGAGAAAGAATGACTACCCAAACAAATGGATTGAAGAATACAGTAAACATAGCCTGATAAATCAAACGTAATCACAGTCTTGAGAGAGCCTTACTTTAAAAGTGATCACGTTACGGAAACAATGAAAAGAAGACACAACACAGTAGTAGCGAAAACTCATTACGCTGCAAAGTTAGCTATATCGTATTAAACATGTTCTCTTAACCAGTTGTAATCGACAGATACTCTTCCTATGTTGTTACTAACTGTTAGCATGAATTTATGTGTGCCAGCGAAAACAAGTAAATCAGCAGAACTGTAATATGAGCCTACCTGCGATTTCATGAACATTGTGCTAAAATATCTACAATCTAGGGTAATAAAAACATAAAATAACACAATCTCCAAACTTCTGATTGACACAGGAAACTATTAATTTTCTTATTAGTACTTAGAATTCTGAATTACAGTCATGTAATAACACAGTGAGAACTCAGAAATAGTAGTAGTAGAAGTCTTAGTAGCAGTAGTAGTAGTAGTAGTCGTAGCCGTAGTCGTAGTCGTAGTCGTAGTCGTAGTCGTAGTCGTAGTCGTAGTCGTAGTCGTAGTCGTAGTCGTAGTCGTAGTCGTAGTCGTAGTCGTAGTCGTAGTCGTAGTCGTAGTCGTAGTCGTAGTAGTAGTAGTAGTAGTAGTAGTAGTAGTAGTAGTAGAATTATATTGCGATAACCAGTAATAAGAATCAAAAGCAGCCGGCAATCAGCACTCAGCAATCCGATAATCCTGTAATTACATGTAATGAGGAATCTAACCAGGGATATATACATATATATATATATGCAGCTGATAAGAAACTACCTACATAAAATGAATTTATCTTTATTCTACACGATTAGTTGTTCTGTCTCTATTCAATGTATATGATGTATAACTTGTAATAATCAAATAGATTGACAAATATACTTTTTTTCTTGTCTTCTTTATACAGTCAAAGATAACATTGTTATTGTTGTTGTTGTTTTGTTTATTCAAATAGAAAATATGCATGATTTGAATGTGACAATTTTACGCGCTATAACAACTCAACAAAAACGTTTAACTATAAGAAATAAACAACTTTATTATTTACCAAATAGTATTGAATTTCTTGATTGGCTTGTTGTATTAGATATACGTTCAAATAATTTAACAAATTTACCAAGTCTACCAAAAACAGTAAGTTTTTTTCATCTTCTGTGTTCTTTTTTTAGCTTTTTCTTTTCTTTTCTTTTCTTTTGATCGTCTCTACTGTTTGTTTCTTTTTTTTAGCTTGAAATATTGAATATTGGTCATAATTGGTTTAGAACAATACCTGATACTATCATTACTTTAACATCTCTTAAATCAATCAGTATGTATAGTAATCAACTACAAACAATTTCAAATAGATTTTTCGGTAAGGAACATTTATTATTAGAGATTTGAAGAATTCTAGAACAACAATATTTATAAAATGCCTTGAATTCAATTGGTATTTCGTTGTGTTCAATCTCCTTAGCTAGATACATGCTATTGATTTTCGATAAATTAAAATATTATTACACATATTGATTTTGTTGCTAAGTGAAATATTTAACGGATAACATTAGATTGCGTAGATAATGAAACCGTTAAAAAGGTGAATTATGAATATTCATAAATAAATTCGATGAATATTCTAAAGTTTAATTACGTAATATGAGAAAAGATTCAAAAAATAATTCAATTGGTGAAATAAAAGTGAGAGTTCAAGTCACTAGTTAAAATGATCCGATTACGTAATTATGAATACGTTATTGTTATGAATATATGAAGAAAAATAATAAGATAATAATGTTAAAGTGCAACTCACCGATTTCCCGTTTCCAATAGTACACAAAAGAATGTTTCCAGAATACTTTGAATTCAATTGGCATTTTAGTTGCATTCAGTCTCATCAGCTACATATATGCTATGCATTTTAGATAACTCAATATATTAATACACAAATAAACATTCCCTCTTACCAAACTACTGACACTTTACACAATATGATATTTAATAAATCAAACAATAGTCGACATTTATCCTTTTCATATCACCTCCATTTTTCGTATTTACTAGTTCATATGTATTCACAACACCAGATGCATTAAAAAAAACAAAAAGACTGGCCTTTTTACGATTTATTGAACATATCCCGAGGAACTTATGTTTGGATGAAGAAAACACTTTCACAAGTTCAATTACACGTCATTTGTCAAACACAGAAATTGACGTCGATATAACAATTTGTTAGGGATTCGAAATCCCTAGAAATACAATTGTTCATTTTATCAAGTTGTATTGATTTTTTACTAACATGATTTGTAAACCTTTATGTGAGCACATTTAACAACATTTAATTGTATTATTAAAAGTGTTGATAATTTTATTTGATGAATAATTATCATGATTATTTTGTATATATAAACGAATGTGTAAAATATAATCCGATTCCGAATCTTATTCCGACCTGTCTGGTTAATCTATTGTCTTATTCTTCTATCTCCGGCTTGGGACTGAGTGGGCTTAAGCGTCTGCTACAACCAACCGATCAACCAGGCACATTTCAACAGGCGTCTGCTACAACAAACCGATCAACAGGACCAAAAAACTTTTTCTCACGTTATAACAGTGGCGACGGGGGTAAACTCATCAAAATGTCATTTACCTTTGAACAAGTTGAAGCCTTGCTGGAACACCAAGAAAAACGTTATGAACAGTTCCAGATGCGCGTACTAGAAATCTTAACCCGGCAAATGAATCTTACTCAGAAGCGGCTATCAGAAAACACATACACATCCCATGCCGATTCCATCATCAATTCTATCAATCAATTTCATTTGGCTGGTAGTACATCTGATTCTTGGTCTATGAAATACAAAGACTTGTTCAAGGTTGATCCTGAAAAAACTGATGATGCAATTCCTATCATAGTTCCCCAGGTAGCAGTAACATTGCCGGAGCTTAATGACATTAAATCGCCTTGCTTGACAGAAGCATTTCTGTCCCACGTGCCTAGTGCTGCTGTGCCGGAGAAACAAGTCTCACTGGAGACATTTGCCCAAATCATTCCAGAGGTGGAACAATCATTGGGTGATAAACCAGCCGCGGCAACAGAATTATTCACAAAATCTCACAGTGCTTATCCCAGCGGACGTGAGCGGAGCATAGCCGCCAGCCCAGGTCAGAAAGTCATCTCGAGAACCGTGTTCAGATCGTCTGTTGAGCCCAACAAGCCACCGTATTCAGCGCAGAGGTGCATTAAAAATAAGAAAATTGCTACTGTCGTAAATGCACGCTCCAGACACGGTCAGGTCCTCGACTTCCCAACTCATCTGCGAAGTTGTATCACTACCGGCATAAAGACTATGCATGTTCAATGTAATGAAGTGTTGTTCCTGTTACTACATAAAGATCCCACTACATTCCGTGGAGGAGGAGCCTAGTGGTAGATTGTAATTTCCCAGTTTTCGATGCAACTAATCATATCTCTTTTTCTTTTCTTGAGTAAATTGTAGTTTTCACTTGACTTCCACAAAGCTGAACTGGTCTCAAGAAACGTATCATCATTATCCTCATTTTTTCAAAAAGGGGAGGTGTTAGGGATTCGAAATCCCTAGAAATACAATTGTCATTTTATCAAGTTGTATTGATTTTTTTGTAAACTTGATTTATAAACTTTCATCACTTTTATGTGAGCACGATTGACAACATTTAATTGTATTATTAACAATGTTGATATTTTCATTTGATGAATAATCACTACGATTATTTTGTGTATATAAGGGAATGTGTAAAATAGACTCTGAATCTTATTCCGATCTTATTCTTCTATCTCCGGCTTGGGACCTAATGGGCATAGAGCAGTCGCGAATTATTAACTAGGCACACTTCAATAAGCGTCCGCACACAACAAACTGATCAACCGACAAAACCTTTTTTCACACGTTATAACACAATTACTTTCAAACTTATCAATAAACAACATAAATCGATTCTATTTAAATGTTTGCCGATGGTTATTGCAGATTAGGAGATTAAAATCTGACCTTTATAATATTCAAAAGGAATTAATAGTCAGCCTTCAATTCCTCTGATAACACTAAATTGATGATCCAGTTTCATTTTCCAGTTATTTAAAACAGGAAGTAGGCAAGTTATACTCTTACATTTCTATCTTATTCCTTTTTATTCATATGTTCATAACAATAGCATATTAATAATTACATAATCGAACCCTTTCAACTATTCACTAGATCTCTAAAATCAATAGCATGTATGTAGCTGATGAAAACTGAATACAACCAAATATCGATTGAACTCAAAGTATTCTGTAAATATTGTCGTCTTTGTATTTTTCAATATTCATTAATTAAAATAAATAAAATATGGTTCCTTCACTTCTTTTTTCCTCTTATTCAATAGAACATTTAATGAATCTTGAATATCTCAATTTTAATCATAATTATATCAATACATTGGACAGTTCAATAGACAAGTATTCAATATAAATTTCATTTGTTTATCCTTCCCTCTTTGTTTGCTTATTTTAATATTAGTTTAATTCATTTAAAATATTTATCAATTTCACATAATCAATTAACAATGTTACCGGAATCATTATGTTCAATGCTCAATAAATTGGAATATTTTAATTTAGGTTATAATCAATTATTAATGTTACCATATAATTTTGGTTTATTAAAAAATATGAAAACACTTATATTACATAAGAATTTTTTAACAAGATTACCAGAGGTAAGAATTTTGATGAAGTAAAACAAAATAAAAAATTAATTAAATTTTAGACATTTGGACAATTGAATTCATTGAAATATTTAGATTTAGCTGGTAATAACTTACAATTGTTACCATCTAATGTAAGTTTAGTTGCTAAGATAAATTATTATTTTATTTTTTTGATGAAAAGATAGTTTACAAAAATAAAAAATAAAAACGTAATGAACAATTACCAGTAAAAATAGAATGAGAAATAGATTATGTAATCAAAGGCACGTTACATGAACTTACTTTATTCTAGCATGATAATGACAGGTTAATTGAGATTGTTTTTTTTTCACTATACGGAAGTTAGGATGGAAGTATTTGATGGTAACAGAATTCTTTAAGGTGGTGTGGAAGTGGTAGTTTATGTTTATTGATTACTATAGAAAAGACATCTACCTACTACATATCTACTACCAATTCATGAAGCGTGTTTAGATTACATAATTTTTTTAAAACATCACCTAGTAATGTTATATCTGGAGTAATAGGGCTAATCACATTGTATAGGAATATGGTGTGTAACCTCAATAATACAAGTCAGTGCCTGAAACACGTCGAATCTAAACGCCACCAGTTACCACTTTTCACATGAACTTACAATATATCCTTAAGTTATCCATTAGTGAGCTGATTATTGATAGAGGTGGGAATCCAAGGACTATCAACCAGCAAAGTGATGCAGTTGACTAGACGTTAGCCGTGAGACATGATGGCTATAGGTTCAGTTTCATGGAGGATTTGAAGGTGCCTATAGCTACGGAGTTCCATACAACAAGGATGTAACTGTCCAGTGATTCCTGGTTTTCAGTAGCGCCTACCAACAGCAATGTATGACGAGCTTAATCAACATATCGATATTACGAAAATTTTAATTGGTAAACCAAAACTTGATCTTTGTATCCTAAAGGAGCCAGTGGCTAACTTTCATTTGCTATTGTAGCAAACAGATTCGTGATTCTATCGTCTTTTTTCATGATCATACCTCCGAGATTCGTAGTGTCTCATTTCTGTTTTTGTTTATCTTCATCTACTCCCAACGAATTCATGTTTATAATTATACCATTATGTATTTTTCACTATTCTCGAGAGCTGTCATTCTTACATGACCCTAAAGGGTGGTTTGAGGGTAGTCGGCAGGATACCCTAAACCCATGTTTTGTGCTCCTTAGCACTCACCAACAATGCGTACCTTTAGGGGAGCACACGTTCTTTCACAAATTATTGGTACGCCTTGCTGACGAATGCCAAATAGCACGAAACCTTGGTCAGCAGTTTCGTACCAACTATCCCCTTCAAACCATTAGCCGTCTCTTCATATTGTCAGCAATGTAATAAAAGTGTTTAGTAATGCCAAATGTAGGCAGCCTATTTACTTAATAAATTCAACAAAAAAGATTCTTTGATACTGACAAAACATGTAAAAATGAGATGAGATCAAAGTGTAAGTAACATCTTGATAGATGACAGTCAGTGTAGGTTTTTTTACTACAGAATCTTCATTGGCTCACACGTTATGAAATTGGACAAAAGTGTTTAATTTCTCCTTGGGTTTAGCATTTGAAATGAGTGTAAGACCATTGAAACTAGACTAACTTCCAACAATTGCTACTGAAAAGCCATTCATTTTAAATTAATATTAGTACGAAGAAGAAATGAGCATATAAATAGTAAGATCATAGGTACTTTCGTAGAAGACACTAAGTAATGACAGAAAAGCAGCAAAACAACACTTTGAAGTAATTACCGTTAATAGATGAGTGGAGTACTTTTACTTAAACAAAGTATACCATTCCCTTCCAGAAAAATAAGAATATAGACGATTCGTTATTCATCTTTTCTTGTTAACACCAGCATGTTTACTTGTTAAGGCAAATTTTATGACAGAGTCAAAGGTGAAAATGATGTCAAGTGTCTTGAACATACTTCGTGTCGTCTATTAAACTAAACACTATATTAAGATTTAGGTTATTTACCATATGCTATAGAATGCTTCTACTGCATTTGTGCTCAGACTAATGTTTACATAGTTATAGTCCCTTCAGTGTTTTGAGAAATGGAATTGTTATTACTAAAATGGAAATTAATAATTTAAGCTACTAGATACCCGCACTGATATTAGCTTCGTTTTCATTATCTTCTATAATTTCTGCGTAATATTCATTGGAATGAATTCATTGAAGATATAAGTTGATATGTGACAAAGAAATTAAGCACATTTCCTAAAATGGAGGGGATTTGAAATATCATCAGGTCCTACATATTGTCATTCAGTCCTTAATTACTGGGAAGATATAAAAAGGTAACATGTTTATTCTTCATGATGATGCCAACAATGATATTTTGCAAAATACATGGGTATATATACATTTTTAAAGCATCTTTAAGAATCATTCATTCAAGGCATAAATCATTTAATAAATATCAAATATACGATTTGTTCCCTTCGAGAGTCTGAAAAATGCAGTAATGATCACATTTGCAAAATACATTGAATTCAATTGGTATTTGGTTGCATTCGGTCTCATCAGCTACATACATGCTATTGATTTTAGAGATCTAGTGAATAGTTGAAAAGGTTCGATTATGTAATTATTAATATGCTATTGTTATGAACATATGAATAAAAAGGAATAAGATAGAAATGTATGAGTATAACTTGCCTACTTCCTGTTTTAAATAACTGGAAAATGAAACTGGATCATCAATTTAGTGTTATCAGAGGAATTGAAGGCTGACTATTAATTCCTTTTGAATATTATAAAGGTCAGATTTTAATCTCCTAATCTGCAATAACCATCGGCAAACATTTAAATAGAATCGATTTATGTTGTTTATTGATAAGTTTGAAAGTAATTGTTATATCGACGTCAATTTCTGTGTTTGACAAATGACGTGTAATTGAACTTGTGAAAGTGTTTTCTTTATCCAAACATAAGTTCCTCGGGATATGTTCAATAAATCGTAAAAAGGCCAGTCTTTTTGTTTTTTTTAATGCATCTGGTGTTGTGAATACATATGAACTAGTAAATACGAAAAATGGAGGTGATATGAAAAGGATAAATGTCGACTATTGTTTGATTTATTAAATATCATATTGTGTATAGTGTCAGTAGTTTGGTAAGAGGGAATGTTTATTTGTGTATTAATATATTGAGTTATCTAAAATACATAGCATACATGTGGCTGATGAGACTGAATGTAACGAAGCACCAACTGTATTCAAAGTATTCCGTTAATATTGTCGTTCTTGTATTATTATTCAACGTATCAAATACACATTTACCCATCGAATCAATTTTTTTTTATAAAGATTTATTATACATTTACATCTGTGGAATCGTCCAAAATATCAATGAATACTTTACTTTTAAACTATTCAACGCATAGAATACGATCTAATCATCTAAGCTTATACATCTTCATCACCATCCTAAAATAATTCATTTCTTAACAACAAAACATTAAAACAAATTCAATTAATCAGTTAACTTTTAATTAATAAATGAATATTAACTATGAAATCAACTAATCCTTTTCAATTGATTTCATTCATCTTGTCATTTCTTATTGTTATTCTATCTTTTCATTATAGTTTAAACAATTGAAATTAACAGAATTCTACACTGAAGCTAATCCATTCACACGTTATGATCTAGTTCCAGTAATTTATGAAGAGAATATTCTTACATTGAAAGTATACTGAATGTTATCAGCTTGATTTTCCTTGTTTCTTGTTTTTTTTTTTTCGTTTTCATTGTAGACATGTTCTTTTTTTTCTTTTTTCTTATAGGAAATTGTTCTTAGAAAATTATCTAAGCTTGGATTAATCAAGTAATAAGTAGTTTATATTGAAATTAATAAAAAAAAATCTCAACTATTATTTGTATTATCTAGTATTGGTTATAGTAATCTTTGGTTAGAAAGTATTATAGGAGCAAAATTATGGCAATCAGCTGGATATTGTGCTTTATGTAGAAAACCATTTATAACTTGGTGGGTTGAAGGTGTTCAATTTGTAGAACGTAAAGAACTAGTAAGTTTTAAAGTAATCACTTTATGTATATAAATATATGTATACATGCGTATAGTGGTATTAATTTTATAATGTGATATGTTTTATATACATGGTCTGTGTGTTATATCTTCAATAATCGGGCTAATCACAGTGTATAGGAACATAGTGTGTAACATCGATAATACCAGTCAGTACCTGCAACATATCTACCCTACAACTACTAATCACCAATCAAGAACCAAAAATTCAAGACAATTAAGCCAACCACCAGACAATCTGTGAATGAGTCAGTCAGTAGGATTTAGATTTCACTCATTCATTTATATATACATAAAACATAACCACTCATCGCACCAATGAAGAGAATAATATTTAAACACAACAGAAACAACAACGACTAAGAACTGGGTTAACTGGTTATAATTTCTGAATGACAAACGATATGATAACGGTTTATGTGACCAGTGTGGTGTTAGGGTGTTTGGTACATGTGAATAATACAAATGATATAATCGATTTTCATATACTGAAAATAAATGAAATGTTGTATAAGAAAGTAGTTGGGAAAGTTAACTACTCATCTTGAATTGCTTGATATTACACTGACAGCATAGCTTAAATTGTGATTACTCATTTTTATGTAATATTCATCAATTAAATGTAACTGGATTATAGTGTTGATGTTTGCAGTGTGGTTTAGTTACTTCTGTTTAAACACTATCGCTCTACTCATTAAAATTATGCAGATAGTTTAATGATTGACTAAGTTAACATGTAAACATTAGTGATATTTAAATGTGAATGTGAAACACCTTAGAAATCAGATTCATTTTATCTCTATTCTTAATATCTCGTTAGTGACTAACTTGTAAGGGTAGTTCCTATAGTATTAGTATGGAGACGAGATCAGTATAGTGCATCCATGTCGATTGTGTGGCAGTTACCCGCTGATGTCAGTGGATAAGGTCACCCATATATATATATATATATCGTAAAATGACTGGGTTAGAAATATCAGTCGTCGGGAGCTGGCTAAGTGATTTGATGTTAAAAGCATTTTCCGTAACGTCTAATGACCATTGTCTAGATTAACTAACAGGGTTGTGAATGTACACTGCCAAGGAGTTCCGCACTAGAATTAGACAGCTGTCCAGTCCTCTCTGGTTTACAATGGTACCCTGCCAACATCAGTGTGTGACGTATTCAGTCTACACTAAAATATTTTGATAAGAGTTATGTAAGGATAAAGGGACGATGATTAAGACGATTAGAGTAGATAACGGTGAAAGGTTTGATATAATTAAGAAAAATTTAGGATAGTTTACGTTAGATAGATTCCTATTTTACATCCCGTTTTACTATTGCGTACGTCAGTGGCCGTAAAAAAGCAAGTGGCTGCATACATTTTTGGAATGTACAGATCAGATTTGTGGATGTGGATGATAATTGTTTCCGCCTTATATAAAAGATAAACTTGTAAGCTATATGTAATTATGGATGATAATCGGCAAGTAATTTTAAAGAAGTTCTTAAGATCGATTAGATATCCTATGTCACTCAAGTTAGCAAAACTGGAACTTTTCAGCTGTTTCACTAATTCTTTGTGATTGATGTTCAACGACAGGATGACGTAGCTGTCTAATTGTACGCCCTACATAACTGGCTCCACTGGATAAGTTAAATTGATAAATACTCATAGACGTGGCGAATTCACACAGTCTGTCTTTAGTTAGTTCAGAAATCAAAGGTTGGGTGTAAAATATCACATTCACTTTGACTGCATAGAACATTTTTCGTAGTATGATTTTCAACGTCAGAGTTAGGATCTCGCTAGCGACGTTGTTTTTAAACTGTGGTTTTCAAATGAAGTCTCCTTCAGAGTAGTTGTTAACTTCAAGTTTTATTTTACCTAGTTCATGTGCTTAGTGTTGAAGTTGCTTGGATAACCAATAAAAACGATATTTCTTCACTTAATTGTTGTTTCCATCAAATGTTTCACTGAGATCTTACATGGAATATTTGTCTGTTTCTACTGCAATCTATAAATATTTAAAATGATTTATCATATTTCAGGCATAGAAATAACTAATTAGTTTACTCAGTTGTATAAAAGCTAAACCCTCACTGGAATGCCTGAAAGTCCTGGGCTGATAGTTTCTGGGATCGTGAATATACATTATTGGTATGATTCGCAGTTGGACAGAACTGCTGTTTAGTGCGCCCTAGTGCTTATTTATAAATCTGACTAGTTTGGTCCATGATGAAAAACTAAAATTAAGTTTGCAACCATAAACAGCATTCCTTAGTTGTTAAGCAATTGTAAGACAATTAGGTTTGGAAATAGTTTTCGTCAAAACAATAACAGATAGAAATCCACTAATAGCCTGAGGGCGCCAAGCATCGGTTTTGTCCCAATTTTAACCCAATAGCAATATGTCTTCACAATACAAACTTTTTCAAAACCTTCAGATCTTAGCACTAACAAATATGATTCTTAACATAGAGTTATTATTATCCTAATGAACTGTAAGAAAAAATACCTGCCTTTCTAACTGGGAAAAATTAATAAACTGGTCTAGCGGTTAAGTAATAGCTCTTAAACCTGAAATTCATTGGCTTGATTCTCTTGTAGGTATTTAAATGCATACTATTGTGTAGTTCCACACAAGTACATAATAGCTGACCAGTTTCGATTGCCGGTTTAATTCAAGTTATATGATGACACCAAATTCAAAAATATAACACTTAGACATATTCACGTTGATAATAAACATTACTCTGAAATTATCCAGATTATATTACAAATTGAATTAAACGTTAAAGTACAATGATATTCATTACAGTGAAATAATGGTAATATTTAAGATAAATCTTAAAAAATACAACGAATTTTGAATGCTACTTATAAGTAGGCAGAAAGTATTTGAGTTATTTTAGCATTTTGAATACGCTGCAGTGATTAGACCTTTTTGTCATACTTCACAAGTTGCTATTTCATTTGTTACGAATCATTTGTGTGTTGAAGAGAACTATTGACGCTCTGTGATTTAAATCAACTTGTAGTGTAGTGACACCGCATCTTTCCAAATGTGAATAGCATTACTCACATATAATTCTGCCTACTAATTAGTAGTACATCCGAAATTTATTGTTCTTTTTAAGTTGGATACACAATCGTATGTATCTTGTTGAAAGTTTTCAATTCATAATGTTATTTCTTGACGTTTCTTTTTGTTTTGTTGTAGATTAAACACAAAAAACTTGAAACGAATAAAAAATTCAGCCAAATCTTATATCCAATGAGAACATTATTTTGTAGTTATCAATGCTTAAAGTCAAGCGAAAACTGTTACGCGTTAGGCGTTGGATAGTGTTACTTTACACAGAGTTGCTTCATTTGCTTACTATACTGTACCGACTGCCAGCACAATTTACATTAGAATAGTATGGAATCAGAAATGATTTACTATTCCTCCTCTGTATCTTATTCATTGATAGAATTTTTATTGATTTAAAAATACAAAATGTTATATAAAGGAGAGTTAGAGAGATGACTGGGAGGGGATTCACAGTAACAAAAGTAATGCTACACATTGTATCCGTCTGCATTAATTTAGTTTTATAAATATGATTCTTAACATAGAGTTATTATTATCCTAATGAACTGTAAGAAAAAATACCTGCCTTTCTAACTGGGAAAAATTAATAAACTGGTCTAGCGGTTAAGTAATAGCTCTTAAACCTGAAATTCATTGGCTTGATTCTCTTGTAGGTATTTAAATGCATACTATTGTGTAGTTCCACACAAGTACATAATAGCTGACCAGTTTCGATTGCCGGTTTAATTCAAGTTATATGATGACACCAAATTCAAAAATATAACACTTAGACATATTCACGTTGATAATAAACATTACTCTGAAATTATCCAGATTATATTACAAATTGAATTAAACGTTAAAGTACAATGATATTCATTACAGTGAAATAATGGTAATATTTAAGATAAATCTTAAAAATACAACGAATTTTGAATGCTACTTATAAGTAGGCAGAAAGTATTTGAGTTATTTTAGCATTTTGAATACGCTGCAGTGATTAGACCTTTTTGTCATACTTCACAAGTTGCTATTTCATTTGTTACGAATCATTTGTGTGTTGAAGAGAACTATTGACGCTCTGTGATTTAAATCAACTTGTAGTGTAGTGACACCGCATCTTTCCAAATGTGAATAGCATTACTCACATATAATTCTGCCTACTAATTAGTAGTACATCCGAAATTTATTGTTCTTTTTAAGTTGGATACACAATCGTATGTATCTTGTTGAAAGTTTTCAATTCATAATGTTATTTCTTGACGTTTCTTTTTGTTTTGTTGTAGATTAAACACAAAAAACTTGAAACGAATAAAAAATTCAGCCAAATCTTATATCCAATGAGAACATTATTTTGTAGTTATCAATGCTTAAAGTCAAGCGAAAACTGTTACGCGTTAGGCGTTGGATAGTGTTACTTTACACAGAGTTGCTTCATTTGCTTACTATACTGTACCGACTGCCAGCACAATTTACATTAGAATAGTATGGAATCAGAAATGATTTACTATTCCTCCTCTGTATCTTATTCATTGATAGAATTTTTATTGATTTAAAAATACAAAATGTTATATAAAGGAGAGTTAGAGAGATGACTGGGAGGGGATTCACAGTAACAAAAGTAATGCTACACATTGTATCCGTCTGCATTAATTTAGTTTTATACTACGTGTCTCTAAAGCTGCTCAAATACAAAGGTAATGTATACAAAAGCAATTCTGTAGGTTAGGTTCTATAATTTGCATAATTTCAAAATATGATCTCAAAACAATGTTATCATAGTCAATAGCATATTCTAAATTGGCTAGCTTAGTATATGATAACAAAAGTATAAGACCAACCGCTGAACAATATATGATTGTTCATGGTCGTATAGTTATGGAATCAGATCTTCTAGGGTGGATATATGTCCTCATAACTGGTGAATTCCATATTAAAATAAGATATCGGTCGATTTTATCCTGATTTTCAGTAGTTGTCTAACACAGGTCAATTTACTCAATCTTATAATGTTTATTCGTTTACATAAACAAATATCATTTATTTGTTATTTCAATATACACTAGACAAAATAATACACATGTGAAAACATAAGTGTAAGCATAGCAACATACCCAAAGAAAAAAACATGTTTTTATAAACTGATTTTTAAATGAAAAATATCCTGTCTCTAGTTATCCACCCTTTTTTTTTAATTTACCTAAACCACACCATAGATCTTATGTACACTTACAGATAATTAACATGAACACAACCAACTCACATTCATACTTCCAGTATGAAGAAAAAAAGAAAGACCTGAATATTCTAATGAATAAACAAGGTGAAAAGTCATATCCATGTCCTTTTCTTCTAAATAGCTCTTCAAATCATTTCCAGCTGATAACACTGTCAATCTCATTTTTCCAAAGAATCATTTTCATGACATCAAATTACAATCAAAATGAAATTATTAGTTCAACATAGAAACAATGAAGAAATTTTTTTTAAGTGTTTTAGTTAATTTTATTTTGTTTTTCATTTAATTCAGTAGGTAAATACAATAAACCAAAACAATTATAAACATAAAGAATATTCTTCAAAATGGATTGTGACTAATATACGGAATACAATTGGCGTGTTTCGTCCTATTTGCGACTTGTCGAAAAAATTCTCCTCAGGTTGTACATAGTGATGAATGAACCAAATTATGATAATGCAATAGGAAGGTAAAGTTTGTCGGAGGTATATGATACATTTGTGCGATACATTTCAAACAATCTGATCATGCACACCCTTGTTAAGGCATGAAATCATCCGACTCTGTGAATGTAACTTCAGTAATAACATCACTGCTATCATGTATTAAATGTCTAAAACAATTAGTCCGTTTGGTAAATTTTGATAATGCCATAAGAAAACGAAGTTTATCAGAGCTATGTGATATATTTACTCAATACGTTTTGAACAATCTGATCACACATACACTTGTTAAGGCATTTATATAAAAGAAATAATGGTTAAATGGACAAATTACAGCATAAGATAAGAAAACAAAGATAATAAGATTATAAATCTACCAGGGTAGCTTTAGTGAAGGTATAAGCACACAAGCAGGATTTGAACAACTGTATAGATATGGCTCTAACAAACTTACTATATATCTTGAGACATTCTTATGCACCGCCACAAAGGGTAATATAATAGCAATTTTATGGCCTGTCTCAACCAAGTGTTTAGCAACAGACATTGTAGGTTGCTTAACCTGTACTGTAATTTTGTCCTTCGAGTTCATTTGTTTCTACAGACATTTAAGTATGTGTTTAACTACGCTTACATGAAGATCACGACTACTCCTTCCTCTGTATGACTCCACACATATCCACAAACTGATGGATACAGTGGAATGTGATGCATTCTTCTACCATTCTATTCACGTGTATTGTGAATCAGTGACCTAGACTTTTCAATTACAACTACCTTGGGCTGTAGGAAATGTCCTATAAATAACTGACTTTACACTTCATTTTAACACAAGGCTATTTGACTCCCCTCTGAGTGGTAATGTGATAGAGACTCATTTTGTAGATGCTAGAAATACAGTAGGTTTCACCGTACTGCAAACTTTTCATCGATTTATAAACATTTTTGGACATCCCTTTCAAAATTAGCTTTCCTGTCAACAGATTTTCATTTTCTACAATAATATCATTAGTACAATTATGATTGTTCCTAATGAATAAATCTTTCACAAAACCTTTTTACACTACCCACGACAGTAACTATAACAGCTCATATACTACCTTGTCCTCTCTCTGATCAGTTAATATATCTAAGTAAGGAAGTTGGCTATTCTTCTCCTCATCATAGGATAAACTTATATGATTTTGGACAGCAATTCATTTACTCAGTAAACTGTTTGTATCATCAATTTTCTCATAAAATGCAAGGATATCGTCGACATACCACCTGTAAATACATATCTCCTCTATTGAATCTCTAGGTAGCTTTTCATATTCTCTATATTTCACATCAGCTAACAATGGTCCTATAGAACTACCCATCGTAACTCCATCAATCTGTTGAAAATATTCACCCTCAAATGTGAACTAAAGTTATTAGAGAGATAGTCAGTGAAAGATTACTTGGCATGACATAGTCACATAAAATCTTGTTAGTCTTTTTCAGAGGAACATTAATAAACAAAGAATTTACATCAAAAGAACAAACTGTGTTTTCCTTGATATTAACGTCACATAAATAATCAACTAGCTTAGACGAATCCTTCAAAGAATTCTTATACGAGCTCCATTGTATAAGCTTCAGTTATTTTCTCAAACAGTTAACGAGATAATGTGTAGGCGACAGACGTATTAATAGAGTGAAATGTAGAAGAGGGTAAAAAAATGTTTTAAGATATCAAATTCCTCTTTGTTAATAACATTCATGTTTAGTAGTTTCACTAAAAGGTCAATTTACTTTTACTTCTAATTTATAAATTCCTTCAAATTTAACATCAGTTATGAATTTACTTTCATTACATAGGATGGTTAACACTTTACTACTGTAATCACATCTATTCATAATAACCACTCTAGATCATTTATCAGGTTGTAGTAGCACTATTGGAGGATTTGTTCATAACTCTTTTAGTGCTTTAAATCAAAGAGAAGTTAATAAGCTTCTTTTACTTTTTTCTGGAATTGTTGACTTCATGAGCTATATCTATTAGCTTAGCTTTACACCAACTTTGATTATCTTACGACGTGAGAACTAGAGCATTTAGTTGGTCATAAAGGTTCTTATATTGGGTATTAACTGCTTCTTCAGGTATGTATGTTATAGGTATTCGAAAATTAATGCCAAGTGAGAGTGTCTTCTTTTCATGGGTAGATAATACGATCGGTGATAAATTAGTTAGATATATATAGGGATTGACTGGAAACAAATCAACGTGGTTCTTATCGTTACATGATATATCCAGATTTTTCCAAAATCTATATTTAGTTTTTTCGATAATGGTACTGCACTGGTCTATGAATTTATGTGACACACTAAAGATACATCATATGGTACAAAAGACGTATGATAATAATCCAAAATGAATGAATGTTTAACGCTAAAGTATCTATGCATTTAGATTACAGTCTATGAATCTGAGATGGTTAGTGTCAAGATGCTGTGAACATCAATCAGGTTATACATCAGTTAACAGTGTCAGGGTGTTCATGATTATCATTCGAATAAATGTATATTATTGAGGGGAAGGGGAGTTAGATGGGGTGAAATATAGGTAAACGTTATGCTGAACATTTGAAATCCCAGGAAATAAAGCAAAACTCTTGTTAAAGAATTTCATACAGGTATTTCTCTTTATGAACTTCAACAACAGTTGACGTAGAATAATATGGATTCATTTGTATTTCGTTGGTTCACACCAGCTACATTACAATCATAATTTCATACCGAATTTTAACGTTATAATAGGTAACCAAGTGCACTGGTAATAGAAAATAAAGAACTTGGAATATCCCTTCTATATGTACTTACGCAAAATATAAATATATATATAACGACCTTTTATTTTCATAGTCATGTTCATGAATCTTTGAGGATATCCATGTAATGAAGCACACAGTTAAACTTTACTTTCTGCTGAAAGAAGTTATATTTAAAACTTGATCACTAAAATTTGATCGGCACCAAAAGTTATATAATGTGTGCTTGGATATTATATCAGTGATCGCAGTCAGGAGGTCGACAATGACTTCATCATTAATATCAATGTTTGACAATTGTACGCTATAATATATAATACGTGCTATTGTTGAATTAGATGAGCCACTGCCTACGAAAGTCAAATTAGATTATGTATTTGAAGACCACCGGTAGGTGCGAAATGTGAACCAATGAGTCTACAAGAGTACATAAATTATCCACCTGTTTTGTTAAGAATAATGTCATATATATACATATACATGGACGATCGGTGTACAGCTGCACCTAAGCCATCGTGTACCATGTTCTACGTTGTCTATAAATAACTGTTTGGCTGAGCTGTTATAGTTTAATCGGTTTACCAGTAACGTTATCAACTGTTTTCTGTTTTTTTCGCATAACATAATGGATGAACCAAAGCTTCCAGAAAGATCAGTGTATGTCATATTGAGTCAGATATTCACCCGATATCACAGATAACTACTTAAGAAATAACGTTAGAATAATGACTTTTCGATTGTTTTCTGCTGTGAATTTAACAAAAAAACTAACTTCATACTTATTTTGAGTTAGAATTTAATAATACTAATTGATATGAATTAGACGACCATTAAAAACCACAAAGAGCTAAACAGATGTTTCGTTCTAGTTTAGGACTCTTCAAAGTACACATACATGAACTTACTAGGGATCGAGCCCAAGAACCTCGGGCTTGAGTTACTTAGCTATGACGTGAACAAATGACAATAAATTCCAAGAAACACATAAACATATAAAACATTTACACGTACACTTTAGTAGTGTTGAATAATTTGTTATGTAGTGTGACGAACAGTTATTGTTATTACTGTCTCACTTCTGACATGTCTGAACTCTACCTGCAACGACTTCTTTAAAATTTAAGGACGTCGTAAAGTTAATCACTTGGAAGCTGATTATTGTAATTGAATTAAGGTGGTCCCGTGTAGATGGATATTTAGTTTAATTGTTTGTATCCGTAATAGACTGAACTTGGTTATGTACTACAAAAGATCAGAGAGCATTAGACACATTGGGAATGAAACAATTGTCATCAGTAACGTTGACCGATTTTCGAGCTGCATCACGACGTGATAAAAATGGGAATTTCTTCATCAGACGACAGCCTAGTAATGCAAGTGCTGAAGCACTTTCTATGAGACCAGCAAAGCATGAATTTGTTTCCTTGGTAGAATCGAGACTATACACAAGTAAGAAGTTCCAATTATTAGTACGAAGCTGATGTACAGTGCTCACTGATTTTCAATGGTACTCAAACAATATCACTCTATGATGATTACAAGCAACTAAGCTCAATATCTATCTTTAGAAAATCGCTTTAGTTTTAACTAACCAACGTATTCAAATGTCAATTTTAACTTTAATCATTCTCATATAGAAATTCGCTTCACATTTTGATTACTTGGCATTACATACAGATATGAAATAGGCATAAATTGACATTACATTCATACTAAATATGAATTCTGATATTGAAATACATCTACAATTTAATCACAATATAAGTAAACTGTTTTGTATATTTTAAACAAAATACTAATTCATTCATTTGAAAACAAAAATATTTAACTTAATAAATTTTGATTGGTTAATTATCCTACTTAAATAAAATAATAAGTAGTAGTAGTAGTAACATGCATAAGAGTAGTAAAGATATATTGTCATACATTTTCATTTAAAATGATTCAGTATTGAAAACTACAGGTGAAGAAAGAAGTTAAATTGACTCCATTTACACAATTAGCTACAATGATGTGGGTAGAAGTAATCTTCTCCACTTTTTATAGACATAAACTTGATACGTATTAAGTACGCAGTACACATGTTACAATCATAATAGTGTTTTTCTGCCTACTGTACTAACGACTATTAAAAACTTTAATGGATTATCATCTTAATGAATTAAATGTTCCACCTGAAATACATAAACACATGAAAAGTCAAGTACCTTTAGCATCACAAACATCATCATCATCAAGCTCCAGAAAGTTAGGTAGGTCAGTGTCATTTCTATTTTTCTCGTTTTTTATTCAACCTGGTAAAAAAACAGTTGTATACAGGTGAAATGAACTATCTGACTATGACGCTAAGTGTTGTTATTCAAATCTTGGAACAAGTACACTAGTCTTAATAGTATTATATACATGCCATAATCTGAAATATTAACTGTCATGAATCTAGATCAAGCGATTATAATTAATCATTTAGAATCGTCTTAGACTGTACTCAGTCACCAGTAACCAGAACACAATATGAAAAGAAAATTTTATAAAAAACATAAATTAAATTAGAAAGTACCATTATTACTAAAAATCTGGGTGTTATATTCACTCTATGGTCCACTTGACAGAATTCTGAACTCGTTGTTATATATTTTTTTAAACTTACCTGGTACACATCTGCGTACTTGGCTTTCAGATGTACTCTTTGTATGAAGTTTAGTCATTTTACTACGGTTAGCCGGATTAAAGTAGGCAAAGGGAAGTTTATAGGCTTTAACCATTGGTCCACGGCGCCACAATATAATAGGTTAATCATGCTTAATTTTCTAATACGATCCATTAATTCTGAGTATAGACTACAAAGCAATAACAACCATCTTCTATTTTGTTACTTATCATTTTTTTTATCATCAAACTAAATAATAATCGAGCCCTAATATACAGTAGTCACCTAATGAATAAATGAAAATACATAGAAAGTATTAGGTAGCAGCTGAATACACTTTGAAGAACAAAAGCAAACTATGTCAAATGTTAATTTATTCATTTTATATCATGTAAAAACTTTATTTTAGAATGTATTAATAAATCAAATGAAAAGAAATTCACTAAAGACCTTATTACTTACAAGGATAATTCCAATATAAACTTCAAAGTGATAGAAATACAAACAATCAGAGCGAATGTTCAGAATAATCATGATGATGATGATGATGCAGATGATGATAATCATAGGGAAGTATGGAATAATCAATGTGATTTTTTTTTATCTATTCTTGGTTATGCTGTTGATTTAGCAAATGTTTGGCGATTTCCATATGTATGCTTTACAAATGGTGGCGGTAAGATCATATTTCACTCATTCATTTCTGTTGTATCATTCATCGATGAATGAAGTTAATACTTATTTGACTCCTTATCAGATATCAGTTGGTTTGTTTTAGAGAAGATGAATTGTAGCCAGAAGTGAAAACGTTGAAAAATGTTTCGTTTCTTACACCCTCCCCCTCACTCTTCTAGTGTTGATAATGATACGGACTCAATACTAAGCTATTTAGCTAAATTGGCCACTAGCTTAATTAATTAGTATAAACTTATTGGTAAGGGTATATAACCAATTGTTGATATGGATCCACTGGTTCAGTAAATAATGTATTGGAGTAAGAAAAAGCAGGTGTAACAACTGAGTCTTAATGTCAACCTGAATACTGCAATAAATGTAAATCCAGTTGACCAGTGATAAATAAAATAAGACGTGTGTTATAGAGTTCACTGCTACTATTCATCTTTATTAAAAAAAATAGAAGCATATAGTAACATCAAAACAATCAGTTCAGGATGCTCACGTAGCAATAAAGGTTGACCAACTGCAATTTTAAACATCAGTAATGGTGAAATGCATAATCTTTTGACTAATATTATTGCTAACATTCATATTTTCTAGTACGTTTATGGATAGAACGTTAGCACTTGAGGAAATAAAAAACCAGTACCAAATTCGCATACATGTGATGAGTCTCAAACAAGATAAGACATACCATTTAGATTCCACTTCTAGTAACAACCTACAATACTACCAAAGAATAATATTTAAATTCATTTTACCTGCTTTCAAATCAACATGCGTTTTTGAAATCAAATATCTTTAGTACACCTTGTAAACCAACTACATTTCATAATTTCACCTTCGACCTAGATGTATGCGTAAGTAATGTCGTCTTTTAAGTATAAGCGAATTGATATCTAAACCTGAAAAATATATGAACTGTCAGTAGTTGTAGAAACAATGACAAGCCTTTTGTTTGCTTTTGAATCACCGTTTGTGTAAAGGGCATGTGTATCTAACTAGGATGTATTTGGATCGCCTTACTGATCTGATATGGACTGAGGTTGATCAGTCTTTGCACAACTGTTGCTAGATAAACAATAGTAGGGAATGCGGTGGCATTTGGTACGAAGCTAACTGAGTTCTTGTCCCGGTGTGAACAACGCCACTGGGGTGCAGGTACGTCCAGATGACGAATCCCAAATAGGACTAAACGCGCCTCTTGGATTCCGTTTGCCAGCCACAATCTAAATCCTCTCGGGATGCACACGTGGCAACAGAGACTGATCAATTTTAGTCCATATCAAATTAATGGGAAGATCCAAATACATTTTAATTATAGGAAAATTGTCCGACTACTTCTAAATATCATATGAATGAGACAGACAATCATTATACTGAAATGGAATTTTCAACTGGAAGGGGAATCTCCTATAATCACTTACTTATGTAGAACTTTATCAATGAAATTGTATATCATGAGAAAATCTATATGCTGCTAAGATGTTCTATGTCTTTTACTAAAGACTACACTTACAACTCTGCATGTATTTTCTTGGCTTCTAAATTAATAACATACAATTAGTAAAATTTGTATGAAGAACATACGCTCTTTATCATTAATGTATTTCAAGAAGCTCTATTCAAGAAAATATAGGCCAATCTGAGCGACCTAACCTTTATACTAACTCTAAACCTTATCACTATCCATCATCTTAGGTACCTAATTGTAACTTTAAGTTGCTTGTTATCTCTTGATGGGTTCGTTAGCCAGATGTTTCTTTGTTTTAACCTTGAAAAACCTAAGTATTATTAAGAATAGATTTTCAAGCTACTTACAATGTTCAATTTGAAGTAATGTTAGAAGAGGTTGGCATTTAATTTGTATTTGTCACAAAATGATTCTAATTAAGTACCACTGAAAACTAAAAAGCATTGGACAACTATTTCGATCTAGTATGGAACTCCTAAACAGTGAGCATCATCCAACTTACCATAGAATTAAGTTAAGACCTTCATGTGTTACGACATTTGTTCAACTATCTACATTATTTAACTAGCGTCAACTTATTACCAATCAAATATTCAGCTCAAGTTGTGAGGCGAAAATGTTGAAGAAACTTGTGTGGAAAGGAAATAATATTCAACGTAGAAAAGATGTCAGATAAACAAACGTATTCAGTGAGCTTTCGCATGTACTAATTTTTAATCAAATGAAGGTATTGCATCAATCACTCTCAAATATCAATTGTGAGTTATGTAATAGTTTTATGGGAAATAATCAATAGAACTTAGGTTCTGCAATAAGCTAAGTGACTAAGTTGATGAAATTTAGTAAAGACTGTTTTTTTTATTTGCAGAATGGTTTCGGTTAAGTATTACTAAAAACTAAGGACTTCTATGATTGGAAAGCGCCATCTTGATATATATTATATAAACGAAAATTATTGATTCTGGATCTAAGTAGGATGTGGGTTAGATTCTCTTGTAAATAAAAGATGTGTACTATTGCGGAGTTCCATAACAAGAAAAAGCAACCGTACAAAAATTCATGATTTACACGGGTACCCAATCGATAAATTCAACCAACTAAAACTTAACACTTCACAAAACCACCTTAATTAAAATGATTTTGATCATTTTAATATTCTACAGTGAATAGTATCCAGTATTATATTTTAAAAAGTAGTGTATTACAATCGGAGTAATTTCCATATCCTTATTATTTAACGATTTTATTTATCTTTTCAGGTGCATTCTTGATACCCTACTTTATTGTAATGATTTGTAGTGCAACACCAATGTTCTACTTAGAATTAATTTTAGGTCAAAAACATCGTCGTGGCGCCATCTCTCTCTGGGATATCTGTCCTATATTTCGTGGTAAAATTTATTGTTATGCTTCTGTTTATTGGTTATGACAAATTTTAAAGTTAAATCATTATGTGAAGTGTAATTAATAAATCATTAAATTATGTAATTTGGCATAAGTTAGAGGACAGTACGAATTCTTCTGTTAATCGGTGCTTCGCTTCATAATGATCATACTCTAGATCAAAATAAAGTACACTGTGATGTTATAATGGTTTACTTATTATTTACAATTCATTAACTTTTATCGACTTAAACTAGATAATTGTTTATATGCACAGTCAAGTGGAAGAATGGATTGGTCTCCATTCGATATCAAATTAATTACATCATTGGTGATCAGTAAATATGATATGAAATTATACATAAAGTGTGTGTTACTGGATATTGTTCGGTCTTACGCAATCAAAAATGTTTCTAAGTTAGAGGTTTTGACCAAGATATTACTACTTGATGACTTAACTAGGCATTTTAATGATAAACCATCATCTGAATAGTATGGTTTTTGAGAAGGACTAGAGAGTCCACTTGTTCGAATTCCGTGAAACTTGAAGCGTCTAAGATTGAAGCACAGTTGGTTCTTGGTGTTTAAAGGTTTTTCTATTAACATCAGTTTTATAATAAATACTATCCTCAAATACTTAAACATAGCCACTATTTTTAGACGCTAGACCTAAAAGAAGGAAGAACACGGAAGTTTAAGAATAGAGTCATAATGCTGACCGTAAGGTGGTGTGATGATAGTTGATAGTAGTTCTTCAGTTAATCATAGATATCACTGTCATACAAGGAAATTAGATGTTAGAAAAGGTCAACTTAAGAATAACATATCTCATGTATCTTATGCAGATTTTCAGAATCAAGGGCAAGGTCTGAAACTTCTGAGTCTGATATATGATGATCTATTTGTAGAATGATTGTTTGTGATCAACCTCAAGCATTTTTCATTCGGTTTTAAGGCCACATTAACAGATTACCGATTCATTTTCGCCTTCAGATTTCGCTAGAAGAAGCTTTAGACATTGTGATCAACTGTGAATTGATAACTCCCCTCATATCGTTTACAGTATTCAAAGTGGACCGTCAATCAAGACAGAAACCCTCATAAAAGAGTATAATAAATAACACTTGATTTGTTTCTATGATTAGCTATACTTACTTACTTACTTATGCCCGTTACTCCTTACTGAGGAGCATAGGCCGCTCACCAGGATTCTCCATTTAACTCTGTCCTCAGCAATCCTTTTCAATTGTTACCAGTTGCTGTTCATCCTTTTAATGTCTGCTTCCAATTCTCGACGCAGCGTGTTCTTTGGCCTTCCTCTTTTCCCTTTCCCAACAGGATTCCATGTTAATGCTTGTCTCGTGATGCAGTCTGATGGTTTACGTAATGTATGTCCTATCCATTTCCAACGTCTTTTCCTAATTTCCTCTTCGGCTGGAAGTTGGTCTGTCCTCTCCCATAGTAAGCTGTTGCTGATGATTTCCGGCCAACGGAAATTCAGTAACTTGCGTAGGCAGTTGTTTATAAATACTTGTATCCGTCTGATGATGTTTGCAGTAATTCTCCAAGTTTCAGCTCCATACAGCAGGACTGTCTTCACGTTCGAATTGAAGAGTCTGACTTTGAGGTTAGTTGATATTTGTTTTGAGTCCTATATGTTTTTCAACTGTAGGAATGCTGCCCTGGCTTTGCCAATCCTTGCCATCCTTTACATCTGCATCGGACCCTCTTTGATCATCGATGATGCTCCCCAGATATGTGATAGTATTCACTTCTTCCAGAGTTTCTCCATCAAGTTGAATTGAGTTGGTGCTCCCTGTGTTGTATTTAAGAATCTTGCTCTTTCCCTTATGTATGTTCAAGCCTACTGATGCTGAAGTTGCTGCTACACTGGTTGTCTTCGCTTGCATTTGTTGGTGTGCATGTGCTAAAAGAGCTAGATTATCTGTGAAGTCCAAATCATCGAGTTGCATCCTACTTGTCCATTGAATTCCGTATATCTCCTCAGATGTGGCGGTCTTCATGATCCAGCCAACCACTAGGAGGAAGAGAAAAGGTGAGAGTAGGCAGCCTTGTCTGACTCAGGTCCTCACTGTGAATGCATTTGTCAGTTGTCCTCCATGCACAATTTTGAACTGTGTCCAGTCGTAATCATCCATGAATGATTAGCTATGATTTTATGAAAATTCATTTAATGTGTATTAATTGTTTTACTTTGAACTTTACAGGTGTTGGTATAGCTCAGGTTATTATATCTTACTTGGTTGCATTCTATTATAATACAATATCTGCATGGTCATTGTACTTTTTATTCGCATCCATTACGGATGTTCTACCTTGGACTTATTGTGATCAACGAAGAGGCAATAGTATAAATTGTGTAAATTTTACATATTTACACAATTTATCAAGTACTATTTTTAATGACGGAAATGATTTATTACAATTACAAAATTATAGTCTTGCATCTACAGAATATTTCGAGTAGGTCTTTCTATACACTGATATAAAATGATAAAGTAATAACATTTCCCACATTAACTTAACTTATTTAGAGTTGAAACGTTGAAAACGTATTGTCCATATGGATAATAATCGTAATGTTGAGTTCTGTGAGTTGGACAGTGTAATAGAGATGTTCTTATCATCGCTTTGGTAAACAGTATTTGACGCTTTCTTAATAAGTAAAAGTGAGAATTTCGATTATGCCACAAATATTTAAGTAATACATTCTAACAACATCTTCGACTAATTGTTAAGATAACCAGTGAAATAACCAAAATGCCCACTTCTATTTGAAGTAAGCGCTGAAGATGTCATCAAACGACGATAAGGAAAAGAAAAAGACTTTAAGGAAGACAAATACTGACTATAGGGATATAAAGAAGACAGGGAATAAACTTCTGAAAATATAAACTATGGGTAATAAGACCATAATAAAGTATATAACTGTGTATATCACTCCTAAGCAAACAATGAATAGACTTAAATTAATGAATTACTAAAATGTTTATCACGAGCGAAGTTCTTACTCAACTTTGCTTAGAACTAATTTGTTTCTTGTAGGGATAGATGACCAGAATTGACCACATATTCAACAAGAGAACTACCAATTGATAAGAATTTACTTTGATGTGACCATGATGAGTAATCCTCGTAGCAATTAATAATTCATTGATTCAATACTATATCCATCTGAAGTTTAGCTACGATCAAAACGTGCATACTTTCTAGATATAAGACATGTTATTCTTTACTTCTTCTTTATTATAGGGGGCGTTCATGGATTCTAAATTTGACCAGTATTTTTAATGGATATCACGTAACTTTTTAGCTCCATAACTACAATTCTAATGTTTTACATCACAAACAGAACAACCGTTAAATACCAGGAAGTATTTCATAACCGTTTTATCCTAGTATCAAGCCATTCATTAGAGCCTCTCCAGTATCTCATCAATCATCGAACAGTTAGTCGACATATTTTGCAGAGATCTGTTTAAATTCAAAAGGTTAAAAAAGCCAACTATAAATAAACTTAACTTTTCTCACTTTCACTTGAAAAATAATTTACTGGTGACTTGGATTCTGTAATGTATTTACAGTGATTCTTAGACCTAGTAATCATTTTTCTTGTGATCACTATAGCATAAATCAGTTATTTAAACTAATCAAATTGTGTCATTTAACTTGCTATATAGATCGATGTTAAACTGACCTAACCGAGATTACTGAATATTTTATATCAAGTTAGGTGATTAGTAGTAAACGCAGAATCATTTGAACTTAGGCTTCACACTAGTCGGTATCACAATGTCATATCTCGTAGATTAGTGAACACATTCCAAATTGTTCGATCTGATTCAGCCAGCATCAAGGATGTATCAATTATATAAATGATTACTGATCAGTAATCACTGTATGTCCATTCTAATTATTAATAACAAAAACAATTGTCTCAATGAGTGGTATATTTATGGAGACAGAAACAACATCCGATGATGTCATTCTCTTCCCGATTACGTCAACATCATCTAATAAGTCTAATAACTATTAAGCTTACTTTTAACTGGTTCTGAAACCTCAACTATTTGGCAGTATCAAGGTATGGTGAATTACTCATATCTATTATTGGACGTAATAGGATATCTTACTTGTATACTTTAGGAAGACCATATAATCATGGAGTAACAGATCCAGATAGTCTAACATGCTCAGAAAGGTTATGATCAATAACAGATTCATTTACCGTCTTCCTATGAACTTTTGTAAGCTACCTTACTACTTGTTCAGTAGTATCTCCTTATGAGCTATCTTTGAAGAATTTATCTGTCTGATATGATGATAGGTATTTTGTCGATATAATCTTGTCGATCCACCAGGAAAATCCCAGTACCCTTGTCTAGGCGATTTATCCTTAAGTTTATATATTTCAGGTGACCCAGTAATTTGGACTTGTATTCTATCTACAACAACGGTCTAGTCATTGTTTTAGCTGAATGGTCTGATGAACATATTGTCACTTGTAAGGAAATTATAATAATCAATTAAGTAAAACTAACAAACTCCAGTTCTATTCGGAATACGGTTATATGTAACATTGTAGAATGATATGTTTTTAGAGAACTGGAATACATATACTTCATTCACCATTCCATGAATTTACTATTAGTGATCGCTGAGTAGTGAAACCATTATCATATTTTACTACTCATTTTAGTGATGATCGAATTACATTAATAAAACAGGATGACGCCAAGTTAGTCTACTGAAAGGCGTTATTTTCTTTAAGATCATTGGTGATGACTGATGAGTAGCAAAGAACTTAGATTGATCAAGGTTTCCTGATGGCTATTTACAGGCACTTAATATTAACTCTATGAATTCACCGCTAAATTGCTTCCTGTATGGTTGTATGAAGTAAAAAATACAAAGTAATAACAGCATAACTAACATTGAATTGAATGCAAGTGAAAGTCTAAAAATATTGAACACATAATACCATACTTCAAGTTCGGTGGTTGGTTGCTGCTCATAGGCAGCAGTAAGCACCACTTAACTTAGATTAGTTGACAGTCATCAATATGTTTTAACCTGTAAGATCGAAACCAGCGTCAGTTATTCCCACAATCTGGAAAGTTATAACTGCAATATGATGGAAACAATGTAAGTATCACAGTCGTGGTCCAAATACCTTAACGATAACATCCAAGACTGACAAGTTACAACTTCGATTCCCATCTACATGGAAGAATTGGTTCCCTCTAGTGTTTATGTACGTATTACTTTAAAGTGTCTACTAACATGAAAATCTAGTTTACCCTCGCTTAGATGCCATTCAAACTAAGGAACACTAGACAGTTGTTTCGTTCTAGTATTAAACTTCTCAGTATCAGGGTATACCCACTACTTCATCAAGTATCTTACTCAATTCCTTGAGGTGATGGGATGAATCATTACTATAGTGTTCAATGTTAAAATTGCCACTTTAGTCATTTTGTGATGTAATCAGTAATATGCACTTAATTTAAATTTACTTTACATCATGTAAATTGTTTTAATATTTTAGACGTGTTGTATTAAAATTACAACAAAGTAATGGCTTAGAAGATCTTGGACCAATGAGATGGCAATTAGTTGGATGTACAATACTTATCTTTATTATTTTGTATGCATCAATGCGTAATGGAGTTAAAACATCTGGAAAGGTATTTGTTGTCATTTGTATTCATATTTTTTTTGGAAAATGATTCTTAATAATATAATTAAGTGTTCAGTTTTATATCATCATAAATTCACTTAGATTAGATAACCATTGAGAATCAGGAACTACTAAAGAGTCGTTAAGCCTTTTTTCAAGGGAACTCTTATCAGTGTATATCGTTGATCTAATCAGGGATCAAAACAAAGACTTTAAAGTTTCTCAGTGATAGTTGGAAATGTACACGCTAACCTTTGAAACATGAAAGTTCTAAGTTCGATTGTTATTAAAATCGTGGATGCATACTACCATAGGGTGCAATAATAAGGTCGAAGTAATTATGCTAATACATTATGAATTTTAATAGTAGTCCAGCTAAAATCAATACATAGTGAAAAAAATTTGAAGTAGGCTAATTCGAGGAAGTCCTTCGTTACGTTTAAAGAAGGTGTGATTAGCGGAGTTCAGTAGTGTTGGATAATGTGTAGCTAACCAACAATGATGATGAATGAAGTCGAGCAATAAATTACCATTCGATTAGATTTATAACTGTCAACTTTTGAGCAGTAACTCAGTAATCTTAAATTTCAGAGTTCATCTCAGAAATTTCGAGGTAGGATAACTCGATCTCTTGTAGGGGAACCTGACCAGACAGATGATGAATCCCATACTAAGAATAGACAAGTATTTGGTGATTCTGTGTTTTCAATGATTGTCTTATCCAAATTATTTCGTCATATGAAAACCTATATTCAATAGTTTCCACAATACCTAACCTAATTTACATTACTAATGAACTTTACACCAACTATATTTTACTGTTACTGTAATAAACAAACTAATCCATTTTCAGGTTGTCTATGTGACTGCAATACTACCATATTTCTTATTGGCTGTACTATTAATTAATGGATTAACATTGAATGGTTCTTATGAAGGAATTTGGTATTTTATTAATCCACGCTTTGATAAACTAACCGAAATGACGGTAAATCTGATAAGTACTTCCTTTTTATTTTAATTCATTTAATTCATTACAAATAATTGTTAGTTCCATTTAACATTTACAATGTTAAATGTAGTTTATTTCCAGTTGTTTGCCAGTAACCATAATTCAGTAGTAGTTCGTTACAAGAACTAATTTTTTAGTCTAATAATTCAGTTTAACTTTCTGTGAAGTAATCTGTATTGGTATGTATGTTGTAGCGGCTATATGAGATTCTTGTATATTTTCAAACTAATTCCCCATAATCACCACCACCACAAAGCAAACTGACTAGCAGATTTTGATGTATGATTCTGAAGAATTGTGCTTAATATTAGGCTTGACGACAATTAGTCTCTATCTACAATCTTGTACAGATTCATTAGCAAATTCTGTAGTAAAAGTTTAAAACTTGGATATATCCGGATAGTCATCTGTTCTCTAATTTGTATCACTATGTTGAAAATACAAATTGTCATTTATCTAATTGAATACTTCGATTGACATTTATCGTATATGGACTGTTAAATGGTTGAAAATAGCTAGTAGGAAACCTTAAACGTAGGTTTTTATTCTACCTAGTAATTGCCAACATCACTTGCCAGCAATCTTGCGACAATTGATAATCACATTGTCTATGAAACAAGATATTTGCACAGAAGTTCAGTAGATTTGTTTTCTTAGTCGATTGATGGTTTTACGGAAACTTGAGTTTTATATCATGAATTGACCTGGCTTAAATAATAGTTATAAGCTAGAACAATTGCTTTGTCCTAATATGGTACTTCTCAGGTGTGTACATCCAAATCCTAATTGGGAATAGAAAACTGAGAGCCAAACCTTCAACTTCTTGAGGAGTTACTTACGAAGATGAAACGGTTGTCCTGGTTTATATTAGTTGCCTAACTAGGATCGGATCCGTAATGTAGAATTCAAATTTTGCAAACGCTACAACATCTAATCGAAATAAGGATCCATTAATTTTGATTGATCACTGAATAGTTAACAATGTCATCTTTATCTCATCCTGTGTTACGTTGATCTAACTTTACCTGCTAATTTATAAGTCTGGCTGCTATTCAATGTAATTTAGTATCGCTTACCGTATGCTTTGATATAAACTAGTAAAAGTTAATCGGTAAAAACTTTAGGCATCATCAAAGTCCACCTGTGGCATTGAAAGAATCGAAGATCTACCTTGTTGAGGTTAAACTTCGCATCATCTAGTTTCGCAGTCTAAAGTGTTACTGATAAGCTAATAGGATCGCGATACAACACGAAACTATTAAAATTAAAGAATGAACATTAAAGCAAAAAAATAACCGGAAGTACTATAAGACAGAAAGGAAGACATATTTAATGATACAATAGAATAATGCAATAAATATATAAGCGGATCTTCATTAATGATATAACCATTTCTGTATATTTCAATCGCCATCATATAACACTAATAATGTTCCATTTAAGACTTGGGCAAATGCGGCTATTCAAATATTTTTTTCAACTGGAGCAGGATTCGGAGCACACATTGCTTATGCAACATACAATCCAAGAAAGTACAACTGTTACAGGTAAGTTCATCAAATAAAAAGAAAAATAATTGTTTTCTTTCATCTTGTACAATGTCTAACAAAATACTTTTAATGAACATGTCAATGGAACTGATGATGTCTCATTCTTAGTGATGGACATTTTGTTACCATAGTTGTTGTTGTTGTTCTGAAATAAAACATAAGCGTCAATTTGAAACGAAAATTGATTAGAGACAGGAGCTATGAAAGCTTTTCAAGGTAACCAATAGGCTCACAAAACAGATCATTAATAAATCTGATATCACGAATTGATCTGAATTAAATAACGAGTAAACACAAGGAAGAACCGGACTGCTGTTTCATTCTTATGTAAGACTCCAAAGAGGTTCACATTCACGACCTCATCAGGGATTGAATCCATTACCCTCTGACTTCGAGGGAACGTCCTACTAATAGACATCTGAGTCAGTTTCCAATGGTTGATGTTTCTAATTTAGTCAATTCGCGATACGTCTGAGCAACCTCATTTTTTTGTGACTGCCTCACACCCAACACGGTCTAACTCCACTGGTTACATCAGATTAACACTCAACAATCTCCACAACACCCGATTATACTATTAAATTTTCGCACTGTCTATAAGTTTGAAAATTTATAACACAATTGACCATTCATTATTGTAGTGACGGTAAAACATTAAACCCAGATGAGTGTTACTTTTAAAGGTATACAATAGTATAGTTTATTTTTAATGGTTTCAAATTGAACAAAGTAATTCCTTATAATCATGATAAGTGAACTTACATATCAAGGAGATTTAAAATGTCGAAAAATGAGTTGCATAAAAGTTATACACTCACATATGAGATTAGATGGTCTCAACATCCGTTATTGCGTAGGCCATAAGTTTAAAACCTCACAAAGTGATAAACGATGACAACATGTTAGTTTAGAGATAATGGTTTTCAATAGACTTCTTCAACTAATTTCAATTCGTAATGAAATGTATCTTCAGCATAAAATCCTCTAGAAGTCAATTTATTCTCCACGTAAAAGTAGGTAGTATCTTATTTGCCTAATTCTTTTGCTTTGAATTTGATTTTACTAATCAAAATGGATTAAGCAACTACTGAAAACCAACTTCAAAATACTCTTCAAAAGCTGGGATTCACTATTAGTGCATACACAGGTCCTAACCGAAGATCGAGTCAATGTCGCTTGAAATTTGCAACAAACACTTAACCCTTTGGACACTGAGTCAACACAGATATTTCTAAATGCATTTAAATTACAATATACCGCGTGACCAGATCCATTATGACTGATGGTTACCTACCACGTACTCGATATTGTTGAATCATGCTAATGACATCTCACTAGAATTTCGGAGTTATCTCCTAAGGTTAATTACTAGAGAGTACATGTTGATTATGATTGGGTATTGTGGTGATTGTTAAATTTGTTGTGATCGAATTCCTTCTATGTCAAGTAGCTTGAAGAAATAAAAAAGAAGCTTAAAACCTCCGTTTTATGGTATGTGGATCAGGTTAGCTGGTATGAAATCCTACTTGACTAAGGCTTCGTACCAGTTTCTTATGGCATACAATCTAGCATCATCCGGCCTTTAATCTTAAACATTAAGTTTAAGCGTAATTAGTTCAAGCATTTAACTTCTAAATTTGGTACATCTTATATCAAGTCTCTTAGACTTGTCACCACTTTCAGCTTCATCAAGAGGATACTACCGACTTTAGGCGTGACTAGACAAATATGAAATATGACCACTACTTAGTGATTAACCAATTTATGAAGTTTTCCTGTTAGTCACCTGTCTTCAATGAGGTTTATTTGTCGGTAGATTAAGCGAAGTGACATTCTGAAACAAAATCACTCAACATTTACTTTAGGTGCTTTCCCAACGGTGTATTTAACAAGCGACTAAGTACTCATAATAATTACATGTTGACACATTAAATGACAACACATTAGTAACAAGATTTATACCCTAACGGAATTCAGTCGACAAGCTACTTGCAAAGTTGAATCGGGATTGACTAATAAAGTAATGGCAAATTATTTTTATTTAATAATGTCAACTATATGAATAACACATTAAGATATATTACAAACGCCTATTTCATACACTTTCAGTCGTATATATCAACCAGGAAAAACCTTAAACAAGATACACTAATAATTGTAGCATTTCTTAAAATATATTAGGCTTCAAGTGGCATTTTTGAGGCAGAACATTATTTTTTCAAAACTCCAAATACATTAAAGTATTATTAAATTGTGAATATTCTAATCAGTGATGCTTTAGAGGAGAGTAAGAACAAAGGATTGGGGAGAATATGATGAATTCATTTTATTTCGTCATGTTATCATCAGCTACTTACAACACCAAATTAGATGAATTGCTAACAGTTGACAAAACATAAGTCTCGATCAGTTAGTGAAAAACAACAAAATTATAAATTATAAGAATTAAGGTGATGTAATCAGATAAAAAAAAACCAAGAGACAGGAAGAAGACTGGAGACAGTGACGTAATAAAGTAATTGGAACATTACCAAGGTAAAGATAGATTTGCCACTGTTTCTTTTCGAATGCATAGATTAAGTTTGAAAAGTATGATTTGCTATTGTAACAGCGAATTTAATATTATAGTTTGATTGTCAGCTAATTAGCCTGAGAGATTTCCAGATACCATCTATAAGTCTTGTGTCAGCCAAATATCTCGTAAAAGCACTGCTCAAGCTTCTTGATACGTTTCACTACATCATTTCGGGAATTTGCTCATGTAAACGAATGTAGACTCTTCTTTCTATTCTACCAATGTAGCTGCTTTGGTAGATACATTTAAATTTATATATGAAATTGGTGGTAACGTGAAAGGGGATACCTGTCTATCTCAGATGGAATTAAAGAACATATACTTCTGCACAAGATGATGAGTTTAGAAGCAGGATATGCTCCGCTTAGTAAAGATTCTACTTTTCAGTTAAATATTTTTGATGTCATCACCTTTGAATTGTAGTTGCATATATTATAATTCGTGTTTGATAGCTTGACTAACGGCGGACAACTTAAGCACTCGAACGCCTTGAACCCTCCTAGTTAAAATTCGGAAGATAAGTAGGTAGAAATCTCCATTCAAGTAACAGAGAGTGAAGTATGCACAAAATATTAATATATTTATAGTTTTCTGAAACAATAAAATTATCATTATAGCCCCTCCAATCCAGACTGAGAGGCTTCAACTATTGTTCAATCAGAACACGCCACACAGATCAATGATTGAATGGAATGTTTCTGGATCTTTCAAGAGTCCTAGAGGCTTCGTTGAGGTCTATGGGAGCCATCCCAATAAATAAAGATAGCTTTTTGTCTAGTTTTTTTTCTTTTAGGGTCTTTATCTTTACTTTTACCGTGCTTGTCGATAAATTTCGGATGGTCATCCATTATTTTTAAGTATCTTCTAACGTTCATTCCTTCTTCATAAATTCTTCTTATTCTACGAAACATTGCCTCGACATCAGATTTATTGATTACTTTAAATCAGTAGCACTTAAAAGTATGTTAATTTCATATAAAAATTTTGATTACGAAATATTACAGGTTGTAGGGAGCTGATGAATACCTGATGAGATAAAATGAGTTTATTTTATTCTGCTCAATTTCTTTTGTTCTTATTCTCCTCAAATTAATAAGGAGAACCAAATGTATGAAATGATGACTTTACATTATAAAGATCCTTGATTGAATTTCCATGATTTGAATTAAACAACTTTGTTATTTTTACAGAGACTGTTTGATCACTTCACTTGTGAATGCATTAACAAGTATATTCGCTGGTTTTACTGTCTTCGCATATCTTGGTTATTTGGCTCGTCTAACTCATTCTACTGTACAAACTGTATTAGGAGAAGGTAAGAAATATATTCTGATGATAATGATAACAAATTCACGGCAGTTTTAGTAAACACCGTCATCACTATCGTGATAGTAGCAGTAGTAGTAGTCGTAGTAACCAATTCATACGAGGAACCCTAACTAAGTGAATCAAAATTCAAATATTAGTTAGTGTGATTTACACTACTGTAGCAATAATTATTCGTTTGAATTTCTCATAGTTTCAACGTTATTCAATAGATTCCATTGTAAATGAACATAGTTGATTAGAAAATTCGAGATGTTTATCTCTGACATTCTATGGATTGAAGTGTATGTGATAAGTAAACGGTTTCACTAAAACACATCTAATCCCATTTATGAAACAAGGAGATAGGAAAAATTAATACAAATTAAAGCAAAATTATAGGTTTATTGTTCCATAACATGTTTAACATAGACTGCTATCATCTGAAAATCAGTTGTTAACTGACCTTCTCATTGTCGGCTGATACATTTCAAGCAGTAAAACAGTGAAGTGAGGAATTTCATTGATACATACAATAAGAATAACTGGTACGACATACGCATTTACATATTATTCTCCTCCCCCCCCTCATCCTTATTTATTCAATTAAATCTTTTTATTGTCCAATTCTTTGACATATGAAAAAGGTCCAGGATTGGTATTTCAAGTCTATCCATTCGCCATTGGAACTTTGCCTTTGGCACCATTATGGGCTACAATTTTCTTTTTGTTACTTATTATGCTTGGACTGGATAGTGGAGTAAGTTATGCAACTGTATCAAATACTATTTTGTATTATGCATGTGTATATTCTTAAGAGATAAATAACGCAACAATAAATGCAATGTGAGATATCGCTATCCCCATACAAGTAAAATCTTGGTTCATGAATACCGCACTCGACAGTTAGCGGGAACTATTTAAACTCTGATAGTCTTGTTGAACCACATCATCTGCATTAATGATAACTCTACGAACTAAGTTCTTTTCTATAAATTATGCGTATTATATAATTTCTCAAAGAAATACAAGCCTAAACAGTTACACTAACCTTCAGTTAGTGACTGACACCAGACAGTTGTGTCATCTGTCATCCCAAAAATGCCAATGACATTGTAGTTAGTCTAACATTTTAACACAACTTATAAATGTCCATTCTATGCACAGAAGTTTGTTGACTATTACAGTGTACGCCCCTGGTCACCCAGTTTCACAATGTGACCATTACCACTACGTTATTCAGATCAGGGTTTACAGCCAACTACTTAAAATCACTTATATTGAACATTTAATATCGGGTATCCAAAATTAGCGACTACACATCAGTTTTAATGGCATTAAAAACTAGTCAAATATGACATTAGTCACCACTTTGTAATCACTCAAAGAGTACTCATCAATGACAATTAACATAGGTTTCAACACTTACAGTCTTAGTAAAGCTGAACTAAAGTCAAACCCCAGTACTTTATTTTTAGGTTTCAGCTCTGTCTTGGACTGTTTTGGCTGACATTATTTTCACTGCTGTTGCTATATTTTTAGTTTCTCTTCACTGATCCCTTTACATCACTGAAATGTCACTCTTAATGGTGAAGCCTCATAGACTTAATGATACAAAGTAAACTAGGATCCTAGAATAAAGGGAATGCATTTTTTAGTTGAATCACCTCATATTATCATTGAAGGATTGCCTACAAGTGTTATCTTTTGGTTTATTTTCCTCATTTTAGATGGGTGGACTAGAATCAGTTGTTACAGCTCTAACTGATATTCTACCGACGAGATTCTCACGCCACAAACGTTTTCGACCTTTCATTACATTCGTTGTACTTGGTTCAGCCTGTTCAGTTGCTTTAGTTAATGTAACCAGTGTATGTAGTGTACCCCGTAACTATAAAATTAGTATTTAATAAATTATCAGATTTCAATATTTCTAAAGTCATATAAAAAGCGTTCGATTGTCATTTGCGACCATTAGCTGTAGAAATCAAGGTCAATAACAAAGATAAGTCCATAACAAGTGCATCCTGATGTCGATTCCTAGTAATAACTACCTTCAATTCAATAAAGTCTTTGTAAACTGTAGTAGTGAATAACTTGCTTATAAGAGCAAACAGTTTTAAACTTTACAGATGAAATAGGTTACTGATTAATCTAAGTAATATGAATATACCTACGAAAATTAAAAATATTCATAATAAATATAATTTTGAGTTTAAGTTAGATTATTAGCTACATCGAGACAATCCGCTCAGGATGCACATATGATAGCAGAGGCTTGTCAGTTTCAGTACATGGCTAATCAATGGGAAGATACAAACCCATCCTTATTATTTTGAGATTATAACGAATACCCAACTCATGTTAAGTTGAAATAAGAATTACTGTTAAACATAAATGTTTCCTCACTAGAGAAAATCTGGAAGGTAACTTAATGGTTAAGGAGTTTAACTTCTAGCCACTAAGTCGAGGGTCAGAATTTCTCTCCAGTTACTGCAGGTAATACCATGTGTAAAGAGTAACTCAAAGTCGACTACGCGTACCTACAGTTACCTGAGACCTTTGAAATGTTAGAAAACTGAATCACTCTAGGACTGGCTGAGTACATTTTGCTAAAATCAAGCGACACACTATATTCACAATATCATTAAATTAATGTACTGACGTGGGAATCCCACCATTAGGCAGCCGATCCAGCTAATCTTTAGCGCTTGTCGTGAGACCTGAAGGTCTCGGATTTGATTCCCCAGCGGAATCTAAAGTATGCGCTGCTGATGGGCCTTAGGTAAGGACGAAAAGGCTGTCCATAGCTCCACAGTTTTTACTGGTACCTAACCGAGATCAACCTGTGATAAATACAAACAACAACATTTAATACCTATCTCCACAAATCCACAATCCTCCCCCCCCCGACTTACCTAAAGAGTATTAATTGACGAAAAGAACGATCACAACAAAGCAGTCACGAAGCCTGCACTACGACTTGTATTATCGAACAAGAACATCAGTTTTCTTAAACTTCCCATATACTACCGTCAATAGTGAGTAAATTTCAGATACTGTGAGGAGAGACGCTTCTCAGATCAACCTTACCTAACAATTCTTATACAAATAACACAAACCTTCAGTGTCTGATCAGATCATTGATCAAACAATCGAGAACTAGAAATGCCTCAAATTCACAGGAAATACATATAATATATTAAATTCTCTGAGCTGGGTAGTTTGGTCTCAAAGTTTTCATTGACTTGGTAACCGACGTTCTCAACACGCACTTTAGAGTGAAGTAAGCTTTTTGAACTTTTCCATAATTGTCCTGTTGACCTCGTGTTTGCCTGATTGTTTTCTGTAATTGAGTTGTCATTATGTGTACATATAGTTTGGCATCCTTCGCCATTGATCTGGCCTCTAATCTTGTGCCACTGGTCAGTTGGTAGGTCGTGTTGATCCCCACATGACTGTTGATTAGTGAGTTACCTGAGTGGCAGGCTTCCCAAAACTTCCTGGATTTTTAATCCCAACTGTCTAATATTTTGAAGCTTACCTAGTCAAATTCATACCGATAACCGTCCACATATATGGATATACGGAAAAATTTCATGGTGTTTAACATACGGTTGATGTTCACGTATACGTAGAAAAGAACGGCTACTTTGCTTAATATTGTATTCGTGGGAGTTTAAGCAGTTGATCTTATCGGTGAGCTTTCTTCCGTACTTATTTATCACTGTATTATTTGGCTTCCACAGCAATGCCCAGTGAGACATGGAGGGTTTATGGGCGTGTTACTTTCTAGCCCACCTAATGGTTAGTTTGAGATCTCGGAGTTGTACTTGATGTAGGGTAGGATGATACGCTTGTTAGTTCTGTGTTTGGTGATGTACTTGATAATCATTTCTTCATAAAGTTTTGTGGAAAGCCACTTTATAGTTTGTTCACTACATATTTTCAATTATTTTTTCGTGAAGTGGTAGTTTGCAGTAGGTCGTATCTCTTGTAAAAAGAGTTGATAAGTAGCTTAATTTGAGTCATCGCGTTATTACTGTTGTAGTCGAGTAATGTCATTGTGTATTCGTTCCCAAAATACCTCAGTTCAAAGTTCGCATGTGTTCGTTGTGGTAACTAAGACAAACAAGAATGTTAGTTTGTTGTTTGATTCCGTTTCAAATAAAAAAGAAAACTTAAATATATTCGTAATCATCAGAAATGGTTAACCGGGAAGAAATTACAATCTGATCAACAACATCATATCAGTCATAAAATTGATGTTCAGATAGTTGTGAAACTACAAACTACCATTTTTGGATGTTATAATCAACAAAACAAAGACGGCAGAACCTGAGTATATTGAAATTGAGCACATACCGACTAAATCCTCAACTGCAATAGTGATAACCCAATAACTCATAGATTAAGCTGTGCATGGATCCAGCCCAGCGAACACAATGCCTTCAGAAGCCTAATCCTGAGATACAAATCTTCATCACTACACATTATTTATTGCTTAGCTAAAATTTAAATATTTTAACTAATTTTAATCATTTGGTTACTAATTGCTTAAATTATATCGAAGTTGATTATTTTTTTCTTATAAGGGAGGAATGTATGTATTTCACCTTATGGACCAATACATGGCTGGGACTTCATTACTTATAGGAAGTTTATTTCAGGTTATTGCTGTATCATGGTTTTATGGTAAGTTTCTGACTTTACATTTAATATCTGTTCGCCCGAACCTCTCTAACTTATGTAATTAAACTTAAGTTGTGTATGGTAAGTGGGGTTCACGAGGCGTTTCTTCCTATTTGGGACTAGTCAATTGGCTGTACCTTTATCTTAGCGTTGATGTTTACACCAGGATTCAAACTCAGCCCATATGTCAAATTTCATAGTGTTCGCCACCAATCTAATAAAAATAGAAGACCATACTCACTAGCCTATACACAAACTGTGATGAGCAATGTTTCAGAATGATGTCTACAACAAAACAATTAGCTTTGTACTCGATTAAGTGTTTTAATCTAAGTGAAATCTACCTGTAATTTACAACACGATAGTAACTAACATCAATGAACAAGCTTTTGAACTTGATTAAATTAACTTTGAGTGACAGGCTAAGTAATTAGACTATGAAACACTGAAATCATATAGTCATTCCTTGATCAACCTTCATTTCGAAGAGAATTATATGTTTGTGAAAGCCAGATTTTAGAGGCAACTGTTACAATGAAGAATATTAACTAGTTTACACCTAGTTGAAAATGCTATTATCATCCTATTTGAAATTGATTTTATCATTATCCCAAGTGATCTAGTATAAAAAAAAATGTTTATAATTAAAACCAGAAGAATAATTAATGTAATGATCGGCGAATCTGATTCAGTGATAACATAGGTACTTTCTGAAAATTTGACTCAATCAGATAAACATGAATGAGAACACTAAAAATACTTAGAAAACTTTATCTTAAAAAATTAATTCAAGGTACCTATAACTCATTAGTAATATACATTAATATTATCATTGACTTGAACAAAGGTTTACTGACAGGTGAATTATTCACTTATTCATAATAACATAATCATGTTTACAGTATACACTTATGATTTGACTTTAAGGCAGAGTGTAGTACATTGGAATAATCTGGCTAATCAATTTATTCATAAGAGAATTTAGATATGTGGTAAAAATGAACTATCTAGTCTCTGACTGATAATCAGATGATGATATCAGTACATGTCATTGGGAAATATGTCAATTCAGGTCATCATGCAGCGCTACCAATAAGAAACAATTAAATATGTAAAGTTATTATGCAAAAATTTACTATATATCTTTGATTGGTGGTTTATTTATATATTTTTTTTCGATTATTTGTTTTATTTAATTGAACATACCACAGATTGATGTTGGCAGGGTACCACTGACAACAAGGGAGCACTGGACAGCTGTTTCGTTCTAGTGTGGAACTCCTCAGCAGTGCGCATCCCAGATTCCGCACCAGGGGCGTCAGGTTGACGCGAACGCCTAACCATCCGCACCACTGGGTCGGCATCCAATGGTAGAATTCCCACTTCCATCAATTTGTGATATATATTATAGCGCGACGATCATCCATTGTCATTGGTGATAACTCTCTCACTCCCGACAAGTCTGAACTCCACCAGTCACGACTTCTCACTAGAGCTTCAGGAACATCCTGGAGTTAGTCACTAATGAGCTCATTATTATAGTTCAATTGGGATGGTTATTCCTTGTTGTTATCCCTTGTTTTCAATGGTACCCTGCCAACATCAATCTATGATATATTCAATCAAATAAAATAACCAATCTCCAAAACTTAAACGAGCAATTCTATTTAGTTAGCAGTAGTCAACAATAGTTGGGCCCCAGAAAGAAAAACCGATATGAATTAACAATTGTCCAAGAAGAATTTACAAATTATGATGGACTATTAACACTTGAAATTATACAATTCTAATAATTGATTGTATTAAGTGCCAATACTTCAGAATAGCATACGTTATATAAGCTAAATGTTTCAAATGGACAAAAACCAAACGATTCAGTTAAGAGAACGCAACACCTCTAAAATCCCCTCTCCTGAACTATAAATCCAAATTATCCTATAACTTAATTTGCAGATATAGTTCTGTGTAGAGGTGGAAGGAATCACATCCTGTAAAGAGTATACACTCATGATAACAGAGCATAAATAATCCAATGTATCAAACAAAATGTCATCATTATGGAATATCAATAAATGTACTGTTTTAATTATTTTCATTATAGGTATGAATAAACTTTGTCAAGATATAAAATCCATGAATCTGCCTACACCCAACATATATTGGCGGTTATGTTGGAAAGTATTAACACCCCTTATTTTGATTGTAAGTTCATCAGTTTCGGTGATTTTCATTTTGATAATTCAACTATTAAAGATTATGCTTGAAAATGTTTGTCGAAATGTAAATAAAGAACTGTACATACATGATTAAAGTCAAAAGAGGAGTCTGTCAAAGTGAAAACCATCATACCAATATGAGATTAAGGTATCATTATGAATTAGTAATAATTGAGTAATATTGAATTAAAAGAATTCTACTCATTATGATCCCGAAACATAGATTATCGAATCAATGTTGAGTAAAGATAGCTAACACATTACTAGAGTAATCAAAATGACCCACAAACTTTTAGTCCCATTTCGAAGATATGCTCCAATGAGGGTGAGCGCAAAAGAGTGAATACAAAATGAAGTACGACAATAAATGTGAAGCATTATTAGAGACGACTAGCAAATAAACAATCATCAAAACGCCATTTCTTTTCTACATGATGTAGACTAAGTCTACATTGAATATTAGCTTATTCTGCACTAAGAACTCAGAGTTATAGTAGTAATGTCTTCATTAGTATACCGATGCAATTTTACTGCCACCTCTCTAATTAGTCCAACATAACTCACACTATAGAACTCAATATGATTGCTTCAATGATTTGTATTCGGATGAACCACAAAGCTAAGCATTCTTAAGTGTACATCTTGAATTTCCGTACTTAGACAATTAGTGTATTAATGGGAATAATTTCAGCAGTTTTAATGCTCTCCCATATTAAGTTTAAACTCTAGAATGTCACGCATTAGACTAGTGAGTCTGGATAGCTACTAAATTATCAAACTGGAACGAAGTTTCACAAAATTATTAGCAAAGGTTTGCATTAAGCACACTATAAATTCTGAAAATTATTATTTCTGTTAATCTAGTGGCTATTTTAATTAACAAGTAATAAATACTGAGGTACATGACAGCAGCAACCATATCGGGCCTAGAGCGATTACGTACAAGTAACATTGAATGGTGTCGCCTCAATATGCCAAGAATTGGCTGAAGCTAAAAATGTAGATGATTGGATACCAACACAATGTTTTCAATGTTAAGAGTTTTCCAAAAGACCTTAAGATATTTGGTCTAACATCATGTTGAGGCATGAATGCGTAGTGCAGAGCCACATACCAAGACAACACAATTATTAAGTGCTCTTCGATTTTCAATGGTTATCTAATTAAGGTCAGTCTGTGAAGCATAATTCACAATGTATTCCGTTTAGTTAGTTATAAGTATTGACTAGATAACTTTTTATCTCTATTATCAATCAAGGTTATGATAATCAGTTCTGTAGTAGATCCAACACAATTGCGATATAATTACGGTGCAAAACACCCAGAATTGTTAACTGATAATTTTGAAGTAGTGAATATTTCTTTGCATGGAACTTCACAATTTTATGCCTATTCAAAATGGTCAATTTATTTGGGCTGGACTATGAGTGGATTATCAATCTGTATGATTCCATTAGTGTTTTTCGTTGTCTTATTGAAAAAACATTGTAAAATTGAGGTAAATCATTTAAATTGACTGTGTATACCTAATCGTTGTGCGTGTATGAATTACTTATATAAAGGTCAATAAACTATGTAGTACGTAAGAGAAGACACTTATAATCCAACTATAATTGACGCCGTCCTACAAAAACTATGTATTCAAAAACATTGTGTGCAACGAAACTTATGATTCAGTCGGTGATAAACAATATAGGATTTAGCACAAACAAGTATTTGTCTATGTTGGCACTCTTCACATCGACACAAAAATAACCTTGACAAGGTGAGAAAGAAAGAAGCCAAAACAATAGTAAGAAAGTCAGTTGCTGCCCAAATTTCCTAGTGGTAATGTTTTAGGTTTTGAAAGTGGATGGTCCATGCTAAAAGACAGACGGGACTTATCGACGTACCAGCTAGTATGAAACTTAACCCAAACATTTTCTTTACACTTACCTCCAAACATCTAACATCAACAACATAGTATGAGCTACTTTTAGTCATTTACACAAGGGGGTCACATTCCAAATTGATCTGCATAGTTCGATCAACACTAAACAACACTAGATACAAATCACCATTTAGTAGTCAATCAATGTAAATAGTAGTAAACAAATATGTACAAGTACAGTTCCGTAACAAAACGAAAGTTGAAAAGAAATAAAGCATCAACTAAATTTGCTGAACTGTATTACTAATTATCAACAATAAAATTTAGGTAGATAACAACTAAGAAGTCTGTGAACCCCGATATAGCTCCAACAATCAATGAATACAACTTCTCAATTGATAAAATTAGAATAAACATGAAAGGCCATACGCCTAATCTCATGCTAAACAATGTAAATGTATGCATATTTTGATTTGAATAGCTAAAAGCATAAAAAAATGCAGTCCACTGCAGCTTATATACACGTTTATTAGATCACTGAGTTACATTAATAATACTAAATGAACCCTTAATTACATACATAATTACATGGGAAAACATGTAAAAGATGTAGTTTTTCATGACTGGATTAGTAAATTGCCTACAAGACAACGATTTATGAAAATTCGTATTTATATAATCAGTTACAGATTGCTCAAGTTTTTTCAATGGGACCGCACGATGTATGGCCATTTAAGCAACAATATCAAATATCCATTCCACGTCAGAGTGAAAAAGAAAGAAATTCCAACAAAAAATATGCTGGTGAGATCAATAAAGATGAAGATATGGAAAGAAATCACCTCGGGACTATAAAAGAAGATAAGCAATTTACAGAATGACAATTGATGAGTTTCAATTATTAATTTGTGTTTAACTATACATATATATCCCCACATAATAATTACCATTATACTAACCAAGTACATCTCTACCAGAGTGACTTCAATATCACTGCATAGAAAATTTTATTGGCTTTTTATAAACACAAATCGTCTTTAGATTTGGTACTTCTAACCAAACCCAGGATAGTTTGATGTGTTTTGTAAACAAGTAAATTAAATTCACTATTTGTTGCCATTAATAATAGCAGTAAATTACAAAAAAACTTTGAATTATATGCTTCGATAATTAAAAAGTGATCTTACTACACAGAAATATAGCATATCTACCAATCCACTATACTTGGAACATTAAGAACACAATGGAGAGAATTAACAAAAGATTAGGAAAAGTAAACCATAAAAGTAAAGGATATTTGTAGATTGCAAAATTCTTTTTATCATGTTTCAGAAGCATTCTTAATGTAATGTCAAATGACCAAGTACTGAAGTTAAGTATAGAGTACTAAGCAAAAGATGGTAAATCAATTGATTAGGTTGTGAATCTTCACTAACTGAGATGGTTAAGGCGTGTGCTACATGTCCCCAACCACTACATTATTTATACTCCTTTGTTTTCATCTTATTAACTCATTGGATTGTTTCGACGCGGTATAAAAGCCTGAGACAATAAGCATGTGCCAGGCCCTACATCATGACTGAATAAGAAAAACATGAAAGGTGGAAAAAGTGGGACTACAATTTGAGTAGAATGGGACGAAACAATGTGAAATCTCTAGAAAAAATAAAGTGACTAATATAAATTTGTCATGCACAAAAACTGTATTGATAAGATTTGGAAGATATTAAAATGGTCGATAAAAGGGCAAATATGTGTAAAGTAGACAGATTTTCCGTTAAACAGAGAGATTGGGTATGAAAGCATCAAAGACAATAAACATTGTTATCCAGGGTTCCTAATTACTAAAAATAACACCAGCAAAAGCTAGACTGTAAATTGCCACTAAATTACAACAACCATTACATTGACCAATGAATTAAACCTACCTTTTAGTCATTTCCAACATAACAATATCAATGATTACAAGTTATCAATCTTCAGTGATAAATGGTCTGAAGACACCTATTCGATTGGGACTCGAAACTAACCCTCATCGCCACTAGCTTGAATAGGGGTCTTAATAAATTGAACAGGTTCCCAGATAGTTAGACGAAAAGAGTGAAAATGAAATGAAGCGATATGGTTGAGTAATAATCTAGATGCTATTCCTGATTTAGACCACCAAATGAATTGAGAATAGGAACAGGACCTCACCAGCTAGAAGACGCTTTATATTTAATAAAATAACGTGCATGCGTAAAAAATATTAAACACAAAATAAAACTACCAGGCATCACAAATAATTGAACTACAAGGATATGGTAGGTCACTCATTGCCAATCAACACTGGTCTATTTGTTTCGCCCATAATATCAGACTAAATGCGCGCAAACCACTAATTGCCTACCTTCAATATTTGTGGGATATTAGCCCATTATGTAAGTGATTAAATCCAACTACCTAAGAGATCCTATCTAATAACTTGAAGCTTTAGTTTCACCTTAACTCCAATAAAAGTTATATATATGAGTAGACGATATGTGGTGGTATTAAGGAATATGTACCTCGGTTATCATGAGTTCAACATATCATTCTAGTAAGCGGAGAAAAAAATCAGAATACACAAATGTCGCGTAATTGTTGATGATAATGATTCCAAATGTTCATGTTACATATAACGACCATGAAAGGTGGAGAGAATTAGAAATGGTGCCTTGGAGAATCAAATAGGTGAGAAAATTTTTAGTTAATAAGTAATCTAAATCCCTTAGACCATCATCTTGTTCGAATTTCATGAAAATAAATCTCAGTAAATTCCTTGATTTAGGTAGTTAAGAAGAAACATTAAATATTTTAATTTTCGTTAATTACCTACAGTCTTGATGACTGTCCCGACAGTAGTATACAGAAAGCCACATCACATCACAGTTTGAAGGCTGACTGCAAACACATAACAAACTCCTGTTGATTGGCTCTAAAGATAGTGGTTTCGATTTGAGGTATGTTCATGGATAAATAGAATCAATGATCCTCAGAAGAATGCTTAGTTGTTTCTCACAACGGAAACAGACAATTATGAGAATCAAAATGTAGCAATAATCTATTTCAGTTGCAGAAGTACATCATCTAAAGAATTTGTAAAACTCAACTTCCATTCATTCAAGTCGCTTTCAGCAATGTCATCTACATCGCTAGCCTTTCTAAGAAAATTAGAAAACCTTTGAAAAAAAAACTTATTTTTCCTACTACATCATAATGTTCGAATGTTTCATATTTCTAGCAAAACAATTAAGAGGATATCAGTTAGAATGTAGTTGGGAGACGCACTTCTAAGACTGAGACAATTTCACTTAAACACTCATTCAACAAAGGTTTTTAGGACACTATAAAATTAAATAGTACAGTGGTCTAGTTAGATTAGATGTTCTGAGTAGTTACAGAATTGACCAAGATATTAGTCACTTAGAGAAAACATTATAGTATTATCACATTTAATATCTTTTGCTGTGAGATTATGCCTTCAAACACCCCAATAACTCATTCTATGACAGGCAATCGTGAAAGGTCGCATTAGCCTCTTAATAGAGCAATCAATCACTATCAATGTAGAGCCTGGGATACATGCGTATAGGTCCAAATTTCCACACCACACTAGCATGACGAGATCACGTTTACAAGAATAATACGACAGTAGAATACTGTTGGGAAGAATAAAGGTATGAATAAAAGAATAATAGAACGTAAGACCTAGATGAAGATAAAGAGTGAATACACCTGTCCCACTGTGACCGATTCTGAGTTATATCACCCAGTTTCTGCAGCCATTCATTGAGACTATAACGTGGCTCTAACCAGATAATCTACATCTAATAGCATGGATTAGACCAATAGCCAAAGACTTCATGTTTTGGTTAAGTATTAAAAAGATACTGACAAAGTATTTAATAACTAACCAAAACGGCGTAAGAATTATGCCACATATCTCTTGTAATAAAAGTGAATACCTTGGAATAGCAACGGATTTCTATCCACAAATAGTTCTTGTTCGAGCTTAATGAAATAATCACTGAATGATATCTGCTTAGTTTCTGCTCTTGATTCTACTGCACTATTATTAGCCCAATTACGGGTGTGTACGCAGATTGAAACCGCACTCTAAGTGCTGGGGCTAGTAATGCTACCCAACTTCTCAAACCAATTTACAAGGAGTGTTGTTCGAACCTGCAACCTTGTAACTGGAAGTTAAACACCATAACTACTGAGCCACCGCTACACCATATATCATTGAACAAATACGAAAAAATACAGTAACTTCTGGCGTTATTGAATCTTCAATTAATCAGTTAGATAATATTAACCAATAACTGTAGGGTTTGAAGACAATCATTTACCAATAGAATATGTTAAAACATATCATCAAGTTCTGTCATAGAGCTCAAGAAGGCAACGTTTTTATTGATGCTCCCTGTAAGATTCGAGCTTGTATCTAGAAGTTCCCTAAAGATAGGTAAAGATAAGTAAACCTTGCTGATGAGTGCCAGCTAGAACAAAATTCTATTCTGAGGTTTCCTGACGGTTAATTTCAACAACCTGCACAAGAATAATACGACAGTAGAATACTGTTGGGAAGAATAAAGGTATGAATAAAAGAATAATAGAACGTAAGACCTAGATGAAGATAAAGAGTGAATACACCTGTCCCACTGTGACCGATTCTGAGTTATATCACCCAGTTTCTGCAGCCATTCATTGAGACTATAACGTGGCTCTAACCAGATAATCTACATCTAATAGCATGGATTAGACCAATAGCCAAAGACTTCATGTTTTGGTTAAGTATTAAAAAGATACTGACAAAGTATTTAATAACTAACCAAAACGGCGTAAGAATTATGCCACATATCTCTTGTAATAAAAGTGAATACCTTGGAATAGCAACGGATTTCTATCCACAAATAGTTCTTGTTCGAGCTTAATGAAATAATCACTGAATGATATCTGCTTAGTTTCTGCTCTTGATTCTACTGCACTATTATTAGCCCAATTACGGGTGTGTACGCAGATTGAAACCGCACTCTAAGTGCTGGGGCTAGTAATGCTACCCAACTTCTCAAACCAATTTACAAGGAGTGTTGTTCGAACCTGCAACCTTGTAACTGGAAGTTAAACACCATAACTACTGAGCCACCGCTACACCATATATCATTGAACAAATACGAAAAAATACAGTAACTTCTGGCGTTATTGAATCTTCAATTAATCAGTTAGATAATATTAACCAATAACTGTAGGGTTTGAAGACAATCATTTACCAATAGAATATGTTAAAACATATCATCAAGTTCTGTCATAGAGCTCAAGAAGGCAACGTTTTTATTGATGCTCCCTGTAAGATTCGAGCTTGTATCTAGAAGTTCCCTAAAGATAGGTAAAGATAAGTAAACCTTGCTGATGAGTGCCAGCTAGAACAAAATTCTATTCTGAGGTTTCCTGACGGTTAATTTCAACAACCTGACACAAGAACTAATATATACAACACAAATGAATCCAGTGTAGGTTTTAAGCAAGTAATGATAGCAGTAACTAATTATTAAGTATGATACCCTTTCGGATTCGCGTCTTATAAATACAACAAAGAAATTTGTTTGCTTTAAACAAAGATTATTTTAAACTAACAACAATGAATTAGGTCATGAATTAGCTTGAGTAGGTCGTTATGCGCTGTTTGTATTATATTCATCCTACTGTAACGGATAACTGAATATGAAAAATAATGATAAGGAATAACAAACTATCCAAAAACCCATTAAAACTTAGGAAGATATATTTGACACAGTAGTTAGATGGTACAAAGTTATGAAACAAAGTACGTTTATTGACCAACAATAATCACTTATTCTCTTGGTCTCTTCGTTTCTGGTTCACCATCGTTGGTAGATGTTGGAGGGAGAAGAGGAGGTGGTGGGATAGGTGGATGTGGTGGCATGAAACTTGGTATAGTAATTCCGGGTGGAGGAGGCGGCATACCGGGCGGAAACAAACCTGGAGGTAATGGTGGGGGGGCGCTGGAAAGCATTACAAGACCAGGAGGAGGCGGGGGTGGTGGGGGTTGTGTAACCCCAGTTGGTAACGATGGTGGTGGCAATAATATTGTCGGCTTATGCATCACGGGTGGAATAATGCCTGGAGGAGCTGGCACCCCACTTTGGGGACCGATTTTATCACGAGCAGCATCTAATTTCTGTTGAAACTCTAATAAATCTATCTTATCTTTAGTAGTAACTGCTTCCAAGTTTCTTTTAGCAACAATATCTGTAGTAGCAGAATATCCATCCCAAATAAGTTTATCGGATTTCACTATCTCCTGTTCCCCTAGCTTCTTTCCAATCTGAATTTCATCAACTCCTACACCGAAAATGTCTGTACGACGCTCAGCAAGTTGTTTTAAGCTAGTGTCGATCAGATTTCCTGCGGCATAAACTTGTTCTTGCTCACGTTTCTCGCGAATCTCTCGGTCACGTTGTTCAACCCACTTAGGATCGAGTAGCCCAACTCTAATATGTTTGGGAGCTTGGTTAGCAGGAATTTTCTCTCCAGTGAAAGGAGATACCAATAATACAGAGTCCTCTGCTCGTTTAATGCTTGCAGCTTTTGGATCATAGTCATGGCGAATAATGACTTGGTCAGAAGACAATGGCGTCTGTTTTGCCGCTACTTTGGTTTGCTGAACCTGCTCCTCAGCGATATTTTCATCATCTGATAATTCCATATCATCTTCGCCAGTAATATCAGTAATGTTAGCAGCAGGTGGAGTTAGGATATCATCAGTAACCAGATTTTCTGTCTCATTATGATAAGGTGGAGGGCTAGGGTTGATTAAGACTTGTTCTTTGAGGTTAGAGGCTTCATTTTCATCATCCGACTCGTCTAATTCTTGGTCACTGGTATCGTCTTCATCAATATCAGTTGGCATTAGTCCAAGCGAACCAGGAGGTGGGGGCGCTGATGGTTTAGTAGGAGGCTGTAGACCACGCTCTTCTGCTAGTAAACGTGCCCCAACTTCGTCGGCAGTAGTCGGTACAGGGAAATTGCCTGTTTCATTTGGTTGAAAGTCAACTGTTTCAACAACTACAAAATCATGCCAATCAATCATAGCATACGCCACACGTTCACGTTCTGCAGCCTCCTCTTCACGCTTACGTTGACGTTCTTGATATTTGTGCCATTCAACTCGATATTTTACATCTTCAAGAAGTCGCTTAGGTTTTTCTAACTCCTCTTCCAATTTTGTAATAATATCTTTGGGTGGTATCAAAATCTTAGTGTACTGTTCCACAAGTTTTGTATAATAACCAAACATGCTATGCTGTGAACGAAGAAAGTCAAATTGGTAATTTCGCATTTCTCGATTCATTAATTGAGTTACAAACTGTCGACCATTCCTAGCAATAAACTGAGCTGTTAGTTTTATGATATCGATATCAACTGCGTTAATAGATGGTGGATCATAAATAAACTCGAATTCAACAGGTGGATCCTTGGGTGTAAATGTTTCTTGGATGGATTTTGGTGTATCTTGAGCAAGACGAGCAGCACTAGGAATAGTTAATTTTATGGCAGCAGGTTCTGGAGTTCGACCTTCAGCAAACTCTCGAACTTTGTGCTGATAATATGCGTGATATGGATCAGCTGGATTAAGAAAATTGAACTTTGGATTGCTGATTTCATTTTGGCGAATACGTGACTCAAAGTCTGGGCCATTACGGGCTACAAAGCTGGCTGTTTTGTCAACGATGTTTCTTACTTCAGGTGGAGGGTATATTATGCCAATTTTAGGTTGAATGGGTTTATCAACCTGTTGTTCTTCAACAGGTGGCATCTACGAAAATGCAATGTAGAGTATTAGATTGGGTAAAACACTGAAATAAATTATATGTGGTAATTGTGGGACAGTCATAAACTGAAACTAATATCCACAAACAAATATAATCAGCTGACCACATTATTAGTACTTGATTTATACAAAAGCTAACTCACTGACCCGAAAATGTACAAGATATATTTCAGAGGCGTACAGAATAAAACATGCAAAAGCCTACAGGAGATTAAATACTCTAATCAGTAATTTCCCTGGATCAACAAGAACTAAACTTTCAGTTGGTATAATTAGTGCATGACTGATAACGTTTTGTCAGTGAATGCGCTGAGGACAGAGACGTAGCGTTTAAGAATTCTATTTAAGAGGTGCATGATGATGAGTTGAGACACCAAGAAATGGATTAGCATCACACAGACGATATCTTAAAATTATGAACGTCTGTCAACTGCCACAGAATGTCTAATGTACTTACTTTCAGTGATATGATTTCAACAGTAACAAATTAAAAATTGTAACCGTCATATTAAGAGAAATCTGCATGTCGCTAATCAAATAAGATGACTGTTGTACTATGTCGCGTATTGACTTAAGTTAGAAATGAGTACAAATAAATCACAGACTAGTGGTCTGAAAATAACGTGTTCTCGGAGAAACCCGTGATTTTGATGTTGTGTAAAGTCGAGATATGATCCCTGAAAGGTCTAAAACTATCACGAAATCGCTGTTCGGTACTGCCCAGTTTAGGATTTTCCAGACTATATTAGTTTATGTTAGAATATACTTTCGAGCAAAAAATGATGAATCGATAGGAAAAGAAATGGTACGGCAACCAACTCACTTCACATCAGTATTAGGAACACTACTGGTGTGGTACTATTAACAGAGGGTGATAATTATGGTATTATTCCGCTAAACTTCATTCACCTTAAATATGTTCATTAATTACATTAATACCATTCAGTCTAACAATTCCGCCACCAGTCAATGTGGATTTAGTTTACCAGGATATTTTGTGATGACCTACCAGAGAACTAGTCCAAAAATTAAGCTGAGCAAAGTAGGATCTTGCCCAGATGGTCTTCACCAATCATTAATCTAACCATAAGGAATGAGGTAATCCAGATAATTGACTGTTAAGTCTTTAGTGAAAGCCCAAATAGTTGAAGAAATTTATCACGAATACGAAGAGTGCATTTAACCTGTGACAGGTATGATGGCCATACATCAACTAAGCATAATGTATGGTAGTAAACTCTTTATAGTCCTATGCTGAGACATTGGGTGTAAAAGTATGTATGTGCACGACTAAAATGTTCGACTATAGATCACTTCCAATAAAAAAGCTTAAACGCACGTCCACCCATTCCTGCACCTCCCAAGACTTCAAAGGCATACCAAAACTGGAACGATGACATAGCAAACAACAGCACAGGAGCTAAATTACAAACTACGAAAACTTGCAAGATAAAAGGCACACCCTAAAAGTTTAGATCAGTTGAATTATGTAGTCGTAATGAGCCAACCTTCGTCAACATGCGCTTATATTAAAAAAACGGAACCGTAGAGGCCACTGTCCGGAGACATTTTTGAACCGAACTCTGAGTTTTATCCGTTTTTTCAAACACCATAATATCATAACTTACAGGTACAAAATTTCCGTGATAGAAATTCAGACTTCATCAAAAAAGACACTCCCCACCCAACTTTAACATAACACTTATCCCACCTTTTACGAAACCTAAATAGTATACCAAAGTCTGCATACAAAGGTTAAACGCTGAACAAAACAGAAAACAAGAAAAACGACCTACAGTTGCGATAATATTTAAACCGACCACCAGCGCGATTCCAACAGCTTCATTTGGCAATTTCGTTGCTATAGATTAAGAACTTAGGAATTTTATTCTCTACGGCTGAGGGTTTGTCTGGCTTTTGTCATGCTTTAATATTTACTTATTATTTCAATGAACTGCTGCAAAGCAAGAGCAGGGAAGGTTCTAGTAACGCATATGAAGGGGATCCAATATTTCATACTTTTGTAAAGAGCTAGTATAAACCAGTTGGTTTTGTTGCGTTTGCATCCAGGATATTTTAATTTAGCTTCTGGCCACTTGTATCATCCTGTGATAGTAGTTCTTTCACATGGATGGAGTAATCCTAGTAATTTCAACCTTTAAAAGTTAATATAATGTTATCTTCCTTGGGTTTTACTATCATGTATAGTAACTCCATCTTTTGCAGATGTTTCACTCAAAAGCAGAGTGCATTTTGTGGTTTTGTACACATGTTATTTGTCCTTAGTCTGCTTGAGTTTCTTCCTACTTAACTATTTTACATATTCTTTTTTATGATTCTGAACAATAGGTGTCCTCTGGCCTTTCGTTCACTGGGACTATCAGTACTGCTATTAATAATAGATTTTATTGTCTGATTGAGAATATCAGTAACTAGCCCACTGCCCCATTGTTTGTCTACGTTTTTCTAGACAAACATCAGTTGCATACATCAAAGAGGGGTAAGAATTCCTGATTGCCAAGAGCACTGAAGTTATCACCTTAAGATACTGCTATTCTCCTTAATATCTGCGAGTTGCTACTAATCATAATCATTGGTGACAGTAATGTGATTTAAAAGCAACCGTTCATCTAAGCGTGAATAAAGCTAATTGACAATAAGAAATATGAAAAATGATACGATAAGAGTACTTTAGAATTTTTTGCAACTGTAGGCTATAACTACACAGAATCCTAGATTTCGCTTATGGTTAATTGTGTATAATCTTTTAAAGGTGACTTTAGTGGTGCAAGCCAGTTGTGAAAACCAGGGTATTGCTTTAGTTGTGAAAGTTAGTTTGATTGTGTTAATAATAACATAATAGCTCAGCTTGTATCTACGTCCATCACAAAAATTTATAGTTCGAGTTAGGTTGGGATTATCACTCGTATTTGATTACCGAAAGACAGCTTTCTAAACAATGATGTTGTTGTAGATTTGCTATTTCAGTGGTGTTATTAAAAACCGAAGTTTTCGGTTAATTTAAGGAAGTACCAAAATGGACAACGTTAATTTTCAAGCAGAGCAATTAGGCTAACTTCAAGGGCGAAAACGCAAACTATAAGTATTATATTGGGCGATTCAGAAAGAGTAAGTTTCTGAACTGTTTTTCAGAAAACTATTTCACTTATTTTGAGTACGTATGAACCAATTATTTTATTTATATTATTGTCATGTTCCTAACGTCCTAACCTCCCACTAGACTTTCGAGCCGTTATCATATCATTTGTCACTCAGGAACTATAAAATGATTAAATGTGTCTGCATCCTCAGTCCGTAGTCAATATTGCCTCCGTTTTGTATAAGCGGGATTCCTTCTACTGGTGTACTGAGTGGTCAGGTTATGTATGTATACAGAGGGATGAGTGAAATACATTCCGACTGTTTAGTAGTTTGCTCACTTGTCTTGTTTTCTTCATTCCGGCTTTTGGGACTAATAGCTATTGGGCAGACGTGTGAGCACCTGGTTGGTCTTACCAAAGTTTTTGTTCTCTACATTTTGTGACTAGTCGTATTTCCCAAGATACAACACTAAAATATCCTCATTACTAAATCTATCCTAATATTCAAACGACTGATCTCCCCATATCTAGAATCGAAAGACATGTACCAAATCTTTGACGACTTACCACTAAGCCTCGAATCAGTAAGCAGTGGCTTATTAGGGTACTAAAACTGCAAACACGTTGTACGTTGTAGAAAAAAAAACATAAAAACGGAAAAAGAAGATTCTAGTTTGAAACTGATTATTTTGATACCACTAATTAAATTCGTTCTTTCTTTCTATCTCATAATCTATGTCACCATCTTCCCGAGTTTATGGTCTGGACTTGCAAGGAATTGATCTTCTTTAAACAACTTACTCCAGACGCTGGCGTGAAACGTAATTAATGCACCAATAACTCACCGCGGAAGACCAGCCCACACGAATTGGCTGTCTTAACCGAATTTCAAACTACCAGCCTTATCCTGTCTCTGGATAATCTCCATGGTTAGTCCTGCTTTCTCGCAGCCATTCCTTTGAGATTACATCACTAAGGACAAAAAGCGCACGGTTGTTTATTGGAAGTGTTCTATTATACAAAATATACCTCTAGTACCGTAGTACTGTAAACTGTGAAGCTCGCTACTGTTGGCTTCCTAATTAATTAATATCTTCATATATCGACAATGCATAGATTTGGTATCCTAGTACTGTAAACTTTAATGTTGTTGGTTTTGCTTTCAATTCATACGTTATGAATGTCCTGATAGTGACTCTTTACCGAATTCCTTATATATACGCAGACTCATCATTCTTACCATGCCTGTAAATTTGTAAGCTCTCATATACAAGATGATACTTGAGAATAAAAGCTATTTGTTTATTTATCCTAAATACGTAGGTCGTCGCCCTTGTTTTCGATCGGTGCACCTAATTTTACCTATTTTTCCCTTAGTCTGGTGGGTAAACATCAAGCTAATGTTTCAGTCATTGACATCGAATCGAGCTCATAAGACATGTTTAGAGAAATCAGAGTGTTTTTATATATGTATAAGTTATCTCGTAAGGAGACAACTCCCTTTGAGTAATCGCGCATTTGGCAAGTGTTTATCTTAACGGTTTAAGACATATTGCTGATTATCATTGACGGTTTCCACCTAACTTCCTCAAAACCGTCTACAATTAAGTATTTACAATATTGCATAACACTAGCAGCAGCTCCAGTAAATTCCCTGCTTCGGTGCATTAGTTATGTATCATCCGTAATGCTAACATCTAAAGTTTGCGTACTTGGTAGTTCTAGTCAAAACATCTCGACACGAAATTAAACAATCTAAACGATCTGTCCTAACATAGTTCACGGTTCTGTAGTGCCTACTCACCAAGTTTATCTATCACATCAATATATATGTTAGCATCAAGACTATCGACGCCATCGTAACTCACCGTACCAGCAACTCTTTTTATACATTCCCTCGCAGACCCAGGGCGTCGTTGCCTTTACCAGGAACAGAATCAAACGTTAATGAACAGAAACTTCTGCAACATCCGACACTTTTGAATAATTCATGACAATAAAACACCAAATGGTGCTTTAAGCCCTCCAACTGCTCCGAATAATTTACGAAACAAGAACACAACCCACGTCCAGAAATAGTCAAATAAGAAAAGCTTATTTGCTATGACCAAGCTGATAACGAAGCCCTCGAATGCTATGCAAGTCATGCTCCAGACCAAGAGTAAACACTGAGCCGCAGCCGTCAGTAGCCGTACTCTTCTCGATTAACCAGTTGGATTATACGACACATTGTTACGATATAATTTACAGTTTCTCCTCTATTAACAAAATCATACAATGTTTCTGAATTATATAAACTGCCCTCAGCAGTATAGACACTGTGCCCTGTCGGTCCCAAAACCAATCCTCGCTAATAATGGGGTTCGACCTAACGAAACAACATTCAGTAGTACCAATTTCTCACCTTTGTTGACAGGCCCCAGCACTAAACTGTCATTTATAAGTGATATTTTCTGTTAATTGTTTCCTTGTCCAACCTCTTGTGTCGACAGGCAGTTTGTTCGTTGCTACTACAAATCGACACTTTTCCATAAGCGAACTTAATTACTGCGAACAGTAGCCACCATACCACATAGTTGATACCACTATAAAGGGGGGGGCATATACTGTTTGTACGCCCTCACCCGGCAAACTATTTGCAGCCAGTAAAGAATTCAAAAGCACGAAGCGGTGGTACTATTGGGCAGGCATACAGCCTGTAGTCAGTACCCCCGAACCTGGCACCTAAAAAAGACTACGACTGGCGTCCTTTTGGGGATTATAAACGCCCAAACACTAACATGGTACCTGACCGACATCTTATTCCTCGTCTATATAATTTTTAGCTGTAGCTAACAACAGTGTCCGCGAAAACTGATCTAGTTCGCGCCTACCATTAAACTCCAGTTACCCCCGGCAATATGCTTAAAAGTGTTAGTACAGTTCCGTCCGGGCTCTTCGAATTTGCGCTCATACCTTTTGGACTGAAAAACGCCGTGCGAGCCCTCTTAATGTCTTGTGGATGAAAACGCTAAAGATTAATCCCTCATTTTCGTATATATCGATGACGTCTTGATAGCCAACAATAAAAGTGGTGATCATTTGCGACATTTTCACACTGTCTCTTAACGTTTTCAACAGTTTGGAATTGTTACTCACGTAAATTCATTTTAAGAGTTCCGGATATCGATTTTCTTGGCCATCGAATAACCTCACACGGTATCATACCACTTACGCTATGTAGCAGTGATTATAATACACCTTGTATCAGACGCCCCCAGAAAGTTATTTCATATCCAAGCCATGAGTAACTTTAACCGTTGTTTCATTTTCTACCGTGCACACTTATCGCAACTACAGGCTGACTTGCATAAACTGTGTCCTACAACTTTTACCTAAAGTAAACCAAATAGAGAACATTCGAAATGGAGAACAATTTGATCCAGGAGGAGCTATAATGTGCCCTTCACTGTTTCTTCTATCCATCTAGAATCAACCAGTGAACGATGACACTCCTAAGAGTCTTTTGACACGGCTGACACACACGTGACTTACAGCGTGAGCTGCTATCTCCAAAGCATTGAACATAGACTTTTTCATCACAGTTAAACGTCCAGAAATGTCTTACTATGCTCCTCTACACTTTGGATGGATACGAAAACTTTTACTTCCCCTAAACAGCAGCAATCTAGGGTACATTTAAAAAAGACTCATGATACTGAAAATAACTTCTGGTGACATGCAGGTGAATATCGTGAAATACCTAACTTCGCTCAAAAACAGCTATGTATACTAATCCGCATATACAATGACTGTACCTTAAGGCCACCGTTTTTCCAAATCCTAAATGAATCTGATTTCCAATGCTTGCAATGATGTCTCGTTTACCTATCACAAACGTAAATTGTAGTCGAACCACTTGATGGCATATGACCTTACTTACGCGAGTTATAGCGGCCAGGCCACTCAACAACAACTATACCTAGCCACATATAAATGTATATTTTGGATGGCTATTGTGAGAAATGCACAAAGTAACTACAGTCCAACTGGCTCACGAGCCAATATTATGGTGTGACTTAATTAGCTGGCTATCACTGGCTTCAACCACCTGAATTCAAACGATGCAATATTCAATAATTACTTTCTTTCCAGAGGTCGTGCTAAATAAAAGCGAGTTATGGCATGGTTCAGTGTTATTTAACTGACGCCACGCCATCCCCCCCAACTTACACTACCCATTATCTATCGAATCTGTCTACAACATAATATCTACGCTTTTCTCTCTATTTGTCCACCGCATTTTATTATTCACATATCCACTCGTCTAGCCATTTTTTTCTTTTTTAATTAACAATTTATTCAATATCTCTGATATGAGCTTATGCAACTTCTACTTTTCTGGATTAAATCCATAAGTTACTTATTTACAACCAACTGTCATGTAATGTAGTGGCTGCTGGCAGTAGCAGCCTAACTGTTCTTGAATAAATATGATTCTAGGTGATAACACCAACATATGACCAGCTCGACATTAATAAAGCCCAGGGTGTTTCTAAGTTCGTATATATCTTCTGGCTTCATATACATATATACAAGCAACCAAAAACCATGCAAGCCATCATAATTCTTCATTCTTTGTTCAACCACGTCTTAAACATGTACACCAGCATAGAAATGTACAACATATGCCTAGGAGTAGTTACGATTTCTACACAATAACTTACTGTCAAACAACCTCTAAATAAAAACAGCTGTCGCTTGATCCACCCAAACACTAAGAAGCAAGCCCTAAGAGATCAACTAGTTTATACTAGCCTATCAAAATAAATTGAGCTTGTTGGGTTTGTGGGAACGTGAGAGTTCATGAATGTCGCTATTGGGAGAAGGCTGTGATTCGAGTACTATGCTCCAGTAACCCTATACTTCGTTATTCCATTGACTAACATCGGCAAAGCACGAACAAAATCAGTGTATGTTAAAAGCCAGAGTGAAGAGTAGACAGAATATTTATTAATGTAACGACTATCGAATGTATGGGAGAAAGTTAAAAATCGTTGCTAGTTCATTCTTTGTTCACTATCAATGTGTTCAACGTCTATACAAATGCAATGCGTATTGACTTTCACTTAGGTCGTCAAACTCGAGATAGAGGGGTGTTGGTATTGATGGAATTTAGAGAGATGTTTGAATATAATGGTCTGCCGAGACGAAATAGGACTGTTTGGCATGAAATGGATACAGGCGACCATAAACCTATTAAGCAGAAACAACATTAGCGGCCACTTAGAACCCCTGCAGCGCCCTCGTCTCTGTTATAGAAGAACGAATCATGTCTAATATTTCAAATACAATCTAACCTGGTAGTTGTTACTGAAGATAAACTATACAAACGTTACTGCTACAGTTTCCATTATAAAGTATCCAATCCAGTAACTAGACTACCCACATCAGACATCAGTAAAGCGCCTAGACTTATACCCCAGAAACATATCTGGAGTGTAAAATTGCTCACCTAGTTAACACTAGATTACTGAAAAGATAACAAATATTAGTTATTAGAAGAACTTTTAGAATGTACAAAGATTGAATATTGAGGTTACCTTGAGAAGTTTGACCAACAAGTGTGGTATATTTAGTCACTATCTAATGTCTACCTATGAGAAGTTTTTTTCTAAATGCCTGGCAAAGGTTAGTTCTATAACTCTGTTCAACATCGTTTGAACACTCTTCATTAGTACACGTATCCACAAATTGTCCGCAGGGATGTCACTTCCGCTTTAGAAACATATAAGGAGTTACGTCCTAAATTTGAAGACTTCAGTACGTTCAAATCGTAATTTATATTATATGTAGTTCACAATGACGGAACGTCCAGAAAACTCGTGAGTTTAGATGGCACCATACCTGTCAGGTATATGGGTTCGACGTACAATATTCCTATTGCAATATTTCTGTTCGAATCCTATCCACACAAGTCTCCTATGGTCTATGTGAGACCTACAAATACCATGCAGATAAAACCAAGTGATTTTGTCGACAGCGCCGGCCTTGTCCAATTACCTTATATGACGGACTGGAAGCATGTAAGTTTTTCCCAGTAACCGTTTCTATGTAACTTATGGAACACGCTCCACTACTTTAGGATTTGGCCTGATATTTTCATCTCTCTATGCTAATTGGGGCATGGCAGTTTGAACTGTTGTATTTATGTACCAAGTCCTACTTTGCGACTAGCTAAAGGAACACGTACTCAGCCTTCTATACTCAGCATGTCTTTAAAATTAATACTATTATATATTTCGCTACATCACTTTAGCCTAATATAAATTGTACGTCGAGCTAGAGCAGGATACATTTCTAGTCTAGGTGAAATCCTCCTTGTTTATATGACTTACGTGTAATATGTTTTCTTAGGGCTATTATAAATAATAATGTTCTCCACTACAGTATACCCTTTCGGATACTGAGTTTTCTCAATTGGTCTTTAAAAATTGCATCCCGAGTCTTTTGGGGCTATTCACTTTCCAATATACTATGACCTTTTCTGTTGCAACAAGGTGTCTAAAGCTACTAATTTATGTTAAGATTTAAAGGAATGTAAATCCTCAAGCTCCATTTTCACAATTAGCTTTCGAATTTTAAGTTATCCAGTAGTCGCTTTGCGAGTATATTTAACCGTGAAACATAAGAATAGTTCTACTGACAAAATTTTCGTCCATTGATTGTAGGCGACTAAAACAGTGTCCGACTGACTTGAAACAGGTAACTAGTTTTGTGCACGTTATAGCTACACTGTATATCTCAAGTTTATAGCCTTAATATCAGGCTTCCTATAAAAAAATCAATCTATGAATGGTTACATTAGCTAAAGACTTCACCAAGGGGATTAACAACAGTAAAAGGACAGAAGGGATAATGTTAATATCATTAATAATGAGACACCAAATTAAAATTACAGTTCAAGATAATCTGGCAGAATAGGAACTACATAGCTTGAAGTAATGGTGTCTCAAATTCAGTGGAAATGATATCTATTTCCTGACTCAGTTATTAGTGTACGCCAGTAATACATGGCCAACCTAACAGTCAATCAAGCATGTACAACGTAGAACCTGTCATACATGCGAATCCGTTCAATTTGTCGCACGGCATTTACGCAACTAGATCAAACTAACAGAAGTAATATCACAATATGGTTCAACAAGAGGGAATGAGTCACAGATATATATGAAAGAATAATTGGACTGAAGACCTTGGAGATAATAATAAATACATTCAATCCAATGTGATCGATTCTGAGTCATGTCAACTAGAGTCTAAAACCATTGATCGCGATTATCACATGAACCCAAAACGAGTGGTCTATACTTACTAATAAGGTTCACACTACCAGTCAACGACTTTATCGACTGATGTCACACTTTGGTTTGAGTACTTCTAGTTTTCTTCCATCCTACTTTTTCACCACCCAACACCGTAAGGTGAAGTGGGCGGTGTTCGGGTATATGTAATACATATACACTTCAGTTGATGGTTCACGACTTGACCAACTGACTTGCCATTTTTCGTAATGCTATTTTGCAAACATCAGTATCGCTCACACGGTCATTCCATGATACGTAACCGATGCTTCAGCCTACATATGTCTTCTATTTTTGTAGCCTATATTTCACATCTACTGGTTAAAACAAACCGGATTGCTGCGTGGTATATTCGTCCTTTCGTTGAGATACAGATATCTTGCCTACAGCACAAGTGACGGAAGCTGGTAAGATCCACACGAGCTCTATGAATCCGAGCGGAGATTTTGTCAGACACCAGCCCACCAGGGCTGATAAAGCTTTCAAGACGTGCGAATTCATACTGCTGATTATACTGGGGTATGATGGTATTAGCGTTAACCTCAGAAAACCAGTACCTTCAGCCATCCTCAAACGTTCTTCATATCTATAATGTCTAACTTTTCAGTCTCTCAGGTTTAGTTAAATTATGAATATCTATTTCAACTGGTGTCGTCAAACAGATTGGTTTTTATACATCCAAAATTTTATAATGTAATCAAATGTTATTACGAAATAGTTTTCTAGTGATGAGTTATCATCAGTTGACGTTAATTGCTTTTTTCACTTAAAATGCTAATGTTATGGTTTCAAAATTCCTGTTTTTTTGTAATTATTGTACTTTAGTTTTTTTAACTTGTCGTCTCTCATTCCCTACCTACTTTGTTTTCAACTGACAGCCAGATGCTGATCTGATCGGATTAATATCGGTATTACAGATTGTATTTGGTGAGACATCTCCAGTTTTTTCTAAATCTGCTCCTATTTCAAAACGGCAAAGCCTAAATCCCCAGTTACTTCCTCAGTGCATTGGCCCAATGCCATATCCAAGTAAGCTGTCTCCAAGTGATCTTTACTGATAATCGTATAGTAAATAAAATCCACACCAATCCTCTGCTGTAGCTTTATTTACTATATATATCATCCCACGTAGTTTATTTAGACTTATGGATATATTCCTCTATTTGGTTTATGTAAGGTACCTTACCACAGCCCCCGATTCCTGTCACACCAAATGGCCAAGCTTCTAATATGTATCTACCCCAACTTGGTACTGGATGGCAAATACCCGGTTCTGTACCTATACCTCCTAATTTACCCATGCCTCAATTGCCTAGTTTTGCCACTCCTTTTACTCAAACCGCAAATCCAAATATGTATCCTATGCCAATGCCAGTATGCCCAGATGTTTCTACTTCGTCCAATATGCCATATAATACCGGTAAATGCAATTTATATTGTTTAGAATTGAAGTTATATTTGCTAGTATTTCAGCGATTTCTGTGTTTTATCTGCTAGTGTATTTAAGTTTCAAGAGAGTACTCCTAATTAAAATAGCATGCTGTGTATAATGTTTCACTTATTCAATCATGTTTTAGTGTTAACTGTATTTTGAATATGATACCTTATCATGTATTTTAACTCTATAATACATATATTTACGTATTTGTTCGTTTAGAAACTGATTGATGTAATGACGCACTGATTGTGTAATTCATCTATTAAATACAGATTCGTGTACTTGGCTTCAAGCTTACACTTTATTTATGATCTAATGACAGTTCCCTAAATCGAAGTAAATGGGGTAGGATTGCAACTATTGACTCAGTGACTTACTCGAACGCCATCACAGAACCGAGCCACTTGCTCCACTTACAATACTAATTGTGTTAGGTATCTATTTATCAATCAATAGTTGCCGAAGTATGTCTAATTGAACTCCAAACTTTTGAAATATTTGTCAATATATATAGATTCTTGACAGTCAGTATTACTTTGAAAGTAGTTTCCAAGGGCATCATTTTACACTAAAACCGTTTGGGTCATATTCTTATTCACATGTTTTCAAGTATTTTACTAGAACCTTTTTGATAGTTTCCGTCCACGTCTACGAAGTCGACTGATTTTCCGTGTTTTCTTTGTACTCTTTATACACTTTGTCTAGCATCAATATTGCTTACCCGGTCATTTTGTGATATACAGGCGATACTTCGAAGATTTATATGATCAAAGACCTGTAGTCTTTGCATATCTCTTATTTTCACACCTATAAGTTTAAACAGAGTGAACTGCTGCTCAGTGTACTCGATCTTTCATTGATCGACAGATATTTCCTATGCTATAAGTGGTGTAGGTCGGAAAATGTCAAGTGAGCTTTCTGAATCCAGGCTAAGATTTCGTCAGATACCGACCCAAAAGGGCTGGTAAGACTTCTGAAAAAGTGAGGTAGCTTACGCACTCAACTACTTTGCCCCAAATAACCAATCTAGACGATGATGCGGATCCGTCCTAAAGTGACATTTTTCATCTAGTTGGACAGAAACGCACCCCCCAAACATACTCGCATTATTACTGAAGGTGTTAAGGATACTCTATATTGTGAGCATCTTCACCGAATTGTACTATATCGTTTGGGTATTCTAAGCGGACAAGTGGAAGGAGATCACTTCCTGGGAAGCTAGATGAAAAAAGAGACATCTAGGAGTACATCAATATTTCCATCCTTCCTTTATTCAAAGTTCAGTATTTACATATATTGTGTATGTTCTTTTTTTATTTTTATTTAAAAAAACAGGCACATTAAATGAAGAACAATTAAAATTATCTGTATTAACTGCTGTCGCTGATCAAGTTCGTCGAGTGCAAAAAGAGTTAATCTATCAACATCAGGATGATTTACAAGCCATACGTCAAACCCAAACTGGTTTATTTAGTGGTGGTCAAAAAATTCAAGAAATGATTAATAAAATGCAACAGGAAAAAGTAAGTTACTCTCTCTCCCATGTATATATATGTCTACCCCCCCCCCCAACCTCTCCTGGTACAGCCGAGGGTAGGGTGAGTTCGCTTCTCCTCTTGAAATGCTTTCATGTGGCCATTCGTCGAGGCTCTGCCAAGGAAGCCCTATCCACTACCTTCCTGTAATGTGGGTGTTTTTTACTAAAGTGCGAGGACCAAAGCGAACATCAGGCGCTTAAACCAGGTTGGTGGGCATTTAGGGTCCACGTAAGAAAGCTACAAAATCGAGATTCCAAACTGATGGTGTAGAATGGGTTTGTGATCCTGGAAGTCTGATAGGAGCATGGACCAACCTTGGTCACCGCCTATCATGGGATTGCATCTCCTGACGATGTCCGATTGCCGTATGTTCGAAGCTCGAGGAGTCATCATCATCATCATCAGCAACGTAGAACCGGGCACAAACGCCTGTAGGTTCAAGTTGCCATACCACAATAGCACTACGAGAGTATTGAGGTAACGTATAGACAGAATACAAGAGAGAAGAGTAAGTAAAGATGTGCAGAAAATAACAATAGAATTTAAGATCTAGATGAGGTTAAAGAGTGAATACACTTGCGCCACTGTGACCGGTTCTGAGCCATATCACCTAGTGTCTCCAGCCATTTGTTGCGATCATCACGCGGACCCCAACCAGGTAGTCTACATCTACCTACATGGCTTAGACCAGTAGTCAAGGACTTCATGGACTGATGCCATGTTTTAGTTTGGCCGCCCCTAACCTTCTTCCATCCTATTTCGGCCCTAGCTAACATCGCGCGACGGGGTAAACGGTGGTCGGGCATGCGCAATACATGTCCTAGCCATCTCAGTCGATGAAGGTTAATGACCTCTTCAACTGATTTACCGTGTTTCCCAAGAACCTTTCGTCTAACCTCACTATTACTAGTCTGGACATTCCATGGTATACGAGCGATGTTACGAAGATTCCTATGGTCAAATATCTGGAGACGACGCATATCTTGAGTTTTCATGGCCCACGTCTCGCAGCCATATGTTAAGATGGCGCGGATTGCTGCGCAGTACACCCGGCCTTTCGTTGAGACACGGATATCTCGTCTGCGCCACAAGTGCCGTAGATTGGCAAATGCCAATCGGGCTTTCTGGATCCGCGCTGAGATTTCATCAGACACCGACCCACCAGGGGTAATGAGACTTCCAAGATAAGTGAAGCGATCAACGCATTCAATTACTTCACTCCCTATAAATAATTTGGGGGAAGAAGCAGACCAGTCCTGGAGTAACATTTTGCATTTGGGAGGGGAGAAGCGCATCCCAAATATGCCTGCATTGTTACTCAACGTGTTCAAGAGACCTTGAATGCTGTGTGCATCTTCACCAAATATGACTATATCATCTGCATATTCTAAGTCGACAAGAGAGCCTCCTGGAAGGAGACTAATCCCAGAGGACTTAAAAGAAGTGAGAGAGATTTCTAACAGTACGTCTATGATGAAGTTAAATAAAAATGGGGATAAGGGGCAACCCTGACGGACTCCACTTGAGGATGAGGTTTCTCGTGACAATTCGCCATAAGCTCTGACTCGACCAGTGGTGACCGAGTAGCGAGCCTTTATAAGGTTAATGTACTTTTGAGGTACGCCTTTTAATGACAAACATTGCCACAAGACTTCACGGTCAACAGAGTCGAACGCTGCTTTTAAGTCAAGAAATACAACTATAGTTGGGCGTTGGTACATATGTCTGTGTTCGAGGACCTGGCGCAGGGTGAATATGTGATCAATGCAGCCCCGGCCAGGTCTGAAACCAGCCTGGTTTTCCCGAGTCTGTTGTTCCCTAGTGTTGGTTAAACGTCGGATGATTATAGTGGCTAATATCTTAGATACTATATTAGTCAAACTGATTCCTCTGTGGTTATCACAAGAGGATTTCTGTCCCTTTTTGTAGACTGGAACAATCAGCGATCGAGACCAGTCAGAAGGGATGGAGTTTAGTTCCCAGACTTTGGCTAATATATCAGTCAACCTGCACGTTAAAACTATACCACCATCCTTGAAGATATCGGTAGACAACATATCAGGCCCTGCTGCTTTCCCATGTTTCAATTTACTTATGACGTTTTCAACTTCACTGAGAGTTGGGGGACCTGTGTCAGTTTTCCATTCGGGTAGCTTGGAGATTGTGGGTAAGCTAAGCGTGGCTGGGGGCCAGTTAAACTGTTCCTGAAAGTGTTCTGCCCAGCGTTCTAATCTTCTAGATTGAGAGTAGATCAACGACCCATCTTTTTCGGAGATGATTTCACTAACTGCCGATTTTTTGATACCGGTGTCCTTAATAAATCGCAACAGCTGTCTACTATTGCCTGCCGCTGCTGATGCTTCTATCGCTTTTGCTTTTGTTGCCCACCACTGTTCACGATCCATACGCAGACTCTGTCAGTCTACGTTTCAGTTGTCGTCGCTCTTCATCATACTCCGACCCTCTTGGAATGAGTTTTCGAGCCTCCATCAGTTCCCTAGAAGTACTAGAGATCCAATGGTCTTTCATTGGATTGGGGTTAGATGCTGATAGCGCTGATGCGTATACACCTGCTTTAAAATCATTCCAAGCTACTTCGGGGGAAACCTGTTGGTCATGGGCGACTAAATGCTTAGCCAAACCATTCCTAAATGCAATCTTCGCCTTCTCACTTTCAAAGTGATATCTAAAGGGATTGCCCGATGTAACCTTTCTGCGACCAGTAAAACGCATAGAGATACGTGCTCTTACTAGGGCATGGTCAGAGTCTAGGCAAGTGCCCCAGAAAGAGCGGCAGTCCTCTATGCAACCTCTCCAACGGTAGCTGATGCCGATGTGATCAATTTGTGTCCATCGTTGCGTAGATGTTGGAGGTCGCCAGGTTAAACAGTGTCTCGCCTTATGCTTAAAGTTTGTGCTAGCTAAGAATAAACGGTAGTCTGAACATAACTGCAACAGACGATCTCCGTTGTCTGTTCTCTGGGCTGGGATGCCGAGTAACCCACCTAGGTGCTTTTCAGCCTGATTTAGTCTACCTACTTGGGCATTAAAATCTCCTGCAATAATTACTATGTCTGAGTGCTTAGCTTTCTGAAGGAGGCTAGAGAACTTCATATAGAAGTCGTCTTTCACTTCATCTGTGCTGCAATCAGTGGGGGCATAAGCAGAGACGACAAAAAGGCATCGGCGTGTGTCCCTATCTTTCCGAGTTCGTACTGAGCCATTTAGACGGACAGCACATAGACGACTGTCTACAGGAATCCACTCGAGAAGAGCCTGTTCTGCACGTACGCTTAGTGCTATACCTACACCAGCGAGGCCACGTGAGCTTGCTGTAGGGTCTCCAGATAAACGAAGAGTGAAGTGTGCAGTTCCATTGCATTGACTAGGTGAGGTCAAACGGATGACCATGCTGGGATCCTGTATGCGTGTTTCGGAGACACAGCATACATCAATTGCAAGAGATTCTAATGTTTTAGCTAAGGCAGCCTGTTGACCGATTTGACACAGCGTACGCACATTAAAAGCTCCAACATGAAGTTTAGAGCGTGGCTTCAGGAGACCTGGTATGATAATTTGGGAACTCGGGTAACCAGTAAAAGTGGCGCGCATAGAAACTGTAGGAGAAGTGTTACAAGTAGAGACCAGAGACGGAGAACGTGTTTGATCATGAACAAGGTGAACTCGAGTGCTATTAGCGGTATGAGGGCGGTTATCACTTCCCGGTTGCCCACACCGTGGAAGGGTCATTCTTGAGGAACCTGAAAGAGAAAGAGGATTAGGGTAGGTCGTGATGACCTGAGAGTGTGACCGCAGTGCCCAGGGGACAGCTGTTTGAGGTCGGTCCAGTATATTAAGTGTTGCTCCGGTTGTCAGAAGGGGAGGCATCGGCCTCATGGCTTCCGAAGGAGCTCGGCTTTCACCATGAAGCGTCATATTAGTCCTTCCAACTTCCAGGGCAGAGTTAGAATGGTTATAAAGATTTTTATTCGTAAGCTGTTTTTTAGCATGGTAGTTGTTTTACGGGATGGGGTTGCTAACCCCATGCCCAACCCTCCTCCTTTATCCGGGCTTGGGACCGGCAGAAACCCTGTGGGGGCTCCAGGCGGAGTTGCTCGAGGAGTGGCCTCTTAAAAAACCCACCTGCCTTGGTTTGGACGTTCGGGTAGTATCTCAGTCCACACGATTACAATAGTTAATACTTATTATCATAATGATCTATTCATTATATTGAATCTCGAGCTTTTATTTTGCATCCCTGTCTATCCCGCTTTTATTTCTTCTGTTTACTTTGACTACTTATTCAATTCACTCAGCGGCTTGTCTATGGTGAAAATTTTATCTTATCATTTTGGTCTGAAGTCATTCAATGGTATATTTTGACTTTTACCATTGATGTCGAAGTCTCATACAATTTTAAAACCGCATGTGACATTTCAACTAGCCTCTTTCAACGTTCTCATGCAGCTGCAGATTGGACAACAGACAGGTTGGGCTATAGCTTTGGAATGTCATCGACATTTGTTGCATCTCGGTGATTATATTAAGGAATCTAATCGCGTACTATGAATTCACTCTCCGTCTGTTGAATTGAAAAAATATTTCGAGTGAGCTTATCCCGAGACCCTGAAGCATCAGCGTCCAGTTCTGCTGGCATCAGTGTTGCACTAAGAGCAAGAGGAAAGGTGTCACTAATCTATTGGATCCCTGTTAACGGTTACTTATGTGCTTTTAGATTAAAAGGTTCCATTAAAGTGAGAAGAGATTTAAGTAACAGACTATATCTCTTCGTAATCCCCTCCTACATATCAACAAGTTGCAACCCGGATACCATCAATGATGAGTTCTACCACCAATTATATGGTTTTTTCATGAAGGCGCGTTCAATAGATATTGTAGTACTAGCTAAAGACTTGAATTCCCGGTTCAAACATCTAGGCATGGAGGAGAGTCGCTTAGGTGACAATTAGGGACCAGATGGTAGTAGGTCAAATAACAATGACCGTCCTCTACAACTTCCACAGACCACACCCTATTTCTAGCCAGCATTGACTTTCAGAGCATCCACCGCCGACGCACTACCTGGAGTCGTCCCTCTGAAATCCAGGCATAGACAGGTTGGTTATATTGCGACCAGCTGCCGCTTACGTAGCTGTATTCAAGAATACCGTTCCCTTTGGAAAATTTGTCTGGACTCTGATCATAGTTTGGTTTGCGCCAAGCACATCTTTTGTTTTAGTGGCTAGTAAACGTCTTTCCCTAAATGGATCGATACTAATGAATTGAGTGCAGCTTCTGTTGTAACCAAATATCAATACAAGTTAGGTTCTAAGGTAAATGCTAGTTCGCCGAAGATAGATGGGCGTTAGCTACATTTGTGTGACGTCATGAAAATGACGGGCTTCATCTCTTGCAGTTTTTTGGACCTTCCCGCCTATAAGCACTAGGTTTCTCTAGGTTCGTTACAACTTGTGACACTCTGATTCCCTCCGATAACTCATGAGTTTGATAATAGGCATGAATTCTTAGGTTATTAAATCGTGAAAAGCTTGCTTGAGGACCGGGAAACCTGGCGGTCTGAGCGTACAAAAAAGTCGGGAGCGGAAGCTACATCTGGCACTTGCTGAAAGCTCTTCCAACTCATCCGAGCCACTAGCAGCAGGAAGTCTGGTGTCAGTGAAATAATTTGTGAAGCTGGTAGTACACTAATCACTACTATCCAAAGTCGTCTTGGACGATGGGCTGTTTTTCGAGCGTCGGTTCAGCTTATCCGTTACCTTAACAACTTCGGCCAGATTGTCCTTCCCTCCATGGTTGGTGATGACTGATCCAACTAACGATGAGGGAGTCTGCAAGAAACTGACACTTTTAAACAATACAAATCACTAGGCCCGAATGAGTTATCCCCAGCTTTTCGATGGATGGTGGCAAACTCCCAGTCCGAGATCTCATAGTTGTTTAGGGTAGTTTCACCATCTTTATATGAAGCTATCGTCGTCCTCATTTTTATAGGTGATTCATGTAACCAATGTAACAACTATCTATTCTCGATTGTTTTCAAACTACTGGTTTTCGTCATACTTCGTGAATTGCCCAAAACATGTGGATTATTGATTCGCGAAGAGCAGGATGGTTTTCAGTCAGGTCGAGGATGTATTGATCACACTTTTGCCCTTCACCAAATGTTGAAGCAGCGTCATACGTTTTCCCCTTCTGACAACCGGAGCAACAATTAATGTACTCGACCGACCTCAAACAGCTGTCCCCTGGACACTGCGGTCACACTCTCAGGTCATCACGACCTCCTCTAATCCTCTTTCTCTTTCAGGTTCCTCAAGAATGACCCTTCCACGGTGTGGGCAACCGGGAAGTGATAACCGCCCTCATACCTCTAACAGCACAAGAGATCATTTTGCTCGAGGTCAAATCCCACCCTCAACCCTCAATAACTCCCTTATTCCCACGATTAACCCGACGAGCCTAACCTTATCACCTGACGCCTCTAATGCTAATGGTTTGAGTTCACAAAACGCTATTCCTGGTCTCCTGAAACCTCGCACTAAACTACATATCGGAGCTTTTAACGTTCGAACCTTAGGCTAAATAGGACAACAGGCCTTCCTAGCCATGACCCTTAATTCTCGTTCCATAGATGTCTGCTGTGTCTCTGAAACGCGTATACAGGATCCAAGTATAATCATTCACCTGACCTCACCTTGTGAAAACAAAGAACCGGTCCGGTTCACCCTTCGTGTTTCCGGAGACCCCGCCGCTACCACTCGAGGCCTTGCTGGTGTAGGTATAGCACTAAGTTCAAAAGCTGAACAGGCTCTCCTTGACTGGATTCCCATAGACAGTCGGTTATGCGCAGTCCGTCTAAACGGGACGGTAAGAACTCGGAAAGATAGGGACACACGCCGTTGCCTCTTTGTTGTCTCTGCCTACGCTCCCACTGATTGCAGCTCAGATGACGTAAAAGATGAATTTTACAGAAAGCTTTCAGACCTCCTTCGTAAAGCTAAGCGTACTGATGTAGTGATTATGGCTGGTGACTTTAATGCCCAAGTAGGTAGATTAGACGAAACCGAAAGGCACCTAGGTGGATCCTATGGTGTCGAGGCCCAACGAACAGATAATGGCGACCGTTTATTACAACTGTGCTCAGATAATCGTCTATTTCTCGCAAGCACTAACTTTAAACATAAAGAAAGACATAAGTTGACATGGCGGCCTCCACAGTCAACTCAACGTTGGTCTCAAATAGACCACATTGCTATCAGCCACCGTTGGAGAGGCTCGATAGAAGACTGCCGCTCATTTTGGAGCACATGTTTAGACTCCGACCACGCTTTAGTACGAGCGCGTATTAGTCTGTGTCTCACTGAACGTAAAAGACCCACGGCAAAGATCCCCATAAGAGTCCAACTTATTGATGAAAAAGTCAAGAATATATTTCAGGAACAACTAAAAAACCAATTAGTCAACTGTATAAATGATACCCACCCCGAGTCAGCTTGGAATTATATCCAAAAAGCTGTTGAAACAGCAGTAATATCTACTAGCAAACTAAACCAAAAAGTTAGGAAAACTCAGTGGATTTCAGCTGCATCTATTGAACTGATAGATGCTCGGCAACACATCCCGTCTAGTTCTTAATACGATGAGGAGCGAAGGCAACTTAAATACAAGCTAGTTAAAAGCTTGCGCAATGATCGTGAGCAGTGGTGGGCGGCGAAAGCTAAAGAGATGGAAAAGGCAGAGGCAATAGGTAACAGTAGGCAACTGTTCAGACTTATCAAGGAAACGGGCATCAAAAATCCAACTGTAAGTGAAACTATCGCAGAAAAAGATGGGAGCACTATTCACTGTCAATCCAGAAGGTTGGACCGATGGGCAGAACACTTTACGGAACAGTTCAATTGGCCCTCGGCGTCATCCCAGTTGCCCACCATTCCCAAACAATCTGAATGGCAAGTTAATACTGGTCCCCCAAGTCTTAGTGAGGTCGAGAAGGCTATAGGGAACCTAAAGCGAGGGAGAGCAGCAGGACCCGATGGGTTGACCCCTGAGATATTTAGGGATGGTGGTCCAGTTTTAGCAGCGAGATTAACCGGGATCCTGTCTAGAATCTGGGAATTGGGCGTAATCCCACCCGACTGGTCTCAAACACTAATTGTTCCAATCTATAAGAAAGGACAGAAGTCCTCCTGTGACAATTACCGTGGAATCAGCTTAACTAATATAGTGTCCAAAATATTAGCTTCAATCATACTTCGATGCCTAACTAAAGCTCGTGAAGAGCAGACTAGAGAGAACCAAGGTGGTTTCAGACCTGGACGTGGCTGTATAGACCAAATATTCACACTTCGGCAGGTTCTAGAACATAGACACACTTTTAGACGCCCAACAATAGTTGTATTCCTTGACCTTAAGGCGGCGTTTGACTCTATCGATCGTAAGGTTATGTGGCAATGTCTGTCATTAAAAGGCGTACCAGAGAAGTACATTAACCTTATACAAGCTCTATACTCGAACACCACATGTCGAGTGAGAGCTTATGGCAGATTGTCATCAGAACTGATTACCTCAAGTGGTGTTCGTCAAGGTTGTCCGCTTTCCCCATTTTTATTTAATTTTATCATTGATATACTCTTAGAGTTGACATTTTCATCGTCTGACTTCTGCGGGGTTGACCTCCTTCCAGGAGATAAACTTGCTGACTTAGAATATGCAGATGATACAGTTCTCTTAGGCGAAGATGCTGATAAAATGCAGAATCTTTTGACTACCTTAAACAAGAATGTAAGGATGTTTGGAATGCGATTCTCTCCACCCAAATGCAAAATGTTACTTCAGGATTGGATTGATTCGACACCGAAGTTAGTGATAGGGAGTGAGGCAGTTGAACGTGTTGACCGCTTCACTTATCTTGGCAGCCTCATCAGCCCTGACGGTCTGGTGTCTGCTGAAGTCTCTGCGCGCATACATAAGGCCCGATTAGCTTTTTGGAATTTGCGTCATCTGTGGCATAGGCGAGACATCCGACTACTGACCAAAGGACGCGTTTACTGCGCAGTAGTTCGGTCTGTCTTACTTTATGGATGCGAAACATGGCCATTAAGGATAGAGGATATTCGTAGGCTCCTGGTATTCGATCATAGATGTCTTCGAAGCATTGCTCGTGTTTTCTGGGACCACCGAGTAAGCAATACGTGGGTTAGGAATAGGTACTAGGTAGATACGGTAAGCCTATTGATGAAGTAGTAAATCTTCATCAGCTAAGGTGGTTAGGACATGTGTTACGTATGCCTGACCACCGCCTACCTCGACGAGCAATGCTGTCTGGTGTAGGAGTGGGCTGGAAGAAAGCTAGGGGCGGCCAAACCAAAACATGGGACCAGTCCATGAAGTCATTGACAATTGGGCTGAGCCATGTTAATAGGTGCAGACTACATGGTTGGGGTCTGCGTGACGCTCGTAATAAATGGCTACAGACCTTGCGTGATATGGCTCAAAATCGTTGGCAATGGCTCAGGTGCATCCACTCCTTGTCTTCCTCCAAATTTTAGGTTTCTGAACTTATCATAATTTTCTCTTTACTGAATCATATTTTCTAAAATGTTGTCTTCGGTCTCTATTCCCTTCCATGAATACTAACTCTGTTACTACCTCCCCTACTCTGGGATTTGATTCGACAATTTAATCTCTATCTGCTAATTGGGGCATAGCAACTTGAACTGACGTACGCATGTACCAAGTTCTACGTTGTAACTGTCTGTTTGTCCACGTTACAAATTAACCACTTCTACTTTTCCTAGCCGGTTCCAGAGTTAGCAAATAATCGATGATATGGAAACCCTTGGAATGACATTCGTAAAACATCACTAACTCATAAAAGACGGTGTTTCAAGTTAGTGAGACCAAATGAGTTGTCATCGCCGCGCCAGAACACATGCTTCTGAACCGCAGCATTACTTACATGATGCTCACATCGGATGTCAACAAGCTTCCGGTAACACAGAAAGATGTCTAACATTTTCAGCTCTGAAAAAGACCAGGTTTCACAAACACACAAAAGAACCGCTCTCACCGCTCTCACTGATGAAGATTTACTACTTCATCAATAGGCTTACCGTATCTACCTAATACCTATTCCTAACCCACGTATTGCTTACTCGGTGGTCCCAGAAAACACGAGCAATGCTTCGAAGACATCTATGATCGAATACCAGGAGCCTACGAATATCCTCTATCCTTAATGGCCATGTTTCGCATCCATAAAGTAAGACAGACCGAACTACTGCGCAGTAAACGCGTCCTTTGGTCAGTAGTCGGATGTCTCGCCTATGCCACAGATGACGCAAATTCCAAAAAGCTAATCGGGCCTTATGTATGCGCGCAGAGACTTCAGCAGACACCAGACCGTCAGGGCTGATGAGGCTGCCAAGATAAGTGAAGCGGTCAACACGTTCAACTGCCTCACTCCCTATCACTAACTTCGGTGTCGAATCAATCCAATCCTGAAGTAACATTTTGCATTTGGGTGGAGAGAATCACATCCCAAGCATCCTTACATTCATGTTTAAGGTAGTCAAAAGATTCTGCATTTTATCAGCATCTTCGCCTAAGAGAACTGTATCATCTGCATATTCTAAGTCAGCAAGTTTATCTCCTGGAAGGAGGTCAACCCCGCAGAAGTCAGACGATGAAAATGTCAACTCTAAGAGTATATCAATGATAAAATTAAATAAAAATGGGGAAAGCGGACAACCTTGACGAACACCACTTGAGGTAATCAGTTCTGATGACAATCTGCCATAAGCTCTCACTCGACATGTGGTGTTCGAGTATAGAGCTTGTATAAGGTTAATGTACTTCTCTGGTACGCCTTTTAATGACAGACATTGCCACATAACCTTACGATCGATAAAGTCAAACGCCGCCTTAAGGTCAAGGGATACAACTATTGTTGGGCGTCTAAAAGTGTGTCTATGTTCTAGAACCTGCCGAAGTGTGAATATTTGGTCTATACAGCCACGTCCAGGTCTGAAACCACCTTGGTTCTCTCTAGTCTGCTCTTCACGAGCTTTAGTTAGGCGTCGAAGTATGATTGAAGCTAATATTTTGGACACTATATTAGTTAAGCTGATTCCACGGTAATTGTCACAGGAGGACTTCTGTCCTTTCTTATAGATTGGAACAATTAGTGTTTGAGACCAGTCGGGTGGGATTACGCCCAATTCCCAGATTCTAGACAGGATCCCGGTTAATCTCGCTGCTAAAACTGGACCACCATCCCTAAATATCTCAGGGGTCAACCCATCGGGTCCTGCTGTTCTTCCTCGCTTTAGGTTCCCTATAGCCTTCTCGACCTCACTAAGACTTGGGGGACCAGTATTAACTTGCCATTCAGATTGTTTGGGAATGGTGGGCAACTGGGATGACGCCGAGGGCCAATTGAACTGTTCCGTAAAGTGTTCTGCCCATCGGTCCAACCTTCTGGATTGACAGTGAATAGTGCTCCCATCTTTTTCTGCGATAGTTTCACTTACAGTTGGATTTTTGATGCCCGTTTCCTTGATAAGTCTGAACAGTTGCCTACTGTTACCTATTGCCTCTGCCTTTTCCATCTCTTTAGCTTTCGCCGCCCACCACTGCTCACGATCATTGCGCAAGCTTTTAACTAGCTTGTATTTAAGTTGCCTTCGCTCCTCATCGTATTAAGAACTAGACGGGATGTGTTGCCGAGCATCTATCAGTTCAATAGATGCAGCTGAAATCCACTGAGTTTTCCTAACTTTTTGGTTTAGTTTGCTAGTAGATATTACTGCTGTTTCAACAGCTTTTTGGATATAATTCCAAGCTGACTCGGGGTGGGTATCATTTATACAGTTGACTAATTGGTTTTTTAGTTGTTCCTGAAATATATTCTTGACTTTTTCATCAATAAGTTGGACTCTTATGGGGATCTTTGCCGTGGGTCTTTTACGTCCAGTGAGACACAGACTAATACGCGCTCGTACTAAAGCGTGGTCGGAGTCTAAACATGTGCTCCAAAATGAGCGGCAGTCTTCTATCGAGCCTCTCCAACGGTGGCTGATAGCAATGTGGTCTATTTGAGACCAACGTTGAGTTGACTGTGGAGGCCGCCATGTCAACTTATGTCTTTCTTTATGTTTAAAGTTAGTGCTTACGAGAAATAGCACTTGTTAGCAAAGCGTATTTGCAATTTTGACAGAACCGATGCTCAACTCTATGGGATTCAAATATTGTTATGCAGCTTCACAGCCTATGAATGGTACCACTAAGTTATTGAGCCCACTAGTACGAAGCCTAAGTCGAGTGAAGTTTCCTGCTAACTTCCTCGGCTACTTTTCATCATCAACATAGTGAATTTGTTATCCAGTCACCAAGACTAGTGGCTACGTTGCAATCTGGTAAAATTACTGTCATCAGTAATGACTAGATAAGCATGATACTCATCACTTCTACTCATTGATCAACTATATTTATGTTTGCATTTAATTCGTATATAGCACATGTTATTGTTAATGCCTTCACTAGTTAGTATTCGATAATACAATACCTTCATTGACTTCATTCTAAATCAGAATAAGAACTAAGCCGGTGACAAGATATATCCCATTAAATTTTAACAAAGATGTGCAAGTAGAATCTAAGAGACTTTTAATATTTTCTTGATTGGTCACTAGTCCTGATCGGTTGAAAACAGATTAGTCACCGTGCTCTGATGTAAGCATGATTTGAGTATGCATTCATTAGTCAGTTATATTGTTAGAGTAAAACTTATTCTTTTAGTATTGTGTTTATTCATAGTTCATTCGTGCAGAAATTTTGGGGTTTACTTTTATAATTTGTTTCCGTGACCACTTAGATCAAACTACGATAGAGCATCATTTACTGGTCGGTATTCATTTCATTCGTTCTAACAGTCCTTACACACTGTATTATCCATCACTACAATCGATAGGCAGTTTGTCAAAAATAACGTACAACCTAGTACATATTTACATCTGTCTATATTCCCACGCCATACCAACACATCGTGACGTATACTGAGATAGTAAGTTAGTAGTTGTAGTAGGATCAATTATACACCTATATCATTATTTTGGTCAAATTCTTTTGGTATGATATAGCTCAGATAGATTTATGATGTGTTGTTCAGGAGGAGAGTTTTGATAATTACATTCTCTGAGGTCAGCAGTTTAGCCTTAAAGCTTCAAAATACAGAACAATTACATCTATTCTGCAATATATTCAGTCTCAGATTCTTCCATGAATATCACCGAAACTAACCCGTTGAACATATAAAATTTATTTACCGGTATGCATTAATATTCTTCTCTTGTATCTCTTATTTTCATATTCCCAGGATCGAGTCTGTACAGAAATGGAGTCAGTTAAAAGGAAAATTAAAGATTTAAAAGAAACTTCCGAGAAACTACGCAAATCTGATTCAACTTTTGTAATTGATGAAGCATTTGATACAACAGCTCCATTATATCGTCAGTTAGTTGTTTCATTTGCTGAAGAACAAGCAATTGAAGATGCAATTTATTATTTGGGTGAAGCAATGGGTAAAAATGTATTGGATGTTGAAATTTACTTAAAAGTAAGTAGTTAACTGTGCATTAACAATTATGTATATATATATATATATATATATATATATATATATATATATATATAAATGAATTATTTTAATGAGCAATTTTATTATTAGTCACGACGACTGATGATTAGTGAATACAAGCAGAATCCCACCTGGTAATAATACAACGTAATTAGCACTGTAATAATGATGTAAATAAACTGGAACTGAACTCAACTGTGGGTGAAGTAGAAATAATGTGTTAATCAAATCAACTAGCAATTGTATTGTATTTGGGTCATTCGGAATTAAATTAGAAGCACTCCAGTAATACTGAAATACAAGTCTCGAGTAGTTACAGTTGACAAAACTCATGAATCGTTTAGCAACATCCTGGATAAGTAAAGCCCAACTGAATACAAATCAATCTGTACGTTGATCCAAGAGTATGTATAGGCTCAAGATATTGGCCAATAGAATTCGAACAGGATATTTAATAGTTTCATAGCTTATTCAAGTCTTCTGTCAATGTCAGTTCACATTAACTACACTCTGAAATCCATTACTTATTCACTTAATGAATGGACAGTGATCAAAACTACTGACCTAATACAACAGAAGTATTGTACCACTGAAAACATTACAGTTAACTTCAACTTCTCTAAACAATGATGCAAATTGCTTATAATGATAGGATGTCAAAAATTTATCTTCAACCACATACCTTATAAAATTGGATGTTCTACAAACAGCCTTCAATACGTCTACTTAACATCGCGTAGTCTTTTCTTGAAAGCCCCTGGAAGAAATAACGGCTTGCAGTACAGATACTGGTCTCTTTACATAATAAAGCAAACGAATAACCTTTTGATATTGAGAAAACATGTGGCGATCATGGTAGACCAGAGGGAGAAGTTACACTACGGTAAGTAGCATTTAACGCGACTATCAGTTAACGCTACTGGTGACAACTGCCTCTCTCCCAGCGAGTTTGAACTCCACCAAACAAGATTTCTCACTAGGACTTCGGGAACATCCTGAGGTTAGTCACTAGTAAGCTGATTATTGTAATTGATTTGAGGTGGTTTTGTGGTGATCGGTATTAAGTCTAGATGTTTATGTTCATCACAGTTTGATGGTGGAGGTGGGAATTCAACCATTGGATGCCAGCCCAATGGTACAGAGGGTTAAGGATCCTCCAACCGGAAGGCCCCTGTATTAGTTTTCCTGGGGGGGTGCACATTGCTGAGGTGTCCCCTACTGAGACGAAACAGCCGTCTAGTGCTTCCTAGTTTTTAGTGGTACCCAACCAACACGTACGTGTAGAGAATACAAACATCTAAGAGATGTTATTACTGTGGATCTAAACTTAGCACTTTTAAACCCTTTGATTTGATGAATGGAAGTTGCATAGTTTTGCTTTTTCGAACAATTAGACTTCATTTTGCATACCGTATTGTAATATGCACTAGTTTATTGGTTCCTATCATTGCAACACACTCGCACATACATAATACGTTTCGTATTTAATTGTGTAATTAGCATAATGAAAATTTTCAATATAAAATATTATAATTAGCCTACACGGCATCTTATCATGAATTAGAAGGACAATGTCAAAGAACAGAAATACTTCCCTATTCCAATGACATATATATATATATATATATATCTTAGCCGTCAGTATTTCTTTAATTGAAATATGTATACCAATCTCAGCATACATAGAGTCAAATTATTGAACCAACCAATTACTGCCTTCTGGTACTTAAGTAGATGTGCGCACGCGGATGGATTGTTTAGTCTTCTATAGTTTCACACTGTGGACTGGCCTTATAACTTGAGAAATTCCAATGTTTCTAATATTCATCGTATTAGTATTGATTACTGCTATTATAATTAGTAATTATGTGACATAAAACACATGCCATACATTCCTCTCAAGTGTGTATGTGTGTGTGTGTAGGTAGGTAGGTAGACAGAAGAAATCGAATTATAAAAACAATTTTGTTGACAGTCTGATAAATAATTTGACATAACATCCCTACTAAACATCAATAATAAACACGTAATATGTATAGTAGGTGGTAAGTTCTATGACGATTGCAATCTAAATCATGAAGTGATTGTTTCTAGACACAATCATTAGAAATTAAAAAAAAACAAATCTGTTATTGTTTCATATTAGTCTGGGGACATCTCTGTTGTCAGAATATACGACTTCACAATGGAATAAACTAAAGATGAAATGTTGTTGTAGTTTGCATATTCAGTATATGGAACTGTGGTTAAATTGCCTAGCTTTTAATTGATAAATTGCAAGTTCGAACCTCAACCCACTCATTTCAATTTAGGCAATTAAGTAGTATCACTTGCACTCATATAATTAAAGCGCGACCTGTATATATTTGTCCGCGCGAATTCTATACAGTTCAGAACGTCTAAATTTATGCTAAGTGGAGATATTTGGAGGGAGTCAGTAGATTTCTTTTCTATCTAAGATATCACACATAACACTATAATTTTTTTACTTCACCTTCTGTATTGTACTTTTAAACTTGGGTAGCCCGAGATTCTTGGTCACTAAATGTCATATGCATTCATTCGTAAAATATGGAATACGCTAAAATTGCTATTGCTACTATGCACACTGTGGAATCGTACGATGATTTGGAAGCAGTCGACTGGAAATTTTCAGTATCTTAATTGGGACCAATACTGTACCTCATAGGATTCGAACTCACCTAGTAATAATGTAATCGACAGAATTCGATCAGCATTTAATTGGTTTATGCAAATATCACATTAGTTCACTTTTTAGTGATATCTTTTCGAGTTACTTATTGTATTTGCTACTTCTGTTTCTTTCAATTTTAGAAAGTACGTGAATTATCCCGTCGACAATTCATGCTACGAGCTACTGTTCAGAAATGTCGTGAAAAAGCAGGTCTACCAACTTTGTAAAAAAAAAGCCACCACATTTATGCAGTAATAAGGTGTATGAATAATTTACTTCTGTTGTGATATAATTTATTGCATCGCATATATTCTCTTCTCCTTCCCAATAACAACATAACGAGAAAGTACACAACAACAGCCATGAGAACTAAACGTGTGGATGAACAAATAAATGCCTATATATAGATCTTTTCAGATTCTTTTAAGCAACACTATTCAATCAAGCCTCCTTCCATTTCCCTACTTCACTACGCCATTTCCTCTTGCCGTTATTATCTCCAGTATCATCACTAGTGTTTATAATATTCTTTTTACATATCGCATATATGTGTGCTATTGTATATGTGCACGTTTGTATGTATACAAGTGAATATGTCTTACAAATGATTATTACATTTTCATTCTTAACTAATCCAATCTAATCAACTGTGTACTTGTTTTTTCTCTATGATATTAACATCAATGTAATAACTGTCATTTTCCTTTATCTTTTTCTTTTCACTTCTCCTCTTCTTTTCATTATCTTGTTTTTTGTTTCAGTAGTATAAAGATAACAAGAAAAAAAGAATTATGATATTATTCAAGAATTTCATGCTCAAAGCTAAATAATTGCATTAAATTATAAATATTATTACATAACTATTATTCATCGTTTTTGTATTGTACTTACTACTGAGAAATGAATTGTACACAAAAAAACAGAAGGACATTTATTCATGTAAACTGATTTTAGGGATACTTGAATGAGAATATGTACATTTTATTATCTTTCAATTAATTAATTTGACTACAGTTTTGTTTGCTTTTTTAGTGTTGTTTATTTGCGAAGCAGTAAATTTTTTTGATTGTATTTACTTCTTTATACATTTAAATACTGATTTATGTGATTTGTAAGGATTCTGAGTAGGTCACTAAATAAGACATTGAATTTTGAAGTTAGAAATGCTAAGTTTAAGTTCAAAGGTGATGAATACGCCTTGTTGATGAATCTCGAGTAGGACAAAACGTGCATTAGTTTTTTTCTTTAGCTCTCTGTTATATAACTGATTTTTATGGTTTGTGTTTAATTTATTAATCAGAACCATACATATGTATAATTGTTTAAAAATTCCCATGCTTATTAAAACAAAGACGTTTGAACGAAGAATATTCTTTTCGATAAATGCTCATCAGGTTCTACATTTATTAGTTCAAAATTATCAGTGACAAAAATAGCCAGTTCTGAGGCGATCAAATGAACTGATTATAATTTTTTCTATTATTGTTATTGTTACTATTTGACGAATTTGGATTATCACTTACTCCATTTTGTAATTTCTTACCTATTCGGTTACATTTTAAATAGCATTCAGCCTTTGTCTAATCACATTTTGTCACTACCCCATCTCCTAGGTCACCCATATACAGAGACACCTATACATATATATTGGATTAATAAGCTTGTTGTTCATTTCAATTGTCGTTTACGTTTCACAAGTTACATGATAATGATGACTATTTCAACATTAACATTCGTATCTTACAAATAATCTGATAAGACAAAAAAAATGTATATCCAAATTATCCTTTATATTTAAATGATGTTATACCCGCCTCAGAACTGGCTATTTTTGTCACTGATAATTTTGAACTAATAAATGTAGAACCTGATGAGCATTTATCGAAAAGAATATTCTTCGTTCAAACGTCTTTGTTTTAATATGTATAATTCACATTTTCTTCATTCATATCAAGCATCAGATTCTAAAAAGCGTATTTTATCATTCAGTCGTAAACAATGTAGAATCTCATACTTGTCCATCGGTCAAAGTCGATATAGCACAGCAAAATGAACACAAAAGTAGTAATAATATCAGTGATTACAAAATGAACTAGATATCAGTAATATGATTCCAGAAAAAAGTAAGGTGTACAATAATTCCAAGACTTAGGATGCAAAGAAAGACAAACAGTGAATTCATCTGTACCATTATGTAGTTGATTATCAATTTGGGCCGTGTTGATAGGTGGAAACTACATGTTTAGATATTTTGAGTAACATAGGTGGAGATGGATCGCAACTTATTTTCGAGTTCTAACGGAACTAGGTGGAGGAAGATTTCACACCACAGCCTATGTGTTGAATGTTAAGTGATGTAAGTGAGAGTCATTGCACCATAGGATGGTTAGGAAGTACTTGATAAGATACTCTGCTCGATCTGGATTTCGTGCTAATTGGTCCTCGTCAACAAGTCATATCTACAATCTCCATAGTACCTTAGTAGGATCCTAACGTGCACCACAGTCTGTAACCTTTAGCACCGACCCATTTGAACCCCAACTGACCTCTTACACTAACTGAGTAGTGATCACTGTGTCTAGTCATTTTTAGTGATGACCGGATTTTATCGACCAAGTCTCACTCTGACCAATATTTTAAGTGGCTTGCTACCTAACGCAGTATGTTGTAGGTAGTCGGCATTAAGACTCTGAACTTAGATGGTGTTAGTTCGAATTTCATAGGAAACATATCCTTCAAATTGCAAGTACACCTTGTTGACGATTGCCAACTAGTATAAAACCAACATCAGACAGTTCCCAGCCGATTCCCAGTAGGTTGTTGTTGACAGTATCTGACCAACGGATCCTAAATTTGTTGTGCAAACAGCTGTTCTTAAATAACTGAATCTTCTTAAAGATGGTTTTCGTAGTTGTCCAAGTTTCAGCTGCATACAAGTGAACTATCTTCACGTTTGTATTGAAGGTTTTGACTTCGATATTGGTTGACAGTTGGTTGGAGTCCCAGATGTTTTTCCACTGCAGAAATGCTGCTCTTGCCTTGTCAAACCGTGCCTTACATCATCAGATCCCCACCCCATTTGTCTGTCATTGATACCCAAATATGTAAAAGTTTCTGACAATCAGAACAACAATTAATGTGGGTACATAGATTCAAATATGAAGTAATTAATACATAAAATTGAAATTATTTTCAGTATATTAGGGGTTTTAAACAAAAGGTATCAGGCTCCAGTCAGTGTCAATATTAATATTGGATTTTTCAAAGTACATGCAGTTGACGAGTTTAAAGTAGAACGAAATGCATATTCTAAATCCCATACACACCCACACACTAAATATACAATAACTTGTAACTGCATACTTTATCGAGGCGAAATCCATTCATAGAGTACAATATACCAACAAACAATAATAAAATGAAATCTTTAACATCAGTTGACAACACGAAATATGAAATCAATGATCAATATTAAAAAGTATGAATAAATAGTTCTGTTTTACAACCCTACTTGTTTTATTATTTCGTAATTATCAGTAATCACATGTTTCCATCATCCTATTTAATAATTTTATTTCAGAAAATATCACATGTATAAGCATAATTTCTGGCCATTACTTCCTTACATAAATATACATTGACACTATTTCATGTTAAGGGCGGCAGGGGAGGGGGGTGGTTATAAGTAGTAGGCAGAGTAAGTGAAAAAGAATAAGTGAATCTAATTTCTATATATTTTGAATATATTGGAACGGCTCCCACAAACCTCAACAAAGCCTCCAGAACCCTTGAAAGAGCCGGAGACATTCCATCTAGTCACTGATCGACGAAACCTCGACGTGGAGCTTTCTGATTGGGTAACAGTTCAAACTTCTTAGTTCGAATTGGATGGATTATAATACTGATTTTGTTGTTTCAGAAAACTATAAATATACGATTACTTTATACAGAAGTGACTCTTCATCTTACTGGAGTAAAGTTCCTGTCTACTCGTCTTCTGTCTTCTGAATTTGCGACTAGGAGGGTTCAAGGCGTTCGTGTGTTAAAGTTATCTGCGGCTAATCAAGCACGAGATATAACAGATTTCATACTCAGTAAGCATTTTGGTTCTATTAAATTTAGATTTCAACCAATTAGCTGTCGTTGCGTCATTTCTCGGTTAAGAACTAAAATTAATTAATTATATACCTGCTAAACCAATTTCTTATCATTCATGTCGTTGTTTGCGTTGGTGTTGTTTTACTAAATGGTCCGAGGACAAAGTCGTACTGCTGGTTGTATAGAGGTGAGATGACAGTAAGGTGTTTTTCTCAAACAATAAGCATGAAAGCGATGCTGGTTCCCACAAAGGAAGGGCGGGCTTAAAAAAGGTCGACCCACTTCACCTTACTCCACGGATTTCCATCTTCGGAAGCAAGGCCCCAACAAGTACGGAGCTACAACAACAAAAACCTCTTTCAAAAGGGCCGTGTCTGGCTGGTCTCAAGCAGTTATTCCTTGGGCACTGCGGTCACGCTCCCAGGTCTTTCAGACCAACTCTAACTCAGGTACATCAAGAAGGACCCTTTCACAGTGTGGGCAATTTGGAAGAGACAACCGCCCTCATACCTCTAATAACACACAAGATCATCACCATTTTAATCAAAATCCTTCTTCTATTCCTAATATTTATCTTGCCCCTACCTCCAAACCTAAATCCCTATCTTCAACCTCCTCCTGTGTCATCACTTCCGACGATTCCGACTCACGAGATAATGTCTTGAGTATACTAAGACCACGCTCCAAACTTCACACTGATACATTCAATGTACGAACCCTGTGTCAAATAGAGCAACAAGCCTCCCTAGCTAAGACATCAGAACCCCACACCATTAATGTATGTTGTGTCTCCGAAACACGCATACAGGATCCAAGTGTGGTGATTTTGTTGACCTCAACTAGTCAAAGTGAACAGCCTTTGTGATACACTTCGTTAATCTGGCGACTCATCAGCTATTTCTCGTGGGCCAGCCGGTGTAGGTATTGCGTTAAGTATGAGGGAAGAACAAGCACTCCTAGAATGGATTTCTGTCGACAGTCGCCTATGTGCCGTCCGACTCGGAAAGATAGGGACATACGTCGTTGTCTTTTCGTTGTTTTTGCCTACGCTACCACCGACTGCAGCCCGGATGGAGTAAAAGATGAATTTTACAGAGAACTTTCTTAACTTCTTCATAGGGCTAAACACTCAGATTTAGTACTCTTGGCTAGTGATAATAACGCCCAAATAGGTATTTTGAACCAGTCTGAAAGACATTTGTATGAATGCCTCAGTGTTCCAATTCAGAAAACGGATAACGGCGACCGTCTCCTGCAACTTTGCTCAGACAATCGTTTGTTTCTAGCAAACACGAACTTTAAACATAAGGAGCGACACCGTCTAACATGGCGTCCTCTCGGCCCTACCAAACGGTGGATTCAAATAGACCATATCGCCATTAGTCACCACTGGAGGGGCTCGATAGGAGATTGTCGACCTCTCTGGAGTGCATGCTTAGATTTTGATCATACTCTGGTAAGAGCACGCATTTGACTGTATCTTACTGGGCAAAGAAAAACTACTACTGGAAAACTCATTAAAATTCAGTTTATCAACGAATCAGCCAAGATTAAACTCCAGGAACAACTAAAGAATCACTTAGGCAATTATAAAGATGCGTCCCGACTAGATACTGCTTGGCAAGAGGTCCAAGCAGCTGTGGCGTCTACAGTGACATCTATCAACGACTTAAATCAAAATTTCAGGAAAAGTCAGTGGATCTCGATGGCTTTTATTCAATCAATGGACTCGCGAAAACGTATCCCATCAGGATCCGAATACGATAAGGAGCGAAGAGTAGTCAGATACAAATTGACAAAAAGTCTGTGAAACGACCGTGAGGAGTGGTGGGTAACGAAAGTAGAGGAAATGGAAAAGGAAGCGACGTCAGGTAACACTAGACAACTTTTCAAGTTAATAAAAGAAACCGGAGTTAAAAAATCTAGCGTTAGTGAGACAATCTCCGAAAGAGATGGAAAGCTTATTAGCTCTCAGTTTAGACGTTCAGAACGATTGACTGAACACTTCAAATAGCAGTTTATTTGTCCTTCAGCCGCTTTAAAACTTCCCACTATTTTAAGACAGCCTGAATGGAAAGTTGACTTAGGTCCTCCGACTCTTGTCGAAGTCGAAAAAGCTTTAGCCAATCTACGGCGAGGCAGAGCAGCCGGTCCAGATGGATTATCTCCATCGGTCTTTAAGGATGATGGTTCCACTTTGACAATTAAACTGACTGATATTTTGATTAAAGTTTGGGAACTTGACATAATTCCGTCTAACTGGTGTCGATCGTTAGTCGTCCCAGTATATAAGAAAGGGTCAAAATCGTCCTGTCATAACCATAGACGAATTGGTTTGACCAATATAGTGTCTAAAATACCAGCTTTTAAAATTATCAGACGTTTAACTACAACTCGTAAACTGCAATTGAGAGAAAACCAGGTTGGTTTTAGACTTGATCGCGGCTGTATAGACCAGATATTCACCATTCGTCAGGTTTTAGAACAGAGACATACATTTCAGCTTTCAACACTGGTGGTTTTTCTTGACTTGAAAGGGACATTCGACTCTATAAAGTGAGAAGTTCTATGACTGTGTCTATCATAGTAAGACGTACTCTAGAAGTACATAAATCTTGTAAAGTCTCTTTACTCAAACACTGTTAGTCGCGTTAGAGCCTATAGAAAACTGTTATTCGAACCTGTAACCTCAAGTAGTGTCCGTCAAGGCTTCCCACTATCTCCATTTTTATTTAATTTCATAGTCGATTTACTGTTAGAAATCACACTCTCATCGTTTGACTTTTCAGGAATTGATCTTCTACCAGGAAATCCACTTATTGACTTAGAATATGCTGATGACATAATCCTGTTTAGCGAAGACGCTGATAAGATGCAGAATCTTTTAACAGCAAGAAGCACCAACAATGCAACCATTTTCGGAATGTTTTTCTCCCACCCTCTAAATGCAAATTATTGGTCTTTATCAACACCTGAGCTAAAGATAGGGAGTAAAGTAGTTGAGCACGTCGACCACTTCACTTATCTTGGATGGCTAATTAACCCTAATGAGTTGACCTCTGACGATATCTCAGTACGAATTCAAAAAGCTCGTCTGGCTTTTGTCAACCTACATTGCCTATGGCGTAGACGAGGTATTCGTCTCTGAACAAAGGGAAGAGTGTACTGAGCAATATTTTGCTCTGTTTTAATAGAGCTCATAGACATCGGTATCATTTGACCAACAAAACAAATAGTATATCTGAGCAGCGTAAAACGCATGGTCATTATTAAGCAACCACATCTCTTAATTAGCTCACCTTGCACACCTCTGGAGGATTACAAACTGATGAAATACCTGGCGTTAAATAAGTGTAATTGTTTCTAATCATAACTGGTGTGAATATCTACACCGAAAAATATTATTGAAATTCAATAATTTTTGTTAACTAATCGAGTGGTTGAATAGAATAGTGAAAATAATGATCAACAAATCGATAGCTACATAACTGAGCAATTCATAGTCAAGAAAAGAAATTCAGGTAGAGTATCACACAATCGTAGAGATTAATGCAGAAATACAAACAAACAAAAACACTGATATGAATTGCATGTAGTCAACGTTATCGAGTGTAAGGCTTGTTGAATTAGACTGAAAGCCGAACTGAAGTGATTGTAGTTCCCTCATTGATATTAAAATCACATTTGTAAATCATGATGAGTAAATCGAACTATGCTGGCTAGAATACTTGTTCCGTTTGGATATAACCATCTCAAACAAGTGGATTTTGGAACAGATAAAAAGCAGTAAACTTACAATTGGAGGATTTAGTCGTAATGTTTGTTGCACTCTCAGACAGTCAGGATCTCTAGAGATGCCACCTTCTCACAGAAAAGTGAGGCGATTAGAAAGGATCAGCACTGAAAATAATAAATACCACCCCACATCACTTGTACAGTCTGAAAAGTACTTACTGAATTCAATCAGCTAATTCTTATAGGAATCTGCACAAACCATATCAATTCAAGTACAATAATCAGCTGACTAATGACTAGTTTCAGGATGTTCCTGATGCTCTAGAGGGAAGTCGTGACTGGTGGTGTTCAGACTTGTCAGGAATAACAATAATATTTGAAAAAAGAAAACAAGAGTTAGGAAAACACAAAAGAGAGGAAGAAGGAGGAAATCAATATATACATTAAGTAAAATGAGTTAGGTCACGATTATGAATTTCTTTAGTAGAGTGTTGACCATGACAAAAGAAGTGGCTGAACATATTTCTTTTGGACGCGGAGCTCCATCTTTCAGTTTGGATAGCAATTATATCTGTGGTTTGAAGAACTTTGAGTCTCACTAACTTCAGTAGGCTGTTATTAACCCGGTATATTATTGAAAACGACTGGTTGACGCTCATATTATGTCTTATTTCCACTAACTGAGCAAGTACTACACTATTTACTGCTTTAACCATGCCTTTGCTCAGTCAGGCTGGAAGACGTTCCCTATTACGAAGGTGCGAATTCCTAAAACTTGCTCTACAGGAGTAGTTGAATCAAAGAAGAGGCGAACATCTTAGACTATTCGTCTTTCAGTTTCAATGTCACAATCAAACATTAAACTTAGCCCTCCTGAGTTAAGCGTCCTCTGAACTGTTCTGCGTAACCTCCGAGATAATATTCAACTAACGGCAGTACTGCTGAATTGAAGGCGCTTGAACAACGATTTTTTACAAGCTGTTTAAACTGTTCCTACTCTAACTTTCTTCCTAATATACTTATTTGTAAACTTAATGGGATATTCATTTTCTCAGTGTTTCACTGTAGATGTCTCATTCTTCTACAATATCCGTGGGACATATAGCTGTTATTCTATAAGTGAGTGATTTCTTTTGAAGTTGTAAAGGTACAAAACTAAAAAAATGTGTATATTTCCCAGTTCATGTACTTTTCCTGTTTAACTTCTTTCTTATTGACTCATCAACTCTTGAAGGTTGTTCCACATCTAAAAAGGGTATTCTAACTTCATATTCTTCTTTACTTGTGTACAAGATGACTAAGTGTACTTCATTAAAGTGACTAAGAATTTCTAATTGTGCTGTATTATTTTTACAAAGGATGAATATCTCATTCATTTACTGATAGTAGAAGGTGAACTTTCGAATTAAATGTTTTATTGAACCGTTTTCTGATTTGGCTAGGAAAATTTCGGTATGTGTTTCATTCTAACTAAGTTGTTAAGTACTGTATTGAGATAGATTGAAAAGGAACGAACTGACTAGTAAGTAAGTGTCCTGAAATACAAACTCCAGTTGCCGAACTTCGAATTTAATATATTTGAGGTGCGCCTGATATATGGCCAAGTTACGCTTGAAGTATTACCAGGGCAACTTCTAACGATTGAACCCACTCTTACGAATGAGAATAAATCAGAAGGCAATGAAGGATGGAAGAGAAGTTATATTTGATCGTAAATAGAGCGGCAATCGAAAAGCAACGTCTAGGCTGGCAAACTAGAGAGAGAGTTGCTTCCCACGGTACGGCGTGCCGTGATCTGGTCTTGATGCGTGACTGAGCGCCTTCAACTAGTAGTGTCAGCTAAAACAAACATGGTCAGCATCAATGTCGAGGACCTATGTAACTATTTCTTTTGGGGATTATTTACCGCTACATATTCTTTTTAAATTAGATGGAAGTAGTAGTGATTATTTCCATTTTTATTTTACACAATACATGTGATCGGTTAAAAATATATTGCAAAACATGTTTCAGCATACAATAAAATACTAGTAATCGTTTAAACTTATAAAGTTGATCAACAGATCATGTTGTTGTATGCTGAATTTAACTAAAAATCTATTTTATTATCAAGTAGATTCCGTTACAAAAAAGCACTAGGTTACCTATTTTTTTCAGTGGTTATACAATTTAACTGAAGTCTCTCGACTAACCAACGAAATGATAACAGTTCTTAAGCATTGTTATGATGCATAATTTATAGATTGATTTGTTATAAACGGAAGTTTATCAGTCTCTGCTACTATACGTACATTTTGAGTGAATTGCCTAGATATAGTGATGGTTCACAAGTATGGAATAAGTTGAATTGTAGCCGATAAGTGAAATCTGCAACTCACGTTTCCTCTTATTTATAACTTTTCAGTTGGATGTACCTGCATCCACATGTTGGTGCTTACACTGGGACTCGAAATCGGTTTGTTTTCCAACAAAGCCCAACACATTCACTACTAACCTGTGTTTTAATGGAACTAATAGGAATTAAAGCGGTTGAAATTGATCATAAAATAATCATGTTCAATCAATTAGACAAGTGTAAACATAAAATAGTTAATTATTAATTTTTAAATGATAGTGTTCGCCAACTTAAAAGCCCTGGGTTGGATTCCATGACAAAATCAAAAGTGTGCACTTGTGAGGAGTCTCATGCTAGGATGAAACGACTTTCCAGTACTCGATGGTTTCCACTAGAACCCGGCCAGTAACAGTCTGTGATGAGTACAAGCATCACCACTAAACCACTTCGGTTCTACGTAATGTATTGTTTTTGTGCAAATATTGAACTTTCATCAGTTGGCTATAGATTCTTCTACGCTAATTTTGATATTGTTTGTACTGACTAACTATAACATTAATAAACATTGGAAGAAAATTTCATCTTATCATTTTCTACAAGTTACTCAGCAAATTATCACGTACATTCAGTAATATAAACCTAATTTGTAGAATCTTCATTCTCTTGGCATCTTAATTTAGTATTACTAATTCTGAGACCATATTTATGTATTATTTTGTGGGTCAACAATAGTTTACTATCAATGAAATACATTCATTGTCATACATAAATGATCGTTTCTATTCAGATACTAATTTAAAACTATCTGTTGGTGATTCATAATCCCCGAAAATACAATGGTTAATTACATCAAGCAAGAGAAGTTGTATTGATTTTTTTGTAAGCTTGACTTGTAAACTCATTACATTAATTTAAAATTATTGTGAGTTTTACTCCTAATAACATTCAATTGAAGTTGTAAAAGGTTTATGAAATTACTTGATGACTCATCATTGTAAATATATATATATATACATATATAACGTTGGTGAAACTAAACTTTGCCGACGAACTTGAGAAGGCCAATCAGAATGAAGACATTTGTTTCAAGATCGCGCAGTCATTCAAGTTCAAAATGCTTTCTTTAGATCGTCTGTTTAGATTTTTCAATAATAACGTTATTATTCATAATCTACATGCTCTCGGATTACTTCGAAGAGAGTTGATTTGTGACTGTGGGCTCAATAGGACTCAAATACAATCCGCAGATAGTCGAGATAGAATAATCTTTCGTTGTAATGGTTTTTGGCGAAAGAAATCAATAAGAATAGGCAGCTTTTTCAGCAAGTCTAGACTGACACTAAGGCAAACATGCATGTTAGTTGTATTATGGGTTATGCAGTTGCCTGCTACGTTGGCATCGTCTCTTGCAGATGGAAGCGAATTATCAGCAGTGCTCAGAAATGCTCAGAAATCATGTTACGCTTAAATCTGTGGCTGGGAGGTGTCGGAAGAATCATTGAAATAAACGAAACAGCCATTAGAATGCGAAAATATAAAATAGGAAAATCTATAAAAACCGAATGGGTAAGTAATACCTGCTTAAATATTACTGGTAGGTTCCTGGTAGTTACGACCGAACATTAGGAAAGGGACATCAAGTATGTACCAAATCGAACTGCAAGTGTATAATGTGTAATTCTTTACTAGAATTTCACCGTTTTCCATAATAAAAAATGATTTTATCTACCAGTGCATTTTCATTGGCTAAAAGGCGCCTCAAGGTTGTCGGTAAAGTTTAGTTTCACCATAACGTTGTTCGCCAGTCGGCTCTCCGTTTTTCGCTCCACAATACAAATCTTCCTACAATTCAGTCTTTTGAAATAGCCGTAGGTTGGGGAAACAAGTTGTGGTATCCGACAGAAGTACAAGTATCTGAGGTAGCGTTCTCAGTTAATCGGTATCGAGAAAATCGTAGCAATCAGGCGTATAATTCGGCTACCCTAGAGATCGTACGCGAACCGTATTAAGTCCATAAGAACTCACGTGTATTTTGTCTCAACCAGCAGTGAAAACATAGCAGTGGCGGCATAACACTATCTTACATTAAAGATTAGACTATACTCTACTGAGAAAAGGGGGAAGAATCGTGAGGAGGGGACTTTAACTGTATGAACATTGTTACTACTGAGTATATTTATAAAAAAGAAGCAAACAGTTTATGATGATATTTTATCCTTTTAACTTCATTATATGCTTAGATTCTATACGTCTTTTGAAGAACTGTTTGGTTACGTTCGAATCCATCCCTCCCCCCCCTCTTCACTCTCATCATTCCTATAGTGTTATTATTTTATTTATTTATTTTTTTCACTGTTATTGTAAATAAATTTAAATGTACTATGTAACTGGACTAAAATAACTATGTACTGTAATGTTTTCTTACGGAAACATTAGTTTAAATGTATATACCTTTATATAATATAGACCATTTTAACAAATCATGGCTTTGTATCTCTGATAGTCCTTACATAAACTTGTACTCTGGTACCTTACATAATAAAGGTAAGATTAATTTTTGATAACAACTCTTTAACTGATGTGATATCATTACTAGGAATTCATTTTATCTACTCCATTTCTAATAGCTCTTTAAAAGTAATACAATGAAAGCAGTTTATAAATGGTATCTATTCAAATAATATACCTAATAACACTTGAATAAGTTTGTAACTTGGTAGGAATTCTGTAATAACTATTTGCAGAACTTATTAACCATATCTTTACATTCGTAGATGTATGTTTTTCTTAGACATTCAGTGTTTTGTAAATATCTAATAGTGTTTTCCACATCAGTATTCATTATCATACGGTCAAATGTAAAAGTGACTGATTCCGGTCCATAACGGGAGCTGTCTTTGTAATAAGATGAATGTCTGAACTCCACTTATCTAAAGCCAGTTGATTGACTGACAAAAAATACAAATATATTGGTCAGTCACTGATTAATGATTTGTATCATGTTTATCTAATTCGATCTATTACGTCGCAATGCATCTAGTAGTCTAAATGATTCGACTTCACTGGAACCACATACTGATACTAGGTGATTGTAAGTAATAAATGGGAAACAACAGATCTGGGTATTATGCTGTATAACAGATTGTATAACCAGTCAGTTCTGCGTCCATAACTCAGTACATTATATCTCAATCTATGCGGCTAAGTGACTGAGATTCAAATATCACAGAATTCATCAATCTCATTAATATTGTTGATACACTTAAGTAACGAGTTCTAAATAATTTAAACCTAGATTAAGCAGAGATACCTACTAACTATCTCCAATAATTTAACAAGTAATCAAATTGTAGTAGGTTTGTGAAGATTGGAATTAAGTATAAATGTTTGTATTCGTCATGGATTAGTGTTGATTTGGTATTACTTAAAACCAGATGACACTGGATAGCCGTTTAGTCCCAGTATGAGACTCCTTAGCAGTGTACACTTGATTTCTTAAGAGAGTACTAGAGTTTAGATTTGTCAGGAGTGTGACAATTATTACCAGTGGCACTAACTAACCTTTTTACTGCATCACGAATTGATGGAAACGAGGATCCCACCACTGGACTCCGACATCAGTGATTCTGTGAAGTCTGAGTATCCTGAGTTGGATTCCCTAGAGAATGTCAAAGGTGTAAGAAGTTCTGAGGAGTTCCACACTAGGATGAGACAGCCATCTAATACTCATTGGTTTTCAGTTTTACCCAACTTTGACCATCACAAACATCTAAATTTAACTACGATCAACTTGTATCTTTCTGCTGATTTATCATAGAGTGAAACTGGTCAATTTCTGTTGCTATATATATATATATATATATATATATATATATATATATATATATATATATATATATATATCCTCGGCAGATTGTCTTGATATGGCTATAAGTGACGAGTAGTTTTTAAGTTGGATTGTGACGGCGTCTGACCAATCTCGATCCATGACAAATCAACAGGAATATACAAATTCATCTTAATTACATCTACCCGTTGCACAAGTGTTGCTACAGCCTAGTGGTGAACGCAGTAGCTTTTGACACAAAGCTAACTGAATCCGAACCCCAGTGTGAACATCAACATTGGAATGCAAGTACATCTAGCCAACGAGTTCAAAATATGACGAAGCATTCGTCCTGAATTCCTCTTGTCAGTCACAGTTTAAATTAATCAAACCTAAACTTCACATATAAAACGTCACCAAAGTTGGTAAGATTTATACTATTCATTTCATCTGTTGTATAACCATTCAAATGAATATTTTACTCGAAAATTTCATTCCACGAACAAGAATCTAACTGATTATGAAAAAGTTTAAGATCAGTCACATCATTCAGATGTAGATAATTAGATGATGAATGTCGAAAATATGTTTTACTTGATACATTCATATTTTAAGTTTGAGCTTCTGTAAACTTATAGACGTAGACTATTTACAATTCTTGAAAGTGTCAGGTAATAACTGATCAATATAGTTCGCTTTACTTTATAATGATAATTATCATCAAAGAAGAAAATATATCATTTGATAAAACTTTTATATCGATTTTATCACTTATTTTTTTTTCTTTTTAATCAAAATTTTTTTAGAAATCTATAATTCATAGAATAGTCAATTTAAATCATCTGACATAATTAGCAACAAATGATAGTTTGTTATTTACTAAGCAAACTTACTCGATACTGACTAGTGTGTTTGGTATCTGATTACGAGAAATTATGATACTGATCAATCGCTTAAAACTAAAGTCGATAAAATATATATATTTAAGTTGGATTGTGACTGTCTGGACACAGTAACTTAGTGGTGAACGCAGTGGCGTTTGGCACGAAGTAGACTGAGTTCGAATCCCAGTGTGAACATCAACATTGGGATGCAGGTACATCCAGCAGATGAGTCCCAAATAGGACGAAACGCGCGTCCTGGATTCCACTTGCCAGTCACAATCCAACTTAAATATATAACATGTGTAATATCCCTATATCGAGGCGATCCTCTCAGGATGCACATTTGGCAACAGAGACTGACCAGTTTCAGTCCATTACAAATCAATGGAAAAATACATGCTTTTCGTAATTACGTATATCCGTAAAATATAGTTTGAATATACAATCGTCTGAGAGTCTACTCTCTAACTACTAAGTTATCGCCTAGTAACCAATAAGAATGACTATCTTAGAGAGATTCTTCTTAAAATTGAGTATATTGGATAAAATGAACACTTTCATTTGTAATAGATGATGATAATATTGTTGTAGTTCAGATAAATTGATGCTACCTAATGAACATTCTGTTAGTTAATCAAATAAAAAATAAAGTTATAATGTTAAATGTTAAAGGTTTGAACCCTTACGAATTGTTATAAAATATACTGGATTTACATTTTTCTAAAAAGCGCATAGTTCATTTCAAATGATAAAGTGATAAACTATTTAGTCACACCGATGGAAGAAGTTTATACTTGAAATTTCAAATTATCTCTGACTAATCTTCTTCAACGTATAAGGTTTATTAAGATAATTAAGATTTATCGTTATATATCACTGAGTAAAGGGAAGGTATACAATCATTAAAAGCCATGATCAACTGTTTAGTTCTAGTATGAATCTCTTAAGTACTGAAGATATGCTACCTAATCAAGGTTCGAACCCTGGGTATTCAGACCTTGGTGAGTGCTTGTTCTTCAGTTTACTACAGTTTCTAATTGCAATTAATTCACAGTTCTATGCAATCACAATGCACAATGCAATTGCTACACTCTCATACATAAATTTCAGTGACCACAGATTATTATTGCAGCTGCACAAATTGTCTTTTAAAACTAGTTATCATTTAGAGTTTAATGGTTGTGTGTTTGATAAATGGTGAGCTTATGGATTGTAGGTAAAACCAGTGCTTATTGGTTTCCAATGTTTCTAGACCTACATTCAGATAGTTACGTAAAACCACAACACTATCAACTTTGATAATTACGCGTGGTTGATGAGAATCATAATTTGACACTACGAATTGATATGGATTAGACAACCATTGAAAGCCATCAATGATGTACTGGATAACTACTGTGCCATGGTTTTCAGTTCCTCAGTAGTGCCCACTCATGTTCCTAAAGAAACTCGAATCCGAGACCTTTAGACTTCGCGCAAACTCCTAATCTTTGAAAAACTTAGCTGAAATCTAATGGTTTACATTTCTAACTTCAATTCGAGTTATATTACACAGCTTCATTTATTGTTATTCGTGATACTTACCACACATCTGACATGTCCAAAATTCACTGGTTACATCCTTTTACTAGAGCTTCAGAATTCTCTCCTGAGGATTGAACACAAGAACTTCTAGCTTCGACAAGTAATTTATTGAATGTATGGTGTTCTAACAGACAATTTCTAAAATATTCACTAGGACATTATTGCCAAACTCTAAGATATTTATGAGTCATAGTAACATTACAAGCCAAAGATTTTGTTTTGACATTGAGCCTATCTCAATAGTGCTATATACACAGCAATCTTTGTCAGCAAAGCAAGGAAACACTTATTTACTTTTTTTTAAACAATTTTTCATTGACAGTTTCGAAAGCATTTTTGTTGTTTTGTATAAGCTACTGTAATAAATATAAGTAGCTAACTTTCATCAGAAGATTTTCTAGGCTTGTTCAATACTCATTCCAAACTTATTTTCTCACTGTGGTCATTTGTAGTTGAAGACTACTTTAAAAACAAGGAGGTACATAAGAAGTTTTAGAAATTCATGTCAATGTTCTTGATTACTGTGGGGATACGGATAGATACTAATGAATTGTAGAGCAACCTCCAAAACTATTCGAAGTTTGTCGCCAAGTTACTATAAATAGTTTAGTACTGAACATCTATAGGATGATTGTTCAGTAATCTGTATCAACTGCCTTTCAATATCACTATATGAAATTGCCGTATACTTAGAGGGATTTAACTCATTTTAATAAATGATAGTAATTTCATACATGGTTACATATCATATTCTCTTAATGTTCTAGGTTTACGCTGATGATGTCAACCTGAATGCCGATAAACGTTGCGTAATCAAATCATCCAGCTCACAGAACACAGTATAACCAGGGTTTGAAGTAGTCAAATATCAACTTCAAAGTAATGAACTTTGTAATAAATCTTTACAGTTCCACTAAAGCTGGGAATATTTTGTCAAAACTAGGTAAGGAATGAAATACAAATGGAATACACTTGAATATTCCCATTTATTTGTTATGAAGTGAGTTTGAGTCCCACAATGAACATCAATACTATTATGAAGGTACATTTAGCTAAGGAGACCCAAACAGGACGAAATGCGTGTCCTGGATTCTGCTTACCAGCCACAATTTAACCCAAATAAGGAATGAAATGTTCAGTTCATCTACCAACATCTCTTACTGGTTTTGAATAATTTCGACAGTATTAACTTTGCTTTAGTTCTTTTTCTAAAGTATTTAAAGAAGTGGCCGACTAGTGTAAATTTAAATCTACTCGTATCTCTACTTGACGAAGAAGATAACTCCTCTCTTTATGCACGTAAATTGTCAAGTCGAATTTCCATCATCGTATGCTTTACGATTAAGCTAAATCGCTTCTAATTCATTTATATTATGATTAATACTGAAAAAAATTATGAATGCACTGACTTTTGTTTGATAGGATTGCAAACTCAGGAATGTCCTCTTTATTAAGCCTTTTATTAGCTTATTATATTTCTTCTCCTTCTTTGTTTCTACCATCTTTTCAACTTAGTTGAAATACTGTTACTCCTGTTCAACAATGTGAAATCTTTCATTAACGTTTTAATTGTGCCAGGATTTAGCAAAACACTTCAACAGTTGGGTACTTTTCTAGCAAATCGAACTAATTCAGGGAAATAAGCACTTCTAATATCTATTTGTTAAAGAATATTATAATATTGCTAGATTTAGATCCATTCAAAGGAAATTAGTAAAGTGCCTGATCTACTTATCAATTGAAATATTTAATATAAAGGAAACAGAGAAAAGCTAACAATCTTTATATTGGACAGGTGATAAACATATATATTTACATTTATCTATCCGTGAGTAATCAGTAACAGCCGAATAAGTGCATACAAAGCTGGAGCGCAGACAGAATACATAGAAACCAACAAGGAGCATTAGATCTGCAAATCTGCATTATGTAAAATATCTACCAATGACAGGGGGAAAATCTTCAACAGAAGGAGACTTTAGACACCTATATAACGTAACGAAGAAGCCAGCAAAAAATATAGTGAATTAGAACGATTAGTTAGGCTCAAGGAAAGAAAACCAATTACTCAGGTCCTAGAGCAGCAAAACAAATGGGTAGAGCACGTCTGCGAACTTTTGAATAGACCAGCCCCACTGAACCCACTGGTCATCAAAGCAGCATCTACAGACTTTCTTGTAAATGTCATCTCACCAACAATCGAAGAAATCAGCATGGTTATTCGACAATTCAAGATTGGCAAAGCTACAGAGTCCGACAACTTACCACCTGGTACTGAAATCAGACAGAAGTAATTGCAAAGGTGCCGTATGATACCTTCAGACAGGTTTGGAGGTTGTCTGGATCATAAAAACCTCGGTATTTCAGGGGAGTTATGGAATATAATATAATATAATGGACGATTTGAACTTCAGAGATGACTTAGCTCTTCTGTCCCACACACAGGAACAAATAAAGGTGAAGGAGGCTATTGTAGCAGCAGTATTTGAAGCAATTGGCTTCAACATAAGTAAGGAGAAAAGCAAAAATCTTATTGTTATGACGCCACTGCTATGTTGAGACAATATACGCGTGAGTTCTTATGGACTTAATACGGTTCGCGTTCGATCTCTAGGGTATCCGATTTATACGCCTGATTGCTCAGATACTTGTACTTCTGTCGGACACCAAACTTATTTTCCCAACCCACAGCTATTCCAAAAGACTGGATTTGTAATGAAGATTGTATTGTGGAGCAAGACGGAGATGAGATTGGCGAACAACGTTTATATATATATATATATATATATATATATATATATATATATATATCGTTTTTTTATATCAATTAATTTTAAATTAATGTTATGAGTTTACAAAAAATCAATACAACTTCTCTCGCTCGATTAAATTAACCAATGTATTTTTGGGGATTATGACACCCCAACACCTCCCCTTTTTGAAAAATAGGATAATGACCTGGTCCCATGGTTTACGTAATTATGAGTGTGGTCGTGTACAAGAATTACACAAACAACCACTATCTACCACTAATTTCCCCCCTCCACGGAAAATTGTGGGGTTCTTGCGTGGTAATCAGGTCAACATTTCATCATTTTGAGAATGCATGGTCTTTAAGTCCACATTGTTACAACTTCTTGGATGAATTAGGAAGTTAATGACTTGATCACGTTTGGCGCGTACTTTGGTAACTGTATCAATTTCTCTCGGCTTAGTGCTTTTTCTTGCTGAATGCTTCAGCTTCTTCGTGTATACAGCAAACACTTTTTGGCAGGTTACTTAAGACAGCTTCTTGACTCGGAATGCAGGCCATACTACGTGCACCAAGCACGACCGTTTTCTGAGGTGGGCTAATGGCCCGTGCACATGGGGACTCAATGACATTAATCTCCGGCGATGCTAGTGCTTTCTGGGAAACAATCGTAGTGACTGTGTCATTTTCCTTCTCTGCTTCTTCTACGAAATCAGACCCCAATAATCCATTCTCTGGATTCCTTGGAGTAGTGATTCTAGGCACTTGGGACAAATATGCTTTTGTCGAACATTCTGGTTGAATTTGGGAGTCAATCCCAACCGTGGGCTTAGGTATTGCTTCGTCTACTACCGGCAGGCTGATGCTGCTGACTTTGATACCAGTTTGATGCAGCAATAGCTCAATCAACTGCTGGTTGGTAATGAGAAGTTCATGTATCAGTAGGTTGGCACGTTCACTTAATGCTGACATGCTGATTTGCTCAAAATGTCGACCTAGCTAATGGCAAATATGATTCAAAGTCAATGATGAGAACCCGAGGCACTGATCGGTCCTTGATGTGACTCGATTTGTCGACCAATAACTGAATGACGTAGATTTCGATGCAGATTTTCTGGGCTTGATTGGGTTCAATGAATTTCACTCCCGTCTGTTTGTGTTTACTCCCCAACACTAATACATAACACAGTAAGCAACAACCTAATTACACTTGATGGAGAAGCTCTGAATTATGTGGTAACTTTTGCATACCTGAACAGCATCATCGAAAAAACTAAGAGGGTCTGATGAAAATGTGAAAGCAAGGGCAACATACCTACAATCGAAAAACACCTGGAACTGTAACCATCCGTCAGCTAGCAGATACAATACAAACGTGAAAATAGTTCTGTTGTATGGAGCTGAAACTTGAACAACTACGTAAACCATCATTAAGAAGACACAGGTATTTAAAAATAACTGTATGGACAAGCTATTTCTTATTCGTTGGCCAGACACAATCAACGAGAACCTACTGTAGATAAAAAAACAAACCAACTTCCAGATGAAGGAGAAAGGAAGAGAAAACACTTCAGATGGGTAGGGCACACATTATGAAGGTGATTAAACTTCGTCACAAGATAAGCACTAACTTGGTATCGTCAAAGCTAGAGGGAATGAGGAAGATCAAAGATCACATTATTTTAAGAATTGGAGGGAGACATGAAAAAAATTAACAACACTTAGGAGGGACTAGAAGGAAGAGACCAGGACAGAACTGGTTAGAGAATGATGATCCTTTGTTGACCTATGCTCCATGAGGTATTTCGGGCAAATGAGTGAATGGGTAAATACGTGATCTGTTTATCTTTGATCTATTTCTCCATGTTTTATCTATCTATTTATCTATCTATTTATCCCTGATCCATCTATCCATCTATCATTATCTCATCTCTTTACCGATCTTAAAAGCGACAAAAGTGTCCCCCGTGAAAGCAACATTTATACATTCATTAAATAATATCGAAAAACTTTTCTTCTTTACTGATGAATTTGGTTTTTTTTCTTACATATTAGAATAAGAGTGAAACAAATACACAGACACATAAGGACTTAAACAAACAGACTATTATTATTATTATTATTATTATTATTATTATCATTCTGAGATTTATACAAATGAAACATTCTTCATAACTTTTATTCTGTCTGATGATTACATCATCTTCTAATAAACAATCGTTTTTTTCTTGTTTCCAAGACTCTTCATCTCACCTCCTAAGTTGTATCTCACCTACCTGTCTACCTATAGATATACATTTACCAATATGAATATTGTACATTTCATATATAAAATAAATAAATGAAGAAAGTTTTCTTCATCTAAAAGACAAGAGAATTTAATAAAGAAAATCATTCCGAAAAAAAAATGAAAAAAAAACACGGTGAAATAAAAATGAAAACTTTTTTTTCTTGTAACCAAGACAATGTCTGTGTATATCAATGTGATGTTTTCTTTTTGTAAAGAAAAAAAAACAAGACAAAAATTAAAGGAAATATTTAATCAAATACAATTTCTTTTATCTTCTTTATATTCTCCACTCCTCCCCCTCCCCTCCTATTAGATCTCGGTACCTTTTGATTTGTGTTTATCATTGGAATGAAAAAGTAATAAAAAACAAACAATACCGAAATATAAAATGTCATTAGTACAAATAATTCAAATTGTACTTATATTAGCCTATTTATTAGATACAATTTATTCTATGTATGCTAAAATGGTATACATATACATTCAATGAAATGATTTAATTATTATTAATAATATGCGGTAGGTAAATTTGTAACCAACATGAAGATATTTTCTACATAGTGATTATTTATTCTTACTGAAAAAGAAAGTTAGATATTTAAAAATTGGGGAAAAAAAAGAAAAGAGGAGAAAGAAAACAGCATCATTGAGGACAACAACAACAACAACAGTATGATAAGAAAATCAACTGAATCAATTTGTCTGCTTATAAATACATTAATTTCTTTTCAACTTACCGATGGAATAATCATTTACTAAGTAATATTTAATGTCAACTGTTGAATAACTTCTTGGAAATATTTTTATTCATTTTGTTTTTCTTTCTCTCTTCTTTCTTTCTTTTTTTAGAGAAATGAACAAAAAACAAACAATATGATAATGAATAATAATAAGAAGAATATTTTCGATTAAAATATGATTATGATGTGTTAGTCATGACAGGAACAAGAACAAACGAATATATCACTGAATAATTGAATAATCAAAGTGTCCTCACCTCCCCCCCTCTTCTCCCTACCCATCGTGTGAATGAAAAGTGTCGTCGTGTGAAAATGTTAACTAGACTACAACATATACAACATATATTTCAAATTGTAATGCTTATGTCTGTATGACTGGTAATGGGTTGGGTGGTGGCTATGGAGAGGAGGAGGTAGTGAAAGGAAGTATTTAGTCCAGTTCTTCTCTTCATTCATTCATTCATTCATTCACTTATGAAAAGTGATGTCTGAATTTTAATTGACGATATGTGGATCACAATTATAAGTATATGTATTACTACTATAGTGGATGGCACGAATCAATTGTGCTAAAATTATATATGTACAGATGAAAGATGATTTAAAGATGGTCGGCAGGACAACCTGGACCTAGGTTTTATGCTATTTACACTTGTCAGCCCGAATAGCTCATTGGTAACGGTCGCCGACTGTGAAACTGGGTGGCTCGGGATCGAATCTGCAGGGGAGTACAAGTTCCCTAAAAAAATTCCAGGTGTACCTTACTAACAAATGTTAGATATCACGAAACTTAGATTCAAGGTCTCCTACCGACTACTCTCAAACTACCTCTCATCTAAACATACAGCCAGTAATGTCGAGTCACCTAGACTAGTGACCACATTCCAATATAATCTATAGAAATTGATCAGTATTATAAAAGGCATAACGATCGTCTAATTGGTTACTGCACAGTGATCAGCCAGCGTATTATGTATGCATACAAGTGAATCATACAATGTTAGATGGTTAGAGTTAATCTTTAGAAAACCATGGTTGCATATAGTTTCATGATAGTTAACGTGTCAGTAATACATAGATACATTTTGAAAGGAAGTAATGTATTATCATTCGGCTTCACAGTCATAAACCGTTATCATACAGCTATTAACCTGGAGACTGGCCTCATGATTGCTTATTACCTAACGACCAATCCCAGGTTTGCCTAATTCTTCGTGCTGATCGAAGTGTTTCTCAGACTAAATCTGTATGAATCGGTTTTACCACTCATATTATCAGATTTCTCAAGATGTAGAAACCAAGTAGTATGAAATTTACACCGAGTAGTGTTTCTTATCGATTACTTCCAGCTACTTAATATCAATAGCGTGGTATTCATGATTTCATTTACGTGACTTTGACTAATCGCATCATTTTAACTTAAATTCCTTTACATACATTTTACAATACAGTTAGAGTACTAATCTGAAGTACACTGTTTAAAGTAAATATCCCACATATTTCTATCATTCACATAAAATAATAATGAAGGATCTGAAATGGAATCTTTTAACGAGGGTACATTCTTTTAGTCGATTAGTTTTATTCTAAATGTTTCGCATTATCCTTCTAAACAACAACAGCATAATCGTTTATCCCATCATTGTTTGTACATTTTCATTAGATTGTACAGAATATTTAATTTGAAAACACTTTATGTTATGAACTGGTTATAACTAGCTATCCATTCAAAATTAGGAAGTGTTAGACACATTTTATCCTTATACTGAACTATTCAATTATGTACATTCGTATCTATAACAGAGAGTGAACCTTGAACACCAAGTCTACTCGTTCAAGCTTAATCTTCAGACATTCCAGTGGTTCACATTACTAACTTTAGTTGAATCGGGCTACCTGACCTCCATCTATTATTATCGATCACTGATGACATGACTCTAGAAAAAATATATTAATAAATCCAATTTAAGTGGTGAATAATTCTTTTTTAGTGTATTTAGTCTCTTTTTGAATACATTCATCAAGAAGAACATGACATGGATTCAGACACTACACAGTAAGTGGAATAGGAAATAATGTCTCTATGTCTGTTATATAGTGTCGGTAGAACCTTAAAACTTAATCACTAACGGATCCATTTCTTATATTCAGTAATCTCATTGTATTAATGTGATGGTGATTATTCTTCTTTTTAAGTGTGGTAATTGAGTGTGTTTTGTTTGCCTTCATAGAATTTTCTGTTTAAGTAATTTGTCAAATATTGAATACACGATTAATTAAAATAATGTGATTTTTGTATGTTTTTGGCTTGACAATATAGTAAATAGTCGGTGAGTCTACAAGCCTGATCAGTTGGTAACACACTTTTTAATATACTGATCGTCATGATAACATCATTATATTTTATGCTGTGTATTTATTCGTCGATGGTTGTGTGGCCTACGGTTCATATTAAAGTCTTTATTTATATCTGTATGCCACTAGATCATTTTTCTATTAGTCACACATTCAAAGTGATTACCGACGGCATATTCAAAATAAAACACGCACATAAAAGTGATAAAACTACACCATTACCTGTTAGAAGGCAAGTATGTATCTATACTGAAATTTGATTCATATTATGGTTCGTCATAACATGTTTTCGTTTAAAGGTGTGTGATTAGTTTCCGTTCAGCACCAAACCCCGTAACAGTGAAAGGGGCATCGCCGGTGCACAGTATATTCGGGGGAAATAATACGAACTGTTTTACACAGCCCGATACTCAAATCAAAGAAGATGAAAATAAGTCATAGGTCACTAAACAGTTATATATTGTAAGTAAGAGTTTCTAAAGTGGTGAAGCTATATGTACTATAGACTTCTTCAGTAGAAGACAAGAAAATAATTAAATAGACACTTTGATAATGATGACTAACGCGAAAACACCATAAGCTAAAGTTTATCATTAAGGGAGATGAATCGAATTGTTTTATATGTTTCTCAAATGGGTGTTGTGAAGACTGTTGTAGTTGATTTTGATATCCTGAATTTACTTGGGTTATACAGCCTATAAAAGTTAGCACTGAAGGAGTAAACAACTGTTTTGTCCTAGTATGGAATTCCTAATAAGTGTTCACCTATTACTTCTACCGAGGTATTGAGCCCAGGGCTCTCAGCTTTCTTGGTAAATACTTAACCTTTGGAGTACTGAGTTGGTAGCCACTGGTTAGTATTTATAACCCAATTACAGTGTCTATTAGCTCACTAAGGACTAACCATTGAAACTATTTCACAGCTCTGGCAGAAAGACATGACCAATAGAATTTAACCTTATTGAATTTGAGGCAGCTGCCCACTGATAACAATAAATGCGGTCGCGCAACCTATATCTAAATAATTGAAGTTAGAATCATCAACCACTGGGTACCAGCTCAGTGATCTGACAGGTAAATGTTCGCCGAGATGCCTGAAAGTCCTTGGATTGATCTTCCTGCAGGATCTTGCATAGTAATTACTGAAAATTTCATACGTGGAAGAAACAGATGCCTAGTATCTCCTGTTTTTCCAAGATACCTAGCCAAGATCAATCTATGAAGAATACAAATTACAAATCGTTGGGACGGTTCCCAGAAACTTCAACAAAGCCTCTAGAACCCTTGAAAAAGCCGGAGACATTCTATCCAATTACTGATCGACAGAACCTTCCAGAACCTCGATGTTGCGCTTCTTGATTGGGTAACAGTTTAAACATCTTAGTTCGAATTGGATGGATCGTATTACTGATTTTGTTGTTTCAGAAAACTATAAATATGCGATTATTTTGTACAGAACAAAGTTTCCTGTCTACTCGTCTTCTGTCTTCGGAATTTGTGACAAGGAGTGTCCAAGGCGTTCGAGTGTCAAAGTTGTCGGCTAGTCATTCTATCATGTTTGAGTCATAACATAAGTTAACTTCCAGTCTTCACAAAAACACCCTTAATGAAATAATAATGAAGTTAGAATCATCAACCACTGGGTACCAGCTCAGTGATCTGACAGGTAAATGTTCGCCGAGATGCCTGAAAGTCCTTGGATTGATCTTCCTGCAGGATCTTGCATAGTAATTACTGAAAATTTCATACGTGGAAGAAACAGATGCCTAGTATCTCCTGTTTTTCCAAGATACCTAGCCAAGATCAATCTATGAAGAATACAAATTACAAATCGTTGGGACGGTTCCCAGAAACTTCAACAAAGCCTCTAGAACCCTTGAAAAAGCCGGAGACATTCTATCCAATTACTGATCGACAGAACCTTCCAGAACCTCGATGTTGCGCTTCTTGATTGGGTAACAGTTTAAACATCTTAGTTCGAATTGGATGGATCGTATTACTGATTTTGTTGTTTCAGAAAACTATAAATATGCGATTATTTTGTACAGAACAAAGTTTCCTGTCTACTCGTCTTCTGTCTTCGGAATTTGTGACAAGGAGTGTCCAAGGCGTTCGAGTGTCAAAGTTGTCGGCTAGTCATTCTATCATGTTTGAGTCATAACATAAGTTAACTTCCAGTCTTCACAAAAACACCCTTAATGAAATAATAATGAAGTTAGTAGTGTAAACAGGCATAACAGTTGAATTAAGGATAGAATGACTGTGTTGTTGCTTAAAGTAGACATAGGAGTTGGATGTGTCACATTTGCAGAATTCATTACACCTTTTGTTAACCATACCAAAGTATGTTTGTATGCTCATATTCATAAAGACCTTTTAATAAGACCTATGTAATTGGTTTCACACCAACAGTGAAAATAATAAGCACATTGTGGTAAATTAATCATCAGCACTATGGTTTGCAATGTCATTAATTGTTCAATTCGATTAATCTATTCAATCTACATGTTATAACATCACTTTCTATATCACCTTTGAAGTCGAATCTTAGACAAAAGATTACCTTTTCTATTTTATCTACTATCGAAATTTTTATTTTCTTTGGTTCCTATATGTATTCCTTCTTCTTCATCTTCTTTTATATATTCCTTCTATCTACATTTCTCATATTGAATAAGATGAATAATCTATGCCTAATGATTATGATTAGATGAAAAATAAGAAATGAAAGTTGTAAAACATAAACAAATGATATTTCATTGAATTGTTTATATAATTCATTACTTTTTTTTCAAATGAAAAACTTGGACAACAATTCGAATTCCCTCTTCCACACACACACACACACACACAGAGTGAAGTAGACAGAGGTATGTATTGGCTAATTACAATTGAATTCTTTTCAATTGCTATGCCAATAAATATTATTTAAATAAAATGATGGCATGTCGTTAAATGAATACATCACTGATTCAAAAGTAAACTGTATACGATAAATACTTTCTTTGATGAATGATAGTGTTTCTTTTATTATAGAAAGTTTTTAGTGATTGTCTAAAAATGATCTACATCATGAACTACTGGAAAGCATAAAGTAATAGGGAAATATTTCATCTTAAAATGGACCTCATCAGTGTTTTGTACCTATGACTTCATTTGAACTAGAATTTAGACTCTTGAAACATTTTGGTGAACGCTATACCTTATGACCAATTGGAAGAAATAGCTGCCAAGTGTTAACTGCTTATTCAGAAGCTCGGGAGTATTGGACAATGTTTTATTCTAGTAGTGAGAATCCATGATATCACCAATAACCAGAGAAAATACCTAGCAGGTGTATATTACTATGAGGTGACAATAGTTGGAAATATGGAATATTAAAAGCCAACTCATCGGTCTTAAAGGAAGGAGCTGACCAAGCAGACTCAGGTTCATAAATTTGTGTTGCTGGGAATTTGCGAACTACGTTTGGATAGTTGTCCAATACTATTTTGTTTCCAGTGACGGTCTTCAAAAACAAGCTATACAAATATTTCGATAAAACTGTGTGAAGTGAACAGTTAAATTCGGTTTATGAAGTTAGTGACAATCAAACTGTGCACTAATTGAATACTGAGTTATATCTACTTAGTCGTGTTTAATACTGATAGAGTTCTGTATATCAAACTTTAGCTTGTCACCACGTACACCAAATTTTGATGTTAGGCAATTGTAGGTAGTCAACATAAAATTCTAATAAAACATAGGTTTCTCTCTTCTCCCTGTAATCTACAGGAATTCGGATCAACGTCACATACGTCTACAACTTATTAAAATTACTGCTGAGACAATTTGGCAATGGCTGACCTCCTGCCTGACTGATATATATATATATATATATATATATATATATATATATATATACTATTCAGCCAAGTCCGTTAATACTCATTGGATGATAACACTCATAGTAAACTCTCTCTTACCAATGAAAGCTAGCCAGACCTGCTTTTACATCGCCAGTTTTCACTATTACCTCTCGATCTGTTTTATGCTGTAGTCGTCGTCGTCTTCACTGTCATAGTAGTATTAGTAGTTTGTCTTTGTTAAACTTACACCTTGTTGATTTCAACGATGTAAAATGGACACAACTTAAGTAATGCACATTTGTTCTAGTTTTTAGAGGTTTCACAACAGTGACATCATGGAGGCAAGAGTGTTAAAAAGAAATCAAGCAAGTTATACACATTATCGGAAATGTCTACCATTTAAGCCATTTCTCTATTTTGATAGAGTTGGAATGTGACCAATGGTGGCTTGTAGGATGCATGTTTCGTCCTATTTTGGACTCATCAGTTCACTGTATATACAACCCATCGGTGACGTTGACGACGAGATTTAAATTTTGCAAATGTCAATTGAAACCCGAATGAATTATTCTCTAAGCTACTGACTTCAGCTAGCCATTAGCATTCTCAAAATCTCCTGTTAGTTGTTTTTTATACTATGTATTCTCCGATTGTTGACATTCAAGAATGAGTTGTAATTAGTAGCTAGATTACACATTGGTATCTGAAATGACAGATACAAGGTTTTAGTCTCACTGTGACCATTAACAGTGAGATTCAAATATATGTGACTGATAGGTATGTTTGCACTTGTGTATATCTTTGCTTTATTGTTGTTAATTACAATGACAAATTAAACCTTAGGCTATTGATAGTGATACCTAAACAACTTATTACTTGATTAAAAACGTATATACATCCCCTGGCTTTTAATGATACCCAACAGTGACCATTCTGTGGCAAAAATCAAAATTAAATACTATCCTTCACAAAACCACCATAAGTCAACTATGATAATCAGCTCACTAATGACTAACTTCAGGATGTTCCTGAAGTTCTAGTGTGAAGTAGTGGCTGGTCAAATTAAGACTTGTAGGGAGTCAGTAAGTTATCACCACTAGCATTAAGTGATCTTCATCCTCTATCACAAATTGATGAAAGTGTAGATTCTACTACTGAACGCTGGCCCCTGCTTTGTAGATGGTTAGGCAATCGTCACCAGACCTGAAGTTCCTGGTATCTGTTCCTTGATAGAATAGATGGTGTACACTGTTGAGGTGTTCCATACCAGGATAAAACAGCTGTTCAGGGCTTCTTAGTTTTTATTGATACTCAACCAACAACAATCTGGGAGAAGTAAAAACAAAACACTAGATGTCGATCTCCATGGAAACTACCTTAAACGACTTATCGTATATAATTAATTTGCTGTAAAATACTTCTGACTTTACACTAAATTAAAGCAATGAATGTTTACTAACCAAATTTAATAATCCAAACTATTTTACTTGTTGTACTGAACAAATATCACATTAGTTAAGCTTCAGCTTATTGTTCGTATTCGTTGCAGACTGATTATTAAAAAGAAAGGAGCACTGGAGAGCTGTTTTATATTTGAATTGGTCTCCTTAATAACAGTGTGAATTCTTAATCCCACCATTGATAGAATCAAGAACGAAATGAATTGGTGTCACTGATATAAATGCATTAAAGTAAGCATGGATATGAATTTGTTGGCGCGAAATTTTTAGAAGCCTGATATGCAGATCAACAGGTACTTAATAGGCACATGAGAATAGGTTTGATCAGGCGATTCCTAAGAAAAATATTAGGTGACCACCTGGAAGCGTAGCATGAGATTCAGTACGAATTTAGAGACAAACGAAGTCAACAAGATTGATATAAATTACAAATAGGGACACCTGGATGAACTTACTTTGTATTTGTGTTTAAGATAAAAAAACTCCACTTCTATACGTAATGAGTATTAGTGATATTGTTCAGTATGACCACTAAAGCTCCACAGTTAAAACATCTTACTCAGAAAACTCAACAACACCTCAACTTGTTTTCATCATTCCAACGAATATTCACAATTTGATGTAGTCAACAGTTAGCTTACAGCTTGAAGTCTTGTATCAAATCTTACAGATCTCTACCATGAATTCATTTGACTTGCCATTACACTTTAGTTGATATACTTCATGTTATGCATGTTTTACTAGTAACGAGCTTGAATTTCAATTCAACTACTGAAGAATCAATTGTAATTGAACAAAACGTATCACCAACTTCAGAATCTACTTTAATCTCTGAATAAGGAATATTATACTGATTGACTATTGAGTAGTAAAAACTGCCAGGTTTGTCCATTCCTGTTTCATGCAAATTCTATCCCATCAACCACCACTCCATGTGACTCGATGTTACGTACATTATACTGGTGATACTCGGTAATTAAAAGTAGTTAGTAGGAAACCCTCCTCGACTCAGGTTTCGTGCTAGTCTATATTTGTCAGCGAGGCATAGCTTCACTCTTGGGAAAACTAATGCTCTATCTGTAATTCTAAATCACTCCACCACTGAATAGTATTAAAAATTTCATTGATAACGTCGTGGACTATGAAAGTGAGTGACGTGGGTTTATAGCACACATGGTGGAACAACAGTTCCTTTGAGATTACAGGCATGACGCGCTAGCGAGTGTCAACTAGAACAAAATTTAAATCCACTAGGGCTTCATATGGACTACTTGCAACGACCCAGAATAGAAATATATGACTACTACATCATATCAAACAGTTTACTTTGGTGACGACCGGTCGTCTGAGCTGAATGGTTTGATTGCAGGACTGTTGTTGTTACTGTGGACAACATCTTTGTCGCTAACTTTAAATAGAAGTAGAAGTTTTAGTTGTTCCACAGTCATTTAGTCAAAGTATTCTAATGATCTCATGTTCAAATTTTTGTCATTATGTATTGAACAATCAAAATCCCACCTTTTATTTAAAGTAAGCGCTGAAAATGTTGTTTGGAATAACAGTGAATGTTCACCAAATAAATCAACCAGCTTGGAGAACTCAACATTGCAAAAATCATTCACCTGAGTTAGGAACCGTCTATTCCCTCCTCCCCACACACACAGTTTACTTTGAATTAAACTCATTTTGAAAAATCACATAAACGTAAATTAATTTTATTATTAATCTACAACTGTACACGCAATTTTTCAGTAGGTATAAAGGAAAAAGCAGTTAAATATTTCGACTCAAAGACAAAAGTTTAATGAAAAAAAATTGCAATCACTGATAGAATTACTATCGAAATTATAACTTTCTATTAGATTCTCAAAGTATAAGTACAAACCTTTGAGTAACATGGACCTAAGTTTAGTACTATTTAACATTTGTTAGTATGGCTTACCTGTAATAATTAGGAAACTAGTGATCCATAATGGATTTTATGTTGGATCACTTAGTTTGGAAGTTTGCAGTTTTTACCAATGACCACATGTATAACTGAAATATTAATAATGACTGTAGGTACGCCTATCTGACAAACCTCAGTCCAGGGTTTTATGTCTATATTGTCTACATTACAGCATAGTTTATAGAATTCGATTAGTACATAACGTTGGTCAGTATTCATTGAGCAAACGATAAAAAAATATCTTAGTCCTGTAGAGGATAATTTCTAACTTGAATAACTCATTTGTAAATAATAATGATGATTTTCGTAATCAAAGTACCTTTTAACTGGTATCTCCGAACTTCTAACACTTAGGTTAGGACTAATGAGAATGTGTACATTTGTGTAACCTCGAATTTCTCCTTGTTCTAAAATGATACATGATTCTATAATATCTTTTCTTTAATTAATATCTTGTATACACAAATTTCCAGGTAGTGTTCAGTTAGAGCATTGTACTTAGAAGAGATTGATCGATAGGAGATTGTTCTATCCAGTTCTTTATCCTATTAAAACATGTTTAATCAACATTATAAAGGACTAGATAAAATTTACACTAATCACTATTCAGTAACCAATCAATATAAATACATCAGTCGTGAATCTTGCTTTTCCTAGCCTGAAAATCTCAATAGTAAAGATAGTAGGCTGTGATAATGAGACACGAATAACTGAATTTCAAGTAGATGTAACAAAGTTGCAAGTATACCATAGTGATAAGTTACCACTATCCTGAAAATTAGATTAATCAGAATTCCCTACCAATTACTTCATACTGACTAGATATCAATATAGCAACAATATGGTCAACAAGTAATATATAAGTTGGATTGTAACTGGCAAGTGGAATCCAGGACGCGCGTTTCGTCCTATTTGGGACCCATCGGCTGGATGTACCTGCATCCCAATGTTGATGTTCACACTGGGATTCGAACTCAGTCCGTTTCGCAACAATGACTGACCAGCTTCAGTCTATAACAAATCAACGGGAATATACAAGTTTATCCTAATATAGTCAACAGTTTCATGAACTTCAAATAGTATCTTTAATTAACATTACACTAAACTATTCATCAATCATTATCTAATAAATGAACAATATACACATTCATACATAGTCTTGATTTACAAGAGAGAAAGAAAAAAAACAGACAAACATTAAATTTAAAGAAAAAAATTAGCAATACCTCAAATGTATTGCTTCTATGTGATTTATAATGTTTTCTCTTTATCTTTTTTCTTTTTTTATTCACTCCTTTAATCATTTAGATTGTTCAATATAGAAGAAAATTTGTTTCCATGTTAGATTTTCTTTAGTTACTTTATCAACATTAAAAATTAGTTTGTCTTTTGATAGTTTACATTTTTGTATGTCTATTGATGTTGTTCCCTTTTTTATGCTTTTTTTTTATCTTTCTTTCTCACATTCTTTTTTTGCTTTTTTTAATTCATAGTCATGCATGATCTGATTACAAGATAGAAAAAATGTTTAGACAAGTCGGTTAGTAATGAAATTGATGACAAATAAATGAATAGATTGTTATGTTTGTTTTTTGTAAAGAAAAGGCAGTAAATAAGCAAAGTAAAGATAGTCACTTACTTGATTAATATCCATTGTAACTAACTAAGTGTATTTATATTGTGATTAGTTTTTTTGTGTAGACGTGACCGGTAGAGTTCAGCCGTGTCGGGTGTGAGGCAGTAACTCACCAATGGCATAGAGGAGGTCGCGCAACGTATCACGAATTGGCTGAATTGGAAATATCAACCGTTAGGAGCCGACTCAGTGGTCCAATGGTAAAGCGTTTGCCGTGGAGCCAGAAGGCCCTGGGTTCGATCCCCGATGGGGTAGTGGATGCGCACTGCTGAGGAGTCCCATACTAGGACGAAACAGCTGTCCAGTGCTTCCAGGTGATCAATGGTCGTCTGATTCAGATCAATTCGTGATATCAAAATTGAAATAAACAGTTAACTATCTCTACAAACTCCCCTAATAGTAAAAACATTATTGTTGTTCTAATATAACATTCCATATATATTTTAGAATTTTATTTGTTACTATGTAAATTATACAGAGGATAATGAAGATGAGTTAGTATCTTCCCGTTGATTTGTTATGGACAGAAGCTGGTCAATTTATGTTGCTTTATGTACATCCTAAGAGGATTGACTCGATAAAGATGGTAATCACAAGTATGATTTAAGTTGGATACCAAAACATCCTAATTACTTATGCAGCTGTTGCAAAAGTGTGATTGTCTGGACTCAGTAGTCTAGTGGTGAACGTGGTGGCGTTTGGTACGAAATGGGTTGAGTTCAAATCCCAGTGTGAACATCAACATTAGGATGTAGGTACGTCTACCCGACGAGTCCCGAACAGGACGAAAAGCAAGCTAGTCACAATCCAACTTATATAAATTATTCATACAATAGCCTAAATCGAAATTTCAAGAAACAATTTCACTCATCACAATATTTATCATGTTCTGATTTGAGATTTATGTTATCAGTTATCATTTCACCTGATTGATACGATCATTAATATTGAATCTATGCCATTTTAATCTGGGGTGATGTAACATAATATCTAGATGTCTATTGTGATCAGATTAAGAAGCCCACATATGGACGAGCACACTGTCAAATACACTAAAGATGTGATCTCTAGATATTCCACTAAATCACATCGTTCTAACTACGACTTACAGTCAACTTACTTCGGGAAATACACTAACTAGTAATTTACTTTGTTAACCCAACTGATAGAACATATGTAGGATTAAATAGCATACTATTATCTCAAAAATTATAATAACGATGATATATGTAGTTTACAATACATGGGTACATTTCATTTCATTGAATCCTCATTGGCTGTTTTAAATGTCTTCCAAATGAAGATCTCAACGTATATTATTAATTGAATGGAAGATAAATGTCGACACACCTTGAATAAGTATTGATACGCCTCTGAACAAAGAGGTTATCAGGAAGTGAACTGACTTCGAAAGATATAAATATATATGTACTGATGAACAGAATTTCTTTAATTGTGTTAAGTTTTTTATCTGGATGATTTAATTCCGAACCTTTCGTTGACACTGTTGACAACATCATCGAAATGACTTTACAGTTGTCAAGAGAAAAAAAAAGAGGTTTGTGTTATGACAAGTGCTTGATAGACTTGAAAATGTTTATTGATTCGCACAGCACCTAAGTGACAGAAGCCTTCTTCACAGGTACGGAAAGAGAGAACAATCACAAACAAATACAAGTTAAGGCCAATTCATTTATTGAACAAAAACACTGGCTTCTATATGCAATATACCAGACTAATTAGTAACAAGATATACAAATTACAATAAAGGCTGAATTAATGGAGTTGTGTACATGGTCCGGGGTAATAGGATAATAATAAGATTACAATAATTCGGAAAAGAAAACAAGTATGATAGTCGTTAATGCGTCTACGAAAAACTTATAATTTGAGGAATGTGAATATCATAGTCACTGAATATTTAGCTAGAGATAGCTTAGCCGTAATCGTCCCAATATCATGAGAGACAGACGTGATAGATTGTGATTTTCGATTTTTTACCCCGACGTAATATTTCGTCATCATTCACTTCGTGTAAACGTAACTATTTCTAATTCTCCCACACTCAGCTAATAAATCAATAAAGGCTTAATTTATGAATAAATATGGAAAAAGGTTTTTGTAAATATGTCGGCTAATAGATGAAATATAGAAGTGAAAGCTAAAGATATTAAAATGTCATTTAACAGGCATTTTTTTACCCAGTTCTAATTTTTATCTAGATTAGACATATCAAAGACGATATTATCGACAGCATAAGAATATCTTCTGAAATATAATCTTCATTTTTGATGCGCTTCTGTTATATCGACAATCATATCTGTTTTTTAATAGTATTGTTGATTAAACTACAGAAATCTTATAGAGGCCTCTATAAAACTCTGATGAGCTGAAAACATTACATCGATCGTTTAATGATCTAACACTCTGCTCTCCGAATTGAATGCACTGTCGCTAGTATACTCAGAACTATAAATACATGTGGTTTGTTACATATATTTGACATTTGCTGTAATGCAAGTTGCTTCTGCTCATCTATGTTCTAATTGCCAATTCGAGAGCATTACTTATTTATGTTCAAAAATCATCATATAGAAAATTAAATTCCTAACCAAAAGACATCGAGTACCAGTTTTTGTCTCCATGTGAACATGCTTAGATGAGGTAAGTACATTCAGTTAATAAATCCTAGACGGTGCAAAACATCTATCTTAGATTCCACTCCTAATCATATAATTCAACTCATCTACTGAATACTGTTTCAAAAATTAAAAATATTTTTTACCAATATTTACTACTTAATTACCTTGCAAGTAGTATCTGATATGCTGCAAATATTTGTACGCCTATGCATATAAATGAATATAGACTATAAATAATATAATACAATAAACAAAATACCCTTTATATATGTACATAAGTCGTACATCATCAAGTTATGATGCATATAAAACTTCAAACAAATAAAACTATATGAATAATAAAACCATATAATTCATGATGTGCATTTTCGGAAATTAGGTGGTGTGGCGATTGTTGAAAGTCAATTCGATAACACGAATTGATCTAAGTTGGACAATCACTGATCGCCAGGAGGCACCTTCCGTCAGTTTTGCTCCAGTATATGACTCTCTAGTAAGATTTATCCACTACCAAACCATGGATCAAACACAAAATCTTCTGGCTCCTCGATGAATGCTTTTCCATTAAACCACTGAGCTGTCTCTCAATTCTTGATATTTATAGCTCAGTCACTTTGTGATATACTTGCTCGACCTCATCTGTTTTCATCTAAGAGTAGCCACCCCACATCCAACATGGTTAAACCCCACTGGTCACATTTTAACTAACTTGGAAATACTAACGGTTGGGAGCTAGCAGTTTAATATTAAACCGTTCTCTACGGAGGCAGAAGATCCAGGGTTCGATCCTTAGTGGGGTAATGGATACGTACCACTGAGGAGTCCCACGCTAGGATGAAACACCTGTCCAGTGCTCCCTGGTTTCTAACGGTACCCTACTAATATTAATCTGTAATGAACCCAATCAATAAAAATTAATACCCATCTCCACAAAACCACCTTGCTTCAAAAATGATAATTGACAATGTTCATTTCAAGTGAGTTGTCCGTATAGACTGAAGTTAATTGCTCAAAGTGACTGACTACTAAGTAAATTTGAATATAGGCTCTGACGAATCACAAAATAGGTAATTTAGAAATACAATTTATAATTTATTGCAGAAAGAACCCCAAATTTGTTTCTATGTCTTGAAATTTAAGAAAATGCAACTATTAGCGAAATTCGTTCATGCAACTAATACTGATCCAATTATGAGATGTTTAGACAAGCCCAGATACCATTTTTAAAAGTTTCTTTGATGTTATTTATGTAAATTTTATCAATCAGGTCTAATACAATTTTTTAGTTGATAACAGCAACATAGTGATATCTTAATCGCTTACGACACACCTAAGCTTTTATGTTGTCGGTATACTGAGTATACTTTCTGATTATAAGAATAAGGATAAATTCCTTAAGGTTTCTGGTTTTCTAAAAATGATCATTCTTGAGATCTCTCAGAAACTGACCACAGTTAAGTAAGAGCGTGTTCCCTCCCCATCTACTCTCTATCTTTTAACTATTTTCGTCTGTTATGTTACTGTTTTAGCATATCGTTTGCTTAATTATATATTTATGTTCTCAAAGGGGTTTCATGGTGATTTCTTATCAGTTCCTCGCTGATGATGAAATAATTCCAACTAGATAACCTTTAAATATATAAAATGGTATTTGACAGCCTCGCATTTATAATATTGAACTCAATAGATCTGCATAACGATGACCCTAACACCTTTATGTCAAGCGGCAAGTAGAATACAAATAGGCCACTTTATTTATATTCAATAATTGGTTTATATTAGCGAAAAAAATGATTAAAGACGGAGAATTCACTGAGTTTTTTGAACCGAATGAAATAAACTTCAAGTTTATATTCTTGAGGCACGATTTTCATGGAATTCCATTATACCGCTTTATACTATATCAATTCATCTCATGTGGATCAACTATAAAATGAGGATAACAATCAGCACTTCTTAATATAACTATGTGGTTGTGAAACTAACTTTCAGATAATAAGCAATGTAATTGAATCGAGATTGTTATTTTAGTGGTGATTATTATTTTTAATTGAACACATTAAAGACTGATATTCGCAAAGTACCGTTGAAAACCAGGGAGCACTGGTAGACAGCTGTTTCGTTCTAGCGTGGAACTCCTCATCAATGACAAGTGATGACTGTTGCGCTATATGTCACAAATTGATGAGAGTGGGGATTTTACTATTGGATGCCGGCTCAGTAGTGTAAATGGTTAAGTGTTTGCCAACCTAAAGCCCATGGGTTGGAATCTAAGGGGTTTCACACTAGAACAAAACAGCTATCTAGCAGTACTCCCTGGTTTTCAGTGGTACCCTACCAGCATCACTCTGTGACATATTCAATTAATAAGCAATGCCACTATAAGTCAAATGTATTTCTCCAATAGGACACATGAAACCTGATAGAGTTCAGTGGTTTTAGAAAGTTTATCGAGTTTACAGGAAATATTATCGGTTTCATTTATAATGTTGAGGAAATATCTCTACATAACTTCATTTATCCGGGTGAAAATGCATTCACCCAATAGGATTCTGTAGAAAATTAATCATATTATAGAAAGCTTTCACTAATCAATTCTGTGTAGATTGAAGGTGATGAAGTGGTATGGTAATGAGTACTTTTCCCATAAGTGTAAATTATTATCAATCCATCGGCATTCCTACTTCATGAACTCGCCTATTATTCAGTGAAACATTAGTAAAGTGATCTCTTTACAGTTTTACCATAAGCCGATTAATTTATTAGCTCAAACGATTCTTAAAATATTAATAATGAATACTCATAGATCCTGGAAATCAGTTTAAATCAACGAGCCGGTAAATGTCGTGAATTTTCATCGGTTTAAGCTAATCTGACTTCGATTAGGATGAACATGAAGATTTTACATAATCAATGCATTTATAGAATTTTTTCTAGAAGCTTTTCTATTTATAAATTAACATACAGTGGTATCTAATCTGTTTTATATAAGTATATTACATTTATATCGCATAACCTACAATCTGCATAGTGATAATGAGTGTTATCAACACCCTTAAGTTGTTTTCAGTCGATATTTATGGTAAGGGTTAGACACTGAATTAATTTAAATTCTGAAGTATGGTTTATTCGTATATTAGATATTGTCTTCTTAAAAACAACTAAACAATTAATATGCTTATTACTAAACTCTTGACTATATGATGTGAAAAATGAGTTTCTCCTAATAATTTTTTACATGCTGGATGGTATACATTGGTATCCTAGTAACTGACTTCTAACCAACCTCAGATTCTCTAAATCATTACTGATTAGCTATAATGGGTGTTTCTATCAAATAGTCTTTTGATACTTTTAAACTCTTTCTTGTATCCATAACTCTTGACGTTCTCTACTGTTTAGTAAAAGTATTTTGTTTTCTGTTAAACTACCATCCTATTTATGCAATTTTCTTGCTTCTGAACGTCAATTATCAACCATTTTAAAATACAATATTACCTCTCCTCCCTCTCTTCATCTCTCCTCACTCCACCCAACCACTACTACTACTACTACTACTACTACTATTCCAGTGTAGAAATAATTCACTTTAAATAACTTACATTCTGCTATGAAACATTGAACATCAATATTAATAACATTAGTTTTCCTTCAGTTATTTTTTTTCTGTTAAAATGATATTTTTGAAATAAATAAACTAGACTAATAAAAAATTTCAGCTGTGTATCGTTAATGGAAAAATTATGTTTTCATATTCATTTATCGTCAACAATCTACATTTTGTAAGTCATCCCACCCCACCCCCTCAACCCTCCCTTTTTTATTTCATTATTCTCTGTATTTTATTTTTTTTATTTTACAGTTTTTTTATTTCATGTGTTTATTTACACAAAGTAAATTTTCTTGTTGTTTAGTTCTTGTTGTATTTTTTTTTCAACTACAGTACTTCATATGTAGTGTTCATAACTCCTCTGGTAGTGAATGTCGATTGACTTCCATAAAATGGTGTTGTTCATTTTCTTAATGGTATACATGTATATGTGGATTGGGGGAGGGGTTGTATAGATGAGTGTAGGTGCGAGTTATAAAACTGATGTATTATTTTATAAAAAAAAAAAGAAAACAAAGAAAACATGCACATATGATTTTCATAAATTTTTTTCGGTGGGGGGGAGGGGGGAGGGAGTTTCTTAAATGTTAATATTAAGTCAATAGATAGAAACTTTCATTAAAAGCAGTTTTATGTTATATTCATTTACATTAGATTGTGAAATCAATTATATTCATAGATTTTTAAGGATTTATCTCGTTCCTTCACTTTGTGTTAATCATTACAATAGGTGTATAAGCAAAAAAATTTTTCAATGAATATGTTGTAATATGTCCATTTATCTATGTAACTCGACATTTCATGCTTTGTGTCGTGATGGAAAGTGATTGTATTAAATAGAACGATATCTAGTAACAGGGTTTTTCGGATTACAATTGTAATACCATCTACCATCACAACATAATGCAAGTGATATTCAGTCACTTAGTCAATCGGATTCAGTCAGAACGTTACATTGGTCAATGTAAATATTTCAGTTCTATAGAGGGTCATTTGCATACTGAATAGCCCAGTGGTAAATGTCACTGATTGTGAGACTGAGCAAAACAGGATTGAGTTTTAAGGTATAGAGCATAAGGGCCTTGGAGTCTGCAGGCCTGTTTTACTGATAAGTGCTGATTATCATATAACTTAAGTTATCAGTTTACTGCCTACTACTCTCAAGCCATCTTTCATTACAAATTATGTGACTTAAGATAATAACGTCTATGGTTATTTACAACGTCTTCGATCGTTTTTTGTTCATTTACTGGATAAATACTAAATATTCAAGTGTGATTTTTTACAAAAGATCTTAGTTTATTTGTCTGACGTTAATCATAACTGTGTGAAAAGAACATATCCATTGTAGTGCAGTGAGATAGGAAGGATGAAAAAGGCAGTTTCCATGACTTCACCATGTAGCAATTGAGCAATTAACCTTTAAACCATTGAATTAGCAGCATCCGATAGTTTAGATATTCTAATTTCTGTCAATTTACTATTTGTTACGTAATCATATATAAATAACTGTATTATTATTTAGATGAAATCGTAGAATATCACAGAAATTTGGAATGCATATAATTTCTATTAAACATAAAGGAAATCCTGAATACCATCGCAGATTGAGTGAGGAGCTCAAAATTATTATACTCGACAATAGACCTGATAATTCTGCAGTTGGTGGCATGTAAACCAACCTTAAAACCGGAACAAAATACCTGTTGACAATCGAATTAGTATTTCAACACTTTTAGACAATAGAAACCAATCAATGATGGGAACATGTAACGAAGCTACATATCAGTTCCACATAGTTAACCACATAGTTAGAAATTCCACGTCTCCAATTTTATCATTAGCAATGTTTTTATAATACAATATGAAGACAATGTTTATCAGAACTGTATGATATATTTATACGGAATGCCTAAAATTCATAAAACTAACATTCCTCTACGTCGGTCACCTACGTAATATTCTGTCAAAATGACTGACAAAATTACTGGACCCTATTCGATGGGAGATTACGTAAGTATTCTATGATGGATTTGTTTGAACTGATTAATTATTTACGTGACGTTAATATCAAAGAAAAAATAATGTATTCTTTTGATGTGAATTCTTTGTTTATTAGTGTTTCTCTGAAAAACACTATCAATATTTTATGTGACTATATCGTGCCAAGTAATCTTTCACTGCCTATCTCTCTAATAACTTTAGTTCACATTTGAGGGTGAATATTTTCAACAGATTGATGGAGTTACGATGGGTAGTTCTGTAGGACCATTGTTAGCTGATGTGAATATAGCAAATATGAAAAAGCTACCTAGAGATTCAATAGAGGAGATATGTATTTACAGGTGGTATGTCGACGATATCCTTGCATTTTATGAGAAAATTGATGATACAAACAGTTTACTGAGTAAATGAATTGCTGTCCAAAATCATATAAGTTTATCCTATGATGAGGAGAAGAATACCCAACTTCCTTACTTAGATATATTAACTGATCAGAGAGAGGACAAGGTAGTATATGAGCTGTTATAGTTACTGTCGTGGGTAGTGTAAAAAGGTTTTGTGAAAGATTTATTCATTAGGAACAATCATAATTGTACTAATGATATTATTGAAGAAAATGAAAATCTGTTGATAGGAAAGCTAATTTTGAAAGGGATGTCCAAAAATGTTTATAAATCGATGAAAAGTTTGCAGTACGGTGAAACCTACTGTATTTCTAGCATCTACAAAATGAGTCTCTATCACATTACCACTCAGAGGGGAGTCAAATAGCCTTGTGTTAAAATGAAGTGTAAAGTCAGTTATTTATAGGACATTTCCTACAGCCCAAGGTAGTTGTAATTGAAAAGTCTAGGTCACTGATTCACAATACACGTGAACAGAATGGTAGAAGAATGTATCACATTCCACTGTATCCATCAGTTTGTGGATATGTGTGGAGTCATACAGAGGAAGGAGTAGTCGTGATCTGCATGTAAGCGTAGTTAAACACATACTTAAATGTCTGTAGAAACAAATGAACTCGAAGGACAAAATTACATTACAGGTTAAGCAACCTACAATGTCTATTGCTAAACACTTGGTTGAGACAGGCCATAAAATTGCCATTTTATTACCCTTTATGGTGATGCTTAGCAGTGCCTTAAGATGTATAGTAAGTTTGTTAGAGCCTTAGCTATACGGATGTTCAAATCCCGCTGGTGTGCTAATACTTTCCCTAAACCTACCCTAGTAGGTTTATTATCCTATTTTCTTTGTTTTCTTATCTTATGCTGTAATTTGTCCATTTAATCATTATTTCTTTTATATAAATGCCTTAACAAGTGTATGTGTGACCAGATTTTTCAAAACGTATTGAGCTAATATATCATATAGCTCTGATTAACTTCGTTTTCTTATGGCATTATCAAAATTTACCAAACGGACTAATTGTTTTAGACATTTAATACATGATAGCAGTGATGTTATTACTGAAGTTACATTCACAGAGTCGGATGATTTAACTCTAGAACATGTATCTTCATTCTGGATGATTCCGTCGGAAGAAACGTTAGCAGAAGTGAGATATAAGAATTTCTTCATTAATGACACAGCTAATTCTGTCAACTTTAAATTTGGCTGATTGTGGTTTAAACTTGTTCTATTATTGTTTGTTCATTTATTTTGCTTCTCTTCCTCTTGAACTTAATTCATAGCCTTGTCACAAGTTTGTTATTTTTCTAAGTGATCGATAAATTGGGCCTATTTCAATATGCTTATTAACTGTTAATTGACCTGAGTATCATACTTCTAAAAATTCTCTAGTCTTAATTATATTTCCCCACTCCTTTCATGTCTAAGGCCACAACGTTTTCACAGCCAAACATATATACATATAACTGATTATAACATGCACTGATATAGGCGAAGGTATATCATAGCATTTAACAGCTAGTAGGGGCAATCCTCTCAGGATGCACTTATACTAACAGAGACTGATCAATTTCAATCTACGACAAATCAATCGGAAGATTCAAATACATATGAATAGAATATGTTTGTAAATAACTTCAGCGAGTGAAATTAAAGAAATTCCAACGTTATAGGTCAAAAAGTTGGATGAATAATTGCAACTGATAACACGTTGAATAGTGTAATTAGACTAAATAATTCTAAAGAAAATTAACAAATAGGTTATTAGAATACATCTGAATGTTGGACTAGTAGACTATGTCTGAATTCATTCTTTATCATTATTTTTGCCATGATGTAGCTAACAATACTCCATCTCATCGATTTATATTATTAATATTTGTCCATATGTATAGGGTTTCAGATGTCCCAACACTCTTACATTCAATTGTCATGACGTTTCTCCTACGTATATAGCACTACATTCGTTACGTTTGATCATATAGATACAGTTCGTTTGTTCTTCTTCTAGTACTCTATCTTTAACGTATTCCTTTTCTTTTTGCAAGAAAATTCCTATAAAATATGATCCAAATACATTCTAACTATTTTTTTTATCTTTCAGTTTACATAGAAATGATTAAAGTAATCTTACTGACCTTGTGACCGACACTTACTCCCATTAGTATCAAACAATCTTCTCATATATCCCTTAGATTATATGGTAGAACCATTAGTATCTTAGTTACCATATTTAATTTTATATTGTTTATTTTTTTTTTGTTTTTGAGGATCTTAAAAGATATTTTCTAATGAAGTTGTAGGCATAGTTATTCACTTTGAAAAATAATCATTCGTTATTTTACTTATTTTTTTCCATATGATAGGTGTATTGTAGTATGTTGAATGTATTTAGTTTACTTGTTTAATTCCTGATAAAATAATAACAGTGATTTAACAGCTGTTCAAAGTCTATCTTTACTCTCTTTCCATCTCTCTCACTTCATCTCACTCACTAACATGTCTACATATTTTTTTCAAATATAACTATCTACTACTAATTAACACGATTGTTTCTTTTTTTTCGAGAAAAGTTTCATTTTATCACTTTGATCCTTTCTGTACATTATGTAAGTTTATGTAAGTAGTACAACGTGTTCACGTCAATCATAAGTTGAAATTAGTTGAAAATGCAATAATGTACTTGTGTACATTACACAAATGAGTATGTGAGTGTATTTATCTATATCCTCACTTATACATATTACATACATGCACAATGAAATATTCAACATAAAAGAAATCATCAACGTTCCAATCGATTATGTAATCATGATTGAATTTATTACACAGGCATAGGGATACACAATGATGCACAACACACATGAACAATAAATTAATGGTAAACTTTAGAGAGAAAATCTTCTACAAAGGGACTTAAATGACCTAATTATCCAAACGATATGAGAGAGAAAAAAGAGAAAAGATAAAAAAAACCGAACATTTTTTTCTATGTTCTGTTTTAATTTACTTTTTTTACCGTGGTTCTACTTATTTGTTCATTAGCTAGTTAGTTACAACTACACATGTTGTGCAACTTTTAATTGTTAAGTTTAGTTTTTTTTTTCTGCTTAAAATAAACTATGTTCTTGTGAACTTATAATATGTCATTCATATTGAATAGATTGATGGTATTGTTGTTACTCAGATCATTTCCGTCAGAATTCTCCATTTGTTGTTATGTTTTATTTCAATTCTAATTTTTAAAGAAATCCATTTTGATATTGTTGACCTGCCTTGTTTTTGACTGTTTTCTCTTTTGGTTGATAGAATTTACCAAAGATTGATGTTGACAGGGGGTCAGTGAAAACCAGGGAGCACTGGACTGCTGTATTTACCTAGTGTAGAACACCTCAGCAGCGCGTACCCTAGATTCCGTCCCAGGGGCTTCATGATGGCAGACACTTAACCATCTGCATCACTGAGTTGGTATCTAATGGTGGAATTCCCACCTCCATTGATTTGTGATATAGTGTGACGATCATCCCTAGCAACATCAATCCGTGACGAATTTAACCAACTAAACTTAAAACCAATCTCCACCTCAACCTTATTTTCTATTTGATTTCTACATATTTAACACTTTTAAAATAGCCATCAGTAGCTTGTATTTTCCACATACAAGGTAAATATCCATATTGTTACTGTTATTATTGAGGAGTAAGGTGGAGGTTGTGCAATTTGTTGAAGTTTTGCAACACTGACTTAGCTTAAACAAAATACAAAGACACAATGAACTAGTGTTTCACCTTAGTAACAGACTCCTCAGCAGTGTACATCCATAATCACACAAAAAATCTAATCAGTGTTATGTAAGCTTTGTTGTGAGCTTTTACGTTGCAGACCATTGGGTTAAACTTCGCTAAATGACCTTAGCTAGACAACCACTAAGAACCAAGGAGAACTGAACTGTTGTTTCATTCTAATTGAAATTCGCTTAGCTTGTTGCATTCACCGCATCTCAGTGATATACACAATGTAATTAAAATCCAACATCTTGCTCCTTAAACATACGAGTATCCAGCTAACGAATTTTAGATAGAATGAACATATATTCTAGATTCTACTTCTTGTCATGATACATCACTTCTAGAAAGATAGTTCGTACCGAATCTAAGTAATATTTGTAGAAATTACTAAAAAACACTTGGTTTACAGTGATGATTTGATCTTGGAGCTTTTTTTTAGTTAATAATTAATCTCTGTAATTTGTCTGTCAAACAAACTGGACTTTCAGATTATTGCAGTCATTGTACGACAGTGCTTGACATACAGAATCAAGCGTCGTCATTTGAGTTGGATTGTGGCTAGCAAGTGGAATTCAGGACTCACATTTCGTCATATTTGAGACTTGTGATATTTTGTCAGTATATATACAAACGTTATTATGGAATATTTCGGTAATTGTTAAAGATCTACGCCACAGATTGAATTTAGCTACTGAAATTATTGAAAGCCACGAAGTACAGAACAGATGTTTCGCTCTCATGAAACTCCTCAATAGTGAACACTCAGAAATTTACAACCGACTGAACCAATGAACTACAGGTTTTACGGTAACACACTTAAACTTAAGACTGCTGAAGTGACATTAAGTGCCGCTTATTTCCAATCGCAATCACTCCACAATGTAATGTGATAATCGTTCATTATCAATTTGTTTCGAATCTATTGGCTATATATATGTGGCTAACTTATGTACAGAATAAATCTGTCAGCCATTAAAACTTTCTACCCATTTTTTCACTCGCCTTGTGGTCAGTAAATCCATTTACATAAGCAAACCACTATTACTGCCTAACGCTCTGAATCACCTACTACATAAATGGTGAAGACTATTGAAGCAAACAAGTGGTTTTATGATGGGAGGTCTCCCAGAAACTTTGACGAAGTCTCTAGAACCCCTGAGGGAGCCTCAGGCATTCCATCCGATTACTGATTGATGGAACATCCCAGAATTTCAACGTGCTTTTTTCGGACTGGGTAATTGCCAAAACCTTTTTATGTGGATCGGATGTATTATAATGATGATTTTATTGTTATCAGAAAACTATAAATACATCGATATTTTGTATACATGTCACAGTTACTGGAATAAGGATTCCTACCCATCTGTCTTCTGTCTTCTCAATCGGGACTAGGAGGGTTCAAGGCGTTTACGTGCTGAAGTTGTACGCAATTACGTTTGAATTATGTCTTCATTGGCAGGTCACAACTGGATGTACTTGGATGATATATATATACATATATATAATAGTCTCAGGCTGCTAATGCAATAGATTTCGACCTTTAGTAGTGCAAAGTGATTGTTGAGTCATTTAGAAACTAACAGGTTGAAACCAGGAAAGGATTCAATATTGTCTATCCTTTCATCTCTTTCTCCTCTTATTATAAAGTCTTGGCATTGCACAGGTTTGATAGGTTAACCTAACACTTTTCACTATGCACAGTAGATGAACCAAAGTGTTCCGAAGCATTTATGTATATACAGGCACAACAGGTACCACCGTACAGCAACATGTCGCATGCTTTGGAAGATCCTTTATCGATAAACTAACATCTGTTAGTAATATCTACAATCCAGAGAATAGTCCCAAATATTATTTTGCTGTATATCACCCTATCAAATACAAACATTAAAGTTATTAAAATTTTATTCCATATCATTTAATGCAAATCAAATTTAAGCCTTTTAAAATACTCTCTACTTGTAACATTACAATTATCAAGTTATCAAATAAACTTCATTATGCTCTATAACACACATTCATAATTAATATGAGCTCATAAGTGATAAACTTCAAAAAGTAATTCTAAGGTTAAACTATGTCGATAACTTGTTTGAGAGTTGTTGAGAAAGTCTCATACTAGACTGAGACACTTGTCCCGTACTTCTTTATTTTCAATTATTTTATAACTTAGATCAATTCGTAATATTATATTGAGCATTAGAACATTCTAGGAAATCCTCAAGTATACTATCCAAACTAGTGTAACCTGGAATTATAAGCTAGTAATCAGTTAGTATACTAAACCTTAAATTTCAAATTGTTTTCAAACAATAATAGTAGATTTAGTTTTGTATAATCTATAGGACTATCGAAGAATATCATCTGTACACTATTAAGTAGCTTATAAAACAAGCGGCATTATATTTATAAATAGCTAAGATGATTTACAAAAGATAACATAGATACTAACCTTAAATTCCGTCAGCATGCCTTAACACTACTCATAACTCTAAGTAGCAGGCTTGTTCATGATTACTTTGTTAATTTACTAAACACACTGGTTACTGATTGTATAGTGATCAATTTAATGTTCATCAAGTCCTTTATAGTGATGATAGAATTCTATCGATCGAGTCGTAATATGGCCATATAAGTCCTCTTTAAAGGTACGTCTTACTGACAAATGCCATACAGTACAAAACCTCGATCTAGGGTTTTCTACCTGACCACTACCCCCCTCCATCCATCACCACAAACCATCTTCTATTTTTTAAATGTTGGCCTACTTTTCTTTTAAGAACAATGTATATCTATTTATAATAATTAATTTTTATTAGCACTCACCAACCTCGCCACCTACACACACACACACACAATGTTTATCGCATACTCTACATGTTCTATATCATAATACTGTTAGTTTAGTAACTGTGATAATATCCAGGCAACAACTTAATCATGTACATGTTTACCAATTAGTAATGATTGTTTGTTTCATTCATATGAATTTGACCTACTTCATTATAATTTACACATTTCTCAGGTTACTTGGTTTGTTTGTTTTTTTTTCTTCATTCCATCATATATCAAATTACAATAGTGAAATATTGTTGTTTTATAAAACATTTAGTACATGAAGACTTATTTATTTGTTTGTCCATTTGATTTTATTAACCTCCTTGTAGGGAAGGGGGAGTATTCAAGGTAAACATACATTTCATTGAATAAGCTTCTTTTTCATTGATATGATATTATTTTATAAGAAAATTATTCAACGGAATAATAACTTGGGTATTACATCACATTTGCTTATTGTATCTATGTATTTAGCCATTTGGGTTAAATGATCAGTTCATATAGATACTAGTGATAAATTCTAAAGTGAAACTGTGATCAAAAGACAAATTCTTTTATCACGAATTAACTGAAATTTTGTAGGGGGAGGGGGGGAGGTTTATATCTAGCTGAAAGGTACTTTATAATTCAGAGAAGAGTGTATAGTCATTTGCTTAAGCAACTCTGTAAGATAAAGAGCAAGCGAAAAAGATGAGTGAATGGCTCAGCAAATACATCATGTGTACTTATGTTAAATAATGAAAGTAATCGATTAAAAAAGGGTAAAGCAAAAGTTGGAAACAAAAACGATCTGATAACAGAGACTAGAAATTGAGGTTTAGAATCTGTTACACACCTCCCTCCCCTCACCTCCTGATGGAAAAGCAACCTTCTAACCATTGGTATCCTAATTCGGGCTAAGAATGCAACTGCATTTCATCAAATCATTTGCCGTCATTGAGACGATTTTACTTTGGTTTATCACGTCAGCCACACTAAGCATGTGGTGGCCAAGGGAAACATTAGGATGTCAAATGGATATAAACATTCGCAAAAATAAATATGAATATTATATTATCATTCATTATAAAATTTAAATGAAGCGATTTTGTGTAGATAGGTTTTAAGTTTAGTTGATTGCATTCAGCATAGAATGATCTCGATCAATTATTAGCGTAAACCAGGAAGCAGTGGACACTTCTTCAATAGTAGTGCGTAGTCTCGATTCTGCGAAGGAATCTAACCCATACCCCTAAAGTTGGATAACGATCAACCGTCTGCACCACTGGGCCGTTATCCGAAGGTAAAACTCCAACTTCCATCAATTCCTTAAATAAAACGACTATCAGTTAACTATTATAGTTTTCTCACTGGTGACTAACTTCTGGGTGTTCCTGAAGTTCTAATAAGAAGTCGTGACTAGTGAAGTTCAGAGTTGTCTGAAGTTAAACAGTTATCACCAGTGGCATTGACTAGTTATCACGCTGTATCACAAACTGATAAAAGCGAGAATTATACCACTGGTCTCGGTCCACTTGCGTAGATGGTTAGGCGTTTACCACGAAACTTGAAGTCCCTAGGCTCTATTCCCTAACAGAATCTATAGCACGTACTACTGAAGAGTTCATGCCAGGAGAAAGAAGCTGAATAGTGCTCTACTGTTTCCGTTGGTACTCAACCAACATCACTTTGTAAAAATACATAAATGAATTAAACATATCAATAGTTTGCATAAACTCGTTTAACTGCGTCGGAAGTATGAACCATCTGGAGCCGACTCGGTAGTCTAATAGTGAAGCGTTTGTCACTCAGCCAAAGGGTCCTTGGTTCGATCCATGATGGGGTTGCCGATGCGCACTACAGAAGAGTCTCATAGTAGAACGAAACAGCTGTTCATTGCTTCCTGGGTGTTAATGGTTGACTAAATCAGACCAATGCATGATATTAAATTAACATTCAACCGTCTCCATTACTCCCAATTACAATTCTATATCAGCTTGTAGATATTCAAAATGTAAATATAGTTGTCTCTAAACGAATGATCTGAAGAATAATCACTGAACGTGAAAAATATAGTATATTAAGTAAGTAAACAGTTACAATATTTGAACTGAGATGTAATTTCTTTGGAGATCAATATTTCTAATTGATTGAATACGTTATAGATTGATGTTGGTAGGGTACAATTGAAAGCTATGGAGTACTGCTAGACAGCTATTATGTTCTAGTATGAAACTCCTCAGTAGTGAGTCAGTTGTTCACCGACCTGAAATCTTTGGAGTGGAATTTGGGTGCTCATTACTGTGAAGTTACACATTAGAAGGAAACAGTTGTCTAGCAGTGCTCTCAGGTTTCCAATGGTACACTACCAACATCAATCTGTGACGTATCTAATCAATTACAAATTACAATAATAATTCATGGGTACAACCTACTTGCATGTAGATTCAACTAAAAAGAAAAAGAAGTAAAAGATAAATGAAATAAAAAAACAAACAAACTGAAAACCACCTGTTTCATGTCATTGTTTAACTTTTCATTTATTCACTCAGCTGTTTACATAATCTATAATAATCTGTCCTATTATAATATTTTATTTTAATAAGCTGTACATTTTTTTTATTTGTTCATATGTATGTACACGTATGTATGTGCACGTATGTGTGTTTGTAAGCCTGTTATGAATAACAATTCACATGTTGTGTAACTAAGCCCAAAATGAATTGACTACAACAACAACAACAACAACATCAACAACATTTAACACACACTGAATAAAACTTTTCCACTTTATTTATGTAAAAAATAATACTAAGTGAAAAACTGTATTTTTACCTGAGGAAAACAAAACAATTGTCATTACACTTCAACATTTGTAACTTACATAAAGTATTATTATTATTATTATTATTATTATTATTATTATTATTAGTAGTAGTAGTAGTAGTAGTAGTAGTAGTAGTAGTAATAGCGGTGGTGGTGATGGTAGTGATTTTGCACTATTCCATATGTGTAGAAGAATATAATTGAAGAGATGGATACAAGCTAAACATGGATACACGCACACACACACACATACACATGTATATAAATTGACATATGTATCATGCATATAAACAGAAGTGTTAAAAAATCAAGTAATTAGATGAGAAAATTTTCTTAAATAAAAAGAAATGAAAAAAGAAAACATGTAGATAAATGCAGTAAAAATGAAAAAATAATACTTTATTTTTATGCAAAAAGAAAAAAATTAAATTAACAGTAACTAACACTATTCAACAATTGGTCTGTTTACATGATGGTAGAGCATTTATTTTTTTGTGGGTGGGCAACTTTTGAATAGAATGAATATGAAGTTTCATTTATACAAAGAAAAAAAAATCCGGAGGGATGGAGATGAATTAAATTTGTGTTATGGTGATAAAATGAAAAGAAAAAATTTACTTAAACAATGAATACATTAAACTATTATAAGTATAGAATGTTTTACATCAGTAAATGAACTTTGCTTAAACAACCACTAACAACTAAGAAGTATTCATTGAAGATTTGTTTTGTCTCTTCAATAGGGCTTACTAACGAATTAACTAGAAACTTTCAGATCTGGATGTGAATACTTTAAACCATTGAGTTGGTACATGATGATTTAAACATTAGTCGATTAGAAGCATCGTGTGAGCATATTATCCTACTGAAATGATTCATGTTAGGACAACAAAGTCATTCAGTACTTCCTGAATATAGTAAATTATAGCATACCATCAATATACTCCTAACTATACATATATATATATATATATATATATATATAATATATATATATATATATATATATACGGCGCTAATAACTATGAGGAGAGCTAAACATACAGAATATTATCCGATTATTAGAACTCAAGACCTAGGCGACGATGAAGCTTGAATGGGTCTGTATCACTGTCAGTAGTTTACAACCATGTCACCTTAAGACTTCCATAAAGCAGTCTGCAGGTATCAAAATTATTCTAAACATAGGTAAATACCAAAGTAGTGGTCTGGCCCGGACCCAGCTTTGGTATAATTTATACCATACCACTTAATATTAAATGTCGTAGTAGTCTATGATCGAGTATGCGTAACATATTTCACAGTAGGAAGTACTGGATAGGCGTTTTAAAGACAATTGTTAAATGTAAGGAATATTCACAAAATCACATGAAATTAAAACTATAATAAGAATTTTCAGGTCTTCTCATAGACTTCACTGCTTTCAAACCACTTGGTTATTATCTAATGGTTTACAAAACTTCAGTTGATTCGTTTTAGGAGCCAGATAATAGGTCAGTAATAACAATGAATCAATATTTTACTGCATTACGAAGTGACTAATATTCAATAGGCGACGTCATGATAGAGCGAGTGGATCTTTCGAGTGTGTCTACCACATCACTTGTATTGGAAGGTTTTGTTCAACACCATCGGGTTGGTGTTTAAAAGAATATCGACACTGACACATCAAATTTACCTAGGTTTTGACAAATTACTACAAATATTGCGTAGGTGAGATGTCCGTCTGCAACCAAAAGCCCAATGCATTCAGCAGAAGTCAGTTCTGTCTATTACCAGTTGGATATTGGACGTCGCCATTAAAAATAGAATACATTGGTAGGTTACTACCACCTGTTCAGAGGTGTTCTCGATACAATTCTCGTGCTTTCTGTAACCATGAAATAAGAACGGTTGAAGTATTGGAGAAAGATAGTACATTCCTTGATGCAGTTTTGAATCTTCATTGACTGAGGTGGTTTGGCTATCTATTATGTATACCCAATCACCACCTACGTCGACGTATGATGTAAGAGTTGAATGGGAGGATGCAACGGATGATCAAACCAAAATATGGTATCAGCCTATAAATTCGTTAAATGTTGGTCGTAGTTATGTGGGTAGAAAAAGTCTACATGGTCGGGGTCCACATGATTATCGTAATCAATTGTTGAAGTAAATGTGTGGTATAGCTCATTGTTTGCATTTTCTTAATTCATGATTTTTGAAACTATTTTGCACATGAAAACTATTTTTCTTCGAGTCATGTTCTCTATATCTAATCATTATTAAGATCACTGATGTTACAATGACTTCATTTTGCTGTACTAGTGTGGTATAGTAACTTGAACTGATGCACATATGTGCCAGACTTTAGAAAGTTCACGACTGATATAAATTCGTATATCGACTTAGTATATGTGTTTTACCAAAGTAGCTGTACATACCAGATTTCGTTTAAATTCATTTTTACGAGGACAATAAAAACCATCCCTATCTGATGAATATTAAACATCAGTCTGTATAAATGATTTCGTTCGATAGAGTGTAACACTACACATCGTATAGAATTTGACAATCATTTAGTCACATTTCAGTGTAGAGTAATGAAGTCACCTTGAGACTATTAGGATAGTTTTCTCTTCACCTACCTTGTATTAAGAGATATGAATTGATTACTATGTCCCTAATAGTACTCGACCTAACAAAGAAATACAAAATTAGCATTGAAAACCGTTGAAGAAACATAGTTCTATGTTCTGGCTCTGATCACTCCATACAATTCAATAAAATGGAATCCTAATCATTTCTATTTCATGTTGAACATTGATTTAAACTTGTATCAGCATAGACTTATAATCACCACACACGTTTAAATATATACATGTTACAAATTAAGATCATCACATATGAAAGATGCTTGATTTCATTCAACTTTAAAAAGATACTGATCTCTCCTTTCCTCCACCCTCCCCGTTTTCATACAGGAGAGGGTCGCGGAGTTCGGAACCTTTTTGCTCATGTATGTCTGTTTATGCAAAAATACGTTAGGGAATAATTTTTTTAGGGATAATTAATCGACTATTGAATTGTTTACATCTTATAATTATATTTTCTAAAAAAAAACAATAAACTTTAGATTGTAGATCTGTTGGTTGAATCTAAGTGAATTAATCAACTGAAGGCACTTAGCAAATCCCAGTTTACAATGAAACTAGAACTAAGTAAATTCCATACTTTTAACTTGCTATTCATTAGGCTAATGAGTTCTTTTTTAATAATAAGAAATGTGGACATAAACTCGATTAGGAAATTGTGAGATGTTTCAGTTTATTTGACTACTAGAAAGCATTTGACAGTGTGGACAGGAAAACGTTATGAAGCCTACTTCGACACTATGGTGTACCTAATAAGATAATAAACATCAACAAGAATTCTTACAACGGACTACACTGCAGATTCGTGTATAGAGAGTATCTCATTGATTCATTCCATATGAAGACCGGCAGGGCTGCTTACTCTCTCCCTTTCACTTTCTACTGGTGGTTGACCGAATTATAAAAATTGCAAAATCTCAGGTGAAGCATGGAATACAGTAGATAGCTTGGGTGAAGCTAGACGACTGGGACTCCGCAGATGACTTAACTCTTCTATCCCACACACAGTAATAAATGTAGGTGAAGACGGACAGTGTAACATCAGCCTCTATAGCAGTAGGCCTCAAAGGGCCACAAAGGGAAAAGCAAGACCCTTAGATACAAAACGACGAGCACTAACCCAATTACACTTGTTGGAGAAGCTCAGGAAGATGTGGAAACTTACATTATTTTAAAGCATCATAGATAAACAAAGAGGATCTGGTGTAAATGTGAAGGCACTAATTAGCAGGGCAGGGGTAGCTTTTTTACAATAGAAAAACATCTGGAACCCAAACCATCTGACAGCCAACACTGAAGTCAGAGTTTTTAATATAAACTAGATGATGGTTCTTTTGTATCCGGCTGTAACTTGTAAGGAGAATTACAAAAACCATCATTCAGCTGATGCAGGTGATTGTAAACATCTGTTTTTACAACATACTTTGAATCCGCTGGTCAGATACCTTCAGCAACAACCCACAAACACAGAGAACAAAGCAACTTCCCGTCGAGGAAGGTATTAGGAAAAGACGCTGGAAGTGGATTGGACATACAATGAAGAGGTCATGAAACTGCGTCACAAGACAATCACTAACATGGAATTTTCAAGACTGAGGGAGAAGAGGAAGACCCAAGAACACATTGGTTTGTGAATTAGAGGCAGATATGAAAATAGTGAACAGCACTTGGGAGGGACCAAGAAGGAACCTAATACAGAGTTGATTAAAAAATGCTTGTCTGCCACCTATGCTCCACGTGAGGTAACAGGCATTAATTGATTGATTCAACAGGTGTCACAATTTTTAAATGAGATAAAAATGCCATATTCAGTTACTATTCAGCAGAATATCCAGAAGCCTTTAAATGGTATCATAGTATTTGTCAGTTTTACAACCCATGCTTTCGTTATAAATGAATTAAAATGATGATTTCTAGTCAATTTAAACAATAAGTGACAATTTGATTTCGTGCATGTTTGACATTAACTTGGAGTAACGTTTTCATTCTTCTCTTTTATCTATTGATTAGCAACTCAGTGGTTTAAGCAACCACAATGAATGGAACCAATTTTTATCTAGCAAGCCAGTAGTTCAAGTTCTGTTGCAACATTTATCAAAGGTGATATGAAGAACCTTTTGAAAATGTTTCTTGCATTATTATAAAATAAAGCTTTTCTAGAACAGCATGAGAAATATATGAGCGATTATAGATCCGTTTACTTGATGTTGCTCGATAAATGGATCCAAGTAACTTACAGATAAGCTATATGCATCTCACATCGACTGAATTGTTAACTTCATCCACAAATTTCATTTTGTTAGTCTACATGGTGTCACACTTGTGTCCTGGTTCAGGACTATTTTGTCGTTGAGATTGATAAACTCAGTGATCCTAAAAATATCAGAATACTTTTGCATGAATTTTACCCTCAGTATATGAAGGCTAAAGCAATTTCATCCTCTCAAAAAGTCTATTTTCTGTCTCATGAAGCTGTTAAAATCCTTCCCAAAGTATTTAGAGAAGCGTCTCGGAACAAATAAATTAGCCGACAGTAACTGCGTTAAGCATACAGATATAGTAAATCGTCAGTACGAAAGTTATTCAAGTTTTATTGTATTGTACTTGTATACAGCTTGTAGCCGTCTAAAAATACCGATGTTGGTATAGGAATCTTAAGTGTAAAAATAATATACAGATAGTAACCAAGTAGCCTAAGTTTAATTACATGATTAGTTAGGCGAACGAAACAATTCTAGGTCGACATGATAGTGTGAATACTAGTGAATTTCTACTTCTATATGTAGTATGCTCTGATGATTTGGTCAGTAATGACTATAAAAGCCTAGAAGTTAAATCATCTAACCCAAACAACACAGACCACAAAAAAATTAAATCAAGGACGATACACGAATAAAATATGGATTTCACGTATTGGTAAAATGTAACAGAGTTACAAAAACAACGTACTAAAGCATAAGCGAGCCAATACAATATAACGTCATTGAATGGAGGAAACACGTAAACGGATGCAACATGGATGTTTTGGTGCGAAAATGTTAGATTTATATGTTTGCAAACAAAATTTTACACAACTGTGAGTTCGTAAAGTTATTTGTGAGACCAACTATCCTCAATTTAGATGGTATAAAACGTGTAGAAAAGACCTTTAATTAATTAGCATCAAACAAAGATTTACTGAGATAACGAATTACTCAGTTCAATAATCAACAGAATTCAACCAAAGTACTTAAGGCTAAACTACTCAACTTTTGATAACTATCCAATATATTTATGTGTATTTGTATATGTTGGCGTATGCATATTCACGGTTACATGTGTCAGTACATGATTGATCGAGGTCAGTTTATTGATTCAAAAACAGTCTTGTACGAAAGAAACATATAAAAGAACATTGTTAGGAGTGTGACACTTATCATCAGTCGATGATCGTTGAGCTATATATATAAACATCGCAAGTTGATGGAAGTGGGGATCCTTCCATTAGATACCTGTCGGCGGAGTAATGCAGAAGATTAGGTATTCATTGACGTGAAGCTCCTGGGGTGGAATCAAGGGCGTGCACTGCTGGAGAGTTCCACACTAGAACGAAACAGCTGTCTAGTAGTGCTCCCTGGTTTTCGATGGTACCTTGCCAACATCAATCTGTGACGTATCCACTCCATAAATTTATTATTACTTTTATTCTTTGAAAGAGATATAAATGTTTTTCTTATAAACTAAATAAAAAGTTGCATGTTACCATACCATCTCATTCTATTACTGTACCTTTCTTCGTTTTATTTACACTGATGGTGACAGTATTGAACAATGAACAATTGGTTACCAATTCATTCATTCATTCTTTTGTTTAATTCACTCTCTCATTTAAAAATGTATCAGAATATGCATAAAAGTTTTTGATGTATTAGTTACACGTGTGAATCATATTGTTATTATTATTGTTCTAGTTGCTAGGGTTATCTATCTATCACTTCCACCACTACTCCACCCCCCCCCAAAACAATTTTGATTTCACTGATAGTGACAATAGTTAATATCCATCTATTTATTTTTTTTCTGTAAATTGTATGTGATATTAATTAATTTGATTGTTATAAACAATAAATAGATATATCAGTAGGTAAGTAACTGAATCAATTCAACTAGATTAATGTTTGTATGCATAAAATGTATGAAGCAAAACTAAATTCTTGTAGATTAACAACATTCATTATATCTCTTCTGACACCACCACCACCACCCCCCCTCTTTATCATATAGTCATAGATACTGATAATATACATATCTTCTACCTACCATTCTCAGTAAATACAACTGACAAAATAAGAAAAGAAAATGTATTCAAATGACGAAAAAAAATTAAAATAAAAATTTTAATAGTTCTTCTTCTTTTAATATAATTAAGTTTAACTGTTTAGTTTCTTTGTCTTTTTTATTTACATTATTTTCTATCAATAAGTTCTCTTTTTTATTAAAATAAAAGAAACAATAACAGAATCATACAACAATCTTTTTCTTGAATTAATTTTTATCACATCATCATTTTATTTATGTATTGAAATAATAATAATTAAAAGGAGAATAATATTGATGAACAGACAGAAAGAGAGATAGACATATAGTTTGGAAGAGGAGGGGGGGAGAGTATATATTCATACTGTCCTTCATGTACTCATACACATACGTGTATATGTATTGCTTTCACCTGAATGTCCACCCTTGTATATATATGTATGTATGTCTGTACATGAACACACACATATACACATACACACGCAATAGAGAATGCATTCAATATACGAGGGAACAGGATTTCCATTACATCTATGGTAACCAGTCAAAAAAATGACAAGTATGTAAGAAAAATTATATCAATATTGTTATTACTATTAATTTTTTTTTAGATAAATAATAAATTATTAATTATTTATTTACTTTGATATTTTTATTCCCCCCTTTTTTTTCTTTACTTCATATATCAAACAGAATAGATCAACGAATTTCTCATGAAAGAAAAAAGAAAAACATAGAGCTGTTTAATTTCTATTTTGCCTAATTTGATTGTTATGATTATTATTGTTAATATTTGTCTTCATTTACTTCTTGTCTTGTAAAAGAATCAAATATGGGAAAAAGGTATGGGGTGGGCTAGATATACAGAGATAAGAAAGGGAGGGAGGGAGAGAGAGAGCGCTCGTGCGAAGAAAAAGAAGATTATTTGAAAAGAAGGCAAAGTAAAAAGAGGTAAATCAGTAGAAGATAAAATGAATAATAAAAATAATAATAACAATAATTCGTTTCAAACGAGACAAGTAACAAAGACACCATCAACAACAACAACATGGACAATGATGACGAATAATATGAAAGGGCAATATAAGATTCTTTGATGAAGGCAGATTGTGAGTGCGGGGGGTGGCGAGGTTTGAAGTTGTCAGTAACATTTTCAGTGTCCATTAATTATGTCGTGCCCAGTATGTCTTCGATCATTTTTTGGTTCATTTAATGAATGAGTGCTACATATCATTATAAACTTTATGTAATACTGTAATCGGGTATTGTAGACATTACTGAATATTAATTTTATATCACGAAATGGTTTTGAATTAGATAATTATTGATGACCAAGAAGCGGTGGACATCTGTCTCGTTCTATTATGCGATTCTTTAGCAGTATGCATTCATGGTCCCACAAGGAATTGAATTTACACCAATTCGTAGTATCAAATTAACATTAAACAGTTTCCACAACACTCAATTATAATCAAAATCAGCCAACTACTGACTAATTCCTCGAAGTAATTCCTCAATTTCTGGTGAGAAGACGTGACCAGTGAAGTACCACGCCTTCAGGTGTGAGGTGATTACTCACCAGCTGCACTTTATGAGGTAGAGTAAATATATCGCGAAGTGACTGAGTTAGAAATATCAAGCGTTAAGAGCCGACTCAGTGGTCCAATGGTAAAGCGTTCGCCACGGAGCCAGAAGGTCCTAGGCTCGATCCCCGACGGGGTCGTGGATGCGCACTGCTGAGGAGTCCCATACTAGGACGAAACAGCTGTCCAGTGCTTCCAGGTGATCAATGGTTGTCTGATTCAGATCAATTCGTGATATCAAAATTGAATTAAACAAAGTTGATTAGTTTGACTCTGATTGACCACAAATGAATCCCTTAAAGTCATTTTGAGAATCACTTTAACTCAGAACCATTCTGTGTTTCAATTGCTTTTTCATGACAGTTTATCTTACTAAATAAGTTAGGATAATGTTTTAGTAAACTATGCTTCGAATACAGGTGAATAGTTTCACTATAATTGGAAGCCAATTACAAGGAAGATATTAAAATGAAATGAAATTTGTAAATATTTGTAGAAATTCCAATGAAGCATCATTCCATTGTTTTCCTAGTCAATATGGTCTCAGATTGTTCTGAAAACTAAATAAATATCTATAATTTCATTTAACTGTTATAGTTTAATCATGTTAGAGGAAGGAATACTTATAACATGAACAGTCAATATTGCATACTTGGAAACATTCCAGTTAACATTGTGCAATATAAATGAGAGTGAGTAATTCTGATAATCTATGATGGATCTTTACTAGTAACATTTCAATCGATAACAAACATTGTTCTGTTCTTTCTGGAATTTATTCTATCTTATTAAGTTTCAAGGATCCAAAAAAATACCTGAATATATGTAGCTGGATGCTTAATGCTAGTTGGTTCAACCCTATAAAACTATTCAGACCATGTAGCAATATGAATTAAACCATACAGTAAAGAGACTTCTATGTGACAAGGTTTATAATCAAATCCAATCGAAATAGTACTTAATATTACTTTTTATTAAAATATATACTACTGAATAGAATAAGTAGGTGATAAGCAGTAAAAAAACAATTGTATGTATCAAACATTATTCTCTTTATTTAGTAATTGTCATTAAACATGCCATTCTACATGACTGGGATTTCCCTCAAGTGTCTGCTACGAATATGTCAGTTGTGTAGAGTGTCCTGATATTCTGGATTAAAAAGATGAGTAAAATATATAGTAAGAGTTTTACTCAAATATGCAACACTTATCAATTAAACAAACTAAAATGTGACTGAAGAGTTTGGATGCAACACACTCATTTAATGGTTAAAATGTTTACAGATAACCAAGACTTTTCTTTTCTCATCATTCTCATTCATTTGTAAGCTAGGCTGAATTGGCGTTATTCAGTAGGCAACTGAAGGAAGTGATCTGAAGACCAGAGGTAAACGGTCTACAAGGTAAAAAAAAGGGAACAAAGTAACCATGAGTGAAAGCCCAATAAGATCATCTGGAACCACTGATGTGTAAGGTGTAAATTCAAGCTCGAGTGTATCGTACAAGCCCTACACTGATTCCTCTAGAGAAGGAACTCTGTCCTCGGTGTGACCGAATGTGTGGTTGGTTATATCGTGGTAGTAATGGCTTAGGAAATAGCACAGTATAGGATTGTAGAGTCTCAGAGCATTGTTGTATGCACGTCGCATATTACGCCTGCTGCGTGAAAAGCGGCTCTGGGAAACAATAAATTTGAATGATGATAAAAGCGATTAATTTTGAAAGAAGGATCCTATTATGCTGACCATATTTTGTAAGCTAGGTTAGTTATGTGTTTTTGCATGTATTTGGTCAACAACGGAATGAAATGATCTTGGGACTAGAGGTGAACGGTCCACAAGGTAAAAAGGGGACAAAACAACCATGAACAAAAACCCAATACGATCATTTAGAATCACTTACACACAAAATGTAAATTGGTTCTCGAGTGTATCGTGCAAGTCTTACAAATTGTCATATTGAAACAAACGCTTTAAGAAAACCTATACAACTGATGTTCATGTCAACTAAAACAAAGATATGATATTCATTGGAATATTTTCTTTATTGTTTATTACCCATAATAGAATAAGAGGCAGTTAAATTTGTAGTCACACTTGTAAATCCAATTATACATACTTTACAGTATCTTATTTTGTATATGCAGATAGTATGTAGTTCAATAAAATCATTATGAATTCAAAATTTACCGAAAGTAGTTTCTATTGAAGATGAATGACAGAAAACTAGTTGTTTTTCTAAAAGTTTTTTGAATCATTACAAAAAAAAAATATTTTTCTTTTCTGTTAGAAAGAAATACTATGTCAATATTTCATAAGTTGTATCTAGAATATTCTATTGTATTCAAGTAAATCGTATTGATTCAATTGGTCCCCTATCAAGTAAAAATAACAGAATTTGAATGATATGATGAATTTATTAGGTACTATACATTTTCTTATTAAGTACATACTGTAAAATAAATACAGCTGATCCTAGTTGTTAAAGATGCGTAATTTAGAAGTGCCAATATCTACCTGATGATGTTGTTACAGACTGATAACGAACAGTCATTTCTACCATGTATAGTAATTTCAATGTTGTTTGATACGAATGGACTGGGTTTATATTTCGAAGTGAACCTCAGTATTAGAATGTAGGTAAATCTAGCTGACGAGTCCCAGATAGAACGAGACATGCATCTTAAAATTACATTTGTTAGCCATAAACCAGCATTAATTAACGTAGAGTATAATGATGGATTTCTACTAGAATTATTTATAAGGGAGATTAAAGTTTAAAAGTGCGTTTTATTTTGTAAATAATTATAATGATATTTCAAGAATAGTGTTACGTAATAGGACAAACAATTGATAAAATGTTCATCAAGAAGTGAAACAATAGTTTGTATACTAGTCACGAGTTCACCATAGACAAATGATTCTCTTAACATTTTTATTTTTCTGTTACTGAGCTAGTTGGAAGGTAGTCAATCTTCATGAACACAATAGGTGATGTTTCAGTCACGTAACTGCCATGACTTCCACGGATCTTATACTATCTACTGATCATTTTTAATGTCTAGTAGATACCTAGCTAATGAACTATGAAAACTACTTTCGCCTTATCAATACAGAACTCAAATATTATGCACATTGATACATATAGATGTCTGTGTTTCTGTCTATCTAGTACATCTGTTATTACAGTCAGTTATCCAGTCATCAACGGCATAAAACTAAGTACATGTGTGTATCTGTCCAACGCGCTATATATTATTGTAAAATGAGCACCATAGTAGTATTATCAGAAGTTATATCAGTGATAGTAAGAAGAATGTGGACATGTAGAATATGATAAAGGAAGAAATAATTAGTATGTCCAAGAATGTTATGAAATAATATGACATAATAACGACTTAAGAGGAGACAGAGTGAATGCACTCGTCCACTGTTACCACTTCTTAGTCATGTCACCCAGAGTCTTCAATTATCGATTATGAAAATCCAGCGGACCTCAACCAAGTAGTCTATATCTACCAACAAGCCACACGCCAGTATTCCCTTACTTCATGAACCGAAGCCCTGTTTTGCTTTAGCTTCTGATAGCTTTCTCAAATCATTAATTAACACCAACCATAACTGTGTAACGAGGTAGGCGATGGTTGGCCATACATCGCACATATCTCAAACACCTCAGTTGATAGGGATTCACAATCATCCCACCTGATTTACCATCTTTCACCAATGCTCAGAGTTTAACTTCATTTTTACCTACCCAGTTATCCCAACAAATAGAAGTGTTAATTCCAAGGCACTTGTGATCAAATGCCAATAGTCTGTTAATACCATATATTCATAATGACCACGTTTCGTATCATAAAACAGGACGGACTGCTACGAAGTATACTCGCTTTTTAAATGATAGTCGCATATCTTACTTGTACCATAGCCGAAGAGAGTTAACAAGAACCGAATAATCTTTTTCTGTGAGTGCTGTGATTTCGTCATACATCAATCCATCAGTGTTGGTTAGGCTTCTAGGTTATGTGAATTGGTTGATGTACTCAACTGTTTTACTCTTTCTGTTTATTTCAGATGTTGATGCAGACTTATCTTGAAATAATAATTTTCATTTAAATGATTAGGAAACGCATGCGGAATATGCTTGAATTTCTGCTCATTGCTACCAAAAGCCTCTGCATTTCATCAATGTCTTCACCAAACATTACTATGCCATTTGCGTAATCTATGTTAACAGGATGACTTACTGCTATGAAATCAACCCTAGAATGTTCAGAAGATGGAAGTGTTTTAAGCAGTAAATCCATGATAAAATTAAGCAAAGTGGGTGGGAGGTGTTAAACAATTTTAATGGACACCACTGGAGGTAACAAGTTCACATGACAATCTACCATGAACACCGAATCAATTAATCGTGTTCGAGTAAAGAGCCTTTACAAGGTTTGTGTATTTTTGAAGTATGTTATTCAGTGACAGATACTGGCCTGTTGATCTACTGACTGAAATGCCGCATGTAAGTTGAGAAAAACCATTATTGTTATACGTCGATAAGTATGTTTGTGTTCTAAAACCTGACGAAAGGTGATTATTTGGTCAATACAATGCCTGAAAACAACCTGGCTTTCTCGTACTTGCAGTTCGAGAGTCGTTGTTAGGTATCCTATACTTACTGGAGGAAGTATTTTAGACACTAGATTAGTTAGGCTAATTCCTTTAAGTTCATCACAAGATGATTTTGCTATATTTTTATAAAATGAGACTATCGTCAGTCGAGACCAGTCAGATGGGATCATGTCTAGCTATCAAACTTTAGCTAGTATATCAGCCAATCTAATTAATATGACCCGTATTTTCTGCTAAGCTTGTGAAAGTAAAGCTAGGTCATCCGCAAAGTTACAGTCGTGTAGCTGCATCCATATTGTCTACTGTATTCCGTGTTTTTCCTGAGATTCTTCAGATTTTGTAATCCAATCAATCACCAGCAAATAGGAGCAGAGTAATAGTAAGCAGTCTTGTTTGAAACCTGCTTTCAGTTGAAATGAATCTATAAGCTGCTCTTCATGTACGATTTTGCAGTGTAATCTGACGTAAGAATTCCTGATAATGTTGACTATCTTCTCGGGTACACCATAATGTCGAAGAAGACTTCATAATATTTACCTATCCAAGCTGTAAAATGCTTTCTCATAGTCAAAAAAGTTTGTGTAAAATGGTGATTTCCATTCAGTTAATTGATCAACAATGATCCATAGAGTCACGATTTGATCGGTACACGATTGATGCCTACTGAAGTAAATCTGTTGATTTCGAAGTTAGACGTTTACTGGACCTTACATTGCAGAAGACCTCCTGGTACTAAGAGTAGAGTGATGCCCCTGTATTTCTTATACTTACTAAAATCTCGATTGTTTGGTATTTAGATAAGGTACCCTACTTTCTAGTCTGCTGATGCTTGTTCCTCTTCCCAAATCTTTCTAAAGATAACGTTAAGCATCTTCGCAGTTACTACCATATCTGACTTCAGCATCCTAGCTGATATGTTGTCTGATCCCTCTACTTTGCCACTTTTGACGTATTGGATAACCATTTTAATTTCTTCTTTTGTTGGTGGATCGATGTTTATAGGAAGGTATGTAGGTGCTATTTCGATGACTGGTAGGTTCAGTGGAACTATTCTATTCAAATGTTGCTCATAGTTCTCTACTCACTTCGTTATAATACACTAACCAGAAAAATGCATACATTTGTAATAATTCTAGCAAAATTATCCATTGAATTAAATGACAGCAGTATACATACATATTGATAACTTCATTTAGGCGTATATCTCCACTTACTCCTCTTACATATGAATTGAAATTAATTAGTGTTAGTACTGTAAGCACTTCTAATTTCATGATGATGTTTTGCTTAAATGAATCCATTTCGAGACATTCTACTTAAATTATTCATCATAAAAAATATATATCGAATAATAATAATTTTTTCTTTTTTTTATTCTAAATATACAAAAATTGAATAAAGTTAATCTAATTTTAAGAAAAAATCTCTTTTTATATAAGTAGTATATATAATTTGAGTGTAATTGTGTTATGCTAGGCACCTAAAGAATATTGATTATCTTAGAGAACTGTATTTTAGAACATTATTTCATTTATTATAAATGTAGATAATGTAAACATTTTGTTTCTGTGACTGTTACGTTTCCCTTACCTGATCCTCCTGTTTATTATATTTACTCTTAGTATATTGTTTATTACTATGAACTACAGTTGCTTAGTTGTGTACAAGCTATCCCCATTCACTGTCACTATTTCCTTTGTTCTGTATCAATCTTAGATTCTTGATTGATTTACTGTGTGGTCAGATTTTGTGCATACATATTAAGGTATGATTGAAATACAGTATGATTCTGACTCTGATTCTGATTCCAATTCTGATTCTAGTTCTGTTTGGTTGGTTCTTCTATCTCCGTCTCGGGACCGAATGGGCATAGAGCAGATGCTCATTTATTGATTAGGCACAACTGATTGGTGTTCGATAACCCAACCAATTTTCATACGTCATAACAAATTAGAACTTCCCGTTGATTTGTCATTGACGGAAATTAATCCGTTTTTGTTAATATATGTGCATCATAAGCGGATTGCCTCGATAGAACGATAGTTCAAAAGTATTATTTAAGTTGGATTGAGTCCCGGTGTCGACATCACTAAGACACTGGCATATTCAGCTGACAGGTTCCAAATGGGAAGAAACACATATCCTAAATTCTACATGCCAATCACAATCCAACTTAAATACGTAGTATAGTTTATGGAGTTTTACTATTAGTATTGAGATGCTACAAAATTTCTTCTTGAATGTTCTAGTAACCAGACAAATACTGTAGCCTATTCCATTCATTCATTATTCATTAGAATGTCTATGTGTCATATGTTGATAGAATAATGCTAAACCAATCAGAGGAATTTATAAGTCAATGGATTCAACAGATTTCACAACTAGTTATAATAAAATAGAAATTGTAAATGGGTTTTTAAAAGAAACGTATGATGTTCTCTGGATAATAAAAACAGCTTCATTAAATATCACAATATAAGAACTTAAGAAAATAAACTTATTAAACTTACCTAACAGGAAGTGTACAAATAAAAAATTCAAACGACATAAGTAATGAAGACAATACACATAAGGAGGATGGAGAAAAACACACTAAATAAAGGACTTGCAGAATTCACTCAATTACATACATAATTTCAATTGAAAATGGAAATGATAGGGATGTTACAATTTTCTACTGAACATAGAGACTAGGTTTGTTGGTTCTAATCCGTATGTAATAAACAAGTTCGAAAACTATGAAGAAATACGGAGCATTACCTTAAATGAATTGAGTTTTTTACCAAATAGCTACTGTCTAGCAAATGAAATAAAACTGAGTTGCATATACACCACCGTCTGACTTCTACCAAACCAGACATTCGTTGACTGAGTTGTCCGTACATTTTATATAATTTTCTCAATATGAGTAACTGAAATGATATGTATCCTCAGAGTACACTTGTAGGTTATTCACTAACTCAGTATAATAGTATCATTGTATTAGTGATAAACTGTCTGTGAATAATTGAATTGAAGTGGTTGTGTGAAGTTACATATTAAATTTATTTGTTTTTGTTCATCATAGATTCACGTTGGTTGAACATCACTGCGAAACAGAAAGCACTGGACAATTGTTTAATCCTAATATGAGACTTCTCGATAGTACACACCCTCCATTCTGACTGTTGTACGTAACCATCATCAATTGTGTCGAATGCAAACAACGAAATTCAGTATCGATCTTCATGAAACTACCCTAATTCAATTATGATAATCAGTTCAATAGTGTCTAACTTCCGAATGTTCTTATACATTTAGTGAGAAGTCGCAACTGGTGGTGTTAGAACTTGTCGGGAGTGAAACAGTTATCACCAACACTAATCGATGTTTGTCATGCTATAATCATACATTTATGAAAGTAGAAATTAAATCATTTGAAGCCAGCCAGCCCAATCTCTCAAATGGTTAAGAGTTCGCCCTGAGGTTAGGAGGGATTGAGTTCGATTCTCTATGGGAACTGATGGCGCTCATTACTAAGGAAGTCTGTGAATAAGACATGCAATTATGCACACACACGCACACACACACACAAATAAACTCATGCACATACGAATTATCGAAACAGTTCTCATGAAAAGACAAATTAGTTGTATATGTTTATGTATATGCATAAATATATCTGTGTTTATGTTATACAACATTACATATACCAAGTTATTACTATATACATAAATAAATAAAGAAATATTTTGATTAAAAACTAATTTTCTACAAAGAAATTCAAAGAACTGGTTTTCTCCTTGTTCTACTTAAAGTTCTTTAAGATTAGTTACTATTGAAATTTTCTTCTTCTCAATTTAAAATCACACTTATTACAATCAACATAAATATGCATATTTTATGTATATGTATACATATGATTGTATACAAGTCTACTCATCTGTCATGTTTATTAGTTAATGAATAAAAGACTAAAGCAAAAGTAGTGCATATGCGTGTATACTGGCGGGGGTCGTTAGGGGGTGGTGGATGATGATGATGATGATGATGATGATGATAATAATGCAAATACAATAGAAACAAAGAAAGACCAACTATACATTGGTACACAGTAATGAATGTCAACAGTTTACATTTAAAATTGATATATACATATATATTCACTATTTCTTTTTTTTTCTTTTTTTCTTTTTTTTGCTTTTATTCTTTTTGTGATTATTATGTTTATATATATATTTTTTTTATTTGATAATAAATGAATAAATAAATAAATAAATAAATAATGTTATTATTGATTGAATTGGATAAACTAGTTATTTTCTAATTTAATGTAAATCTGTCAAAAATTCTCTCAAACTATATAAAAATAAGAAATTTCATTCCTATAGTATAATAATTTAATTAATTATTAATTTATTTATTGTTTTGTTCTCATTTTTTTTTGTTTTTGTTCTTGTTGTTGTTATACTACTAATTATTGTGTTACTTAAAAAAATAAAAGAGTAGTGAATCTACATTGAAATAACAGAATGCAATTATTTGTGTAGTTATTAGATTTATACAATTTGCATATTGATGACTGTATACACGTATATACATGCATACACTAGTATATTGTAAGGTAGTGAATAGCTATATTCATGTACTTGACAACTATTTTATCTTTGCATGGAATTTTTTAGTGGTATACGTTTATATCTTTATTAAGAGATTAGATAAAGAATATTCAAGTTTAGTGAAATTTATTCAGACCAATGTGATGATATCCAATAGTTGATATATACGTCTTTAGTCAATATACTAAGCAACGTTAATTCATTGTCATCAGTGAATAATTGCCTCATAGTCAAATTAGTTGAATTTTAATTAACGCTCTTCGGTAAGACGGGATTCCTGAAGCTCATCATCATCATCATCATCATACAGTAATATGGAAACGAAATGTCTGTAAGTTTGCTTATATGTACAAGAGTGTTTACATGAATACGAATATATTATTTATGTAGATATGTATAGATATGTACTTATATGTAAGTATATGATTTTTATTTTCTCATATTAAATTAATATAATTTAAGTATTTAACATTGAACAATAGAAAACATCATTAACATTGAATAGTAGTATTTAATAACTCCAGATAGAAGACATATTCGTTTACACTGAAATATTTTCAATTATTTACTTTATCAATTAATAAACAATGCATACACACTGTCTATTTTGTCATAATTTTGGTAAATTTATCATTATATTTAACTTACATTACAATTCTAATGCATATACATCTATATATATATTTATATAAATACATATACATACCTCATTATATTAAGTAGTATTAAAAATAAGTAGTAGTATGATGAACTGGAGAAAAAAAGGCATTTACATTATTATCATTATTATTATTTAACAATTTCATTTAATTATTAAATAATTGAAAGAAAAATGAAGTATAAATGACAAACATTGAATATTTCACTTAACCTTGAAATTGTCTGAAATGTAATTTAAATTTGAAAAGAATCATTATTACTGCATTACAATAATTTAATCATATTCAGTAGTATATTATTTTAATAGAATAATGAGATGCTTATATTGTTGAAGTAAAACTAAGTTAAAATATGAATTACTATATTAGTGATAGTGTGGTGGATATTACTCATAAGGTCATCAATAAATAGTAGGTAGGGGAGCGTCGAGGGAAATTGAAACGGAACAGTAAACAGTATTTGAGGTGAGTTACAAGGTGACAAGAAGTAAAGTAAGAATGTGCAAATTGATGGTTAGAAGTAATGTATGTAATATTTTATGATATTCTCTGTTTAAATCTGCTTGTTCAAGTGGAATTACATTAGTTAATGAATTACATTAATTAATGAATTAAATAAAATAAATAATTTTGAAATCGAATGTTGTGACACATGTTGAGTGCTTATTTAATATCATAAATTGATGTGAATTACACAATGATTGATAACTAGGAAGCATTGAACAACTTGTTTAGTTCTAGTATGAAATTCATCAGTAGTGTCCGTTGAACATTCCGCTAAAGATTTAATGCACACTAATTTGTAATATCACATTAACATTCAACAGTCACCACATAAAACCCAATTACAATCAATATCAGCTAACTAATGACTAGCTTCTCGAGATAATTCCTGGATTTCTAGTAAGAAAACGTGACCAGTAGATTTCGACCATGTCAAATTGAGGTAATTACTCACCGAAGGCAATTGATGATGTCGAGTTAGACATATTAACCGTTAGAAACTGTCTCAGTGATCTATTGATAAAGCGTCCTCTGCAGAACTAGAAGGTCATTAGTTTGACTCCTAATGGAGTTGTGGATGTACAGTGCTGAAAAGTTTCTCACTAGGATGAAACAGCTATTCAATGCTTCCTGTTGGTTGATCATTATCCGATTCGGACCAATTCATGATATCAGATTAAAATAAATAGATATTTCTTTATTTACTACGAACATTATATATACATTTCATGTATATTTATAGATACTTTCATACTCTATAAGATATATTAGAATATAATCTATACATAAGCATAAAACAAAACACTGGGAATATTAATGAAGTTAAAATGTAATGTGTTAGATTATCTAAACGAAGAACTAAATTTGTGAACTGATTTTAAGAAGACTATTTTATTAATTATTCATGTAAGTAAACTAAACATGACATTATTATTATTATTATTATTATTATTATTATGTTCTTCTAGCTATAACCTTCCATTAAATTCATGATTTGTTGTCATGTCATTTTTCAATCACTTTAATCACTGTACGCAAAATAACTTTCCAAATAAACTTTATTCCATACTTGTCAACTTATACTTTATTGTTTGAGGTCTAATGGTAAGTCTCTATGAACAAAAGTTTCTGTATCTAGGCGTTTATGTATAAGATGTATTCAAATAATTTCACTCTCTGTTGGCTTTATTGATCTCATTTTGTACGTATTTCTCTCAAAATGATTTAAATTGTAAATTGTGATCACTGAAGTTTCATGTATCAATCTGAATGAAATGCATTTCCCATGAGTTCTGAATATTATTGATGTTAGTTTGTATATATGACATTGTAGCTGTAAATAATTCCCAAAATAAATAGTTACATAAGTCCTCGAGATTGATGCTGACCAGGTTTGTTTTACCGGGCACAACTAGCTGAAGGCACTCGGTCACGTATTATCACCAGATCACGTAACGTTGCACAGTGGGAAACATCTCTCTCTGTAGTTTGCCAGCCTAGATATTGCTATCCTATTGACGCTCTATTCACGATCAAATATAACTTCTCTTCCATCCTTCATTGCCTTCTGATTTATTCTCATTCGTAAGAGTAGGTTCAATCGTTAGCAGTTGCTGTGATAATACCGAAAAACGTAACTTTGTCATATACCGGGTGCACTTCAACATCATAAGTATGACATTTATTAGGACTCTCAATAGAAGTTAACTCAATCATTCATCAATTTATATCTATTCAATTGATGTTAATCATTAATGAATATACTATGATTACATATGACATTCACATTATTATTTCATGCATAATTATGTAACATTTAGAGATGAGACATAAAATTGAATAGACAGGTCATCAGTCGATAGATTAACATTTCTCGTTAAAACAAAACAGATAAATTAGGTCACTTTTATTTAAATGTTAAATTGATTAATGAATGAGAAAAACTATTTCAATTAGTCAAGGTCATTTTGTTGCTTTGATTGTGTGTTATAAATTGAATACTGAATAAATTCATTCATTTGATATTTTATATGAATTTACTATATGAATTCATTTAACGACAAATAGTAAAACAATTACTTTTCACTCTTCATAGAAGGTATGTCGATAATTAGTAAATTAATTACACAGTGTGCTACTTATTTGTTTATGTGGTTGTATTTCTTTCTCACTCACTCACTCACTCACTCACTCACTCACTCACTCACTCACTCACTCACTCACTCACTCACTCACTCACTCACTCACTCACTCACTCACTCACTCACTCACTCACTCACTCACTCACTCACTCATTCACTCATTCACGAATCTGAAAAGAAATGATCTCACTTTATCGATTATATCACCAATAATCATAATAATAGCAATAATGTTGACAAATGATAGTGACAGTATTCATCAAACATATTAACAATTAAATGGTGATTAATTAATTAACATGAATATCCTTTTCTTTATTTAAGATTGAAATCTGAATATTCTATTCAAAACTATATGTTGCTATGAGATAAACAGTATCATCATGAATGACAGTAATTACATAATTGTAAGATAAATTAAATTCAATGAATACATAGTTGAATATATCACAGATTGATGTTGGTAGGGTACCATTGAAAACCAGGAAGCACTGGACAGCTGTTTCGTTCTAGTATGGAACTCCTCAGCGGTGCGTATTCCAGATTCCGCACCAGGGGCTTCAGGTTGACGGCGTACGCCTAACCATCTGCACCACTGGGTCGGCATCCAATGGTAGAATTCTCACTTCCACCAATTTGTGATATGTGGCCAACATCAATCTGTGATATATTCAATCAAATAAAATAACCAATCTCCACAAAAATAACCATCCTAATTGAATACATAGTTACTATTTATTTGTTCGCTTATTAGTTCACTTTAACAAATTAACAGAACTTCTCCCCCCACAACCCCTATATTTGTTTGTTTGTTTGTAATATGATTTCATACATTCTTTAGGATGTATTTTCGTTAACTAATTCTATGGAAATGTGTAAGTTTAATTGTTTGTGCTCGTAACAGATTAATGTCGGTCGAGTAACAAAGAAGATCTGGAAACTTTGAACAGCTGTTTTGTCCCCTCAGAAGCGAGCGCCGTCGATTCTACCAAGGAATCAGAACCAGGATCTTCAACTTAGCAAACACTTAAGCCCTTTCGCACGATTGAACAGACATCCAATCGTAGAATTTCCACTTCCTTCGATTTGTGATACAGTGTGATAACTGTCTCACTCACAAGAAATCTGAACCCTGACAGTTATCACTTCTCAGGAACATCTGAAAGTTGGTCACTAGTGACATGATTATTGCAACAGAACAAAGGCAGTTTTGTAGAGATCGGTATAAGGTTTAGTTGTTTGCATTCATCATGGATATCTTCCTTCGCATAACCAACTCAATTCAAAAATGTACACGACAAACTTTTTATGTTTTAGTAGATTAGATTTTTACAAAAACACCAAATAATTGTCTCTAAATGAAACCTGAACTATTCAATTCGTTAGAATGTGTGATAAATAGGATGTAACCTATTTTATTATTGGTTGCATCTACGAAATATTTTTTTATTGGAAGGATTAGCAGAAATCTCTAAAAAGCCTCTAGAAATCTCGTATGAACCATCTAATGATGATTAATCGTAATTTCAAGACGTTTTGACATGGTATACTCAAAGTGGACTTAACTCACTGGCCCTGAATTGAATGGACTATAATGATGGTTTAGGATTTATACAAAAACAAATTACAAAAACAAGCTATCTAATGCATGTATTCGAAACAATCCAACATTTATCCCTTTTCTTGTTATATATCCTGATTAGAGACTTGAGGAATTATAGTTGTTTAAGTTCAGAACTTAACATGAGATATTCTAGGTTCTTGGTCATATGATGTAATTATATAGAGTTTATTATGACTATTTCCCGAAATGGATGAAACAGCAGTTCCATTTTTAGTGGTTCACCAGTTAGTAATATGGTATAACTTGTGTAAATATTTTAATACCGATATTTTAACCAGTTCCTAGTCCCTAGAAACCCTTTATTTTTAGAGCCTATTCTATGGCTTAAGATGTAGGTTTGCTGCTATTCAGCACTTATCAACAAAGCGCATCTTAAAGCCTGAAAGAACTGATGATTCCTGGCAGCCTAAATGTTGGCTAACTCATTTTTGCAATATGAAACCTCTAAACACTTAACATCAATAAAATATTATACAAGATTTCGAACCATTTAAATCAATGGGCACATTCTAACTATAACGATAGAATTTGATCTTCATTGATAAAACCAAACTAGTATGGCATTAGTTATCATTTAGTGATTATTCAATGTATTCCTACACTGCTGAAAATCATTTAGTAACATGAATGGTTCCTATGCAGAAAGCAAGTGTTTTTATGAAAAGTCAGTGTAATCTTGACATTCTATTAGATTTTAGAAAAAGTGATAAAAATTGTTGACAAAAATGACAATCGTTCATTCATAGCAACTAGAATTCTAATGGAATTTCGAATTTCTGAAAACTTTTCAGTAGTATTCCATTATATTTTCTATATCAACAGACATACACAGAACAACTGGTAATTTGAGAGTACTGAACATCTATCTTGTTCTGGTTTAATGATTTAAAAATATACATACCCTAGAATTTTCAGTTTTTATTATTAATGCATTAATTTAAGACAGAATCTAATGATAAGTATTTCTAAATTCAATCAATTAATAACATGGCTTGGTTTGTTAATGTTATAGTTGATAGCTGTCTAACCTTTAATATGGTTACATTATACTGCTCAAAATTCTTTACAATAACTATCATACTTTATCTAACACGGAATCAATACACATTGATAATGTTTATTTCATTGGTTGGTTATTAAAAGAGAATAGTTTGTTGTTGTAATGGTTCTCTTTTATGACCTACCTTCTATCCGTTCACTCTACTATATTAATGTCTATAGTATTGATTTTTTGGTGTTACACTTTTTGCATCACTTGTTGGATTAAAGGTAATTACTTTCATTTTTTACTTAAGTGACATGTATCATCTGAAGCTGCTTATAAATATCAAAATGGCTGAAATCAACTGTTATTTGTTCAGTGTTCATTATGTGTAACGTACCCAGCACCATTGATCGTCCTTCCCTTCAATTTCATCAAAGATTTCGTTTTAAATCAAAATTATCACTATAATGATGATTTTCTTCCAGGATATCAGGCTGTGTTATATTAACGTGATCTTAACAGCCAATCTCTATAAATTTAGTTACTGGAAATAAAATGATCAATGACATATCGAGGACAGTCGATTCTGAAGTTTCACAACATGGACTTGCCTTAGTCAGACAATCATTGAAAGGGAGTAGGCAAAGAACTTCTGTTTTATCCTAGTATTGAATTGTTTAGTAGTGTGTATCAACTACCCCACAAGGGATGAAATTCAGTTAATCTGTGACTTCAAATTCAACAATCGCCACAACACCTAATAATAATAATGATGTGCTTACCAGTGATTGACTTCAGAAAATTATTTTGGAGTAAGAAAACATGATAGTAGTATTTTTCTGTGTCGGATAAGCCTCAGTTATCCATCGGCAACACTGTATGAATCTGCCTAACATGTCGTAAATTGGATGGCGTTGAAAAAGTAAACCAATGGATGTCAATTCAGTGGTTCTAGGTACTATCCTTAGTCCACTCGTCAGTTTATACTTTTGAGCAGCATCACAATTTGACCAAACAGTTTCCGTTTATTTCAAAGCTCTTATCAGTACTTGTTTAGCTATAACCAGTTCGCTATATATATCTTCAATGTGAATAGTGTACCAGAATTAGAACAAGACATTGGGTATTTTATCCCTTTGTACATAAATTCTGTCGACGACTATTAGTTTTACATTTGGATAATAACCAACAATGTAGTCGATGACGCACGTTTTGCCTCATTTAGAATTCTTCAAGTAAATCTATTAACATTCCAATAAAACTGGAATAGTGAACCTATTACCTCAAGTTGTAACACATTCTTTATTTAGTCAGTAAATTAAGATAACCACTGACCTTTTCATTGAATATACTAAACATACTAACAATTTTCAATAGATATCAACTAAAACTAACTTCATATCCAATGGAAGATATCTAAAACAACATAACATATTAATTTTATGAATACTTATTCTTTTTAAATACAAGTTCAATAATTTCTCTTTTGTCTTGAAAATTTCATTTTTAATTTTTTTTTCCTAGAAAAAAATTTTTTTTTATGAATTAGATTTTCTTCTCTACAAGTATTTATATGAGTAGAATATGTATATGTATCTATGTATCTTTGAATGTATACAAAACTCCAACATATAAACATAATGCATTTTTAGTTCCGTAGGAAAACAATGAAAGCAGCAGTAACAACAACAACAAGCACAACAAAAGTACCTATCCAATGTATATAAAGAAATTTCTTTTATCATATCCACATATCAAGGTGAGGAAGTGAAAAAGAGGGAGAGAGAGAGAGCGAAAGAGAAAAATGAAGAATTTTTATCAATTTTTTTTTCTTTATTTTATTTTTAAATTTTCATTTTATTCTTCAAAAGAATAGGCTTAGAATAGAAAGAAAACAACTTTATCATTATTCTTTATCATATAGTTAACAAGAATGAAATAAAAAAAAAATTATTTTATTTTTTTGTTTCTTTGAGAAGAAAAAACCTTCCGTTATTTTAACAAAATAAAATTAATAATAATAAAAATAAAACAAAGTCAACCTTAGAAAAAGAAACAATTCTATTGTTTCTTTTATTTTCTTTCATTATTTCAAACAAAAAAAATAATAAAAAACATTTTTCAGGTACATAAAAGGAAACTGAAAAAAGTAACAACAATAACAACAATGAAATGATAACCGTTGTTGATTTTTAAACAAAAAAATTTTGTTTTAATTGTATCCATGATGAAAGAGAAGAGAAACAAAATGGTGACTTAAATACAATGATGTTCATTTGTGTGTATTAGGTGGATGTGTGTGTGTGTATATGTGGATGTGTATGGATGTGCGTATACACATCGATAATGATGCTATGCATAGTTTTCACATAGATAGTCACACCTATTCATCATCTTAATCTATAAAAAATATGAAATGAAACAATGAAATACAGGAAAAAAAATCCACATTAAATTTTACAATTTTATTCTAAATCATTATTTTTTCATTCCGCCTATCTTTATATTTAAAACAATTAAAAAAAAGAAATAAAAAAAGAAAGTGAAAACAATGAAGAGAAGAAACTTTACTTTCGTTTTTTTCCTTTTAAAAATAAAAAGAAGTTTCTATTTCATATATTTTTGTAATAGATATTTCTTTATTTATGTTAAGTTATTTCTTGTTGTTTCAACTAACATTTTTCACATTTATCAAGATAAAATAAAGATAAACAAAACTAAGGAGACAATGTTGAAGAAAGTAACGTTGTTGCTATTGTATTCACGTGTGTGTGTGTGTGTTTGTGTGTGTATCTATGTACTTGTGATTATATTCATTTCTATAAAACAAAAACATAAACATAAATAGATACTTATGCTTTTTTTTCTCTTTGTTTTACACAACCTGTTATGTATCATTGAATTCAATGTTGAAAAAAACATATAAATAGATATACATATATAAACAAGAAAACATAGAAAATTGTGGTAAAACAACAAAATTGAATCCTACTTAATGTTTCAATATGTGTTTGTATACATACATACATACATACAATTTTTCTGTTCAACTTATGCATTCATTCATTCATTATGTCAACAGAAATAGTCAATATTGTAATGAAAAAAGAAAAGAAGAATGGTCAGTGAAATACACCACTACATTCATATAACCCTAAAGAAGAAAAAAACAATTTTTCACCACTCTCCTGTTACTACACTTCTATGTTACGTTATCTTCTTATTTTACACAGTGAGTCTCCAGGGTTTTTATTTCTCTAACGTCAATGTATTTCGTTTGCCATTCATTTCATTTATGTGAAAACATTATCTATCTATCTATTTATCTACCTAACTTATACAAGTATGAATGATGATGTTCACATATAACTTAAATACATTTTACTTTATTTGTGTGTATGTGTGTATTTACAATAAAAACAAATAAGAAAAAAAATAAAACATTTTTTCTCTTAAAGAAACAAAAAATAAAAACTTTCCACACTTTGAGAATTAACAGAAAAAAAACACTTTCATTTGTTTATTTTAATAATAGAGATGAAAACCGACTTCGCAACAATCACATATAGATGTATAGACACACCTATTCATTTATGTGTCTGTCTATCCACCATATACATTAATACAAATAAACAGTCTATTTATTATTATTATTATTATTATTATTATTATTCTAATAAGTTTGTGTTAATTTCATTGTTTAAAATGTTTTTTATATAAATGAAAAGAAAAAAAAATTTTTTATTATTATTAGAAAAGACAGGTTCATTGTGTAAATATGCATTTTTGTTTTATTTTCGGTAACATACATATGTCTACATGTATGTGTAGTGTAACCAGGTATGTACTCATTCACAAATAAAGATTTATGCATAAATGCACATAGTCATGAAAACAATTCTATGCATGCATGCATACATACATACATACATATTGCATTTGAAAATGTATTGGACCTATTTCTCTTTCAAACACACACATACACACACATATATATATATATATATACATACATTGTGAATGTTGGATTGTATCTATGCTTATATATTGTTTATTTTTTTCTGGTTAAACAATATCTACATATTTTTCTTTTCTATGTTTGTTCTTGTTTTTATTCACATGTGAAATAGAAAAAAATAACAGAAAACAAAGTAGAGTAATTAGAAAACACCACTAATAATAACAAAGTTGAATAATGTGAAGAATAAAAAAAAATAATGAAAATGAAAAAGAAAAGAATAGACTGTTATGTTTTTACTTCTTGAAATAAATTTACTTCGATGAAATGAATGTTGGACTTCTTAATAATTATAGTATTTCTATTATTGACATTAGTAAGTATTAATGTAGTTACTATTAGAAAGAGTTGAATAAAATTCTTTTGTGAAGATATAAAACAACGGGGGGAAAACAACAACATTTTCAGTTATTATTATTAGTAATAGGTCAGAAATGTCATATTCATATAACGAGTTAATAGGTTTACAGTGGTTATTTTGACTAAACGTATTATATAAAGTATAAATGTGAACATCAACATTGGGATGCAGGTATATCCAACCGATGAGTCCTAAATAGGATGAAACAAGCGTCCTGGATTCCACTTGTCAGTCACAATCTAAATGAAATAAAGCATAAAGATGTTTCGTTCGGTATGTAAAGGAGTCATAGATATGAACTGTTAAGGAAGTATACATTTGAAAAGAAAATTATTTATTGAATATTGCAAAGTTAGTTCTCGATGATTGTTTAATTAAAATCAATCTGTAATGCCAAACTAGATGATTAAATATTATAAAATATCCCTTCTTCCTTTTCTTCTGAAATGTGACTGATGTTGTGGAGTTTGGATTTCATCTGAAAAACGCTCAGATATAACTATGGACAAGATGTAATGTATGTTTAGGATTTCATTGATAGCTATTATTTATAATATAAACAATCTGTAGCTAGATTAACAACCAAACATGCTGTTTCCTATTTCCATAAGCCGTTAACATAACTCATAGTTCCGACGAACGAATATCAAAGGTGTGATCAACCATAAGCGAATCATTGGTTTCAATATAACCGAACATAATTTAATCAAGGATAGAACGAGTTAAAAGTAGTGCTAACACGTTCGACTGTTTGGCAAATAGTTTTATTTCTGAAAGTAGTGTAAGGTTACGGTTAGGAGTTAGGTTTTGGTTAAAGTTTAAGTTTAGGGATAACTTTTAGGGTTAGATTAGGTTTAGAGGTTAGGGTTAGGTTTGAAAAGGATTATTTCGAAAAGTTGCATACATGTACGTTTTGTCTCGACTATGTCGTTTCCCTAATACTTACTTAGGACAGTTACGCCTCACAGACTAGCATAGGCCTCTCATAAGTATTCTCCATTGAACTCTGTCCTGAGCAGTCCTTTCCAGCTGTTTCCAGTTGCTGTTCATTCTTCTAATATCTGATATCAATTCTCGATGTAGTGTGCTATTTGGCCTTCCGCTTTTCCGTTTCCCAACAGGATTCCATGTTAATTCTTGTCTCGTGATGCTGTCTGATGGTTTGCGTAATGTATGTCTCATCCATTTCCAACGTCTTTTCCTAATTCCCTCTTCGGCTGGAAGTTAGTTTGTTCTCTACCATAGTAGACTGTTGCTGATGGCCAACGGACATTCAGTATCTTGCGTAGGCAGTTGTTTATAAATACTTGTATCCGTCTGATGATGTTTGCATTAATTCTGCAAGTTTCAGCTCCATATAGCAGGACTGTCTTGACGTTCGAATTGAAGAGTCTGACTTTAAGCTTAGTTGATATTTGTTTTGAGTCCCATATGTTTTTTAACCGTAGGAATGTTGCCCTTGCCTTTACATCTGCATTGGACCCTTCTTGTTCATTAATGATGCTCCCCAGATATGTGAAAGTATCCACTTTTTCCAGAGTTTCTTCATCAATTTCATTTGTGTTGGTGTTCCTTATGTTGTATTTGAAGATCTTACTCTTCCCCTTACGTATGTTCAGGCCTACTGATGCTGAGGTTGCTTCTACGTTGGTTGTCTTCACTTGAATTTGTTGGTGCGTATGTGCTAAGAGAGCTAGATCATCCGCAAATTCCAAATCATCGAGTCGCATCCTACTTGTCCATTGAATCCCGTACATCTTCTCATATGTGGAAGTCTTCATGATCCAGTCAACCACTAGAAAGAAGAGAAAAGGCGAGAGTAGACAGCCTTGTATGACTCTGGTCCTCACTGGAATGCGTCTGTCAGTTGTCATCCGTGCACAATTTTGCACTGTGTTTTGTCATATGAATTCCGTATGATGTTGGCGAGTTTCTCTGGTACGCCTGTAGCTCTTCTAGGGTTACTGTCCATCCCAAGTTCGAGTAAAGGAGGAGCATTGAGCATGGGGCTAGCATTCCCATCGCGCAAAACATAAACTTGCTAAAAATACGTTAACCAAATTACCTAATGCTATTTGCAATTTACATTTATTTATTGTTGTTAATAGACTTAATATGTTAGAACTCCATTTGTTTATTCATAAAATCAGTTATTATTTCTTGTTTTCTTCTTACTGGCTTATTTTATAAGGTCGCCTTTTTATGTTGACTAGTCGGAACTCTAAGTCATGCTCCTTTTTCAGAATTCATAGTAGTTAGTAACAGAAACCTTGAGCGAAATTGTGACTATTCAATGAAGTGTGTACATCCATTCTAAAGAACGCTGGTGGATCTAACATGATTTCAAATTTGGCTGCCATCATTAAAGATTGAGGTTATTCACAACGCTGAAAGTATTAATTATGTGTGTTGTATCTACCATTTATACTCATCTTTCTATTCATCTTTGTGGATGAGTATTATGTACTAGAGTATTATTTTCATGAAAAAGCAGCTATAGTAATCCACGACAGAATTTGATATTATGTAGTGATGTTATTAGATTATCATTAAAAAATAGAGAGTACGAGTCTTGCTTCGTCCTAGTGTGGGATTCATAAGTGTGCATCTATGCCTCCCTCCCACTAGGGATCGAATCCATGGCCATAAGGCTTAAAAGTTAGTATTCAGTCCTTAGAACACCAAGCTGAATCAAACATGAAACCGGTAGTAACTAACTTTATAAGGTATGTTATGAGCTTTAATGAGAAAAATAACCTGTGATGTCCAGTCATATCAGGTGTACATCCGTTAATCACTAATGACATTAAATGAAACAGTGCGATATTTCGTGAAGTAACTGAAGTTAGACATGAAAGTCAATGGACGCCGGCTTAACGAATTTGGTCGCCGTTGAAGACATGATTACATAATGTTGAGAATTTCCACACTACGAGTAATAGCTATCCAGCGATCCCAAGTTTTTATCGTTATTTATCTAATATCGTTTCGTTACACGAAATTCAACTTTAGTAATCCCCTACAATGCAACACCATAAGTTACAATTATCTGTTATGAATACATAGAAAGTAACGAAACATAATAAACTAAATTGAAAGCATATCTATTGCAAACATACTGTGTTGAAAAATATGTTTCACTAGTCCTAAGTGTTGACTGAATTTAGCCAATTAAATTTCAATAAGCCACTAGTCTAAGTGACGTAACATTTCTTGCCTAACGTTTTCGTGTTTACTGGTTAGAGGTAAACTTTAGGAAACTCTACTTAACTTAGATTTTGTACTAGTTATCACTCGTCAACATGGAAAGTAGGCTTCGAACATTCAACACCCAAGTTCATAGCTTATTAATGTAACCACTAAATTATAACATAAAACAAGAATGTAATAAAAGAAAATCTTGCATTATACAATAAATACACTTTCTTTGTTTATCTACATTATCGTGGAAATATCACATAAAACTGGCACTTATTTTAATCTTGAATCCACTCAACGTTGGTGGTCCATACTAAAAGAATTTGGTATAATTAGCTGCTCTTTGATTTTATATTATTATTATTATTATTACGTTATCAAAGAAAAACCTGAGACAATAAATCATAACTTCAAATTGTCCCGAATATTTGTATAAAAGAAGTGAGATATCCAAGTAAATATCAATAATATGTATAATTTGAACGACTTTGAATCTTCCTGTTGAATTTTTGATATAGGCTGAAGTTGATCAGTCTTTGTTGTCATACATACATCCTGAATGGATTTCTTCGACACATCGATAGTTCATAAGGATGATTTGAGTTAGGTTGTGGCTAGTAAGTGGAATCCAAGAAGCGCGTGTCGTATTCATTAAGACTCGCCAGCTGAATATACCTGAATTTCATTATTAGTGTTCAAGCCGGAACCCAAACTCAGTTCGTGTCGTGTCAAACGCCACCGTATTCACCACTAGGCTAACAAGCCTAAGGAGGACGAGTAGCGCGTCCTAGACTCAACATACTATCCACATTCGAACTCGAATACCAATAGTGTTCAGTTTTCAATATCACACTAAGATAAACGACAATGAATAGGGAAATAAAATATTGTAGATTTTTCTTATAAGACTTTAATCGATTGTCATGTTTAGCTGATGTGATTTTGTGGAGATCGGTCCTAGTTTGAAGTGCTTCAGAGGTGTGCACTGATGACCCCACATGGAGGGGGTCAGACACAGCTATTCAGATACCCCGGAAAGCAGGTGATTCAACTACTTGGATTAGTATTCTACCTCTTCTCTTGTGTATCAGTGGTGTTTCGAAAATGTAAATGAATTTCTCCGTACGATAATGAAGGGACTGTAGATGTATGATTCTGTTTTCTCTGTAGAACTGTTTAAATAAATCATAGATGAAATGATAAATATTATAGGTTATCAAGGTACATGATACACAAAAAACAGTTATATAAATAGAGAAAACTTTCATACAGTTACATAAAATGTCTAAGATATGATAACGTACCAAAAGATGATTGTATTATTCTGGATTAATTACATAACATACATCAATTTAGAGGGGCTCGAATGATGAACCGTATGTCATTTAGAAAGACATCTAACTTTAGTTCTTTTAAACTGAACGTTTGGTACTTAGTTGTTAAAACTACAAAGGAATAGGGTGCTGGCAAAATGAATAATCATAGGTCATTGTATATTAGTTAAATGGTTGTTATCAGGAATGATGTTGTGGGTACATAGTTGTCTTTAATTAGTGGTGTATGTATCTGGTCACACTGTGAAAGCGACCATGACAACTAACTGAACTTTTATATCTAGGGCATCTGTCAACAAATTCATTTAAAGGGATAAGCTTGCAAAAACCAAAGCGAATGGAAACGGCATACACTGATAAGAGTAAAGAATAAATTGTCGGTTCATCAATGTGAAATAGGTGTTACTGCTACTTACACTTGTAGATTTCTAAAACACAGTCAAACAACTTTTAGCAAACCTGGTTTCTTTACTTTCGTTGTTGTGGTGTTGCACAATGGTAATGGTCTATTAATTGGTACCTCCCATTCAAATGTATAAAAATTCGGTGGTGCACTAATTAAAGAAATAGGGTTTAAATGACTTGAAGAGTAAATAGTTCGTTGTCGTATTCCAACATCATCATGAAGTACAAGGTAATAAGAGCACGTATTAAACTGATTGTAGAAGATTATGAAAACAGATTGGTGCTAAACTATATTTTCCTGGAATAGCATACATTTAAAGTTCACAAAATCAGACTTTTAAAATTATCACTTGATTTCATTTATTTATTAATCACTATTATTAAAATGGAAATGTGTCCAGTGATGTAATCCAGGATGTGTTTCGATCTCCTGAGAATTGATAATTGCATATATTTCACTACATTGCAGTGACATAAAATATGTAATTAGCATCGTCTACTTTACTCACTTCATTACATTTTGTTTGGCATTTTTCATTGATCGATTCATTTTCTTTCTATAGAACACTTTTATCAATATAGTATCACTTTAATTAGAAATTAGCTGACAACTGATGTCAATTAATTTAGGTTGAGGCTATCCGTAATGTATTTCAATGTTGATTAAGTGTGTTACATCAAACACTTTTGGTTAGTTTTTATAAGTCTAATTGGTGATTACAGTATAGTACAGACCAATTCTTATCAGACAATTTATTTCAAGTTCCAACTTTAACGTTATTAATATTATTCATCAAATACATCAATTTATGCTACACTGATATGTTAAAGATAACTTCATATGTTTAAAATAAGAATTACACTTTATTATGCACTACTTAAATACTCATTAAATAAAAAAAGGATTACCTACTGTACATGCTCTTATTGAACGATCACTCAATACATTCCAAACAATTTGAGATTTAAATGACTGCAAGTAAGTGGTTCATTCTTTGAAAAAAAAAAAAGAAAAGGAAAAAATCCTCATACAAACTATATTTTGAAGTGTTAATAACAAAATTCATCAATAATAAACATTAGACATACGTTAATAGACATAGAAACACACGTAGAAAAGTTGCCTACTGAATTGAAAAAAAAAACATTAAATAGGTAAACATATGAAAATGTTTCCGTTTTTGTGTTTTCGACACTTATTACATAAATAAATATCGTCCTTGAATTACAAACATTACAGTCGTGTGATTTTGAATTGCAAGCTATTTGTTCATACATATATATCTATATATATGATTAGGCATAGATACAAAATATCACAATTGGCGCCATATTAGTCAGTATAAAAAAACAAACATATTTTTCAATGTTATAACAGTATGAAACCTTATGTTACTGGATTGTATCTCCAAAGTGAACGTAGGTGAGTCCTGTTATGAAGTCTAATTATAAGATGAAACATTTGCCTAGATCTACAATGTTTGTTACTACTCGTGGTTATTTAAATCAAGTTATTTTGTAATACCAAATTTAAAGTTAATAATCTTCCTAATATTCAGTCATATTAAGACAGTATTTTTTGTTTTTATACTAGACAAAATTTGTAATAAGACTGTTTTGTAAAAAAAAAAACAGGTAAACATTTCACTTATCGGGTTTATTTCAATGTTTATTGGCATAGAATATTTTCTATTATCTACTCGTTACTAAGTAGTAAGCAATGTCAGAATTGTTTAGTCTCTTTTATTTAAGTTGGATTGTGACTGATAAGCGAAATCCAGGACACGCATTTCGTCTTACTTGAGACTTGTCGGCTGGATGTACTTGCACATGTAGCAACACAGACTGAACAACTTCAGTCTATAACGAATGGACAGAGAGATACAAATTTATCCTAATTGTCTAGTATCTGTTTACACTGTAAACACATTCGTCTGACTGATTTAACATCATGTGAAGTATGTTTGGATGTTAGTTGTATGGATTCATTTAGTGTTAAACCCTATTTAATGCAGTTTTGTGATAGTCGGGATTTGTGAAAACTAATGATCCTTTTTCCATTGGAAACTATGCTACCTTATTTCATAGTGTGATATTCTACTGCAGAGCATTAACAAATAGAGTGGAATCGCACGAATGGGATAAGCTATTTTAAAATCAAAGGTAAATCATATTGACAATTGTCAGCTAACATGGAATTTAGATCAAGCAGGAACTCATGAAAATTACCTTCAGCTACCTAACATTCTTGATAGTCTTTTAGCTTAAGCCGATTCGTGATGTCAAATTCAATAGGATTTGTCTTTATATATCCCTCAAGTTGTTAAAAAATGCATTTAGAATTCATCTGAACTAGAACCACTGACTATAGTGGCAACATAAGTTTTATATTTGTACCAACTAATGAGTAAACGAATACATCAAATATAACTTTCTTTCAATACATTGATTTCGTAGATTCAAATTAACAATAAATCCTATTAAGACCAAGATTTTAAACTAACTTACCGTTTGACTTAAATGATACACCACTAAACTATACTGTAGCATTAAACAGAAACAACTATATTAACGATTGTGTTGTAATGCTTTTTAGTATAATTCAAATTGCTCAATAAAACGTTCTATATAGTTAGATAACACGAATCATTCTAAGTTAAACAACTAATGAAAATCAAAAAGTTCTAAACAACTGTTTAGTCATAGCATGGGACTCTTTAGGGGTTAGCATCCACCACCCCAATAGGGAATAGAGCCTAGCACCCAATTTCAATTAATATGAGTCCAATAGTGACAGATTGTTGAACATAATTCTTGAAGTTCTAGTGAAAAGACGTGACTAGTGGAGTTCGTTCACATCGAGTGTTAGGCAATTACCATATTAGTGGTATAAATGAGGTCTCACATATATATCACCATCTGTTTGAGTCGGATATATCAACCATTGGATGTTGGTTCAGTGGTCAGACAGTAAAGTGTTCTCGAGGTCTGATGGTCCTAGACTTAATTTCCTGATAGAGCAGCCAATCTACACTACTGAAAACTCCCATACCAAGATGATAATTTCTTTAGTGCTTCCTAGTTCTTAATGGTTGTTTGAATCAAATGAATTCGTAATAGCAAATTAAAATTCAATAATATCCCCAAATCCAAATTACTTTTTATATAGTAACTAGTAACTTACTGATGAAAGAGATCATTCATTTCAAGATTAACCCAATGATAGAAAATTCGTATTGAGTGAATGATATAAACCTCTGAAGTACCACTAATTTCCTATTTGGGTATCCTAGCAATAAACACCAAAGTACTAAATATACAATAATACTTAGGTGACATAAATTTATGTCCAGTAAAATGAAACATCATTTCTTTCAAGACTTCAGTTACACTGTACTGAAATGTTCATATTATCAATAAATCTAAGTTAAGTAGAGTTCCTTGTTGATTACTTCTAACCACTCAATATGCAGACTTAATAAGCATACTATCGAGTTATTTAAACTAGTAGCTTAATTCTAAGTTCATTAATCTGTACATGATATTACATATTTTAATGCTTGACTACTTAAGAAAAATAACTAACTCTCAGACTATTTCAGTTGCTTTCGTTGTATATAGAGTAGACAATTTATTTTTATCACCATTATGTCTATCATGCCTCCCGTTTAGTACATTAACTATTACTATGACATTTCTCATTTATGAACCACGGTTAATAGATTGTGTATACGTTGCTCCAGTTCATAGTCACTATTACTCTTATTTTGTGTTAATGATTGTTTTCTAATTGATTGATTAGGTGTTCAGATTTCCTGTATATATAACGGATTTCTTGAAACATAATCTCATTCTGTCTTATGGTTAACTCAGTTGTCTTATCTTTTCCACCCTAGCTTCCCTAGGAAACTATCAATCACAGGACAGGCATGTGGACTCATATTGATTGATCATACTCCCCGCCTTCCTCCCCCCCCCACCGATTATCATAACAGTCTTTTACCAACGTCCATTATACATATCTACACATATCCATAAATATACTTTTACAATATCTTATCATTAATTTAAAATATTCATTCATCTCACTTTCTATTCAAAAATTATATTTTTGATATGATTACATTTTCATGTGAAGTCGTATCTATATCTCTGTATCTCTGTATCTATGTACATAAATATACATATTTTTTTTCGTTTGTTTTCATAGAAATAAAATAGTGATAAGTGTCGTAAACTAGATTTTATCAGTTGATGTTTATTTATTTAGAAATGTGAACAATGAAAGTAATGAAATGTTGAACAAAAGAAAAGAGAATAAGTGTGAGTACACTCAAGCTTACTCTGTAGGTATGTGACATAATCTAATCTAATAATAGTAATAATAATAATAATAATAATACACATAGTTGACAAAATAAGCTTTATGCTATTCATTTAATTTCTCTGCTTATCTTTAATACAATAAATTTTGGAAATTGATTATAAAATATTAATGAGTAGTCAATCAATCAATCAATCAATCAATCAATTAATCAATCAATCATTCATTTAATTTTATGAGGAATTTTTGACTACAAAGTTAGTTGTCATTAATTTACTTGTTAATGAATTGGATAATAAAAAGGTAGGAGACCTAAGTTTTGTGGTAATTAAAATGTATTGATTGAATGCTTTAGAAATTTAAATGGAACTGTTAGTATATTCTACAGGATTTAAATCAACATCATTTAATGCAACAGTTACCATCGAGTAGTTAATGGGAGGAGATGGAAGGAAGAGGGGGACTATTGATCTCATGTATGATTAATAAATTTACTCTAATTGGTGAAATTCAACCAGCATCACTTTATGTTAGTAGTTTAAATCGTCATGAACTTCTGCGTTTTCTTCTCAAGATTATAAACACAATTGTTTCTGGTTGGGTGTTTTGTAAATTGTTGAATGTTATGTGATCGTGGATGCGCACTTCTGAAGAGTCCTATAGTTGGACGAAACAACTGCCTAGTACTTCCTAGTGATCAATGACTGTCTAATTCAGACCAATTCGTGATATCAAACTAACAATGGTTTCCACTGAATCTTTTTTTCAGTTATTTAAAGGATATTAGATCTTTATTTCTGAATTATGTTATTCTAGCAGATACCGTTTTTCAGTGAATACAAATAACCTGTCAAAAAAGTACACACATTAATAGCATAAAGTGGATGGGAATGTCTATGATGTTCAAAATATGTATTGGATTTAATATCAATCGATCGATGCCTGATATCCCTCGTGGAGCATTGGCCACCCACCAGGATTCTCCAACAAACACTATCCTCGGCTTTTTTTCCAGTTCTTCTTAAGTTCTATTTCACTGGCAAAAGCTCAGAGAATCTTGATCAGAGTGTAATCCTATTAAAACCGAAATAAAAATTCTAGTTAATAATTCACTTCCCTTTTGTACAATACAGTTTGGAAATTGATTATAAAATATTGTAACTATTAGAGATAATTTCTACTCACTGAATGATATTGAACAATAAAAGTAAACAATTCAACCTTCTATTGTCCTCAAAAAATGAATATAAAATTGATGCTGATGAGGACTGAGTTCGAATCCTAGTGTGAACACCAACATTGGGATGCACGTACATCCAGCCGATGAGTCCCAAGTAGGACGAAACTCGCGTCCTGAATTCCATTTGCCGGTCACAATCCAACTTATATGATGCTGATGAGGACTGAGTTCGAATCCTAGTGTGAACACCAACATTGGGATGCACGTACATCCAGCCGATGAGTCCCAAGTAGGACGAAACTCGCGTCCTGAATTCCATTTGCCGGTCACAATCCAACTTATATGATGCTGATGAGGACTGAGTTCGAATCCTAGTGTGAACACCAACATTGGGATGCACGTACATCCAGCCGATGAGTCCCAAGTAGGACGAAACTCGCGTCCTGAATTCCATTTGCCGGTCACAATCCAACTTATATGATGCTGATGAGGACTGAGTTCGAATCCTAGTGTGAACACCAACATTGGGATGCACGTACATCCAGCCGATGAGTCCCAAGTAGGACGAAACTCGCGTCCTGAATTCCATTTGCCGGTCACAATCCAACTTATATGATGCTGATGAGGACTGAGTTCGAATCCTAGTGTGAACACCAACATTGGGATGCACGTACATCCAGCCGATGAGTCCCAAGTAGGACGAAACTCGCGTCCTGAATTCCATTTGCCGGTCACAATCCAACTTATATGATGCTGATGAGGACTGAGTTCGAATCCTAGTGTGAACACCAACATTGGGATGCACGTACATCCAGCCGATGAGTCCCAAGTAGGACGAAACTCGCGTCCTGAATTCCATTTGCCGGTCACAATCCAACTTATATGATGCTGATGAGGACTGAGTTCGAATCCTAGTGTGAACACCAACATTGGGATGCACGTACATCCAGCCGATGAGTCCCAAGTAGGACGAAACTCGCGTCCTGAATTCCATTTGCCGGTCACAATCCAACTTATATGATGCTGATGAGGACTGAGTTCGAATCCTAGTGTGAACACCAACATTGGGATGCACGTACATCCAGCCGATGAGTCCCAAGTAGGACGAAACTCGCGTCCTGAATTCCATTTGCCGGTCACAATCCAACTTATATGATGCTGATGAGGACTGAGTTCGAATCCTAGTGTGAACACCAACATTGGGATGCACGTACATCCAGCCGATGAGTCCCAAGTAGGACGAAACTCGCGTCCTGAATTCCATTTGCCGGTCACAATCCAACTTATATGATGCTGATGAGGACTGAGTTCGAATCCTAGTGTGAACACCAACATTGGGATGCACGTACATCCAGCCGATGAGTCCCAAGTAGGACGAAACTCGCGTCCTGAATTCCATTTGCCGGTCACAATCCAACTTATATGATGCTGATGAGGACTGAGTTCGAATCCTAGTGTGAACACCAACATTGGGATGCACGTACATCCAGCCGATGAGTCCCAAGTAGGACGAAACTCGCGTCCTGAATTCCATTTGCCGGTCACAATCCAACTTATATGATGCTGATGAGGACTGAGTTCGAATCCTAGTGTGAACACCAACATTGGGATGCACGTACATCCAGCCGATGAGTCCCAAGTAGGACGAAACTCGCGTCCTGAATTCCATTTGCCGGTCACAATCCAACTTATATGATGCTGATGAGGACTGAGTTCGAATCCTAGTGTGAACACCAACATTGGGATGCACGTACATCCAGCCGATGAGTCCCAAGTAGGACGAAACTCGCGTCCTGAATTCCATTTGCCGGTCACAATCCAACTTATATGATGCTGATGATAGTTTATAACATTTAAAATATTTTAGCTAATTGAATTTATCACAGATTGATGTTGATAGGGTATCAATGAAGACCAGGGATCACTGAAGAGCTGTTTCGTTGTAGTATGGAACTTCTCAGTAGTGTGCGTTCTATATTCCACCCGAAACAGTTGTCAAGTATTCCCTGGTTTTCAATGGTACTCTACTAACATTAATCTGTGATGAATTCAATCAATTAGAGCTTAATATCAATCTCCATAAATTACTTCACTTTAATTTAAAGTATTTGACTGTGTTGCTATTGTTGTTTGTTTGTATTTTTAACTGTAAAATGTCAATATTAATTTCATTTTTGATAAACAAATTCAAACTGTTTTTTCACAATTTGTATTAAACACAAAACTGTTATGTAATACCAAACTGTACAATTAATGAAATTATTGCTTCATTTAAACTTGCCTTGACATTAATGTTGTTACATTCTTCATTCTACTCATCTATGAATATTAACCTCGCCAAAATTAATATCATGACAAAGGAGAACAGTCATCTGATGTTCTAAGCTTATAGACTAGTCCCGATGCTGTCTAGCCACAATCCCATATGGAAGGAAAACGTTACGGTTTAGCAGCCACTCTGAATTTGAAAGTATGTTTTCATATTTTATTATTTCATTCATTTAAATACAGCGCAAATTGACATCGAAAATATATGCGCCACACAAGTACAAAGTAACATTGAAAAGAAGATGTAGACAGGAAGTTACCAAGAGAAAAAATATAAAATCCAATAAGACAACAAGAGAATTGGGAGGTAGAAAGGAAGGCTCGGATAGAAATACAGATAAGAAGATTTCATTCCTATTAAGTCACAGATACCGATCCTATACAGGTTTAATTCGTTCTACGTCAACATGTGATAAACTTGCCACCTCTGCTTTGTCCAACCGGTTCCAGAGTTAGCAAATAATCCACTATATGCAAACCTCTAATATGATATTCGTAAATCATAACGGTGTTTCAAGTTGGTGGTACCAACTGAGTTGTCATCACTGAGCCAAAACATGTGATGCCGAACACCAACATCACTAGCATGATATTGTCACCGAACGTCAGTAATTCGTTTTAGACAACGATGACCAAACACATAACGACATTGAACACTCTTAGCCGGAGAAATCAGGATTTATTAGCATAGAACAAAACAGCTTAGACCAAGGCGTTGTAAATTTGAACTTTTACAGTCATACTAATGTCACGACAGCGCCAAAGAGGTCCAATTCAGTACATGTTAGTCGGCTTTCACTATGCATAGAGTTTTTATCTGACAGACCACCATCAGCACTCATACAAATACCCAGATACATGAACTTTTCAACTACTTCTGGCAGTTCATCACAAGTGAGAGCAGGTGAACATCCCTGCTAGTCGTTCAGAAGTACTTTGTACTTGGAAGGTGCAAAGTACGTTCTATACTTAGGGATACCAACTGCCAACTAATTTTGTGCGATTAGGATGGCCTGTATATTATCTTATAGTTAAACAATATCATCTGCATATTTAAGGTCAAGACGTTTTTCTTTAAGCACCTTCACACCACAAGCACGCACTTCCTTCAGAGGCCTTTCTATAATGCATCAGTGGTAAAGTTGGAGAAGAATGGTGAAATTGGGCAACTCTGTTGAATCCCACTGCTGGATTGGAACGTTGGAGTAAGGTGGTTATATATCCTCTACCTGAGGTGTTTACTCAAGGAGCTTTTAAGATGTTAATAAAGTTCACAGGAACATCCTTCTCCAAGAGACGATTCCAGAGCAATTTTATCCAACGAATCGAAAGCAGACCTGATGTCAAGAAGCTAAAAGATCGTTGTTTCTCACTTATAAACAACAAAAAATTGTTTGTGTACCCACTACTCTGTATTTCTATCATTAATGTCACTGTTTTGTATTGATATAGTTGTTACAATCAGGTTGTTGTGTAATCTGGATTTGCATGCATGTATTAAAACGAGTGTGTTAAAATACGACGCTTTATCAATATAGGAATCCAAAACTTTTATACGCTTGTCCTTATATGTAATTTTTCAGTAATACTCATTCGCTTCCATTCACAATATGTATTTCAACTCTAAGTCACTTAGTCGGTATTTTTTGGTTTACACTTCTAATTTTATTCAGTTCACAATATTATATGGGCTTAATCTATTATCGCATAATTAATATGGCTTAGGTTTAATAGTCAGATCTTCTTACTAGAACTTCAGAAACTACCATCGAAAAATTGACAGAAATTAGAAATGTAAAGTACTGAATACTACTGACTTAATAGCCCAAACATTATGCAATTTGTGAAAAACGTGAAGATTTTACGTTCAATCAGTTTATGGTTCAGCACTGCTGAAGAGTCACACTAGGAATGAAATACATATCTAGTAGTTCAAAGCTGGTTTTCAATGGTTGTCTAATTCAGGTCAATCCATCATTATAAAATCATTACAACAATGATATAAGAAACAAGATCATCAGAATGATACCTTCTTATAATATTTGCAAATAATCACAATATTTGCCTTATAGCAATTCAAATCAATGGTTATATATGTAGGCTGATATAAATGAACTTACACTATTACTGTACACCTATGTTATCAGTTTTATTCCTTAAAGTAAATGAAACATTGAATTAGGATGAACATAAAGATCCATAGTTTTCGATAACTAAAAACCTATTAGACAGTCAATTAGTGAACGAGATAACATTTAAATAACGCCAACTCATGAGGTTCCAATTACATTCACGGCTCATCAACTCCGCAATAACTTGAAGATTAATTATAAAACGTGTCGCCTTATAGTTTTATAGTTGTTACATGATGTAATATACAAGTGAAGATACGCATTCTTCATCACTACTACTTGGTTAGTCTTTGTTAATTGATATATATATTTCCTGTTTTAAAGACATTTAGACTTAGGTAATCAGTAATGCCTTCGATGTTCAATAAGCATATTGTATTCATCACTACTAATGATTTTTACATCCCTTTAATGGATGAGTGCTGAATACCAATGTAAATTTCATCAAGATTTCATTTCATACCTTAATTCTGATTATACTTGTGATTCACTTCCAAGAAAGTGATATGTGCTACTCTGATTTGTTAAAAAAAGTATCGTAGAGAGAAATGATTGAAAGTCTTGGATAGTAATACACCTAGCGAATATACTAAAAGCTCTTAGAATATTAATTAATCAGCTATTATATTGGATTTATGTAATTGAAGGAAGTTAGTATGAAGCCCTAAGACTAGGTGTTATACTAATGGATACTCATCAACAAATCTTAAGGGGAAAGATTTGGTTTAAATTTATGTTACTTAGTGTCACAGTCAAAGATATGATCACTGAGATAAACACGTCACAACTGATCACTATTAAGACTGAGATATTTATAGTTTATGACGCCTGAATGGTAATCGGTTTTATGTTTGATGTATTTTAATACCAGTCAGCTTATATCAATCTATATTCCTTAATGATGAATGTAAAACATTATTAAGTCTACTTTAGTTGATCTTTTGATTATTTCTTTTGTGAGGTAGTTCGAGGGGTAGTTGGTAGAATACCCTAGACTTAAGTTCTTAATGCTATTTGGTGCTTGTCAGCAGGGCATACCTACAATCTTTAAGGGAACTTATCTAACCATATTATAACTGGATCCATATAGTCAGATCAGCACTATTCAAGGACTTAACAAACATCAAATTGGTCACTACACAGTGATTAATGTATTTTTCCATCTAACTAATGTAAATTCAGACAGATTGTATGCAAAATCGAGTTAATCAGATTGGCGACATTTTAATCTCACTTGCTCAATTGAATTCGTCTCCATGGGAAGATGACGTTATTTAAGGATTATATGAATAATAATTCACCAAATACAAATACATTTACTCAACCGTAAGTATGATAGGTAAAAATACAACCCGGTGGAGCTAGATTCAAAGAAGAGATCTGGAGGTGTGAAGTTAAATGCCTTTACCATTAAGTCACTGCTCTTGTCTAATGATTACTTTGTAAACAATCGATGTTAGTTAGTGAATGACGTTTATGTTCGTAATGATTTCACCTGATCATATATTACAGTCTAACTTTATTTAAATTACTATTAAAAACCAGCTTTAAAGCAATAAACAGATACTTTGTTCTAGTCGATGGCTTCCTAGGAATACGCATCAACAACCTTCTTCGAACTCTTATCAAGAGCTTAACCTTTTTGATAATAACTAGTGATTATGTTATTATTGCATTGAATAGTTACTTATGGTAATAAAAAATAGACTCAACGCCAACTAGGTAAAAACAACAACATCGACAACAAGCCTCATGAATATCAATAATCACAGAAACAAACAGACAAATATTAGAACTCAGTAACATTATTTAAATATCAGAATTATACATGTATATACAAATAGTAACAAATCAACCAATCATAAAGACTAATAACTACATATACGCATGCATTTGAATATTATTAATATTATTTGCAACTAATGTATTTATATGTATGACCTAGAAGAGAAAAAAAAACATTTAGAATGAAAATTTGTCATTTGATTTGTTTATTTATTAATTATCATTGTTATTATTATTGTTTTCATGTGACAACTAATAATATTGAATTAGAATAGAGTAGTTATGATGTACGTCAGTCAGTAACCGCGCCCCCCCCCCATCACCACCATCCGCGCCTCATATGCACACTCACCCACCTCCAATCACTTTCTCTTAATTTCTTATACACACACCTATAGACAAAATAAAAGTCAACTGATACATTTTTTAATTTTATTTTTATACATGTTTATTTACTTGTTTACTTTTGTTTTTTCCCTATTAAACAGTATAATTAAAGTATGTTTTTTTTTATATTTAAAATTATGTATTTAATATACATTGTCTTTTTATGTCTTCAGTTAGATACACAACATATACACACGTGTATGCCAATATACACATACACACACACATGCTAAAAAAAAAACATGAAGAAAAAACATGTAAACATAGCAACAAAATAAAAACAGAATGAATAGAAGTTTATTATTATTATTAATATTATTATTACTATTTATCAGAAATCAATGTTTATTTCTTAGTTTGAAATAAATAAATAAAGAAATAATGTTTTACTCATTATTATTGTGAATAAATGAAAAACTATATGTTTATGAGTGTGTGTGTGTGTGTGTTTCTTTGTTTGTTTATTTGTGTACGTAATAAAATGAATATGAGAAATAGGTTATATGCTAAATGAACATTTTAAATACCTGATTAGGATAAGCTTGTATTTTCTCGTTGATTTGTAATGGACTGAAACTGGTCAGTCACTGTTGCCATATGTGCATCCTGAGCAGATTACCTCGACATAGCGTTATTACACAAGTTATATATTTAAGTTGGATTGTGACTGGCAAGCGGAATATATAACTTGTGTAATAACGCTATATCGAGGTAGTCCGCTCAGGATGCACATATGGCAACAGAGACTGAACAGTTTCAGTCCATTACAAATCAACGGGAAAATACAAGCTTATCCTAATTATATATATATATGCCCGTTGCGCAAGTGTGACTGTCTGGACACAGTAACCTAGTGGTGAACGCAGTGGCGTTTGACACGAAGCGGACTGAGTTCGAATCCCAGTGTGAACATCAACAGTGGGATGCAGGTACATGCAGCCGATGAGTCCCAAATAGGACGAAACGCGCGTCCTGGATTCCGCTTGCCAGTCACAATCCAACTTAAATATATAATTTTTAATACCTGATTACATTTGTGTTTATGTAATGTATATCATGAAGAAATAAGAAAATGGATGGAAAAGTTATCGGAGATGATTAGGCAAGAATGACAATTTGAGGAGACTATTTTTTTTATATCATAATGATTTGTAGTGTTCAGTTGTATGATAAGTGATTGGATTCGTCATAGATTGATGCTGGTAGGGTACTAGTGAAAATCAGGGAGCATTAGACATCTGTTTCGTCACAGTATAGGGCTCCTCAATAATACACACTTTAGGTTCTATCCCAGGGGCTTTAAGTGGGCGAACACCTAATTCAATGCACCACTGGGCTGGCCAGCATCTAATGGTAGAATTCTCACTTCCATGAATTCGAGATATATAGCGCAACGATCATCCATTGTGAGGTGAATAAGACACACATTGATGATATAACCAAACTATATCACAAAGCAAACAATAACTTGGATTCCTAAACGCTAAATGAAAAGAGGATGACGTAAGAACATATTGCTTCGAGAATTGAAGACAGACATGAAAAGAATGAAGAGCATTTAGGAAGAGCTTGAAAGGAAAGCCAAGGACAGAGTTGGTTGGATAATACTGGTCGGCGCCCTATGCTCCATATGGAGGTAACAAACATTGACTGATTGGTTGATCATCCATTGTGATTGGTGATAACTGTCTCACTCCCGACAAGTCTGAACCCAACCAGTCACGGTTAGGCGCTTACCAACCCCAAGTCCCCGAAGCGGAATCTAGAGTGCTTACTGCTATGGAGTCCCATGCTAGGACGAAAAAACTGTCCATTACCCCCTGGTATTCAATGGTGCCCTGATAACACCAATGTATGACGAATTCAATCAATCAACACTTAATACATATTTCCACAAACCATCTCATTTCACTTAGTTAGTAAGATAAATGATTAAGTTGTATGCTTTCCATTGACTCACTAGGAGTTGAATTGAGATGTTTTGTAATGATTAGTAATAAGTTTAGTCGATTGGATTAGTCACAGAATAGTGTTGGTAGGATATCATTGATAACACTGAAGCATACCTCAATTCAATTAGACTAATCGGATCACTAGTGACTAACTTTCGGATGCACATGAAGTTCAAGTGGGAAGTCATGATAAGCGAAGTTCAGACTCGTCTAGAGTAAGACGGTTATTAGGGACAACAAATGATGAAAGTCGTGCTATATTACAAAGTGATAGAAGGAGGAATCCTACCATTGGATACAACCCCAGTGGTGCATTGGGTTAGGTGTTCGCCAACCTGAAGGCCCTGGGTTCGATTCTTCTAATGCAATTGAGGGCAAGCATTTCCGAGAAGTCGTATTTTAGAACGATACACCTGTCTAGTACTTCTTGGTTACCAGTGATACTCTACCAACATTGTTCTGTGACGAGTTCAATGACTGAACGTTTCCATACCATTTTTAGTTCCTGATTTATCGTAATTTTAGTATTTGGTTGTCTATAAGTATGTTACTAAGCTACACGACTGTATTAGGTCGATAATTGTGGCATAGGGGAAATATATATCTTCCAGCGGATGGCCAACTGTAGTACTCAGCAGTCCTCTCTGTTTAAACCTATGGATGTAAAATGTAGGGTGTGAAAATAAAATACATACGCAGACTGCGCATCATTGATAATAGAAATCTTCGTAGTATCGTCCGAATATCATGGGATGACAGAAAGTACTAGAAAAAACTGTTAAATCAGTAGAAGAGGTCATAAACTTTCATCAGCTGAGATGGTTGGGACAAGTGTTGCTTATGCCTAACCACCATCTGCCTCATGGTGCATTATGGACTGTGGGGGTGGTAGAAGTAGGATGGGAGAAGAGTAAGGATGGCCAAACCAAAACATGACATCATTTAATCAAATATTTGGCTGTTGGTCTAAGCCATGTTGGTAGACGCAGAATACCTAGTCAGGTTTCTCATGATAACCGTAATGAATAGGTGGAGACACAGGGTGGCATTAAATTTTATTTTTCCTTTATACATACTCTTACTTTATCCTCCCATTTTGTGTTCTATTGTCATGTTATTCTTGTAAATTTAATTTCGTCATGTTAATGTTGTATGATAACTTGAATCTATATGTATACATACCAGACTCTATGTTGTTGATGACTGACTGACATAGTGACTGTCATTACGGTGTTGTGAAGAATGTTAAATTTTTCATCATACAAACTGACTTTGATGAGTAGTTACTTGATTGGTCAGAACTAGTAAATAAATGAAATTACATGTAAAGTAATTAGGACCCAACCAAATTAGTAACATTGAACCATCTAGATCTATAAAATATGGTTAGTGTTATCTAAAATAAGTGTGTCGTACACATCACTTTCGAATATTTCTCCATTCATTTAGTGGATAAACTTTAATACTTTAGTGTGTACTTTTTGGCCAAGATTTCATTTCAAACAATTTCTTTATGTATTAAACTCAAAACATTCATTGAAACGTATAAAATGACAGTAGTGTGCAGTGATGAGATATCTTTTCGGCAATTTCATTTTTAATTCTTTACAATTGTATATATCTCTTAGATTATAATCTAATGACAATTGGTTAAACACAGTACCGAAAGGAATTGTGCATGAAATTACTGTTCGTCAATAAGACTTTAATCGAAGTTGGAGAACGAATGTCATAGACACTAGATTGAAATTGTCTAATTATATTGGGTTAATTTATAGGACAATATTCCTAAGATGATCAATGAAAGAAAAATAAGTTTAGAAGAACATGGAAACAAGCTTAAATCAATAATGCTGAGGGCGACAAAGAATAATAAGGGGAAATTTGTAAACTTAAATGATAAGTATGAGGAACATTAGGATAACAACTATATAATAATATTACATAGAAATTTACTAACTAGGTGCTTAGTAAAATGAGTGGATGAACAATTTTCTTTTGTACAGATTATCAGTTTTTCTATGCTTATATCAACGGCCTTAACAATGAATAAGAGTCGGAAACATAATGCTTTTGAAGGGTTCCAGTTCACTCATTACATTATTTTGAAGGATTTATCTTTGTGAATTTCTGATGGTTACAGTTAACTAGATACTCTATTAGTATTCACAACAAGGCAGAAAAGTATTCTATCACTCCTTCGTATAAAATACTTATTCAGCAACCGATATATACTTTGCTCCACTTTATACATTATTATATCCTACATCTAACATTTTAAACTATGCTACAACCACTGATAAATGCATAACAGACAGTTTTTGAATAACTTACTTGATGTTTACAATGAAATACTTTTAATGAAAATTATACTTTAATAACTAATCACTTTCTCTCTCTTCTCCTCCATTCTACCTTCCACTTTACCGCCCTTCACCTAAAATGGATAGATACAATATACACTTATTGATTAAACAATGAAAACATTTCAAATAAAATTAAGTTTTAAAATAAAACAAAAATTAACATTCAAATAAATTTATTTTGACTATAGGCATTAGTCTAAACAAAAAAAAAAGAAAACATATTTATAGACTAAGTAAAATATAAGAAATTATCTTTAAATATTCAATTGTAAACATTTATTCACTTATTTAAATGTACAATGTTACAATTGATTCAAAAGAAAAAATAAACAATCAATACTTCTGTTAAATATTCAATCAATATTTGATTGTATATTTTAAACATGTTCATAAACATTTGAAATAATTATTATAACTGTTAAACTAATTGACTAAGTAACTAACATACTACTTATTTAAGTTGGATTGTGACTGGCAAGTGGAATCTAAGACGCACGTTTCGTCCTATTTTGGGACTCATCGGCTGGATGTACCTGCATCCCAATGTTGGTGTTCACACTGGGATTCGAACTCAATCTGCTTCGTGTCAAACGCCACTGCGTTCACCACTAGGCTACTGTGTCCAGACAGTCACAATCCAACTTAAATATATAACTTGTGTAATAACGCTATATCGAGTCAATCCGCTCAGGATGTACATACGGCAATAGAGACTGACCAGTTTCAGTCTATTACAAGTCAACGGGAAAATACAAGCTTATCCTAATTATACTACTTATTTATTGAAATTAGTTAATACAATGAAACAATTTGTTGGTTAGTTAGTTAGTTAGATAGATAGGAAATAAATTTTAATGAAAGAAAACATCTTTTTTTATTTTTATTTTCATTATATATTCAATTATTTATTTATTTATTCATTCATTAATACAAATCTTGAAAATTGAATATATAACCTTTGAGTAAATAAACAAAAAGAAAACAAACAAACAAACAAACGAGAAAGTGTGTATAGTTAAATTAAACTGATTTTGTAAAGATTGATTTTTATTTATTGTTTATATTCATCAAAAATTAATTTTAGTTGAGTATGATTAAGAGAAAATCAATGAGGTATTTGTTATAGTATGAAACTACTAATAAGTTCATATACTCTAAATAATTAAGGCTTGAATTCATGATATTAGGGTCTTGAGATGAATGTTTAACAACTATGATTATTGGGTTGGCTAGAATTCTGTTGGGATGGCTCCCAGAAACTTCAACGAGGCTTCCAGAACCCTTGAAGGAGCCGGAGACATTCCATCCAATCACTGATCGATAGAACCTTCTAGAATCTCGACGTGGAGCGTTCTGATTGGGTGGCAGTTGAGACTTCTTAATGGATGGATCATAATACTGATTTATTTGTTTCAGAAAACTATAAATATACGAGTATTTTGTACTTGTCTCACTTCCCATTTCACTAGAATAAAGTTTTCCCGTTTTCTCGTCTTCAGTCTTCTGATTTGGCGACTAGGAGGGTTCAAGGCGTTCAGGTGCTAAGATTGCTTTGCGGCTAGTCAAGTTATCAAGTACGAGATATAACAAATTCAATGATAGGATTCACACTTCAATCAATTTATATTATATCACGATGATCATCCATTCCAATTGGTGATAACTGTTACATTTCCAACATGTTCAAACTCCATGAGTTGTATGACTGACTTAAAGTTCATTACAAAGATCATGAATTCAAACTCAGTCAGGGTTATGATTGATTGTTGTTGAGGTATCCTATATTAGGATGTAGTAATTGATCAATGCTTCTTGTTTTTCACTGGCAACCAAGATCAACTTCCAATGAATGCAAACAACAAAATAAATGTATCCGTAATATTTTCAAGAAACATAATTTCGTTTATTTGTAGATTTTTAAAGTGATGATGTTGAGCAACCTGATAGATTTTTCAAAGAAGCTTCAGAAGCTTAAAACTCTACAAAGTCTGTAGTTAATGTTCAACTATAAAGTCTGCCGAAAGACTTAGTGAATTCATGATAAATTGAGAATATAGAATGTATAATAATAATCAAATGAAAATTGTTAAGAAACTTACATAAAGTAAGTAAAAATTAAGTTGGAATTCAATTACAATAATCAGCTCATTAATGATTAACTTCAGGTTGTTCCTCTAGTTTTACTGAGAAATCATGACTGGTGGAGTTCAGAGTTGTCGGAAGTGAGACAATTATTACCAATCACAATGGATGATTATTGTGCTATGTATCAGAAGTTTATGAAAGTGGGAATCCTGCTATTGGATGCCGGCCGGTCCCGCGGTGAAAAACGTTAGGTATTCACCTCTGGGACGGAATCTATGGTGTGCACTATTAAGGAGTTCCATATATGGATAAAACGGCTATCAAAAAGTACAATATTCAGAATTAAATGGGTAAAATTTTTGAATATCACTCCTAAAAGTTAAGAGCTGGCTATGAGTTATAAAGAATCTGTGTCCGACAACAGGTGAGTTCATGGACATGAACTACTAGGAAGCTTGTTACTATGGTTTTTACTGGTTAATAATCATCACAACTCCGCTTTAAAAAAATAGTGAATCACAATTGGAATCTAATGGTTTACATTATTTGGTGACATTCTGTTGGTAACTGCTTTTTTTTAACTAGGTTAACTCTTCATATTTTATAGCATCTCTATTTTAACGCTAATCTATAAAGAGAATTCAAAGACTCAATGGTTCATTTAGATTTCAATATATACAAATCGTTTTATTAACCACAAATAGTAAGTCATTTATATGAACAACATGGTGGCCTACGTAAAGGATTGGACTAACCTTTTTTTCAGTTGTAGATGCATTTCAACTGACCAACGCTTTTGACATTAATTTGCATTGTTACAATAGGATTATAGATTAATGTGATGTGAAATACTGGAAAACTCAATAGCAATTATTCAGTTGATAGGCGTATTTTCTATCTTATTATTATGTAACTTGTGATATGGTGATAGATAAACTGTTAGAGTACAGTACATGGACGAACAAAAGCAGTACATGAAATAATTACGCTCAGTTTACAATCAATCAGTCAATGCCTGTTACCCCATATGGAGCATAGGCCGCCCACCAGCATTCTCCAGCCAACCTTGTCCTGGGCTTTCCTTTCTAGCTCTTGCAAAGTACTCTTCATTTTCTTCATATCTGTCTCTAATTCCCGACTCAATGTGTTCATAGGCCTTTCTCTTTTTTAGGATACCAGGTTCGTGCATGTCTTGTGACACAGTTTGATAGTTTCTTCAATGTGTTTCCAATCCACCTCCAGCGTCTTTTCCTAATTTCTTCCTTGGCTAGAAGTTGATTAGTTCTCTGCCATAGAAGGTTGTTGTTGATGGTATCTGGCCAACGAATCCGAAGTATATTACGAAGACAGTTGTTTATAAATACTTGTATCATATGAGTGATGCTTTTCGTAGTTCTCAATACAAGTTACAGCTCTATACAACAGAACTGTCTTCACATTTGTATTGAAAATTTTGACTTTAAGGTTGACTGACAGTTGGTTTGAGTTTCAGATGTTTTTCATTTGTCAAAATACTGCCCTTCCAATCCGCTCCTTCACATCTGCATCAGACTCTCTTTGCTTATCGATGATGCTGCCCAAGTATGTAAAGGTTTCTACATCTTCCAGAATTTCTCCGTCAAGTGTAAAAGCCTTAAAAAGGCTCAGTTAACGAATAAGTTAATTATTGCTTCGATCCATTAACCACTTTAAGTTAATACAATATCTGTTACTGGATATTTTATCAGAAAAAAGGCAATCACACTACAAAGGACATAATTTTCAATACAGTTGCAGCTGTTAAGCCATAGATACGACTATAAAAAGTCAATTTATATGATTGAAATGCTGTCAAAACATTTTTCGAAGAATTTGAAGTAAATACGTAATATAATACGCCTCCATCATAAGCAAAATCTATACTAAGATTTATCCACAGATCGATGAACACCTCAGTGGTCCCATCTACAAACCATATACTTGGTCCCCACTATAAATCTCATTTTACCCAACATTTCTATAGAAAAGGCTTGATATAATGTAGGCAAAGCCTGTTATCGAATCAGAATAAAACTACTCCCAATTACTACTTTTAATGTCAACTCTGATTGTAACTCTTGGTACTAACATTACAATAAAGTCATAACCTTGAACATTAATTCCACAATTACCTTACGTTTTGTTCAACGTTACTCTACGTTTAACCGTACATTACATCGAAGTTTTGTCCGGTCATACAGCAATGCTGAACTGAAGTTCAGGATTTAAGACTGGAAACAAACTGTATTACATAAATTAATAGGATTCAGTAATTTCTTTTAGAACCGGGATTTCAAGCAAAATGTTGGGCTGTGTTGTAACACGAAGAACTTTGAGCAATATATTTCAAACTCCTGTGATTTTCGTTCACTTTTCCAAAATGTATCACATATAGCTTTTCCTAACCTTGTGGTTCATTGGGTTAGTTTTAGTGTCACGGTGGTTAGAACAGAAGACTAAAACAGAAGACCTATGTTAGTCTTGACCATAGAAGTCTCTCAGTTGATCCCCCTTCTTTTTAAATTTGTCAGCTGATGTAGCTGCAGCCATGTGTTGAAATGAAGAGGTTCACTCGTCGATTATTCTTGCTATCGAACTTATTTCCTACTCTGTAGCATCATACAATATTACATTTCTAACACTGAAAGCCTTATTCTGACAAAAATTTCTGTTCTTTAGGCCAAATACTATTTTGTACTATGATATAATATCTATAGTATTCATTTTTAGTTTGAATTTATGGTAACTGTATCACCGACAACGTGCCTCTCATTGGTTAATTAAGAAATATTGAGGTATCATTTACGTTCCACGTTTGCTTTTTCCAATATTATATTCTAGCCAGAAAAACTTCCTGACTTATGATACGTGGCAGAAAATAACAGCTCGAACTTTTCTAGAATATGTTTCATGATTAATCGACCTTTGACTTAGTATTAAGCAGTAGTTCGTTGGAGTATTATATTACTAACAATTAGAATCTCTTAATATGGCTCATGGTTCTATTGGTAAGGCGTTTGCCTCAGAACTAGATCGTCCTGTGTTTGATTGCTAGTGGGGTCGTGTATGAACACTACTAAAGTCCCATAGTAGGACCGAACAGCTGTCCAGTGCTTCCTGGTTGTTAGTGATTGTCTAATTCAGACCAGTTCGCAAAATCAAATCAACACTAGTATTGGATTAAACTACTACTGTGAAAATAAGTTATATTGTAAGAGAGTTAGATGACATCGATCCCATTGAATTACTATAGCTTGCTATCATGAATAAGAGGGAGTTGGAAATGTTGAATATAAGAGCCTAAAGGTATAGGGATTATCACTCCACCTGAATATCTCAAACTGAATACCACGTGAGAATTGTACGCACATATACTCAGTGACAGTGAATGACAGCATGAAATTTAAATGAAGCAGCTGTCTGGAACATTCTGCTTTTCTACATGGTTTTCACTGTAGTTGAAGTCAGTTTAAGATAATATGAAAAATGCATATGAAATGCATAATACATGATACAACTTCATTATACTCCATGTTCCCGCCTTTTACAAATATAAATAACAATCATTTAGACATTTTCTACTTAATACGGCTATAGTAATCATTTGAGAATCAATTGAGAATGTCTTGAGCACACTCCAGTTAACCAAATAACAAACGTAACATTTAATCGATCATCAGAAACATGCATTACAGTGTTCTGTAACATGAATTTATAGTTTGAGTAGGCCTAAGTAGGATACATTTGTAATTAAGGAGTATGTGGTGACCAAAATAACTCATATCAGTACACGAATATTTATAGGCAACAATAAAGTAAAAAGTCTATAAATATACACTTAGTAACAATTATGTGTATAAACATATTGGTACACACTGGTAAAACGTTTACAATAATAACACTAGTTTACTTGGAAAGGCTACAACTTGTTTCGATGGTCATATTCAGATATCTGCTACCAAAACGATATGTTTATATAAACAGGTTTCCTATCGAATGACGAAACTCTGAGAAGTATACAAAAAACAATCGTCGATGAACTACCAGAAACTAATTAGGCTATGATATAATGGATTTTGATATCTAGACGATGAAAAGACCAAGTACGTTATGACTAGAATACCACAGTTGACAAAGAATAAGGTAATCCAATTAACAAAACTATAATGTTGAATAATTGTAGTTAATCAATAATTTTACAACTGCAACAGAATTAAGAACACGGAACTAACACGACTAGTTTATTAACCAACAGACAAGCGTACATCTATCGTGGTACAACGCTAAGGCTAAAGTTACAATGTGGAACATTACATTGGTACATCTAAACAAAGATAATTAAAACGGATATCAACAAACATACTGACAGAATTAACACACGTAAGATAATAGTAATAGATTATTAGATTTAAGTAACTCTAACTCGTATCTCACATGTGTATTAGGATTTAAGGTTGGAGATATCTTAAACTGTCCTCTATAAACATGCCCAGTATACGTTAGCCCTACATACTGGATACAAGAAAATCAACTTTTAGTAAATGTTTGGGCTTGAAATAAAATCTTTAATGAAAACTATACTCTCATATACAACACTCATTTATTGAATTAACTAAAAATATCTTTGGTTAAAATTTTTATATATGAATCACATTTAATGAAGACTGAAAACGTTTCAGTTAATCTCAAGCGTATTTGATTAAACTAAACCAAGTAGATTGCTGAGTGAAGTAGTCGAACCGAAACAAAAGACAGAATAGTGTCTACATTACAGTTCATTAGACAAGTGTTATATGCATATCAATCAGACTTAGAATACAATTTGTCAAATTATCTATTGTCAAAGCTTACGCTTAATTAGGATTATGGACACAGAAATTTAAGCATATTCTATATGTAATGTGTATTTAAGCGATTTGAGATTCTCTCGGCTCTCTCTCATCAGCTAAATCAATCAATCAACTTGCATACTTTTCATTCATAACGTTCAGTTTTTTGATAGATAGGCATCTAGCCTAAAGTTGCCTAGTCTTCTGACTAATATATATATATGGCTAGATGTGTACATATCTATGAACAAGACTACTGAAATCCGATATATTGTTCACAAAAAAAGGAGGTTAAATATCACTCTAGAAATTTGTACTAGATTAGTGAACTAATCTTTGAGAGTTGTATTCCCATACGCTTAACACTGATTTGTGTAACACTTCCTAGTTAAGAATTTCTCTTCCTCCAAACCCAAGTAGATGCAATTGTGAACAAAACCTTTTCTCCAGAATGTTTAATTATTTATGAAAAGTCATCTGTATTCATAGTTTGTTTACATAGAAATTATGTAAAAACAATTCATTACATCAAAAAGTTTACAATTATTCAGTCACCTTATGACTGATGTTTCTGGAATGAGTCCTGACTAAGCGAGCTAGACTTCAGTGTTTAAACAACTTCTGGGATTTTTTAAAGGGATCCCAACTTATTTCTAGTATCCATCGGCGTACTTTAATTGATCTATATGTATAGTCATAAAGTTATAGTCAACAGAAGTCGGCCAATCTAAAACATATGTTTGATTATATCACATACTTTATTAATATGAGGTCTATTTCTAATCTGTCATTGTTAGAATAATTATAATGCCAAACTTTTATATGAATATCTTCGGTTTACCATAACATTTCTAATAATAACCAACTGACGAAAACGACCAATAAACACATCGCATTAACTAGTATACAATTCACTTATATGTAGGTATATTGAAAGAATAAACTATTATTATCAATATAACTTCTAGTCTATAGTATACATTACAAACATAATGGATCATTCACATTCCTACAGCCTACACTCTTCTATACATTTGTAATATTATTTTACTCAGTTCACGTTTGATTTAATCTCAAGTTAAGATATCCGGAAAATGCATTAACCAGAGTATACTCAATAACATAGAGATATCATTATTTTAACTATTTACCATGACCTTAAGATCCATTTCTAAAGTTTCATTTGGTCTAGTGTTATAGTTTAATTCTAGTGTTACTGCAACTTAGTTGGAATCAGTGGAGTTAGACTATTATGTAATATTATTGTGATATTAATACATAATCTATTTTATCCAATTTTTGAAACTATTATTCATGATTTGATCAAATATAATTAATAGGCATTGGGCTCCAACGAAATGGAGGATATTTGAAGCAGAAATTCTATTTGAAATGATCACAATGAATAAAATTTAATATTTTAATTTGATATCACGAATTAGTCTATTGTGAGACAGTTATCCACGATTGTCAATGAGTGAGGCCGCGGAAATGCATCGCGAAATGACTGAATTAGAAATATCAACCTTTGGGAGCTGACTCAGTGGCCTTATAATAAATCGTTCTCCTCGGAGCGTGGTCCTGGGGTCGACCCTGATGGGGATGCGGATGCAGACTGAAGAGTCTTTCACTAGGACGAAACAGCTGTCCAGTGTTTCCTGGTAATCAATGGTTGTCTAATTCAATTCAATTCATGATATCAAATTGAAATTTTAATAATCTTCAAAACATTAAATCATAATAAGAATTATGAGTTTTAAAGTTTCGTCCTGCCAACTAGTATGAGCCAAAATTATCAAAGATACTTATGATGTTTCTTCTAGATACATTAGTCTGTCTACTACAGGTGAATAGCTAAGGCATCAGTAATCGAAAGTAGACGAAAGACTAATGTCCTTAGTAGACTGTCATTTATGTTTTAAATGAATTTAAACGAATAGTCTGTCATGATCGTGTAGATTGTGTTTACAAGATGCTCAGTAGTTGAGTTACCTACTGATCCACGTCCATTTTTATCTTACTTATGCTGAATGATGTTCTTGAACTTTTTAGATATAATCCTCATCGAATGACCTATATAGCATGCTTTACAGGGGCAAGTGAATTGATAAACACACATGGAAGTGGTCAGATGCCTGAGCTTATCCTTCAGATTGTTGTTGAACGTGGGGGGAGGGACGATTCAAGAATTTCATTCGGCATAGTTGAAAACAAGTGGAAGAAGCACAATTACTAAACATCCTGTAAGCGCAAGCACCTCGATCAAGATGGATTTTTCATGTAAAGTCATTTAAAAAACCAGCAACAGCCTACCAAGAACACCAGCCGTTCGTTAGTTTTCAATATTTAATATAGCCAACTAAATCTTTGTTCAATTCTATCCGTTGGATGAGTTTGGCGTATTGTAAATAAATATGCGTGTTTAGATATGATATGAAAATGATCGTATGTGTAAATATGATCAAATATTGGCATGACTGTACATATCTGAGAATATCTTTATTTAAATTGTAATAAATACAATGGAAAATTAACCCTTAGGCTATTGATAAGAACAACTAAACAATTTGATGTATGGTTAAAAACACATGTATGTCAGGAGTAGTCAACCGAGATCGATTTATGACAAACAATAAAATTAAATAGCATTCTCCACAAAACCAACTCAACTCAACAATAATAATCAGCACGCTAGTAACTAACTTCAAGATGTTCCTAAAGTTTTAATGAGAAGTCATGACTAGTGGCATTCAAACATGTCGAGGGAGGATTGAGACAATCATCACCTGTCATATTGACTGATGATCGGGCTATATCATAAATTAGTTGAAGTGAGATTTTTGCTAACAGACGTACCTCCCCCCAGTGGTGATAAGAGTTAGATGATCGCTGACAGATGTAAATGTCGTAGGTTAAATTCCATGGAGGAATTGTGGATATGCACTATTGAAGAGTCTAATACCAGGACAAAACAGCTTTCTAGTGTTCCCTGGTTGCTAATAGTATCCAACCGAAATCAGTCTGTGACAAACAACAAACTTAAGTATACCGGCGTATATGAAAGTCGACAATAGTCAAACTGTGTAACAATGCTAAACAAATAATTGACGATAAAACCAATACAGTAAGTTACCAATTAATATTTGTTACTATCGTTGTTGCTAGCGTTACTGGCAATATAAACAAGGTGGATGCTAACGGCTAGGCTTTTAGTCAACCAACAGTTGTTAAGGTTTTGCTAACTGTATTCCATCTCACTTTTTTAAAACTTTTCAAGTTCACCCATGTATAGACTGATCATTCTCCGTATGTTACGAATCCAATTTACAGTATTTTAAATCCTACGAAGTCAATTATTCATCTAGCTTCTAAGGTGTACAGTACAATGGTTGAATTATTTTTGAGCTTCCTGAGATCTACCGGTGTTCAAGGAGCTTACTTTAGATATGGTTTGTGTCCTTCCACTCGAACATTCAGCTGACTAAATGTTCCTCTTGCATGAAACATATTACATTCAGTGTACATAGTCTCACAGAAACAATATTTATGTCCCACTTTAAGTATCCTAACATTGACTTTCATTAGCATTTATCTAATGATGTTAATTGTATAAAAATGTACTTTTATATTAGGTTTGTTGAGTATCATTGTAATTTTCTCCGACATCTCTTTACAGCAAGAAATCACTATAGTGTTTAGCCACTCTCTTGGAGGATGTGTCGATTTATTTGTCTTTATTTTCATCTTTAACAATCTTCTTTTCAAGAATTCTTGAGGATAGTTATTCTCATTAAGCTCAACGAAGATTTAATTTAATTCAGTATGTTTATCTACTGTCTCTGTAACCAGATGGCTATTTTTCAGCTTTAACCTTTGTGAAGTGAGAACTTACCTATTTATAATTTGGGTGTTTTCTGAAATGCGTTGATTTTCGGATGATATTATTTACACCGTTATGTCTCCTTACAATCAAGCTATCAAGACGAACTTGTTTATGGTCAACTGATTCAATCACCATGGTTAACTTAATAAAGTCAGACATATGAACAATCGTTTCGTGTAGCTAATTTAGTCTATTTTCTGTCATAACAACAAAAAATTTATCCATATCTCATATTCAAAGTTTTGTTGGTGGTAGTGGTGATGCAGAGTGATCTGGAGGAGAGGGGATACATTTCATGATCGCGTTTATCTCTAAGGTATACATAATAAATTCTTATAATCAATGAAACTGATCAATGATTTGATTGAAGATTGACTATGTTGATTATCTTTGGTAATTTTGACTTTAATTCTTTTCAACCAGTAGAGGCTTAGATTATCCTACAAGCATATCAACCGTTACATTGTATGGTTATTTGTGCATGCATGTGCAATGCATTGTTTAACTGCTTGTTGTCTCACCCAGTTTGCTTGAACCTTTTTCGATTGTTGAATTTAACTGGCTCCAACTACAGCATCATACATCTGGAGTAATGACTTCCATTTTACTTTTCGCTTAACATGGATATATGTGTTATACGTGAGAATAACTGCTCTAAAGATATTTACGTATGAAAACTTCAATAACTGTAATGCAACATCACCAGTTCTCACAACATACGTCATACGTAACATATTGTTTTCCACCCCCCCCCCGCACTACCTCACCCTCTCAAAAATGTCTAAACCAGTTGGCCATATGAACTGTTAGTTGTGACTACTTCAAACTTATAATATTTATAGGGTACCAGTGGAAACTAGTAGAAGTATAGGAGTCCTCAGTAGTGCACACTTTAGATTCCGCTTCTGGTCGGCGAACGCTTAACCCTCCATAATACTAGGCCAACATTCCACTTCCATCAATTTGTGATATCGTGTGATGATCATCCATTGCCATGGATGATAACTGTCTCGCTCATTACAGATCTGACCTCTACCAGTCATGACTTCTCACTTGAACCCACAGGAACATCCTAAAGTGAATCATTATTGCGCTGATTAGTGTAACTGAAGTGAGATGATTTTATAAAACTAAATTAAGGAAGACTGATTGAAGAGTGTCATATTAAAACGAAACAACTGTGTCAGTGCTCCTTGATTGTCATTAGCATCCTACTAACATCAAACTATGATGAATCCAATCCATCAAAATTTAATATCGATCTCTATAAAACCATCTAACTTTTAATGTTAACTTTTTATTATTTATTTCTCATCATTAAATAAGTTTTTTTTTTCTACAGCACTGTTCATAACTTCATCATCATCATCATCATCATCTTATGACTGGTGAATAATGATGACTCAGTTAGTGATACATGACATTTTTTTTTTATTTTTACTTATTATAGGTGCATTCATTTGTATCATCTTTCAGTTGATGATGATCTCATTATTATTATTATTATTATTATTATTATTATTATTATTATTATTATTATTATTGTTAAAAGAAACAATCTCATCGAACTGACTAATTCATCGATTGACTAACCGAACTACTGACTAACTCAATGAATTGATTTAGTTTCCAACACGTTTATACTGCATCAATCAATGTATTATTATGTATGGGTGGTCATTATCAATAGATAAATAAAACAAACAAACAAACAAACAAACAAAAGTAGTATCACTGAGATATACAGTTTCTATTGTTGGTATTATTAAAAGATAACATGAAATGAAAGTAATCAAAAATAGTATTCATTCTGACAAAGATTTCTATGTATACAAAAACAATGTTGAGTGTTTTAGTTGGATCTATTCAGGTGAATGCAGAAGGGTGGGGGGGGGGAAGCAGAGGGAAAGTTTTCATTTCAGACAGTTAAGATTATTTTGTAAAGATAGGTATTAAGTTGAGTTAGTTGTATTCGTCAAAGATTAATGTGGATTGGATACCAATAAAAACCAAAGATCATTGGACACCTGTTTTCATCTGCCCCCCTCCCCCCCCACAACACCCAATGTATTTGACTCCTCAGTGGTGCGTTTCCTCCTTAGGACTCTTAGGTCTCATAACAAAAGCATCCAACGTCAGCATTCCCACCTCCATCATGTTGTGAAATAGCACAACAATTAGTTGATGACACTGGTGATAACTGTCTTACTACCGATATGCCTGTCATAACATCTCAGTGCAACTTCACATACATCTTGTTAGTCACTAGTGAGCTAATTATTATAGTTGGATTGAGTTGGTTTTGTGAAAAACAGTATTTGATTTTATTATTTGTCATAGACTGATCTCGGGTGGCTACTAGTAAAAATCAGGTAACACAGAACTATTGTTTCGTCCTAGCATTGGACTTCTCAGCAATGTGAAAATTATCATTATCCTTCTACTATAAATTTATCTTGAGTATAATAGAATCGAATATATCTAAAATGAAAAACAAATTTAATGAATGTTATTCCATGATATGAAAACTATGATAAAAGTCAGGCATTCATATGAAACATATAGTTAGTAAACATAGAACACCTTACGGTTAACTTAAGACCTATCTGGGTTCAGTTATACACAACATTATAATCAAAACTAAGTATGTTGTTCAGCCTCACTTTTAAATACCTTTTTCTCTTCATTTAGGTTTTTGCTGTGAAGTAATTTAAGCATAATGAGAAATCATTTCAACTAGAGTTTAGGGATTAGCAGCTTATTACACAACAACTTGTTATAATTAGTACTTGATATCTTGACTAACCACGAACAACTTTAGCACTCAAACACTTTGAATCCTCCTAGTCGCGAATTCAGAAGACAGAAGACGAGAAGACAGGAAACTTTATCCAAGTCAAATGGAGAGTCAATTCTGAACAAAATAATCGTATATTTATAGTTTTCTGAAACAACAAAATCAGTATTATAATCAATCTAATCCGAATTAAGAAGTTTCGATTATTATCCAATCAGGAAGCGCCACGCCAAGGTTCTAGAAAGTTCTGTCGATCAGTAATTGGATGGAATGTCTCCGGCTCTTTTAAGAGTTTTGGAGGCTTTCGTTGAGCTTTCTTAGAGCCGTTCCCAACACAACTATAATTAAAACTGTATCATTTAGTGGATAAAAAGTTTTATATTAAAACATAATATGTTATAAATATGTCATTTTTAGCTATTGAGTTACTAATGTTTACATCTTTCATAAGGTACATTAAGGTTTTGCCATAATGAATATATCAATCAAACACTATAGTAATAATACACTTATGTTGTAAGTTTCAAATAAGCTATAGTTGTTTACAATCAAGCTTCTAGTAAATTATTATCTTATGATAAGGCTATGAAAATGATTTTCAATAATCAAACTACATAAAAACAATGACTTTAATAGCTTTGATGTTTGCAGTTCAATTAGTTGGTAGAAGCATAACAGGTAATTTTTAATAATGGTTGTGAATAACTTATCTATACACATGTATTAAGTGGAGAATGTCTAAATTATAATTATATTTGATTTACCTGACAACATTCTAGATAATTAAAGCTCGTTGAACATACATACATATCTATTTTATTGAAGTGAGTTGATTTTGTTAAGATTGGCATTTTGGTTAGTACGGTATCCCTGAAAATCAGGAAGTACTGGATAGTTGTATCGTCATAATGTGGGACTTTTCAGAAGTGCACATCTTCTATTTCGAAGGAGAAATTGAACCCAAATCACTCAGGTTAGCGAACGTTTAATCCTCTGCGCTACCCATGCGGCGTAGCGATAAACGATCGTCGCGCTATAACACAAATTGATATAAATGGGAATTCTACTATTAGACAACCTCCCAGTGGTGTAGAGGGTTAGGCGTTTGCCAATCTAAAGACACTGATTTTGATTCCCTTGCAAAACCAAGGGTGTGCACTTCTGAGGAGCGTCATGCTAGGAAGAAACAGCTATCCAGTGCTCCATGACTTTTAACGGTGCCCTGTCTACATCAGTCTATGACGAATTCAACCAACTATATACATTTTATATCACTCTCGTATATTTATTGACTACGTAATCAATTATTTCTAGTCTTTTGACTTTTGAGGTTTAAGTTAGGTGGCATGTGGTAAAATAATATGAGTAACAAGTATTGAAAATAAGTTAGTAACACTCCGGAAAACTAGTTTAAGTCACCAGTAAAATTCTAGATTGAATATATCACTTCTAGGCGCAGAGATTGGGCTCAAATTGATGAATTCCTAAGCCGTCCGCTATCCAGAAACTGATTCATAGATTATTTTAAATGACGATTCTCAGGCTGAGATGATACATCTGGCGTAATTGATTGATATACATTTACTTTTAGACAGGAATACTTGTTTAAGCTGATATATATATATATATATATATATATATATATATATATATATACTGATTTTATACAAAGTGGCGTTTTATTCATATCACATTATCAAACCAAGCATCCATAAGCGAATACACTAATAGATCAGCTTAATAAAAGATCTACCTTACAGATTTTATCACTTCATTTCAAACTCAGTACTAGTAAAGAAGACTTTTCTCCGGAGACCTTTCTTTCTGTTGTCTTGATTTCAGGTTACTCTTGATGAACTGGAGCTGAATACTACTTTCTATGAGTATCGTCTAGACTTTATTTAGTTTCTCATCATTTGTGTCTTCTTTTCCAGACCCTCCTAGTTATGATAATCAAGAATGTAATAAGTTTCTCATTCTTTTTAGTGAAATACAGATTAAAACGTTCGTATATTGACCATTCAAGGTTAACTTTGTGCATATCGACGATATCACTTTACTTTCTTCTCAGTAAAATATCGTTGTGCAGGAGATGAAGTATACAAATGAAGAGCTACAGTAAGTGATATTATCGAATAGACAGCTTACTTCTACTAACTGTCTTTATTTTGATTACTATTGTTAAATAATGAGTAAATTTTAAATAATTATCATTGAAACTACTGAATTAAACAAGAGATGAGTAGAAAAACGATATAATTAAACACAGTTAGCTTAGATATTATCCAAACATTCGCTTTATTTCTATATGTATACATTTAGTCAGCCAACAGATGAATAAGTGTTTCTATGTTATCAGCTTTCCACTTGATAGACACTTCCAGTTCTACGCTGACTGTTTAAAATGATAAGAAAAGTGATAGAAATTTGTAAACTTAACTTTGATTTCATGGAAGTTCTTCAATTAATAAAATAGATATTGAAAACATTTAGGATAAAATATCATATATATTTCATCATTAAGCTTTATCTTTAAGATGGAACAATGATTATGCAAATGAATGATATCCTGTTGAACATTATTTGTAGTAATATTTATATTAAGAAGAAATATACTTGAGAGATTGGCAAAAACTGATAACAATCAAGTCGTAAGCAGGCGTTATAAAAGTTGTTGTGTTTAAATTTGTTGACAACTATTGAAAGCCGTAAAGCACTAAATTGATGTTTTATTCTCGTAGAGAACTCCTCATCAGAATGCATCCACTTAACTATTAAACCATTTAGCCGGGATTTAACGATTAATATTTTTTACTTCAATCAATTCATTATATATGAAGGTACTCCTGGTATTCAAAGTTCATCTAACCCAGGTCATTATATGATATCCAACTCAGTAGACATCTTAGCTATAATATAGTATAGAAGTAAACTTTAAAAATTTTTAAACTGCACACAAAGAATAATTATCATAATAAATCACAGATAATCTAGAAAACCTTATCCTTTGGTGCCCAGAAAGTAAAAATAACATTATTAAGTAAAACGCATTTTCGACATCACACTGTAAAAATCATCATCCTTAACTTATCAAATACAAAGTTTCTACTAAGCAAACTATACATGATAAACGTAAAATCAGCAAAATACTTTGGTCAAAATCCTTAGTTCAGATTAACATCAAACTGAAAAATAACCCTTAATTCTTACTACAACTATAATCATGAATTGATAGAAGAATCAATTTATAGGTTCTTATAAAAGATTTTGCAAAAGGTAGATGTTACAGAGCTATATGAACGAGTTAAGATATTGTTATATTTTAATTTACAGGGAGAAAGGTTTTTGCAGGACTTGGACAATCCACTACATATCCTATTTAATCATGCCATTACTGTTAATAAAATATTCATTTACAGCTACTGGCTTCTGATTGGTTGAAAACCGACTAAAAACTCGTAAAGTTGATTGGCTGGTTGGCAAACTTACTTTTTCAGACTTCATGTTGATTGGCTGAAATATTTATTTATCGTAGATATATGATATCACGAGTTGGTCTGATTTTGACAACCGTTGACCACCAGGAGGCATTGAATACTTGTTTCGTCCTAGTATGGAACTCTTCAGCGGTACGTATTCACAATTACACCAGGCATCGAACCCCAGATTTTCTAGTTCCACGGCACACTACTGAAAAGTCCCGCACCAGTACAAAACAGCTGCCCAACGCCTCGTAGTTGTCAATGATTGTCTAACTGAAACCGATTCATGATACATATTTTATGAATTATCTAAAGCTTATCTCTATGCTATATCTCACTGTTATATCGGACCAATAAAGAAGAGTGAACAACTTTCAGAACTGTGTTTTAGAGGACTGATTCATTTATTCTGGTCATGTGTAGTGTAAACATTACATTTCTATTATTGTTACGTTCCACTTACCCTATTCTCCCGTTTAGCATATTTGCTGTTATTATATTCTCTTACTATTGACTACAGTTAATTAGTTGTGTACAAGTTACCTCCCCCCATTCACTGCTACAATCTCTTCTGCTTCGTATTAATATAAAATCCCTAATTGGTTTGCTGTGCGGTCTGAATTTGTGTACATATAAAGGCATGATTGAAATACAATATGACCGGAATTGGTTTGGATTAGACAGTGTCATAAATTGTTGTTCTCTCTATTCCGGCTTCGGGGAATTGGTAGTCGTGGAGCAGACGTGTCCGTATAATGATTGACAATTATCAACGTCACAGAGTATTTTTTTTAATACATAACACTCACGTTATTATCTTCATATTGAAAATACAATCATATAAAATTCAAGTTACCTGTATACTTTACCAAATAGAAACTTTAAATCAACCTGAATTACTTGTCCAATACTCATAAATTTTCAATAGAATCACATTTAAAATCAACCTTTAACTTGAAGCCACCAACAAATTCATTTAAAAATTATTTTAAAATCTTAAAGTTCCATTTGTTTTTACTACTACTATTATTAACATGACTTATTTCTAATTGTATTATTTTCTTTTACTTTCAAGTACCAAAAATAAAGAATGTTATTTTTATTTAATGAATTAATAACTAATTAATTAAGAAAAAAAAGTATTGAACTAATCAAATCAAAATTTAAAAAAATGTTTGTTATTCTAAAAACAACCAACAACAACAACAACAACCAAAAAGATTTTAAACATTAAGAATAAAACAATAAAAAAAATGGCGAAAACTTCCATAGGATTAAAACACAAATTAATAAACAAAAAAAATAATTGAACATTGAATATGTAAATTAAAGAAATGAACTTTTAAAAGTTTTTTTTTGTTTTGTTTTTTTAATTAATTTTTTTTTAAGAAAAATATTTATATTCTGTTAAAAGAATTTTTCTTTTCAAAAAAAAACAAGAAAAACAATTTTGATTTATTAACAAAATTGATTAATTTCAAAAATTAAGGCGGTTTTTTTCTTTAGTGATTTAAGTTATCTGTAATATTTTCATTGTTTTGCTAAGTGATTTTTGCATCAAGTTATTTATGAGTGAACTTAGTGAATGTTACAGTGGAATTTTTAATGATAGTTTCATTTGTTTACTTATATTTCTCTTTCAATATTATAGTTGCTGTATACTGACATCTGTTTATATGATCTATTATAATAAACAAAAAAGTTTAGAAGATATATAACATTGAAAACAGTTAGCTAAACATAATATACATCATCGATGTTACCAGTTTACATTCTTATAGTCGACTTGACAAAATAATGTTTATGCACAACCACTTGATAGAGATATCTTTGAAATATTTGCATGAATACGATTTGTCTATGCAGATTTTAGTTATAAATGATACAACATTTTGAAATAGTAGAAGTTGTAGGATGCAAACTAAGTCAGTTTGAATTGATGGATAACTGTCGATCTTGGTCTAGATACTGGTACTCTTGCCCAGTCAAAATTCAGAACAAATGGTTGGGTGAGGAACTGTTCTATGCTGAATTATTTATACAAATGTACATTATTACCTGAATAAATGTTACCACCATTTATCCAACCAAAATTTATCCTGAAAATTGGAATAATCAATTCAGTTTCAAGAAATAAACGAGAAGGATATTCCATCTTTTCGGGATAGATCAAGTATTGCCTGTTTAGAAGGTAAGGTCTAAATCTATAGAAATATCAATAACAAAGTATCAAAGGTTACTTGTTACAGCACAATATTTTAAGTTCTGGAATTCTGCGTCAATCCACAATCAGAAAAAATGCACAAATCAAATCGATTCAAGCATTACAATCAAGAAGAGGAATGAATCAATATGGCAGCCGCCAAAGTCAAATGTACAGTAAAACAAAATATATAGAATCCGTGAGAATAATAAAAATCCAGTATAAACGCAAGAGAAAAACAAATATTACAATGAAAATAAATAGCAACTATCTGAAAAAGTCATTAGAATGTATAACCAAATGGATTAAGAGGAATAAAATATACTTTAAACGCAAAACAATGAATTATAATCGGGGGGGGGGCGTAGGGGAAAATGTTACTTTGAGAGATTTTCACACAGCACCAACAAACAAGATCTTATAGAAGTAATGTAGATACTTTATATTAGCAGAATTCTGAAGAGACCCTTTTTTTCTGTATCTTTCCGAAAAGAACTATTTAACTTCAATCAATGATTCATATGTTTATTTAGTTTAGGTTTATTCAACAGATCATGATTCGTTCTTTGTTAACTAAACAAATAAAAAAAAGGTAACATAGACAAATGTAAATACAATGAATTTCTTTCATATTGAATTGAAAAAACAACAATTTGTTTTAAAAAAAACAAAATAATTTTCTTTTAAACAAATCGTTTTGTCTGATTTTCAATGTACAATTTTTTTTTTTAAAAAAAACAAGAAAAACAATTTTGATTTATTAACAAAATTGATTAATTTCAAAAATTAAGGCGGTTTTTTTCTTTAGTGATTTAAGTTATCTGTAATATTTTCATTGTTTTGCTAAGTGATTTTTGCATCAAGTTATTTATGAGTGAACTTAGTGAATGTTACAGTGGAATTTTTAATGATAGTTTCATTTGTTTACTTATATTTCTCTTTCAATATTATAGTTGCTGTATACTGACATCTGTTTATATGATCTATTATAATAAACAAAAAAAATAATTGAACATTGAATATGTAAATTAAAGAAATGAACTTTTAAAAGTTTTTTTTTGTTTTGTTTTTTTAATTAATTTTTTTTTTTAAAAAAAAAAAAAAAAAAAAAAAAAAAAAAAAAAAAAAAAAAAAAAAAAAAAAAAAAAAAAAAAAAAATGGCGAAAACTTCCATAGGATTAAAACACAAATTAATAAACAAAAAAATAATTGAACATTGAATATGTAAATTAAAGAAATGAACTTTTAAAAGTTTTTTTTTGTTTTGTTTTTTTAATTAATTTTTTTTTAAGAAAAATATTTATATTCTGTTAAAAGAATTTTTCTTTTCAAAAAAAACAAGAAAAACAATTTTGATTTATTAACAAAATTGATTAATTTCAAAATTAAGGCGGTTTTTTTCTTTAGTGATTTAAGTTATCTGTAATATTTTCATTGTTTTGCTAAGTGATTTTTGCATCAAGTTATTTATGAGTGAACTTAGTGAATGTTACAGTGGAATTTTTAATGATAGTTTCATTTGTTTACTTATATTTCTCTTTCAATATTATAGTTGCTGTATACTGACATCTGTTTATATGATCTATTATAATAAACAAAAAAGTTTAGAAGATATATAACATTGAAAACAGTTAGCTAAACATAATATACATCATCGATGTTACCAGTTTACATTCTTATAGTCGACTTGACAAAATAATGTTTATGCACAACCACTTGATAGAGATATCTTTGAAATATTTGCATGAATACGATTTGTCTATGCAGATTTTAGTTATAAATGATACAACATTTTGAAATAGTAGAAGTTGTAGGATGCAAACTAAGTCAGTTTGAATTGATGGATAACTGTCGATCTTGGTCTAGATACTGGTACTCTTGCCCAGTCAAAATTCAGAACAAATGGTTGGGTGAGGAACTGTTCTATGCTGAATTATTTATACAAATGTACATTATTACCTGAATAAATGTTACCACCATTTATCCAACCAAAATTTATCCTGAAAATTGGAATAATCAATTCAGTTTCAAGAAATAAACGAGAAGGATATTCCATCTTTTCGGGATAGATCAAGTATTGCCTGTTTAGAAGGTAAGGTCTAAATCTATAGAAATATCAATAACAAAGTATCAAAGGTTACTTGTTACAGCACAATATTTTAAGTTCTGGAATTCTGCGTCAATCCACAATCAGAAAAAATGCACAAATCAAATCGATTCAAGCATTACAATCAAGAAGAGGAATGAATCAATATGGCAGCCGCCAAAGTCAAATGTACAGTAAAACAAAATATATAGAATCCGTGAGAATAATAAAAATCCAGTATAAACGCAAGAGAAAAACAAATATTACAATGAAAATAAATAGCAACTATCTGAAAAAGTCATTAGAATGTATAACCAAATGGATTAAGAGGAATAAATATACTTTTAAACGCAAAACAATGAATTATAATCGGGGGGGGGCGTAGGGGAAAATGTTACTTTGAGAGATTTTCACACAGCACCAACAAACAAGATCTTATAGAAGTAATGTAGATACTTTTATATTAGCAGAATTCTGAAGATACCCTTTTTTTCTGTATCTTCCGAAAAGAACTATTTTAACTTCAATCAATGATTCAATATGTTTATTTAGTTTAGTTTATTCAACAGATCAATGATTCTTTCTTTGTTAACTAAACAAATAAAAAAAAGGTAACATAGACAAATGTAAATACAATGAATTTCTTTTCATATTGAAATTGAAAAACAACAATTTGTTTTAAAAAAAACAAAATAATTTTCTTTTAAACAAATCGTTTTGTCTGATTTTCAATGTACAATTTTTTTTTTTAAAAAAAAAAAAGAGAAAAATAAATGTTATTTATTTATTTTATTGAAATTTTTATGCATTTTTCAATATGATAGACAACATATGAACTCATAGTAAACAGGTCATAATTTCAAAGAATCATTAAATACTTTACAAGATGATTATGTAATAATTATTGATATACACAAAAAAAAAACGATTCATAGTTTCTGACTAGTTATTATATTTTTTGATTTAGTTGAAAGGTTTAATTGATGAAGTTTAGGCTTATAGAGAAGTGAAACAGTTATCAACAATGATAATAAATAATCTCTGCAATATATTACAAATTGATGGAACTAGGAATTCTATGATTGAATGTTAGGTGTTCATCGTGAGATTCAATATTCTGGTGGAGTCGACGGTGAGTTTTGCTGATGAATGCCATACTACGACGAAATATCTGTCGATTGCTCTCCGGTTTTTAATGTTACTCAACCAACATCAATCTAGGATGAATACAAACAACACTTTAATTACTTATCTGCACAAAACCACCTTAATTCTCTGATATATTCTTTCATTGGATTGAGAGGGTTATTGTATCAATAAGTTAGGTTTACAAGTCGATATCATTCAGCCAAAATCATTTTAAAAATTCAATCAATTTTCTTGCAATAAATATTTTTCATAAAATTTTCACTCTCTTACATAGTAACAATACTGGTAATCAAAGTTGGCAGTTGTAAAAAACTGATGAGTTAAAATCAATTTTTCAATTTAGCTTAAACTTAATTAAAATGTATTTGGATCTTTCTGTTGATTTATCATTGACTGAAACTAGTCAGTCATTGTTACTAAATGTGCATCCTAAGCGGATTACCACGATGTAGCGATAGATCACAAGTATCGTTTTAGTTGGGATTGTAACTGGCATAAATATGTCTATCTAAACTCAGTAGCCTAGTGGTAAACACAGTGACATCTGGTATGAAACAAACTGAGTTCGAGTCCCGTTGTGAACATTTACACTGGGATGCAGGCACATCTATCTGACGAGTCCCATTAGGATAAAACGTTGGATAGAATCTGCTTATTAAGACTCAATAAAAATTCTTAGTGAAACTAAACTTTACCGACGACCTTGAGGCACCTTTCAGCCAATGAGAATGCACCGGTAGATAAAATCATTATTTTTTATGAAAAACGAAATTTTAAAAAAACATTTACACATGATACACTGTTTTCACATGATTTATGAACTTTTGGAGGTTGGAGACGGGTTCATTGAGTTTAAATACCAAGAGCCTACCAGTAAGATTAAAGCAATTATTACTTACCTATTCTGTTTTTACAGATCTTCCTCTATTATATTTTCTCTTTCTAATGGCTGTTTCATAGATTTCAACGATTCTTCCGATGCCTTTCAGTGACAGATTTAAGCGCAACATGATTTCTGAGCATACGTCTCTACAGTGCTGATATCATTGCATTGCTGTTACTTCGCTTACATCTGTAAGAGACGATGCCAGCGTGACAGGCAACTGCATAATCCACAATACAACCAACATGCAGGTTTGTACCAGTGTCAGTTTAGACTTACTGAAAAAACTACCTGTTCTTAACAAAAGTTTTTTGCCAGCAGCCATTGCAACGAAAAGTTACTCCATCTCGACTGTCTGTGGATTGTATTTGAGCCATATTGAACTCTCTACGAAGTAGTCTGAGAGCTTGTAGATTAGAAATAATAATGTCCTCATTAAAAATTGCAATAAGCCGATCTATAGTAAGCACTTTGAACTTAAATGCGCGCGCGACCTTAAAAGTAACAACTTGATTCTCATTGGCCTTCTCAAGTTCGTCGGCGAAGTTTAGTTTTACCGTTTATCGTATTACTAGTGGTGATTCTGTGGTGAATAAATTTTATTTGTTTGTTTTGCAGTCGTCCTAGATTGATTTAGGTACAGCTGGAAAGAATGGTTCATTAGACAGCTGTTTTGTATTATTACGAGATAGTGCAATCTTAGTGTGACCAATTATATGCTGAAGTGAGTAACGAATACTTGATAGAGGGAATGTTTAGTCAATTTTTTAGTGAAACATATACAAATAGTGGTGTAAAAAAGAATGCAGTGAACAGTTTTGATACCTACACTGTCTCCATAGAATAGGGCTTAGAGACAAGCCCAAACTTAAGTAAATACGAAATCGTTACAACAAAAGGTAAAATAATAATACGCTAGTGATTCCTTGATTCACTAACGTAACAATCCATATAGAAGTGACAAAGACTATAGCAAGTGTGTACTAAATGCCCATTTTCAAGCAATTCAAATATCTGTGCTCACTCTGAATCAAAAAGTGAGAGAAGTGAGTGGCTAGGAGAAGTAGTGGGGTAAAGTGTATTCATTCACTTGAAATTTATACGATAATCTGAAATAAACTCCGATTTCTCAATATCATCTACTCTACTGTCGCTAAATGAAAAAGATCCTTTTCTTTGGAAAAAATTTAGCAGGAAATAAACTTCAAGAATAGTGATACATTAATTTTGTTTTAAGAAGATTCCAGAGTGTTTCATGGAGAATGTGATAAGGCGGTCACTCATTGAGTTCTAAATTGATATCGTAATTTTAAAGATCTGTAAGTGACCTACAAGATGAATGTTTAACAATCAGTGATGCCTATAATTAATTTTATTCATAAATGTTTTCGGGCAAAATATTTTGCATATAAGTAATCAGTAATTTTGTAATGTAGAACAACTTGTATCTACTGACCAGGTGTTTTATCTTCTGATATCGGTTAATTGGTAGTAAGAGATGGGGTGGCATTACATTAATCAATCAACCACGACTAGTTCATGGAACCGATCAGCCATTATACGACCACTAAATTCATAAAACCCTTTTTCTCCGTCATATCAATTTTGATTGTGTAATCAAACTATATTTTTGAATACTTTAGTCTAACTCTTTAAATCACAGACTGATTTTAATTAAAATGACCTTCTAAGAAGAAGAGATATTTTGTTTTAGTGTGAGACTCCTCAGTTATAAACTTTTACGACCACATCAAGGATCTGATCCATGATTTTTAGGACTCTCATTTCTAACTTACATCAGTTCACTATATTATGTGGCTATCAATAATCGCTATTTACGATTCATATTTCACTACCCACATGGTAAAAATCTTTTAATCATAAGTTCACAATAGAACTAATAGAGTCCAGATTTCTTGGTAGTGAGATAGTTATCGTCGATGATAATATATAATCGTCACGTTATATCAAAAATTGATGGAAGTGGAGATTCTATCATTGAGTTCCAGCCCAGTGGTGTAGGAAGTTCAGCGTCCGCCAACCTGAAGCCCTTGGGGTGGAATGGAAGGTACGCATTGCTGAGGAGTCCTATACTAGGACGAAACAGCTGTCTAGTGCCTACTGATTTCCAATGGTACCTTGCTAACATCACTGTGAAGAATTACATCAACTAAAAACTTAATGCAAATCTGGACAAACCACTTAAGTTCATTTTCTAACTTCAATCAATCCACTATATATTGTGTGACTGTCAATAATTACCATTTATGATTCATATCTCAATACGGACATGGCTGAGATCTACTGATCATAAATTCACGATAGAACTCTGAGAGTTTTTCTCCAGTCAGTTGAGTGATTTGAACATTTTTGTATCGGAAACTATTATAATAATTCAAATAGTGCGATTGAAATGAACTAAAATGATTCAACTGATGATCATGATACCTAACTAAGTTCAGTTTAAGTGATAGAAATAATAAGTTTATGTATCTGCTGTCGGAGTGTTCTTCTCAGAATAGCATAACTATGAGTTCTTTTACCAGTCAACATAGAATTAATTGAAAATAAAGATGTAGGTTACAAATTAAACTAATGGTTCACCAATTTTAGTAAAACTTGATTTCATATTATTAATAATACAATATTAAATCAAGATTACTACATTAGTCTAAAACTTACACAGGTTTAGTAAACTAACAATGATAAATCATGTTTTTCTTTAGTTTAAAGGTAAATTATACTATTTGTAAGTAGTGTAGCAGGAAGGTTTTTCAGTAATGGCCGCCTAAAACATGTCAAAAATAAAGACGTTTTGCTTCACAATCTTTATCATTCCTTACAGAAAGTTTTGATGAAGTAATGGGTAGTAATTTCTTTCTACGAAAGTCAATGATATTGAAATGTCATGATGAATTGAAGAATTATTAAATAATATTCCGTCTAAGAATCGTTGAACTATGATTCATAAACCACTGGATTATCTAACCTTATATATACATCACTTCGCCAGGAATGGAATGCAAAACTTGATGAAGTAATAAATGCTCACTGTCGAGGAGTTCCGTACAAGGACGAAGTAGTTGTTAATTGCTTCTTGGTTTATAACGGTTATTTGACATGGATCAGTTCATAATGTGGAACGATAAAATTCCTCAATCTAAACAATCCCGTAAAGTAATTTTTGAAGTTTAAAAAGATAGCTTTGATCACTATTATTCAGAAGAAGGGGGGGAGGTTGAAAAGAATATCACAAAGAATAATCAACTCAGAAATGTTAACCGTTAGATGCTATTTCAATGGTATGAAGGCTAGTCGCTCACCATGAGGCATAAACAACATGGATTCCATCCCAAGTGGGGTAATGAATGATTGAATACATATATATGTGTATTGATCTACTTAAGTACATTTTTAATCTGAACGTAATCATTTCAATCTCAAACTTCTTTTGATTTTAGCAGTTGCAATTAACGCTCATAATTTTATATCAACAATAATGTAAGCATACTTCGTTTATCCATTAAAGCGACTGGCTTTCAACTAATGACTGAATAGTCTCAAAGCATATTGCTTCTGAAAAATACTTTTAACCCACAATGAACCTTAGTCAGACGAAGAGAAAATTCAGTAAGTTGAACTTCCATGTTTCAATCATCTATCACTCAAACGTTTACAAGAGTATACACATGAATCAATACCGTCAGTGCAGAAATAAATCATAAGTGGTGCAGAGCTGAGTGATAGATATCATCGTTAATTAGTTATAGTTCATGGATAGTAAAGAGCATACAGACAGTAAATGGCTTGAACGATGGCTTATAGTTAAAATGAATATGTAAATAATGTTAAAAATCAAACATATAAAATAATCCTTCGAAAAGTTACTATTGAAAGTTCCATTATTCAAAGATATTTCCAATCGTAAATAGTCATCCAGCAGATTCATAGGTTTAAATAATAACATTAAGAATTAGTCTCTTCAACTCTCCCCCCCTCCACCATTACTATTTAAATCGTAGTATCTAATCAAGCAATATTTAATCAGCGATTAGTTCAAATAGATCTTAATTGAAGGCGTTGACCACTTCACTTATCTCGAAAGTTTCATCACTCCTGGTGGGTCTGACGAAATCTAAGAAAGCTCGATTAGTATTCGTCAGTTTATGCCACTTCTGGTTCAGGCGAGATATCCGTTTCTCAGGAAAAGGTCAGGTGTACTGCGCAGCAGTCCATGAAACCTCAAGATATGCATCGACTTCAGATACCATATGAATCTTCGTAACATCGCTCGAAAATCATGAAACAGTCAAATAAGTAATGTTGAGGTTAGACAAAAGGTTCTTGTGAAGTATGGTAAATCAGTCGAAGATGTCATTATCATTCATCGACTGAGATAGTTGGGACATGCATTGCGCATGCCCGACTACCGACTGCCTCGTCGCGTGATGTTAGCTAGAGTTGAAGTAGGATGGAAGAAGGGGTAGGGGAGGCCAAATCAAAATATGGCATCAGTCCATGAAGTCCTTGACTGTTGGTCTAAGCCATGTAGGTAGATGCAGATTACCTGGTTGGGGTCCGCTTGATAGTCACAACACTTGGCGACATGGCTCAGAATCGTATCAATCCATTAGATTATATTCCAACATTTAGAGTCATAAAGTGACCTAATCATTTGGTTAACTGATTATTAGAGAAGTGTATATATACCATATAACTGATAATATATGAACTACATATTATATACTGTTGATTACACAACAAGTAACTAACTGATTACAATAAATTACCTTATTTAAATTGTTAAATAATAATACATTATTATTATTTATAAGAGCAGCTATCGGTGATTGTGTTTTTGGTTAACAACAGAACAACGTAATAAGTTAAATGTAATTGTTTTTTTTTGTTGATAAAAATGTTTACCATGGTAAAACTGACTAACAACTGTAAAGTTAAAAATTAACTGATTGTATTCATATTGTAATGATGCCCAACAAATAATTAAGTTGAATCAAGTAATCATTTCGTTGAGTGAGGAAAAAGATTCCCAATATGTCATAAAGAACGATGAATAAAGTAAATTAATATCATTCATGTTCCAATATGTCTTGCATATACACACCATGAATCAAACTCAATACATTCAGACCACTCAGTTGATATTCAATAATTTACATTGCTAACTTTTGTAAGTTGGTGGTTATCTTACCCTTGTGAAATGCTATTAGTTGCTAAGTGATTTAGTCCCAGTAGGGTTGGATTTAAATATTCAAAAATTGTCATCTCACGAAATTAGATCATAATTTATTCGGTGTTTTATTTAAATTGTTGCTAAGTCATTTCTAAGTGAAGCATCTTTACTTTTTTCTTCCTGATGTTAAATAAGTTAACCAATATTAAAGACATCTAGATAGAATCTCTAGAGGTATACAATTCAGATCATTTGCAATCTATAGAAACATCAACATGGACTCATTCTGTCAACCAACATAAAAGCGGTTTATGTACCATATTGTCGGTGGTCAGTGGAACAAAGTTCAGTGAAAGCGAAAGAAAGTATGAAGAGAATGATACTTGAAGGTAAGGTAATCAGAGTGAATTGACTTTGTAGAATAATGAGAAAGTTCACTTCTCCTTTAAGTAAATACACAAAATTATAACAAAAACGTCATAGTTAAACCAAGTAGACCAGAAAACTGGACATTACTAAAGTAATATGAAGTAGAGCGCTCTATAATGTATGATTTATTAGATTCTTTTTATCAAGCAGTTGTTTATCTGTAGAACACTAATGAATGAATATTGTGATAGTAATCAATACACATAATTAACTTTAGATTTAAATTTCTAAAATATTCAGCTAGTTAGAAATTGATTCTGTGATGGAATTATTAATTCCCAATTAAAAGATTAGTTCTATGCTTGAAATCGATAGTGCGTCACCTGGATTCTAAAATCTTGAGCGTGTACATTGATAAATTACTACATAGAGACAAATGTTATGTTTATCAAGTCCTTTATAATGTGAGTGATTAAGTTGTAATGTGACCATTGATCTTAGTGACTTGATATTGATGAGGTAATGTTGAGGTGAAAGCTGATCTTGGAAAAAGGTTAGTCGGTAGATTGCAGGTATGCTTTATTGACAAGTGGTAACACGAAACCTAGGTAATTGGTCTCCTAATGACTATGCCCTAAATGACTTATCTTTAGTGTGTATTCTATGCACATGCATTAACCCTGGAACTACTACATCATCACTTGTTTTCTACACAATTTGTCTTTGAAAGTTTACAACATTTTCCACTGCATGTTATCCTTTTGTAACAAATCAGGAGTAATGTATAGAGTTTACAACATTTTATATCAACAAAGTGAAGGAATTAAATGACTGCGAACTTATAGATGTAGCAAGGTTAGATAACTTTGATCACAGTGATTGTGACAGCCTTTTACTAGTCAAAAAATCACTAAATTAATATGAAGCGCTTTTATCTTTTGGGCGATAATTAAGTGAAGACTTCTTTCAAGATCAATTCGATTTAAGTGTTAATGTGAGTAATAGAAGGTATGTGAACCAAGTAGTTAGCCTTGAGCTATATATTTTATTATTTTTATGGCTACATTTCAAATTTATGCCTTAATAATTGTAACAGATAGACAACACTAACCATTACGTTGTTCAATGGTTCAGTTAGCATAACTGTTTTACAACCGATATAACAAAACTATTTTCTAGGTATACTATAACTATACAGATTTGTGTACTTGATTTCAAATACGTCGGTTAATGTAACATACTTGATTATTCAAACTTAAGTAGGTGGAGTATAGTTTGAACTTACAACTTAATGAGTAAAAGTTAAACACCGTAATGATTACTACCGAGCCACCGACTGATTAAACTACTCTACTAAGCATAGATTCTTAAATATAACTTCAAATTACATTTTACTAAATATGAAACCTAGTGATACAATCCAGATACACAAAAATTATGGTAGGTTGGATGAGGTTCAACCATGAGAAACGCGTAGTGACTAAAAATCAATCATCATTCTTATTGACAAAAAGACAGAGAAAATACTATAGACAAAAATAACACAATTTAAAAACTCTCAATTTAATAAAATGAAAAATAAAACGTATTAATACAACAACATGAGATAAACAAAACAAAAAAAACAACTCAAGGTAAAGTAAATATGTATGTGTGTCTATAGAAAAGAACTTGTTCAAGTGTTTGCTTTGAAAAAACCCATATATATGTATGTATAATATGTGCCCATAGGTATTATGTAACAATGATAGTAATTAGAATAACAATACAAGCAATAACGATATACACAAATGAGCTTAAGTGACCAAAATTAAAACAACAGGAGGGAACGAGTTAGACAGAAATGAGAGCAAGTGGAATATTATATTAATGTATATGTATATATATGTGTACATACACATATATATACATTAGTACTCATTTAGAGTAACTACTAAACCATATTTATCACCTAATTAAAGATTCCTAACATTAAGATTTTTCTCTGTATTTACTTATATATAACTTGAGAAGATAAGCAACAGAAGGTGAGATAAGTGACCGGCGTTTTGTTGAAATTCAATAACCAAGGGTTTTTCATCAAAGTAGAAACAAAAAACGATAATAATGATAACGATGATAACGACGAGGTGGAGAAGAATGATAATCATAAATATGAAGTAAATGAACAACAGAATGTTGGTGGGTTATACTTTGAACTGTATGATTTAAATAAGCAATCAAAAAAATGTATTTGAACAATTACAATAAGTCACTACTATTGTAAGAAAGTTTCTGTAGGGAGCTCTTTATCAGTAAAAGGAAACGTTATAAGTATAAAATTACAAGCTAAAGAAGGCACTTAAACATGCATACATGTAGAATACAAATTAGATAAAGTAAAAGAGAGAGGATAGAGATAGAGTAAGGCACTTGATGGATATACATATAAGGAGATGGATGCAATTCATCAATGCGTATATGTATAGATGTATGATAAAGAGGTCACTTGGTGCGTGGCAATATTTCACAGAGTTAATAAATGCTTTTCATCTATCGATTATTGTTATTATTACTATTTATAGTCTATATCAACGTTCATTCCTAACAGTTTAAGAAACTTTTTAATGAAATGATCTAAAACAAATCTAGTATTTAGTTCTTCTAAAATGATTCAATCATCAATGTAGCTGATCTTGGACGTGAGGATAGATCCATAGCCATTTCATTTGTTTGTGAAGTTAAACTTCTATCTGTCTCAGAAAAATTGGTGATTTGTTTATGAGATGAATTCCATTGGATCGTTTCATCTGTTTGATGATGACATGTATCAGAAGTAATATGTGTCGATTCAATAGATTCTTGATTAGTAGTAATATTATTATGATTACTATTATTATTAGTACATTGTTCTACAGTTGAACAAATTCCATGAACAACTGCTTTCATACAAATGTCAATTTGAGCAGGTGTAAGTTCAGAAAAATTACATCCTAATGTAGGCATTGTAGACCATGCTGATGTGCTCCAATGTGTTGATGTTGTCGGTGAATCAAAACAGTCCATTGGATTATTATTATTATTATTCATTAAATTTACTAATGATTGGGTATCATTAAACGATTGAAAAGAATGTGATTTATTTGAGAAATTAATATTATTCGATGTTGGAATTAAGCTACGTAGATTTAGATTAGTTGTTTGTAATGTATTATACGCTTTAGATATTGTTTGATTCAAAAGTTGTGTTGTACATGTTTCTGGAATACGAAATGCACTTTGAAAATTAACAATATTAGTCATTTTCTTTGATGAATTCAATGGACTAGTAAGAATATTTGAATCAGTAGTAAGCGAGGTATTAAGATGTATATCCGTATTATTCGAAGTTTGTGTAGTAAAGGGATTTAACGACATATGTGAATGTATATCGCCATCTGTAGATGATGGTGTTGTTGTAACTGGACTAGTAGTAAATGAATGATTTGATGCATTTGTATTATTTTGTATTCTTGAATCTGTAATTGTGGATAAAACACATTTTGATTGATGCCGGTTAACAGCACTAACACATGTAAATTGTTTACCGCATATACGACATTGCATTTCTGTAGTACGTAAATGCATTTGTAAATGGATAATTTTCATGTGATAACGCATACTACTTTTAATTTCATAAATTTTTCCACAAAATTTGCATACATACAATTTTCTACCATTTATCTGACGTTCACATTCGTCTATAAGAGTATTCAATTTATCTGCGCTAGTTAAACGCCATCGTTTTGTATCCACTTGAAATTTGGTGGCTGTTGATGTAATGGGTGTTTGAGAATCATATAATTCTACCACAGAATTACTTTGGTCCGAAATATCTGGAGATAGTTGCCCATCGTCAAATTGCTTATCATTTGTAATTTTTCGGTTTGTTGAATTTTGCTTTCTTAAATGAATTTTTGAATTAATTTCGGCATTTATGTGCCTAATATCATTATCATCAATCATATCAGATGTTCTAGATATTTCACATTTATCAGTAATAGAGTAGTTTTCATCTATATCAAGTACACTAGATTCATCATTTGTAATTGGAGAAGAAAGACATTTGTTTGAATAGCTATGTGGACTGTGATTATCATTATCAGGACTAAGTTTTTGTGAAGATCCTGTTAAATTTACGTCACGATTTGAAGCAACACCGGAATCGCATAGGTTTTCATCTTCAATAACTACTTTCAATTGAGATTCATGTTGATCAGTTTCACAATCATCATTCTACGATAAAAAGAAATAGGATATTACATGCAGACTGAGTAGAGACGTTAAGACTAACAATTTTTTTATCCAAAAGTTTTTGTAATTTCAAAAACTAAAACGACTAAAATTATCCGAAAGCTTTTATTATCCACTAAATTACATTTGTTACTTGCTAACCGTCTAGTAGATTAGTGATACATACTAGAGTGTAGTGTTAATTTAAAATTTTATTCCAAGTGTCTATAGTGATCTGCAACTGTTTACCAAACAATATCAGTGAGAGACAGGTCGACATTCCAAATGAAATACGCAAATAGAGTGAGAATTACACATTAATATGCAGTACAGGCCAAATGAACAAAAATGGCCAGAGATGCTGGATGCGTCAAGCTAAATATGTAAGCTAAGACAACGAGATCAGATTGAGCATTGCAACACAAAGTTATATTAATATTATAAATTGAAGGTCTGAAGCTTATTATTAATTCTTATTTTATTCTGAAAAGCAATAGACCACTTCATATTTTAGAATGTGATTGAAATAATAGGATATCAAACGTGATTCAATGAGAAACAACGTTAAAAACAACAACGATTATGTTTTGAACGTTTAATTGTTGACTACCAGTTAGATTTTGACTTATTTACCAGGAACCACTAAGTATGAAGAATAGCAGTAATAACCGGTTTCTTAAATAAAAGTTAGTATATTGTTATGATGTGTAACTAAGTGGATGGAAGCAGAATGCATTAACCATGTCTTTTTTAAGCTAACAAAAAGAACTATATGCGTCAATACATTCGTTAGTTTGATAAATCAAAAATCCCATTAAACAATGCACCGATCTAAGGCATCATAGTTACGCCAGTAGAATACAGATACTTAAAATAGGGAAGAATTCTAAAATAAATGAAACACTAGTAGACGTATCACAACAAGAAAAGATTTGAAGTGATGAACAATGCATGCCAGTACGGTCGGTTTTAGCAGAATTACCAATCGCTAACTTGTAAGTCCCCTCCGTCTCCACCAAACCTAGTCACTAAAATGATACTTTTTATAGGTTAGAGGTATAAATTAGTAAACTAATGATTAACTGTTTCAGTAATTGGGGGTGTAAACACCAGCACGCGTCGGTAAGGACACATCTACAAATGAATATTAGAAACACTTGGTAAGCTCGCCATTAATAAACGTATTCTATAACCACAGAAGAACGAAGTCCGGCATAATAAAACGTTTGTACGTGTGTGTTATAAAAGCGCCACAAATGGCAGCAGTCACAGAACGCTTACACATATGCAAACCAGATTAAGGCAAGTATATGAATGAGAGAGATGAATTCTGCAAATACTTTTCCTTAAAAATAGGTCAGTTTGAACAGACGTCTTATGGACGTCAGAAAATGTTTGTATGTGAAGTGTCTAGTGCATAGAAGTGCAAAAACACGTATAACTACATTTTGGTTCTAACCTCAGGTGCCAATTAACTAAAGATCAAATGACATAAGGCCCCACTGATCAATCATAGAAACTAATCTCTAAAGCACACTTAAATGTCAAACTAATTGGGCAGAAGTACTTCATTAAATCCAAGGGTATTTTACCATTTTCAACCTCTGAACAGTAAGAAATCAACATATCTTAAATCACAAAAACAGATAGTCCCTAAATTGTATTTCCTGACTCCATTGAGTTGTGATGTTATTGGGTCAAATATAAAGTAGGTGAATTTTAACTTCAGGTGTCGCAGAATCTTAAACTTTAAGCTTCTACATACCAACTGAAGAATACAACTTCGTCCTAAACTTCCTACTATTGTTGGATAAGCGAACTGGGAAACAAAACAAATTTGTTAGCCTTAGCAGTATTAGACAAAAATAAACGTATCAACAGAAAGCTCAAATACTTTTGAACAGCAACATATTACAGTGAAGCTTATAAAAATGTGGGGTTAGAATAAAGTTATTTTGGCTGTCAAAATTTAATTAAATGATAAGTTATAGTAAGTTTAGTAATTCAAGTTCTGAAACCAAAAATATTAAACAGTACAGTTTAGAGCTTACAGTTTAACAATTAATTGGACTAGGATATAAAAATCGTGAGACCTGTCAAAGGTTTTTAGATGCACATGATATTAGTAACGAGTCACTAAACGAATGAGAGAGCAGATATCATTACGAAAGACATACGCGCGTAAGCACGTTACGGAAACCTTTTACAAGCTTATGCATCTGGCATTAAAAGGCTTGTCCAACAACAGTTATTTCAGTCTCTAGATTACGGTTACTTATCAACCAATGCCAAAGCCAATTACACAATATGATTCACTAAGCAACGGATACAAAATGAAGCGTTAAATGAAAATTAGGCAATAACAGACGTAGTAGTTTGGACAAATCGCTAATCTGTACTATAGTGAACTAAGAAGGATCTCTCAAGGAGATAAGTTATCGTATAAGATAAGTTAATTCATAGATTTCTAGACTGAGTAAGCGCTCCGGAAATAAAAGATGGAAATCAATTGTACGCAGCATATTGCAGTATTAGGATTTAAAACTGAGCTTAAAAATATCATCAAAAAACAAAGATGATTATACTCACTTCACTTGTAGATTGTGTTTTCATGGAGCAAAACCCCATTTGGGAGTCATCGTTCAGTATGCATTGTGTATAAGGTGGATACTTCCACGGCATTTGGGAGCTTGTAAACTCATCAGCTTCATTTTTAGAAGATGTGCACATACTAAGCATCACATCACTTATTTTTTCCATAAGATGAAAGGAAATCTGGAATGCTGACAGCAGTTCATTCGACGATAACCTGTTTGCTAATATTGATGCATTTTGGACCTACAAATTATTTATAATGTTGATCATCCACATCTTACCATCTTCGTGAACTTTTCCAGATACTCTGTACTTATTTCTTGCCTGTCATGAATCTTACACTCACTACCACTATTTGAGCTCTTCATAACTCCGAAAATACACGAAACTATTTGGCAAGTCAAGGTCACAATTGTATGTTTCGTTGAAGTAAACAAACAATTTCGACGTTCAAGTACGCTGACATTAAAACATTTACTAATCTAAGGCATCCGAAAAATATTAAATGAACCAAATAAGATAATGTTAAATGGCCGAAATTGTTAAAACAAACTTCAGTAGATAGTTAACCATATATATTGGTAATACAGATCAGTCATGTTATCGGCACTGAACTTATACTGGTATTCAAAAATTTGTGGGTTTCTAACGCAGCTGATCATAAGCATGTGATAATATGCATCCATATGTTTAACAACCGTGCATAGTGCTGTATCGTCACCAACATACAACTCCTGAGAAAGTGATATAACATTATCAGTTTCGCAACCTAATAGCGTATTCAAAAACTCACCCCTATTGTTTTGTAGCCTTGTTTACAGGAATATTTTAGTTATACACTTTATTCAGTGCTTATTATGGCTAAGTGCTATCAATAGTAAGTGCAGGATCATCTGATGCACCTTCTTAATAGTCTTTAGTGACTTCAATTATTATGCATATAATTCGTTCTGGCATTCCGAGCCTCCATTAACGGTTCAGTCACAACAAACTGGCCTAGCCAATTTAACGATTGCTTTTTCGTAAAATAGGACACGCAAACACTGGTTCTACAGTTTCCTTTGTAGAATATATATATATATACGTTAAAGTCGACTGGACCTTTATCCGTTGACTAGATCCTTTGAGTTAGAATACTGTTTCCACCAGCCTTCGTGTGATTACACACGATTTACTTATCCAGAACTGTTACAACTTGATTTTCCACGCAACTCTAGTGCCAGTGGAAACAATTTAATAGTCGTAACCCACATATTTGTACAAAAAATATCAGCAGCTTGCTGGATAACAAACAAAGTTAAGTAAAATAGAACCATCAGCGAATTACAAAGTAATTCTAGTAGTATTTTTCCCATATCAATAATACGGAATGGCCAATCATATCAAATATATTTGCTAACACGAATAGGGCACAAGATAATCGTCATCGTGGTTCGAACTTGCGCAAAATGATATTTTTGTGACCCTGAGCGGATAGATTCGTGGCAACAACTTCTCATTTACAACGTGTCAGACGCCTCATCCTCTAGTGGCCCCCAGGAATCTCCACAACACCCATATTTGTGAAGAAATATGGCTATTGATGGGTGGGTCTTCAGTTGTTACTAATCTTCTCACTGGATAATAGTTCCTCGGCCTGTTCATCACAAGAAATGACGATCTGTAAGCAGCGTTTTAAAATATAGTGCTTGGTTAACGATTTTTCAGTTGGGATGATTTAGAGCAAGCATCTGGAAACTTTCAGTCTGTAAGAAAAGTGGATTTAACTCAGTCGTAGATTACCAGCACTCACTATGTTCATTTGCAATGTCACCGAGCCTCGTTTTCGTCTTTTAAATACATGTACATTGTTTTTAAATGCACATTTGGTATTGAAAGAAAATTTCATGGAATTAGTCGGAGAAACAAACCGTAAGATGAACTATAACTATATGTTGCTGGCACATCTAAGGTGCAGTACATTTAGCGGTAAGCATTGTCTTTGTTACGATTTATTGAGTCGACAGTTAAAATTATGCTAAGATATTGTATACACAGTTCCAATGTAAGTGTCCCAATGGACTGCGTTATTCTGTTTCCAAAGCTGTCCAAACAATTGCTGCGAGAATGATAAACATACATGAATAGTAGTTGATTTTCTCAAGGTTTGGTGAAAGTTTGGCAATGAAGACTATACGAAAAGCAGTTCTGAGAAGATATGGAGTAAGTTTTCTTATTGTCTCATAACACAGTATATTTTTCTGTATTCTGCAGGTTCTTTAATTATCTCATTTACTGATGGTCTGTACTTGTATCTTCCAATATTAACGAATTGTCTATAATAAATAGTTCATACTAAATAATCGCCTTTTGTATTTCCATGTTTACAGCAGTTTGAAGTGGTATGTATTAAAGTTCATAGTGTACAGTAAACGGCATTCTGACTCATAAGATATTTGCCTACTGTAGTTTACGCACATTAGTGTATTTCTAGTAATAGGCTTAATGACCTATGCGGACAGCTCACTCGTATTGATCCTCAAACTTGATTCATACTGAATTAATAGGTGAGTGGTGTCATCTTAGGTACAAGTAACACCAATTGTTTATAATCAGCGTTATTGTTATTCTCAGTCAAAATGTTATTAATACAGTGAAGTGTGTCAACACTTCTTGTTTAACAAGTCACTCGAGTTATTTAACAAGTTGACTCTGTGATGTAAGGAAATCGTTCGCTACATGGATGCACAGATTATTACGTGTTAGGCAAGCTGATACTAAAAGAATCTAGCATAAAAGCGAAAATATATTCGAATGGGGTACTTTTTCCTAGTTAGTAGCCTATTAAGTAACAACTTTGGATGACAATCTAAAACGTAATTTTTCTAATGTGATATGCTAATATACACGGTTTCCAAAGAAAGGCTACATCGTAACGTAGTTATCGTAAATATTTTCATGTGTTCACTATGCGATTAACACTTACTTCCCCGCTTTGTATTCGTCGTAACAAGCTGCAATGAAAAAACCGTATTAAAATATATGCAAGCAAACATTCACCAAATATGTGGAATGAATCATGGAATTTTGATACGCTTTAGGTAATAAAAAGTAACATAATTACTTTCACTACCAATCAGTGCAGTTATGTTTCTAACTTCTGGAACCTCAAATAACTGCACTCGACTTTTGATAAGGATATGCCATCAAAGTTTAGGTGCAACTTGTTATGGCGCAAAAAATATTGGTCAGTTGAGTGAAGCACCTATTGGGTGTGCCTAGTCGATAAATGCACGTCTTCCCTATGCCCACTCAGTCCCAAGCCGGAGATAGAACAAAACGATAGACCAACCAAACAGAACCATATCATACTTCGAAACATCCTTTTATATATATATATATATATATATATATATATATATATATACAAAGCCAAACCATATTACTAACCAATTAGGAAACTAACATTAGTACGAAATAGGAGCAATAGTAAATGTGATCCGGAGTACATATACACAATTGATTAACCAAAGTTCACCAATAAGAAGTTATATATTAACAGTTAATGTGTCAAATGGGAGGATAAGGAAGAGGGGACCGAATGATAATAGAGATAAATTGTTCACTTTTAAATACAACCAAAAATACTGAAATAACCTATAGATAAATATCTCTCGAAGAGATTCAACCTTCTTTAGGTGCCCGGCATATTACAACTGAACTCCAATAAACTCTGAATATGTTGGCCGAAGGTCGATATATATCAGTAAACAGCTTCTGGATCTCAGTTGTTAATACATCGTAGGTTATTCAAACTTTGGTTTTAAATTGTTGAACATCCTTTGCACATCTTTATCACTCGTTAGTAACTCTACCAGGAACCCTATAAATCCTTCCAAGAATGATTGGGTATTGAGTGATAGCTTGACCTTGCATCAACACTTTTACTGCAACCTCACTCACACTTCTCTTATTAGTTTATGGTTAGCAGGAACTTCGTAACTTTAAACAACTTACTTGAGGCAAAATAAGGCCACCACAGCACAATCTGTGAATATAAATCAAAAAAGTAAATCGGAGTTATACAACTACTGCATGCAGAATATGAATATACTAGATCAATGGTTTACAGTTTGTTCACTACAAAGTAAAAACAACATAAAACATCAAAGAAAATTCGCAATCATTTCAACCAAACTCAGATTACCAAAATGGTCATAGATAACGTAATTACACTTCAGTTCTTTCTTAACGATAACATAATATAATCATCATCAGTTATAGAACTCATAGTGACATGTTTCAAAATAAGAAAACTCTATATACATAGTAATTCCAAAAGAAGTAAGCCCTATGATTCTGTGGAGGCTACGCATTTTAGTACAACCAGAAATCATGCAGAAAAGTTTAGCACTCACGTACAGTTAAAATATCCAAATTAGATAGTATGAATTTTAACAATGATTCCAATAATAACACGATAACTGATAACGACATAACGGAAACCCTAAGTTGACGAATAATCAGCCTCCACGAACAGTAATGAACCAAAGCAAAGGGATCAAATGATCAATGGCACCAATGGGCAACCAACATTGACAATGCATATATATATATCAGCTACATTCATATTGGAAATGCAACAAGATGAGCCACAAAGGTGTGATAAAAATGACTTTGTAGTCATCACAAGTTTATTATAGGACACATTATGATAAGTTACTGTGATGAGAAGAAAGCATGGTGAGATAGAGTGAATAATTATCTATAAAGTAATTATAAGAATAAATGCAGCACATGTTTACGGAGTAAATAATGGTACGCAAAACCACAGTAACGTTTAGTATGATAGCTGTTATATGCTACGAAAACTGGTTCAAGAATAAACTGACAGCCAGACCAAAAACTGTTTTATGCCACACAAGCCTGTTTGTGCCTTCACATGAAGGAACAGGTTAACATAGAGGCAAATAGAAGGGATGGTTGAAATTTTAATTGCCTAAGAAAATCACTGGATGCAAAATATTTATCTGCCTGTATTGAAATACGTGTCTGAATACGTACTTCTACAATTATAACGCTTTAACTTTGATTGAGATAAGGTGCAAAATTATACACTTAATACCCCCCCCCAAATATAGTAAAGGACTAAATTCGTTTAACAAATGACAACATTCACTAGTCTTGTCAGTTAATGTACATATCTACAAGAACGTGCTACTCGCGTTACAGTAGTACTCTTTTTGTAGCGTTTATGGTTGCCGTGAGGTTAGAGGACTGGATACCATAGTAGATTGTGTCATTGATGCATTAAGCATCGTTAGGATGTCATAATCGATGACGAATGATGGTTTTGTTCTGTGACTGTTGATGGTTACTGCTTTAACATGTACACTGACCATTATAACTTCGCCATTTCTGTTCCTAACATTATAGAGGTTTTCATGAGCCGGTTGTAGAGGTCATCCCGCCACTTTGCTTTCGACACATACAAGATTTTTAGAAACAAAAAAAGGATTCTAAAACGAAAGGAAATCTGTTTATTAGTGAAAATCGAATATACGTCAACCCTAAACTCATAGCTGAACTATTCAGTGAACACTTTAGTACCACATTAACGAGCGGAAATTATGAAGATGACTACGAGTCCACCGCAGCGCCATCATGTGAACTCACAAATGTAGTCTTCACTAGGCAAAACATTGATAAGGCCATAAATACGCTAAAGTACTCAAACACCGAAGGGCCTGATGGTATCCCAGCAAGCATGCTTAAAAGGGGTGACGAAAATCTCCATCTACTACTTCTTAAATTGTTTACGATATCACTCTCTACTGCATGCTACCCAACAATCTGGAAAACCACATACATTATCCCCAAACTCAAAAGTGGATCGGTTGCAAATGTAGAAAACTACCGACCAATTAACCTAACTTCTGTTATCTCTAGAGTGATGGAAAAAGTATTTAAGGTTGAAGTATCTCAGTACCTCCAGAAACATAATCTGATCTCTACCTCACAACACGGGTTCCTAAAAACTAGGTCATGTGATACGTGCCTATTAGACTATCTTAACGATATAACCACTCAACGCGATAGGGGAATGGTAGTATCGACCGTTTTCCTTGACTTCAAGAAAGCTTTTGATAAAGTCCCACATTATAAACTTCTCCATAAACTAAAGTCGTTCGGAATCAAAGACCCATTACACTCTTGGCTCAGTTCATTTATCACAGGAAGAAGCCAGGTAGTTAAATATAATGACCACCTTTCGTCACCCAAACTAATCACAAGTGGGGTTGTTCAGAGCAGTGTCCTAGGTCCTCTTCTCTTTCTTATGTATATAAATGATATATGTGAAGTCATACATTTTAGTAGACCATACCTGTATGCAGATGACCTGAAAATAGTGTACAGCTTTAAGCCTAGTGCATCTTATGAAGGCACATCCGATATCCAGAAAGATCTAGATAACCTATCGATTTGGAGCCAGAAATGGCAACTACCATTCAACCACAGTAAGTGTGGGATTATGCAAGTCGGAAAATATTATGTTCAACAAGAACTCTATTTGAATGAATGTAAAATTCAAACACTGAGCTCTATATGTGACTTGGGTATATGCTACAGCAAGAGCCTTAACTTTACTGAGCATGTATCGTCAATTATATCCAAATCGAGACGACGAATCGGCTTTATTCTTCGAAATTTTTGCACTATGGAAGCCAAGCTTGCAATATACAGGATGTGCGTACGTCCTACCCTAGAATCCTGCTCGCTTGTCTTCTTTAATATGAACTATACAGATACCATACGAATTGAAAATCTCCAGAGAACTTTCACCCGACGATTACTGGAGTATAACTGTAACAAAACTTATGTACAAAGATGTAAGTCACTTTCTCTAGAACCCCTAAGGAGACGCCGTCTAAAGACTAACCTAATTTATTTTCATAAAATAATTCACGGTTTATCTTTCTCAATCTTTTATCCCTCCTGGAAGACTGCTCTCAAATATAACCTAAGGAATCTGGTCCGAACACTGTATACCGAAAAATGTAAACACAAATCACGAAATAATTTTTTTATAACATTGTACAGTTTACTATGGAATAGGTTACCACTTTCTATCCGCTCCTGTGATAATTTACCCAAATTTAAGCGCATGATAAGCTTGTTTTTTAATACCACAGGAACCCAGCAACTTTTTCCTGAACTATCTAGAAATCCAGACATGATAAGTCACGGACCACCTCATATCTAGCATACGAGTTCACGGCTCATATCTCAAGCATATGTCATTAACCTTATGAAACCTTACCTTTCACAATGACCCGATCGGGTCAGATCGATCTGAACACTACTATTGTACACTTCCGAAATAGCCAACCAATCAAGGATAAAAATTTAAAACTTGCCAAATAAGCTTTATTATCCAAATATTTGCCAGTTCAAACAGTTATACTTTTCTGATTGCTTAAATAATCAGAAAAGTATAGCTGTCATAATACCGTTGCTCCGCTCTGTTGTTTGTCCTTTCTTCTTTCCTTTAAGAACTTGGAGATTGCTTTATATTACGTAAAAGGTTTGACGTCTACATTTTCTTTTTCAAAATGTAACTCTTCGTATTGGTGACAAGAACCCATCCTGTTATTCTCCCGCATCACAAGGTCGCCCCGAGGCCATGTTCGTAATGGACGCTAGATAAATGCTAGTTTAAAACAAAATTTATCATTCCAATATATCTGTACATCATTGTATAATAAGTCTGCATAACAGTTAAACCATTTTAACTATCTGATATGATATTGTTGATCTTACCTGTAAAAATGGCTTGCGCCTGATATTCAGGAAATAAATTATTATTATTATTATTATTATTATTATTATGTGTAGCTCGACACGAATGTTAAGGGACACATACTTCCCTTTGTTGTCGTCTGATTAACGATGCCTTTAGATCTCTTATTTGGTACCGAAGGCGCCATATGTAATTGGTTTGCTCACATGGAGCAGTAGTACACGAAATAACGAATTCTACCGGCAGTCGTAATGTAGCTCTATAAACTAACTATGCTAAACAATGCCTAATATACTGCTTTATAGAGGCTTGTACCCCAAACATGACCATACGGAGATTCGTCGTTCGGTTGCTGTCATCAACCGTGGCTGTAAGAACAGTTATAGGTTGACGAAGTAGGCGTCCTATCATTCCATTACAAACTGAATAATAAATATATATTTCGTCTCTACGAGAAGATAAGATAGCTGAATTTAACATGCTCTTTAACTGTTAAGAAGCTTTAATTGCTGACTCAGTCCTGTTCAAGGATCCGAAGTTCCATTCTAGAAGATTGGTGTACACAATAAGGTAGAAATCGCTTACAGAAGTTTATTAAGCTGAAAAATTATCTTTGTTCTTTGAATGTGCCAGGTAAAGAACCGTCTTTAATAGATTCCACGGGATAAAGATTATTAATGTATCCACTTAGTAACATGAGTTCAAAATGTAAACCGTTATAGTTTTCAAAGAAAGTATAATTACAACAACTAAACAATGCTTCAACAACGGTCTGGTGTTTACGTACAGTAAACAATTAATTAGATGTTTGTCACTGCATAAAAATAGAACATACAAACACCGATGTTGCGAGTCAACTTATATTTTCACTTTTTTTCTTTTATCAAATTCTCTTACACAGTGCTCTATACACCTCACCATTACAGAACATAACTTCAATCTAGCTGCAAACCTAATGTTGAACGCTCTAATTTTTTGAACAGTGTTGTTATGGCATATCAAATCTCTCATGGCTTTTTAACAATGCCTCTAATACAATTAAGACTCACAGAAAGCGTAATAAATAACCGCATAAAACAGTTTTAAGGCCAAAGCTGAATTGTGCACGATATGTATGACATTAAAAATGCTTGTGAGATATAACTGGATATTCGATATAACCCCCCGAAGATACTTGTGTATGCCTTGTCCCTAAAGATTATAAGAGTATTTAGACTGTGTCATACATCATAACCTCGAAGTCACCATGGGTTCCACTTATTAATGTAAGCTTCAAGGATTTCCTGATAGTAATAAGGTCTTGACAAAGCGGCCAACAGCCTGTAATATATTTGGGAAGTGTTTAAATGCAATGTGCAGTAAAAGCCCTCCCTGGTCCATCGTTTTCTTCATATTAATAAGTGACCTCGTAAAAAGTTTCACTTCCACGCTTCTGCTTTCAGCGAAAAAAAATGAAAATGTCATCACATGTGAAGTGAACTAAAAACATAAGATATCTACTTTAGAGTGGATAAGAGCCGATGATCTGGCTTCAGCTTACAGATTTAGATAGCAATATATCTTTCGAATTTATGAGACTCAATAGACAGATTATGTCACCTACTGTTGTTGTTATATTAGGTGATTCAGAATGAGTAACTAAATTTCCGAATTGTTTATTGGAAGACTAGTTTATTTATTTTGAGTACACATGGACCGATTATGTTCTATTATTGTCATATTCCAACCGCCCAAATCTCCCACTAGATTCATATACAATTATCATATCACTTGTTATTTAGGGACAGTAATCAATTAACAAAGTATCTGTACTCTCGACTTCTAGTCAGCATTGTCTTTATTTAGTGCAAATGTTATTTTTTACTGGTGCTGTCAGTGGCCGGGTTTTATGTGTGTATAAATGGATAACTGAAATGGAACTTGATTGTCTCATGGTGTGTTCAGTCGTCTTGTTTCTTTCATTCTGGCTTTGGGGTCTAGTAGACACAGAGCAGACGTGTGGACGTGCCGATTGGTTTTACCGAGACGACTATTTTTGATACATTGAAATTGGCGACGTATTTTTCAAGACAGAAATAGTCTCTTCAATAAGTCAACAGTTTATGTCTGTCATTAATGAAAGAACTGCGTTTGCTCTCTACAACCAAAAGCAACGCCATTAGGCTTCTTCATAATTGTGATACAGTAATTAGCATGTGCCAAGTGACTGAAAACTTGCAGCAGAACACTAAATAAATGAATAGAGCACAATGATGCTCCTCGCCATAGTCCTTTGATATCAAGTTCTCTCTAAATTACTCCAATTTCCTTATATATTAGACCTCGCTTGGTATTTGTTCTATTGCTTCACACTGTGAATCTTCTTGAGTTATTTCACCACAACCTTCAAATCAACTTTAAACAAGCAAACAACTACCTGCGAGGTGACAGTAGATGATACTAATAACTTATCTGACTTCAGACCTGTTATGTCGGGCGATTAAAGAAGAGTAAGGAACTCTCAAAACTGTATTTTGGAGGACTATTTCGATTATTTTGGTTGTGAGTAGTGCGAACATTTCAATTTTATGATTGTTAAGTTCTGCTGATCCTATTCTTCTGTTTAGCATATTTACTCTTAGTATGTTATTTCTTACTGCAAACTGCAGTTAATCGGTTGTGTACAAGTTGTCCCTAATCACTACTACTATCCTCTTTGTTCTGTATTAATGTTAGATTCCTAAGTGGTTTGTTGTGCTGTCTGATTTTATGTATATGTAAAGGAATGTGTGAAATATAATATGACTTTGTCCAATTGGTCTATCGTTTTGCACTCTTCTCTCTCCGTCTTGGGACTGAGTGAACATAGAGCAGACGCGCATTTATTGACTAGACATACCCAATTGGCGTTCGATAAAACAATCATTTTTTCTTGCGTCGTGGCAAGGACCATCTCCGACTACATCTGCTTAGTAGCACTAATTTAAGTTGACATAGGTTAGAAAATAAAAACATGTGAAGCTAAAAACTAGAAAAGGGAAAACTAGTCATGCTTTTGCTGCAAATATCATTGGATTTGTAGTTAAACTAAACACTAGGTTTGATTACACTTTAAAGTCAAATATAAGGCGGTGAAGAAAAGGATGGATAACAAAGTTCCGACAAAGCAGTCTTGAACCTCTTGGATGATTCAACGAGAGCAAATACAGGCAACTGCAAAAACGGAGTGATCAGAACATCTTTCCCTTTTCTTTCTGTTCGTGCAACTTCCCTGTACTAAAACGCTTGTAACTATGTTAACATTTTAATATCTGAATCACTTGATTCTTGGGTGCTTAGCCAGATTACTGTGAGCCTGAATTGACTACTGAGATAGTGCTGGAGTTATCTGTTATCTATGACGCCTCTTGAATAAGTGTTTTATAAGTGTAATCGATAGTCTCATACTTGTAAACGACAGGTTAAAGACCATGAATGCTAACGCTAGAGGGATAACAGCAAGACTGGGATAGCCGATGAATATAAACATAAGTCAAAAAAGTACCAATAAGATTCAAACTAATGAACTGTGAGTATATTGAGCCAGCACTAACTGATCGGAAGAGTGAATGATGGATGACAACACACTAGGGAAGTAGAGAATCAGTTTAAAAGTAAAAATAGCCACATTTATGAATCACACTATAGGTCAATTTTTAATCGAAAATATAAAACACGACTATAGCTAAACTAGATCAGTCGTATACAAAAATTGTGATAATTTGTTTAAGGTAAAATTACGGTGATAAGATGACTGGAAGAGACATGACAACATTGTAATTTAAAAAATGCAAATGTCTTCGTCACAAGAAGTTTACTGAATACGGCCTAACATTGCAGGTTCTGATATCAGAAAGTGTATACTATGGGGATTATCCACAACTAGAAGCTATTTAGAATTGCCGCGTTGATAATAATTAGTCTGTAGTTGAAAAAACGAGCTATGAGTTAGATGGAAGATTAACAGACGTCTTGATTCATTTATATTTAAGATATGTCAGGTGATGATTTTGATATTCCAGGCACCTAATGAAGAATTATGCTTTAGAACATTATTTCAATTATTATAACTGTGGACGATGTAAACTTTTCATTTGTATGACTGTTACGTTCCCCTTACCCGGTCTTCTCGTTTAGTATATTTACTCTTAGTATATTGTGTATTACTATGAACTACAGTTGCTTAGTTGTATACAAGCTGTCCCCATTAACTGCCACTATTTCCTTTGTTCTGTATCAGTGTTAGATTCGTGATTGGTTTACTGTGTGGTCAGATTTTGTGTTTATATAAAGGTATTATTGAAATACAATACGTTTCCGGTTCCCGATTCTGGTTCTTCTATTTTCGGCCTGGGGGGGGGGTTGAGTGGGCATAGGGCGGTCACGCATTATCAAATAGGGACCCTTCATTTGCGTCCGTTACAGCCAACCAAATTTCCGTTGCGCCATATCAGTCGGCGACATAACAGATTTGTTGGCTTATTATTGTTCATATTTGCTTAAGTACAAAAGAGATTGCGAAAATCATTCAAAGTTCTGTATGAATAGACGACTACTTGCGATAATTCTTGGTTTGTCAAATGTGAATATTATGTCTAAAGGTGTACAAAAGTAAGTACTCAAAATGTTGGTCACATAGTTCTTCTGAAAACCCATTAGACGTGATATTCTGAGTGAATCATCATAATCCGAGTCAAGTGAGTGAAAAAAGTTACTTCTGATAGTTGCAAATGTAACCAGTCCATCGCATGTTTATCAATAATTTAGCCGAAGAATGGATCGGAGACTACCTCAATTTATTTAAATACATCTGCTCTAAAGTAAGTATTCTCCGAACCACTTCTCTAGGACTAAAACAGCCAACTTTCAGAGCTTTCGTACTTAATAATCATTCAAACCAATATATGATGCTGCCATATACATAAAACTACTCTAGACGAGCGTCTATAAACAAATCAACTTTCTAAAACTAATGCAAAAAGTTATGATAGAGGCTGAGCCCTTAGAACCGGTTTCAGAACGGAGTTTGCATTCGCAGACATATTATGTGGTCTAAGGAGAGAAAAAAAGATGCCGTAAAATGCGATAATTTAAAATGTGATTGATTCTGACTCCAGAATTTGAATTATAGTCAGCCTACATAAACACCGGAAGACAAATTTAAGAGAAATTATTTTATGGTGATCTGGGATAGATTGATAACGTCAGGGACGATGAGGTGGAAAGAACGGGTATGAGCACATGACATCACATATTGTCACAAATCTGGTTGACTGAAGAGTCATGCATCGTTTTAGGTATGCATGATTTGAAAGTTGCTTTTCAAACCCAATGTGGATAATATTTGAAAACATTAAACTCGCCGCAGTCTGGAAAGCGTTTATTACACGTCAAAGTGGGTTCGTTCCAATTAGAAATAATTTCTTTTTTAGTGCGTATAGCAGAGTACCCTGGATTAAGAACGGTGGGAATCCTGAGTACCTGTAGTCCCAAAAAGCATTCTAGTCTTGTGTGATTGGACATTTCGTAGAGTAAAGCTAAGCTGGTTCTCGACTCTAAAAATGATAGTATTGATAGTATTTAACGTAATCTGTTTAACTACATTTGTCCAAAACGAGGTAAAGAAATCAAAGTAGACTCAAGTCTGAAGATCATAAAAGTTGACGAATGCATCTCCTTTGTTTCGTCATGTACTACTTCCACATGTGCTAAAAATTTAAGAAAACCTTGCAGCTGCTTATTACCATTAATCTGTGTGCAGATCCTCAGAATCACCGAATGTTTTCACTACATCATCCTTGGAGATATTATTTAGGAAATTAAGGACTGATTACTAAAACTAGTAGAGCACTTGTAGATGCTTGGATCTTGGAGGCCAAATAATCGGCTGTAGACTAGGAAAGCTTATAACATATGTTTTTTCATTGAATGGTCTAACTGAAAAGTACTTTTAACGTTTAGCTTGCCGAATCATCAGCACAGGGATTCGCGCTTTTCTACATCTAAGAACCACATCAAATCATCATCGCCAATCGGTTTATTAACTAGTTTGATATAGCAATAAGAAACCAATTGCATGTGATGCACACAACTAGTGATTTAGAGAGATTCGTATTGAGTCTATTATCATGTTACACGAATGTAGACAGAGTAAGCCGAACCTCCAGTGTTAAGAGAACTACTTAGACTTATTGATTTCTACAAATTCATGTAATGAAAGGTTTTTAAATGAAGAAGACCGAACCAAGCTGTAAATAATAATACAAGTATTGGAAGAACGCTGGTTTAATAATTATTGGTTAGTCGTCTATGTGCTTTCTGTTTAGTGAAGCCTCGACAGGACAAAAAATATGAAATCAAAATTGATTCAGTGAAATACACTGTTTCCACATGAATAATTAGATATATGCGTGGAATGCGATAATCAATTTGACTGTACCGTAAATGCATAACTTGCCAGTCACAATCCAAATCATAAATAAACAAGACATTGAGATAAACAAACTAATGACATACAACAACGAAAATAAGACAATCGGGACGAAACTTGTAAACAGGTAAGGATCAAAACACCGAACCTATGATTAGAGTGCTTTAGAGATTTATGGAATTGCATTTTACATCACGAATCGATCTTAGTTAGATTACCATTAGAACTCAGGAAGTACTAGGCGAGCATTTCATTTTGGCATATAGGACTACTTACCAATGCGCACCCATGTTTCCATAAGGAATAGAAACCAAAGCCTTCAACACGTGAACCAAAGATAGGGAGTGAAGTAGTTGAGCACGTCGACCACTTTGCTTATCTTGGAAGTCTGATTAGCGGAAGTAGCTTGGTCCCTGACGAAATCTTGGTACGAATTCAAAAAGCTCGTTTGGTTTTTTCAACTTACGTCAACTATGGCGTAGACGAGATATTTGTCCCTCAACAAAAAGAAGAATGTACTGAGCAACAGTTCGCTCTGTCTTACTGTATGAATATGAGACGTGACCAGTGAGGGTAGACAGCACTCGAAACTTATTAGTTTTGACCATGGATGTCTTCAAAACATCGCTCGCATTAGCTAGGATCACCGAGTAAGTAACAACGAGGTTTGACGACGGGTGTTAGTCAAAAGTGGTTAGTCGACGAGGTTGTGAATTTTCACCGACTGAGGTGGGTAGAATATGTGTTACGTATGACCAACCACCGTCTGCGTCGATGCGCGACACTGGCTGACACAGAAGTAGGGTGGAAGAGAGTTAGAGGCAGCCAGACCAAAACATGGCATCAGCATATGAAGGCATTAACTGTCTGGATGGGGTCCTCGCGAATACCGTAACCAGTGGCTGAAAACGCTGGGTGACATGTCTTAGAATCGGTCACAGTGGCGCAAATGAATCCGCCTATTGCCCTTCCTTAAATCATGAGCTTATAATTATTTCATAACTTTCCACTCTTCATCCTTTTTCTTTCTGAACCATACTATATATGTTCACTCTTCTTTGTTCTTCTTATTATTATTGAAGTGACTTATACTTCTACTAATGTGATGTTAACCATGATGCGCTTTAGAAGTATGGCAACTTGAACCGATGAACACATGTGCCAGGTTCTATGTTGGTCATACACATATCGATACTTTCAATGTGTTTGAAAATTAGACCACTTAATATTCGACGGCATACATTTGTAATACCAGTCGAGTATGACATTGCCTAAGAAGTATTGTATTAAAATCATAAAGTAGGTAAGTAACTAAACACCACTTGCGAATATCCTTTTAATTAATGCATAAGCCCAGAGATCATTACTTTATTCAACGGTTTATCTTAACAGTAGGATAAATTAACTACGTGATATCCAATTATTGTAATTCATATGCCGGGCACCTAATGAAGATTGGCTATCTTCGGGAACTATGATTTATAACATTATTTCATTTATTATAACTGTGGACAGTGTTAACATTTTATTTCTATGACTGTTACGTTCCCCTTGCCCGGTTCTCTCACTTAGTGTATTGATTCTTTGTGTATTGTTTATTATTACGAACTACGTCTACCTAATTGTGTACAAGTTCTCCCCATTCACTACCACTATTTCTTTTGTTCTGTATCAATGTTAGATTTCCGATTGGCTTACTGTGTGGTCTGGTTTTATGTATATATAAATGCATGATTAAAATATAATAGGACCTTGGACCTTGGTCTGGTTCTCACTCTCTCAGTCTTCCTGTTCTCAATTCTGGTTGTCCTATTGTCGGCCTAGTGGGGGGGGCTTAGGTCAATCGCATATTCTTAACTAGGCACGCATCGTATTGGTGTACGCATCAACCAACCAACTTCATCATCATCCTCGTTCTTCTTTTTATCACGTCACAACAGTAATATAATTAGTTAAGCAACTAAACCACATTGGTATATTGACTATCCCATTTATGCAGATTGGATTAGTTGACAAAAGATTTGTGCTGTCCAATCCGTAAGATTTAGAGTATTTATATAATACATTTTGAAGAATTCCTCATCGTTTACACTAAGCGTAAAAACGCATTGAGATTGTCACATTAGTTCTATTAAGTGAATTAGATACCAGCACTTTAGATAGTGTAAAACGTCCACAAATAATGAAGACATCTATTAGTATTAAGAAGCAGGTAACTGCTTCATATAAAAAAATAATGGGTGAACTTCATTGGTCACATTCTCTCACTAGCAATTCAGATATTACTTCTCAAAGTGGATCACTACTAAAGGCATAATAAATATTATTGATAATTCAATCTCTAATGATGAGACATTGGATATGCATTACTATATGGAGTAGCATACTAAGATGAAATAACTATCCATTACTGATCTAACTACAATCAGTCTATAAATGTGAATAATACAAAAACACTTATTTTTCTCTTTCATAAATAATTAATTATATGTACAACTAATGATCATAATCATTTTTATAATAATATGAATACAAATGTAGGGTAAAGATACCCAATGACTGAATACAATCAATTACTTTTAGATAAAGAGTCATTGAAAGTCAATTGTTACTATTCTCTTATTGTTTCTTTTCTTTATTGAAAAAAAGCAAAACAATAAAAAAAAATAAAATAAAAGTGAAAAATTGCACTACTTTTTTGAAACTCGAAACAACAATAATGAAACAACAATAATTAATTTTATAAATGATAGAAAGTGTAAAATACGATTTTATGAAGATAAGTTATATTTTTGGTTGTGTACTCGTTACAGATTAATTTCAATTGAACACCATTCAATGTCAGAGTGTCTTAGAATGGAACTCCTTAGTAATAGTGCACATTCACTAGCTTCACGCACTCCCCCACCCCCACTAGTACTAGGGATAGAGTGCACAATTTTAAGGTCTTGAAATGAATGCTTAACCATTAGTATGATAGAATGAATGATTGAAATGATAATTTGAACACATTGAACGTCAGCTCAGTAATCTTCATGAATGTCTTAGATTCAATCTGTAGTATGGTTGTGAGAATGCATTGACACTAAGAGGTCTTATATATCCTTGGATTCTCAGGTCTATAATAGTGCCGAATTGAGATTAATCAACAAAGATAATTATTCACATTTTAGTAAGAAAATGTATTAAAGTAAGGAAAGTTAAAAGAATTAACCAAAATATATTATTCGGATATAATAATAATAATAATAATAATAATAAAGAATATGATATCTAAGTATCATCCTTATTTAATATTCCATTTCATTTGGATGACTAAAATGCCATACAATAATTCATTTTATATTAAATGTACAATAGAGTTATCTAAACATAAAACAATAAAAATGACAAATAAACAATCATATTAGGCAATTGTATATAATTTAAAAGAATATCAACTGCTTTTTAATGTTACATTTTAGTTACATATTGTTACAATAGACAAATAAAGTACAACGAATAAACTTGACTAAACTAGATTAGATTATTTCAATATTTTCTTTAATATACATTCTTACTTAAATGATTAAATGTTGTTTAATAGGTGTAGACTACTTGGTTTGAGTCCGTATGATAATCGTAACAAATAGTTAGAAACTTTGAGTGATATTCGAAATGGTACAGTTGCATCCACTCCTTGTCTTCCTCCAAAATTCTAAGCTTCTGAATTCATCATTATTTTCTGTTTACTAAATTAGATTTAATCTCTAATCCTTTCATTAATACTAACTCTGTTACCACCTCCACTACTCTGGGATTTGATCCAACAATTTCATCTTTATCTGTAAATTGGAGCATGACAACTTGAACTAATGTACGCACGTACCAAGTTCTACGTTGTAACTAACTAACTGGTTGACTACTATATCACTTTCCATTAATGAAGTAGGACAAATTATTTTAGTACTTGCTACCACAATTTCCTATGATCAATAACTTTTGTTATATCGAGCGATTTGAGAAGAACAACTAACTACCAAAATTCTTTTTAAGGAGTTTATTTCATTTATTTTGAGTGTGCATAAACTGAACATTTTATTTCGGTTTCTGTCATGTTTCAATCACCATAGCCTCTCATTAGACTTATGGACTGTTATATCACTTCCATTCAGGAATTACAATTAATTAACTATGCATCTATTTCCTTCGCTTCCAGTCACTATTGTCCCTGTTTTGTATGAATGTTATTTCCTAATTGATCCAGTGTGTAATCAGGTTCTGAATGTTTATAAGTGAATGCATTAAATATAATAATAACTCGATCATCGTGGTTGTTAACTCAATTATCATATGTTGTTCAGTTTAGCTTAGGGACTAACAGTCGCACGGTAGACGTTCAGGCACAGAACAAGCAGTTTTTGCGTCTAGTTATTGTTTCAGTTCAAAGCAAGGTCGTTGTTCTACATGTAATGTGATTAGCTGTAGTTCAAGTCATATCACCTTTGGTTTGCATCGACGTTGTTATTCCAATTATACTGTTGTGTGATCAGAGCACGTATGTATTTCCTCGTTTAGGTGACGTGTGAAATGAAACACTCTGATTCTACAGAATTTAGTCTGTCGGATCCAAGTATTCCTCTCTTCCGGTTAGGATAGGTAATATATGAAGAAGACCAACATGGAGCTTAAATATACAGAGTCATTATTTGAAAGTTGTTAAGTCACTAGGTCATCTATAAAGGGTGCGTATCATTATTAAGGAAAACACATTAATAGTAGTTGCCTGACTGAAAGACATAATACGCATCATTCTCACAAATGTTATGTTATGAATAAAAAATATTTTTTAAAGGAGGATACTTCAGGACGACTCTACAGTACGCATGTTTGTTGGAAAATGAATTATTTTACAAAACTTCAACCTAAACCAGCCAAGAATCAAATGAAGAGTTAAAAACTCGCACCCTCGATGAACATCCTTCGCTTCCAGTCACTATTGTCCCTGTTTTGTATGAATGTTATTTCCTAATTGATCCAGTGTGTAATCAGGTTCTGAATGTTTATAAGTGAATGCATTAAATATAATAATAACTCGATCATCGTGGTTGTTAACTCAATTATCATATGTTGTTCAGTTTAGCTTAGGGACTAACAGTCGCACGGTAGACGTTCAGGCACAGAACAAGCAGTTTTTGCGTCTAGTTATTGTTTCAGTTCAAAGCAAGGTCGTTGTTCTACATGTAATGTGATTAGCTGTAGTTCAAGTCATATCACCTTTGGTTTGCATCGACGTTGTTATTCCAATTATACTGTTGTGTGATCAGAGCACGTATGTATTTCCTCGTTTAGGTGACGTGTGAAATGAAACACTCTGATTCTACAGAATTTAGTCTGTCGGATCCAAGTATTCCTCTCTTCCGGTTAGGATAGGTAATATATGAAGAAGACCAACATGGAGCTTAAATATACAGAGTCATTATTTGAAAGTTGTTAAGTCACTAGGTCATCTATAAAGGGTGCGTATCATTATTAAGGAAAACACATTAATAGTAGTTGCCTGACTGAAAGACATAATACGCATCATTCTCACAAATGTTATGTTATGAATAAAAAATATTTTTTAAAGGAGGATACTTCAGGACGACTCTACAGTACGCATGTTTGTTGGAAAATGAATTATTTTACAAAACTTCAACCTAAACCAGCCAAGAATCAAATGAAGAGTTAAAAACTCGCACCCTCGATGAACGCATTGAACATTTATAAATACATAAGTATTTCACCAAGAAAAATCCATTGGACTTCATGTTTTATGAATAGCTTAGAGTTGAATGAAGAGTTGTTGGGAAGAGGTACAATACAGGTTCTGTTGAGAAGTATTTGCTTTGCGTTTATTCATTATGTTAGGTTTACTATTGTATTGATATTTTGATTTACGCAGTAAGAACCAGATTACAACAACCAAATGTAACAAATAAAGTCGAAACAAGAACCATCGGTTCTCACAGAGACCACAAACTAGATATAACTAGTGTTATCTTCAAAATAAGCATACATATACAGATATATAATTACCTCTGTATGCAAAATATTTAAGTGAATTGATTTTGTTTAACAAGAGATCTGTTTAAGGGTTCAGGTCTTGGACCGACATTGAAACGATTCGTGGTATAGGTAGTATACCTTCGACGAATGAAATATCCTGTTCGTTTATTTGCAGTATTCGAAGTCACATCCATTGTCTTTGATTGGTGAATATCTAAAGATGATTTAGTAATTAAATCATTCATTGAACGAGATGGTCGTGAATTTGTACTCTGTGAATTTGAACAATCTCTGAAAATATGAGCAGATTAAGATGAAGAAAAATGAACAATGAAATGTATCAATTTAAAGTAAAGATTCATTTAATTTTATTTAAGTGGCTTGATAGAAGTACATAAGCTATATTTTGATTTAAGTTAGACTTCCGAGTTTGGCAGGAACTTCTAAATCTAGTTTTTGTATCAGTCGGCACCCATTAGCAACGTGTGGGGAATGATGCTTTCCGGTTAAATTCTAGCTGTAATCACTCCTAGTATCCCAGTCAAGGACATTGCAACGTAAAATAAGTGACATTAAAAGTTGATTAATGCTAAAATAAATTGAATTTATTTGTGAAGGTTTATATTTCATCGTTACTGATATTAAAGACCGTAATAGATCAGTTAAAATTAGCATATATACATCGCGAATGGATTGGATCGGTATCAACAATCAGTTTTATTAAATTAGTATTATGGCTATCACTTGAACTCTTGACCCATATTTCATTTCATTTGGAACTTGTAGGTTATATATCTTAGTGTAAATATCAACACTAGGACTTAAAAGGTTGATGATGAGGACTGATGAGTCCTGAATGCGATTTTACTTGTCAAAGACAATCCGACTTTCATCATACTTGTGAAGTAACGATGGGCTGAGGCACATATAACAACAAAGATTTTCCAAATTTGGGCACTAACGACAACGAAGAGAAGTTATAAACACATTTTAACTGTATTATATAAACTTAATAAAAAATCTCGACAAATTCGAAACATGTTTTGCTAGGAAACGGCACAAACACTTCTCCGCTAAGGTAAGAGATAAATAAAATATATTGTGAATATGATAATCATTTAGTTACGTTGTTTGCAAAGAGAAAGGCTACATACAACGGCGAAGCTTATTGTTGTTAACTGGTTTGCAACAACCAGAATCACAGACATAACAGCACATCATTAAAGTATCTAGAAGACAGTACAGCAAAGACAAGTATAATCGCTCACTTGATGAGTATAAAGAAGTGAGTATGTGTCAATACAAATAAAATAGTAAGCAGGAGGAGGTGATATTGAAACCGTGGTAAAATAAAAGACTGGGAATATTGCTTCTGAATTGATAAAGTGACAAAGTGTTTTATATAACTTTCGTAAGGACAAGGTTCATTGGACATTAAACTAACCCATACGAACTTATTTTGATTTGCTCCAATGTATTATTTAATCTTGTGTTAATTCAATTCGGCTATTCATTTCTCCGAAGAAGCGACTTGCACTGAGCCGCGAAAAGTCGGAAACTTCAATTTATACTGATTGGAATATTACAAATATGTATATCACTCATCTTTATAAACAACGTATCCAATGCTCAATGTATTCTAAATTATAAAATTTAACCTTGGCAATGATATATATAACCTATACAGGTATTTAACAAATGAATTTCCTCGCAAGTTTTCAGAAACCATTTAATTTCTATACGTTATTAGCAATGTAACAACAGAGCGAGAACTCTGTAAATACGACTGAAATCTAACTACAAAGTGGTACTCTAATCAACACTGCAAAATTATGCGATGGTACAGATTGCGTCAGTCTTATATGAGCCTATCTTCTATTGTTTAATCCATTATACTACTTATAATGAACTTCGGTAACTTAAAATTTCGCCACTCATTTTATCGCGAAGGAGGTTATTTCATTTCTTCAAGTAATGTGTAGTGCTAATATGTACTAGCTATTAATTATATACATTACTCACAGTTATTTGCGTTCATATTCATCATTTACATTCCAGACACTGTTGTGATCTTAGGCACAATCTCTTGCTATCGCTTGTTTAATATTACTTCATATGAATTCTTATTACTTTGTTGTTGCAGTACGTAACTTCTCTTAAATAGTTGTTGGTGTGTCCAATTGGTCTATAAAATGGGTGGCTTGTAGTTAAAACTACTATTTAGTAATATCTAATGTAGAATTGATTACATTAGAAAAACTTCTTTATTCTGATACAGGATCTATAAATCTATTGGCTATTGAGTTAAAATACTAGACAAGGATTTTATAGCTTCTTTTACTGAAGAATCTTCAAAGTAGAATGAGATTTCAAATATAGGTCACAAAAGATTTGGCATTTAGAAGTCGGCTACAGATTTACAATCACTGTATGGTTTTCAAGAATTCTGATACCGTAAATTACCAAGCCGTTAACCAAAAGTCATATGTTTTACTCCAAGTACGTATACATGTACAAAAAATTATTTATAGATTATTTATACAAAAATTATCCAAAGAGGATTGGCCCTATCTACAAGCTTAGAAATGCTCAATCGACATATAACTTCAGTATTCCAGCTGTTATTAGAAGTTTAAAGTTGATTCCAATTGTAGAATATAACGTTCAGTGTTTACCATAGTTTTTACAACTTTTCAAAGAGATTTCAAGGGGGATCCTAACAAGGAACTTAAAGGTCTTAACAAAAACACTCGTTAAATAAAAATAAGGGTACGAAAATATTTTTGAGAGTTTTGGAATCTAACTAACCTGTAAGTTTTGGCTTTAATTGTTAAAAAAGGCCCATGAAATGCATCACGATTAATGTTATTATTATTATTATTATTATTTACAGGCAATACATATGCCGTTGGTACAAATGTCTTCGGTGGTTTACTGCCACTAATCAGAGTTGGAACAGTGGATATTTGTGAGATTTTATTTGAAGTAGTGTTAGGTGATGAGCAAGATGTTGTGGAAACGTTATGATGATGTTGGTAGTGACTTGAATGTTTGCTTGAAGGATGGTAAGAACTGACTGATGACGATGTCTACAAAAAGGCAAGACATTTATCAAGAAAATTATAGGTCCATTGTTGCGTTATTTTAACAGTGTTCGGTAACTTTTCTTTTCATGTTAGTAAATTGTAAATCTTAAAATAAAGTGGAAAGGCTTTCTATCAAAGCAAAGTGGTACTGGATAATCATACACACATACACACTCCTGATAATTACTTGAAAAATAAAGCGCACGGACTTCGAGATCCACCAAGGTCACCAACAGCTTGTTACTACAATATTTATCTAGAATTCAGTGATCTATATATGTACCTGCAACCTTGTCAGAGATGGAACCCATTACCTTAAGATCAACGCAGCAACTACAGTATTGTCACTAGTCGAATTATTACCATTTTCTTAGGTATATCTAGACGATATAAGTGGATTCATTTTCTAATCAACTGATCAAAACTATCTACTAAGAATTTAAAAATTTACTTTAAAATAAGTCCCTATTAAGTATAATATTACACTAAGACAAACAGTTTCCCAATACCACATGATTTAACCTACTTAAGATCAGTCTGTGAGAAATATAATCTACAACACTGATAACAATCTAAAATAATGTGAATTTGATATCACGAATCAACCTTGGTTAGGCAACTAATGAGGACTAGCATTGGGGTACTGGACAGCCGCTTCATCCTAGTATGGGATACCACAACAGCGCGCACTCTTATCGCAGTCGAGGATCGAGTCAAAGACCAGCAGGTAAGCGGTTAACGCTTAACCATTAAGTAAGCATCTAATAATTAACATTTTTAGCTTTATAATATATTGCGCGACCTCATTCATTGTTATTAGTGGACAACTATCACAAATCAACATAGTTGATCTCGACTTTTCAATGAATCTTCAGAATTATCTCTTAAAATTACTCACTAGTTTGTTCATACTAAGTAGGTTCACGTGCTATGGAGATCCTCAGAGGGGACATATAAATGAGTACAGCTGATTAGTTTGTGATAATAAATTTAAACTCTATAATTTCCAAAACATTAAAATCTCTTTAAAACAAACATGAAATGAATCATACATAATTTATTCATTAAAAACGAAATTGAAATGATTTGTGACTAGTAGCGATAAGAATTTTCATGCAATTTTTAACACCACCACCACCACCACCGCCAACAACAACACCACAACACTAACAACGACGACAACAACGATGAAAGTAAACAAAAATCACTTGACCTAATAGTGTAACCAATCATACATTAATTATTCAAATGAATAAAACGTGAATGGATAGATTCCAGAGAAATAAAAGGAAGAAAAAAAAAATAGTTTATACTACTTATAAATTGATTTATATTTCATTTTATGATAAATGATGTTTATACTCTTGTCAAGAACAATTGACCTAATTACACTAAATTAAATGAATTAACTAACTAATTATTGGAAAATAATAAATAAAAAAAAGAATAATCGAATATTATTTATAATAATATTTACGATACTATATAGTTGGATAAAGTTTAATTGTAACCGGGTAACTGAAATGTAGAATGTAGGTTTCATTGTAATTCAGAGCTTATGCTATTCCAATAGTAATGTTCACATATGAACTCAGATTCAGTTTATTCACGTCAAACATTACCGTGTTACCAATTAGGTTACTAGGTGCAGATATGAAATAATTAAGTTTGAGTTTTAGTGTGGACAGGACTATATCATTCAAATTAATCAACGGACGATCTTAAAACAGGCAAAGGCAATGAACAAGTATACATGACAACATTTTTAATACTTACACAATCTGAAGTGTTTTGACCAAGGGTTGAATGAATAGGACGATTATTTTCTAAAGAATTCAATCCCGATTTATGTACTGATGACAAATATGAAGCAGTATGAGTTAATTCAGTGGAAGTAGAAGAGTCTATTGTATTCATAAACGACTGATTTGGTGATTGGATGGATGCAATAGTCGATGGAGAGAATGCAGAACTTGAATTGATCAACAGTCTTGAGGGCATTGATTCATTATGACTATAAAATTAAAAAAGAAAGGATAAGATAAGAGGTAAGTTGAAAAATACACGATTGATGATGAACGAGAAATTTGTGACTGAGAGCAAACGATTCAAATAAGCGTGTAGATGTCATAGTAAACAATGAAACATTAGATAATAATTACAAAACACCTTCCAAATATACAGTCGCTAGGAAGTTGAGTGGAAAAACTAGGTATTAATGTAGCGATAAGGAAAAAATATTAAGACGGAACCTGTTCAGAATCATTAGTCGTTCCTCAAAAAAAGTTTTCAGAGGCTGGAAAAAGGAAGAAAACACCTAAGTTAATCAGAGCTGTCTAAAAACTTCTAAGAGAATTGTCGAGAACGCCAGATTATGACTGAACTAGGCTTAGTGGAAAATTATTGGTTATGTTAGTTTATTTAGCACGTTTTCAGAAGCTTTTAATATCAAAAAGTCAGATAAAAACCAATGGAATCATCGTTTTACGTAAGGAAAAACTGTCCTTGGGAGTAAATCTTCGCAAATACATCCCACGTTTTGTTTTTTCGTCAGGATTCAAGAAGAGAATTTTTTTGGAATTAAGAAGTAAGAATGCCAATATGTATGAATCCAAGTACAAGAAGCACCAGTATACAAGATAATCATAGTAAAATAAGAAAGGTATACATGAGAGAATATTACACACTGAGGGAGACGGTGACTGGGCACAAATAACACATCTCTAAGATATCTCAGTTGGCGAAGATGTACAACTTCATCAGCCGATTTGTCATCTATGTATCCTAACAACCAAGATATAACTGAAACGATAAGTCAAAGAATTATTTGACACTACATTCGATAAAAGATGCATTCATGTGAAAGTACTTACGAAAGTTCAAAAAGACGTCTACTAATCAATGCATAAAGTGAACAATACAACTTTTCAAATACAACATAATAGATTACAAACATTTTGTCCAATATTTCAAAATACCACTAAACTACAATACAGTAATCTTACATAATAAATACATCTACAAGATAATATCATTTAAAAGAATTTAGTACTCACTAGAATAACAAGCATCATTCATTGATTGACAAGTTGAAAAAAAACAGCATGTTATTGTAAATATTTCAACGTGTAATTCAATAAGTAAGAAAGAATAAAATAGTATTTGCAACCACTATATAAGGTCAGGGTATTTAAAGAGATTCAAGTATGTGATGGATCAATTATCTCTGTGTACGTAAGGTTAGTTACGTGCGAGGTAGAACCTGGAATACGTAATGCATTTATTCGAGTTGCCATACACTTATCAGCACTGCGAGATGAGCATAAGAGTAGCAGAGGTAGTGGTAACATTGGTGGTAATATATAACAGAGGGCATCAAGGGTATGATTCAAAAAGAAATATTAAAGCCATGAAAAGGAAGACATAAAAAATGCTACAGCTCAGGACCACAAAGAGTGTGCATACCTGTGCTACTATGACTGATTCCTAGCCATCTCATAGAGAGCCTCCGATAACTGGTTAAGCTATTCACGTGAGTCACAAACAGGTAATCGACACCTACCAATATGCTATAGGGCAATATAAACTAAGCGACTTCATTGATCGATCGAAAGTTTTAGTTCCATCAACTTCACTCATATACCAATCACCACTGAATGTAAGAACAAATAGTGGTTGGGTAGACATAATGCATACTCCAACCACTTCAATTAGTGAAGACCCATAACTTCATTAGCTGATTTACTATATTTCCCCAGTACATAGAATCTAACCTCAGCATTGTTTACTTGACGATTCTAATAAACGCGCGTAATGTTTCGAAGGCATCTACAGTCAAATACGAGTAGTTAAATAATGTTATCTGCTCATAAAGGTTACATTTTACGTTCAGATTCACAAAGTGGATATGAAAAGTGGCATTTAATAGACAACACCCTTCAATATTGAAAATACGCCATGCTGTAACGAATACCAGCTAAAATGAAACTTACATCGTTAACATGGTATTCTGTTCAACTATCGGCAACTACTGAACGTCAAGATATTATTCAGTTTTATTATCTCATTCCTATTTTATCTCATAGACAATTTTAATCTTATTACCAGATTTAAATAAACTGAAAAATTTAAAATTCTCTCTTCCCTGTCCTATCAGTTATTGATTTGGGATAGAAGCTGTTTACAATAGCAGTTTCATTAAAATCACACAATCTATTAGCCGTTATTCCCTTCTTGTTGCTTATCTTTACAAAGTTGTAACACCTTCGAAATCTAACACCACCAATTTCTAGTTCTAGTTACCATATTATTTTTGCTTTATGTTTGTACTATACTTTATTCTAATCGATTGCCTTCATTATTTAATGTACGCAAATTTGATTTGCTTATTGAATTGCTACATCGTTTTCCTTCACTTGTTTTTCTCTCTTTTCAGATGCTTATATACGCTGCTTTTGTGCACTACCAGGCACCCACCACCTCCGGTACATACAACTCAACTTCAGGTTAGACGCAAAACTAATAAAGTTTGTATATTACACAAATACTCATAACATCTTTCATAGATCATCATTAATATGTAATGTCTTTCCTTTCTTATAATGTTCCTTTCGGTAGGATTTCATTGTCTCAAATAAACAATGTATTATTTATGTGATTGGATATATCACAGATTGATGTTGGCAGGGTACCATTGAAAACCAGGGAGCACTGGACAGCTGTTTCGTTCTAGTGTGGAACTCTTCAGCAGTGCGCACCCACGATTCCGCACCAGGGGCTTCAGGTTGACGCGAACGCCCAACCATCTGCACCACTGGGTCGGCATCCAATGGTTGGGTGTTCGCGTCAACCTGAAGCCCCTGGTGCGGTATCGTGGGTGCGCACTGCTGAAGAGTTCCACACTAGGACGAAACAGCTGTCCAGTGCTCCCTGGTTTTCAATGGTACCCTGCCAACATCAATCTGTGATATATCCAATCAAATAAAATAACCAATCTCCACAAAAATAACCATCCCAATTGAACTATTATTTATGTACTAGTTTGTTATGTTAGACTGTATAAACAAGTGAAAAAAAGAACAATTATAATGTAAAATTAATTGGTTCATTCAATTTTCCGATTACATTTTATATCAATTGGTGTAAATTTGATGGAATTTATCAGAATTCAGTGTATACATGAACCTTATTACCGAAAATTGCTGTCATTAATTATGATTCAACTGTAAAGAATATCAACTCACTAGTGACTAACTCCTTGAAGTAATTCCTAGAGTTCTAGTGTGAAGACGTAACCGGTGGAGTTCAACCGTATCGGGTGTGAGGCAGTAACCCACAGATGGCATAGAGGAGGCCGTGCAACGTATCGCGAATTGACTGCCACTACCACTGGTAAATTAGTGTTCGTTTCGTTATTCTACTGAGGTATGACAACTTGGACCGATGCACACATGTGCAAAGCTCTATTTTGTGCATACACACAGTTTAAAGTGTAGTAAGTGAAAAATGGATTTGCTTAAATTGTTCATAAAAGAATAACACTTGTACACTACAGTTTGTCAATGTGAATATGGTATTGAATATAATTATTGCTAAGTATCTATGCAAACATTAGACCGTGGAATAATTGCCGAGGGTCCTATCATATATAGCGGGATCTAGGCGTGTTTAATACAAGTTGGAACACAAAATCTGAGTATATTTTTATTCCAAGAAATCATATGGTTAATATAAGAAATACTGAACTTGGTTATACTTAAAGTAAGACATAGAATATATCTGCATATCACTTAATGTCTCTAACAAACGGCCATGATAATCATCTTATATACTTCAACTAATCAGGCTGTACTTAACCATATGGCTTAGACCACAATAGTCAAAGAATTCGCTGACCAATGCTATATACAATTGGAACAGAAAACTGAGAAATCGAGTGATTGATTTAATAAGCATTCTACACCACACAATAATAAGGGATTATTAACAACTTACTGAAATGATTTGGTATCATTTGGAATTGAACTTTTCATACCTTCATGTAGTTGGGTAAATCGTGATGCCTAGAAAAGAATTACACACAGAGAGATAAGAAGTATTAAGAAATATGGTGATGCGAGAAAGTAAAAGTATCTATGTATTGGTAAGTGAATGGGTAAGTGAATGAAAATAATTATTTCACAAGTTTGCAGGATACCTTTAAGAACATTTAATTAACTTTAAACTATTAAGTTATGGTCTAGTGAATAAATATCCTGAATTTAAACTATTAAGTGGAGAATTCAAAGCTAAGGAAGTTTTTTAACTTCACAAAACGCCAAAATCACTAAGAAGTCATGGAAAAATGAATTCAGTTGAAAGAAAAATACACATTATGGAAATTTTCACACACACACTTTATAGTGTCTGCTGATGTTTCAAAATGTATACTATTTCAAGATAGAATTAAGTCTTCCTCTAATCTGAAGACAAACATATCCCACACTTTTCCGATGCATACACATGAAAGTCAACACGAAAGATTTGTGGTAAACGAATACTGCATAGAAATATGTCATTGTTTGATACTGAAAGAATACTGTTGACAGTAACACATTAAACAATGCATAGAAACATGTAGAAATCCACGAAACAGTATATGCAAAGAATAAAGATTATTCTTTACAGAAAATAGACAGTAAACTCAAGCAGTAGGTGGTGAACAACTGAATAGACAAATTTTCTTTTAAGGTGCAACAGTGGCTTGTTGGTTAACGTACTTGGTTTGCAACTGGTGAGTCACAGGTTCAGAGAAACAGAGTAGTATCGCTAGTCCAAAAGCTCCTGAAATTTAAAAGCCTCATATAAACCTTTAAGTACTCACATTCTTGGCATTGAATTAACGTTGCCTGCAATCCTTTTTCTCTTCTGAATCTTTGTTTTCTGTTCGAAGTATAGTAACACGGAACTTCTATAGGACTAGGATGTCAGTGTCTAAGAGACATAATACGAGGCGAATGCAAGAGGATAACAAAATACAGTGTTACAGATGTTACTTACAGTTAAACGATCATCGAAACTGACTGATTGACCTTTAGGTCGATGGCATGGTCTTGTTGGAAGCGTATTTTGTTCAAATTCATTATAACTACTATTATTAGTAGTATTATGAGGAGATAGTGTTCTCATTCCAGATTTTTCCAGTTTTGATGTTGATAGAAAACTTTCATTGCATAAACTATATTCTGATATGGACGGTTCATCATAAATATTGCTATTACTATTACAAGATGATGCATCAATATACAGTCGGAGTTGTCGTTCATTAGCTGGGAAATAATAGAAAAAAAATGAAATAAATACCCAAGATTTCCCTGGAGATTGTTGATTTATGTAGTTTTACATCGTTGAGTGACATCAATTAGAAAACTACTTAGAACCAATAATTAGTAGACTGGTGTTTCGTCCTAATGTGGCATTCACTAGAAGTATAGATATCTAAACAAGTCCTTCAGACAGATGAGGTAGTATCCGAAAACTTTTATATTTGTGACTTGGGTATACATAATGCATACTCCAACCACTTCAATTAGTGAAAACTCATAACTTCATTAGCTGATTTACTATATTTCCCCAGTACATAGAATATAATCTCAGCATTGTTTACTTGACGATTCTAATAAACGCGAACAATGTTTCTAAGACATCTGTAATAAAATGTTAGTGATTTAAGAATGTCATCAACTCTCTATTGCCGTTTCACATTCGTAAAGTAAGACAGAATGGACTGCTAACCAGTAGACTTATCCTTTGATTCATAGATGGATGTAACAACTACATAGTAGGCGATATAAATTAGCAAATGCTAAGTACACTTTTTGAATACAAGCAGAGATGCTTTGAAACACTGGTTGAAGATGGTTGATGAGACTTCCAAGATAAGTGAAGTGCGGCTTATTTGATAAACATATTATGCAGTTGAGAACATAAAATCAAGTAAACCAGTTCGATCAGACGAAGTTAAATAACAAGAACGGGAATACACACAAAATTTAGCTTACTAGATGCAGAACGATTCCTATGTGGTAAATTACAACCACCTGGTAGATTAGTAAAACCATCCGAAATTTTGTTATTGTTAATACTATTATTATTGCGACAAATAGTATTACTTTGATAATTCCATTTTCTATTAAAATAATCCGAATGAATAGTTCTACATTTGTTATTATTACTAGTATCATGGGAACAATTTGTATCAATACTTAGTTTCATGCCAATATGAACATTAGGTATAAAAGAAGAACCGTTGTTACTGCTATTGTTGATATGTAATGTGGTTGTTGGAGTTAATGGGGGGTGTTTCAACTGTGTACCGCTTGAATTATTATTGTCATTATTTCCTGACTGATTCACCGATTTTCTCGCAGAATCCTGACAAGATAAAAAAGTGTACAGAAGAAATCTATCATAAAAAAGACGAACACTGTTTATCAGCAGGATATGATTTTGATTAATGCATTCTTACATCATGTTTGCATCAGAGTACGCTGATCCGCAAGAAGTTTCCCGAGGAAATTTTATAAAAACTCTTATGTATATCATTACTGTATTCTTTTGTTCTTAATATTCGGATATATTTTGTCACTTATTCAATTTTTGTTCTGATAACGAAACAGTTCAGTGTAGTTGTCATGTTGCAGAACACTAATTCACAAAAAAGTTTTGTTAATAAACAACGATAATTATATTAGTAACTGGCTCCCAAAAGGATTGTTATTATGTAATCAGTAACATAACTCCAGCCGATCGGTAATAATTTAAATAGTTGACTACTCAAAATAATATATACGAACTAAAACAAGATACATAAATAGTTAACCTTATTAGAATGGTGACCAATTAGTTAAAGCACTAGGCTTTCCAATGAATAGAAATCACTATCTCATGATAAAAATCCTACTTCGCCTGATACTAAGTGATCCACTAATAAAGTGATCACCGTTCAACTTTATAAAAGATAAAGGCAACTGAAACAAAACTGATTAAAGGTTACCACTTGATACATTTAACGTTGAGAATACCTGAGTTCAAATAGATAGTAACTTGTTCGATGGGTATGAAGTATTGTTATTGTCGTCACCATTAAACACTGTTTAATCAGTCTCAATTTGCATATGCATCAGTATGAACAGAAAAATACTGAAATGTTACAAGTTAAGTTAGTCCGCTCAAATAACTTTGTTGCCAAGTAATCGTCTTCACGATAATCCCAACCGGTGTTTGAAGATATGTAAGAGATACTAAATTCCTCCGTACATATCTCTTCATTCCCATTTGTTGAACCAAATTCCAGTAATAATCTGGTTAGTTTCATCTAGTCGCTTTAACGTGGTATGGCAACATGAGCTAACTCACATATTTTGATAATGCAATAAGAAGACGAATTTTATCAGAGCTATGTGATATATTTGCGCAATACATATTTGGCCCTACATTCATTTGATAATAAAAACCTATTCACTTTTAATAGTGGTCTTTCTAGAGCGAAGGGAGTAGCAATCCTATTTGTTGTTGATTCGTGTACTATCAGTGTAAATCCATTACGATTATCATATTGGAATCAGTTCAGTAATGTGAAGGACAAGACTCATTACATAACCATCTCAGAATAAACAATACTAGAGACTAATTAAATCGTTCGATGACAGCAAAACCTACTGTCACAAAAAACTCTACAAATTACCTGAATGACACATATATTCGAGGATTGTTCATCTTCACCACCATTATCTTTCACAAGATCTTTATAATTAGACAATAGTGATTCATGCAAAAGACAATCAATACATTGTAGATCAGATTCTTCAGACTTTGAAGGATCTGTTATTGCTGCAGTTGTTGTTATTTTATCCTTTTGCTCTACATCCTGTTTAGCATAACGTACAACAGTCAATATCACTTCATATGTAGTGGAAGAAACTAAGCGTACAGCATCATCCTGAGATAATCCAGTAATAGACTGTCCATTGACTGATATCAGTCTATCACCAATTCGTAGATATGGTGGAGTTAATAAGAAATTAGAATACAGTGAATTCATCCTATAATCTTCATCATAAATAAGTTTGGCTTGACTAGCGCCACTTTCTGAATTAATTCCACGGACATAGATGCCAAGATCATCACCATATTCTGACTAGAAGTCGTAAAAATGAAAATAATGAAACTATCGTACACATATGAACATCTAGCATAATGCATAGTGAGATAATTCAGTTGTGGAGCTGTAACAATCGGGAAAACATAAACCATCTTAAACGAGAGTTACATTCATTGCACTGTAAACCAAGAAGCTCAGTGAATAACGAGTTAGGGTTCGAAGGAAAAGCCTCTAGGTCTAAACTTTGGTATGTATAGTCAGTAGGTTGGACATAAACAATGTAAAGCCAGGTATGTAAGTGCGTTAACTCAAATTGACTTATCACAAAGGAACGACAACATAAGACTAATATTACGATGTAGTATCACAAGAGGAAATTAAAATATATGTACAAAAAATAATCGAAATCAAAATCTCAGTGAAAATAAAGAGTGAACGTATCTGCACCACAATGAATCACTCTTACACATGTAATTCAATATCTTCAAATACTGATCACGATTATTCTAAGAACAACAAACAGATGCTAGTGTTTAACATCAACATTATTGACTCGATGTTTCACGCTACGTGAGCGGTGCTTCGAAGATAGGCACCATAAAAAACATTCAGTTTACGTATCTTTTCAACTTCAACTGAGCAAAGTGGCCATCAACGATTAGGATGCATTTCCAGTTTTGGAACAAATCCCAAAAAAGACGACACGGGTGTCAAACGTTTAAATGCTAGTGATAAACTGCCAACTTCCAAAACCAAGATGAGAAAATGTCGTTATTGAAGTCACTCGCACAAAATTCACACATATAGATAAAAACTGATCAATTAAAATCCTTAGTATCAATACCATGAAATTACAAAATGTGATAAACCATTGTATCACACTAATGATGAATCAGGGTACCCGATTGTGAGTTTACAATGTAAAATTCAAATGTTATGGTAGTTATATATATATATATATATATATATATATATATATATATATAAGTCATTTGAACAACGACTGTCGTCAAACACCATCGATTCGAAAACATCAGGTTTTTTAAACATGTATTACAATCCCTCTCACTAACACGTCGGCATTTCAACCTCTTACAAACAGAATCACATCACGAAGGAATTAATTCCAACACATTGACATAAGTTGATATGCCTCTATTAATGTATAGGTTGGTCTAATCTGTCACACTACCACCAACGTTCATACAACCACCCAGGTAGACGACTATCATTAACAGTTAATTACAAGGTGTGGGAGCACCCACAGGCTCCTATCAGTTTTGTAGAGGTGGCCTTCATGTAAACATAGTGAAATTTATGCCATATTTATGAATTCTAACTTCAACTGATGGGATGTGATTTAGGTGACCTGTGTATCATTTCACGATAAGGGAATATCGTCGTTTTCTGAATGTATTTTTCTAGGTAACAGATCATCACTACCGCCACCACTAAATACTTCTATCACAGCTGTTTCTGAAATGTAGTTTGTGGCAAAGTTGAGGAGGAATCTTACAGAAATTCAAGTTTGATACTACAAAAGAGATAAAGCAATAACATGAAAGCAATAGGTTTACAAGATAATGATGAACCTTAGTATGGTATACAACGATAATAAAAATGTTGATAACTCACTCTAGCAGCAACAATACTAAGACCTAAACTTGGTCCAATTTTAGGTACAACAACGGAATAAGTACAATGTCGACTGCATAATTGATTAGTTGGTCGTAATGAATGATTTTTTGACAAGGATATAGACGATAATTGATTTATGATAACTTCATTGTTATTATTATTAGGCTGATAATTCGATGAATATGATGTAGCAGTTCCAATCTATTGAAAGCATACAAAAATAAGATCAGAACGATGAAATGTAAATAAGGTTCCAAGCAAATTGTTCAATTTATTAATTTGGAAAGCTATAGAACAACAAGTTGAGTGTAATTAGATAAATGTAGTTGGCTTGTTTCCAATCAATCAGCTGCTGTTTAAAACTTTAAAACCGGTAATCTCCACATGTTGTCGCCGTTGGCTAAACAAATTTACGTATATGTAAAAACGACGGTTAAATTATTAGAACAGGAAGAATAGATCACTCACGGTTTTGTCTCAGAATAAGAAGATTGAAAACATTCTACGATGCAATCACCGGACATCTTATCGAAAGAACCAAGTAGATACTATAAGATATTTTTTAAAGTGTGTAGTAGATAAACAATCTATAAACTTCTAAAAGTTGCTGAAGTTATTACTTCGAATGCTTGAAAGCTAATTTTTGTGTACGAAAGGAAACTATAAACAATCTTTCGCTACCTTGATAACGTAACCCACGTAGCATTACATAACTGTCTTTATTTTTTTAATGGAATTCATTTTGTTGTATCATCTTTTAATGACTAAACTTAGTGCGATCCTAAATTGTGATTAACTGCTATCTATTATCAGACTATGTAATCACTTAGTCTCTAGCTACTTCTGTGGTTACTGTTGAAACATTTTCACCTTTGTACATATAGATGTTTGCAGCATTCTGTCCGACCTATTGATTTTATTTAGAAGTTCACTACACTATGTTGATACATCATACATTACAACTAACATTTGAAATATATTAAATGTTGTAAGTAGCAGCTGATGAGGAACAAACCAATTAGATTCATTCTATTATACTCCACACGTCGTTTTTACTCTTCTCGAAAAAGAAGGTTACTAAAACATTTAACATAAATTGGCGCAGTATTAAGGATAATAATGAATCCTGAAGTTATCTTTACTATCATTAAACGCAATGAAAATACGATGAGAGATGAGGAGGTAATCTAGTCTAACCAATTTTGGAAATAATCACTAAGTATCATGAACAATATTACTTAACTAACATTTTTAGTATTCAATAAATGTGACGTACTCAGAACTTTCGATAAGTTTTCTTTGAACCTGGTGAAAACAGAAGACGATGAGAATAGAATCAATCTAATGGGTTTTTGTTGTCCAGCATAGTGTCGAGTAATCTAAGCACAATTATAACTCACTTGGACTAGGATTCAGACATTCTTGATTAAACACATACACTAACCAAACAACATACCGAATAACTTAAATTCGTACCATTATATCTCACTCACAGAGAACTCAGTTTACGTGAGTAGTAGGAGAATCTCTTCACCCCCCCCCCCACACACACCTCCAATAGGAGAACCAACGTCCACAAGCACATAAGCATCTGACATATAAGTAGATGCATGTGCAAATTACTACTTAAATAATAAACAATTAGTGATGTTCAACAGCTTATATATAACAAGTTGCCAAAATTCATTATGCATCAATGATTAAAGTATTTAAGTCCCTAGGGGTTTAGTCATTGGTTAGAGAAATCAAAGTGGCAATAATCAGATTAAACGTGAAAATCATTTAGTGTGATTTATTAATCAAAAAAGATAGAACACTTAATGATTTTCGGATAAACTGAAATTCTATGTACACTAATATGATAAGAAAAGATTTTACAACACTTAGATTATACAGTAATATGCATACTGATTTAGTATATTCTACACAGAGCAGTGTTCTAGTATATAAAGTTATGCATATATATATATATATATATATATATATATATATATATATATATATATATATCCAATTAGAATAGTGACTCCGTGGTTAAGGCGTTCGACTTCCAGCTTTTAAATCGCTAGTCCGACACTCGTTCAACCTGCTCCTAGTAACCACCCAGGTAGTACAACTAGCCGTCATAATTACGAGACGAAGTACATGAATTTACAGTTTGTTGCATGAATTAAAATCCAAACAGTTGATAGAAATCAATTCAATACAAATAACTAATCATTAATTAGTAGTAAGTATATTATGTAAATGAATACAATGATTTCATTTGAGTTCACACGTCTAAAATAAAATCGGTAAAATGCTATAATTATTTCTATACACAGCAAAGTCACAAATGATGTTGAGTAGATTGTATTGTCTTCAGTAGATTATTTGACATTAGACTGAATCTCAGACACCGATTAATTATACAACAATAGTCCAAAGAAACCGTCCAACTGAACATATTATCCATATGGATAGAAGTAGAATCATGCATTCACAAATATAAAAAAGTGTAATGAGTTATATTTTATATGCTATAGACTACGTGTTTAGCAGCAGCGCGTGAACACTAGTCTGGGGACATCAAGTGATATAGTTAAGACTCAATTATACCTTATCATCCTCGAAATATTTACTTATTCATTTTCTTTGTAAATTAAGAACTTTCATATTAGTCATAATTTGATATTTGAGAACATAAAGTTGGCTTTTGATTAGGTAGTGGATGCATTCGCAATATCAACTGCTTTATTTGTGTTAGAGCAGAGCTATATTTACGACACGCCGACAAACGTTGTGTTACTTGACATTATATAACTCTTCTAGATGCCTTATCGTAGCATTCAGATTAAGAAGACTTTTCAAACACAATTCGTCTTTCATGGCTTTTTGAAAACAGATCTAATGGAAGTACGTAATGATGGCGGTAGTGATGATCTGTTACCTAGAAAAATACATTCAGAAAACGACGATATTCCCTTATCGTGAAATGATACACAGGTCACCTAAATCACATCCCATCAGTTGAAGTTAGAATTCATAAATATGGCATAAATTTCACTATGTTTACATGAAGGCCACCTCTACAAAACTGATAGGAGCCTGTGGGTGCTCCCACACCTTGTAATTAACTGTTAATGATAGTCGTCTACCTGGGTGGTTGTATGAACGTTGGTGGTAGTGTGACAGATTAGACCAACCTATACATTAATAGAGGCATATCAACTTATGTCAATGTGTTGGAATTAATTCCTTCGTGATGTGATTCTGTTTGTAAGAGGTTGAAATGCCGACGTGTTAGTGAGAGGGATTGTAATACATGTTTAAAAAACCTGATGTTTTCGAATCGATGGTGTTTGACGACAGTCGTTGTTCAAATGATGATGTTGCCCTTGGATGATTGGTGGATTGGGGATATCTAGTGTCATCGGCGTGTTAGTGATGTTGAGTTTCAGCGTTGTGTGGATGGGTACACTGACGACAAGTCAACGAGTGCCAATATTTCGAAACATATGATTCGTTTAATATGGTTGTGTATTAAGAGAGCCATTAAAACGGCTTTCATATCGTATGTAATTTGACGATTTTGGGACTCGATGAATAAAGCGGAGAGGTAGCCAGTTTACAGTGACACGATGGTATGATAGATAGTTACAAAAAATTAGCCTGTGACAGCCTACCACGACTCCTTGGTTACGACACTAAAGATAACGTAACCGAGTGACATTAGATACTATCAGTTACGAACCAGGATGCAGACTAGCGCAAATCCTGCTACCATTTTATCATACTTTTCACAAAATGAGACAATCTTTTGCAGTCAGAAGCTTATCCAGGTTGTATTTCAATTAGAACTGTATCTTTTACTACGTGATTTTCATGTTCATTTGTAAAACAGTACCCTATGGTTATGATTACTTATCCTCTCGACAATATCATATTTCTCGCTGCAAGGCAAAATACTTTTCTTAGTACCCATTTGTACTGAAACTTTATGCTTAAATGAATAATACTTCAGTGGACGTTTTCTTGCCAATCAACAATTGTTATTATTACTTATTAACAAAACTTCGATTTATGGCATATTCATTGGTTTGGAGATTTCGGGTAGTTTTATTGACCATTTATATTAATATCTAGAGAGCCTCACTAAAAACTGGAGTCAGCTTCGAACATAACGACTGCTTCGTTCTACTTTAGGATTCTATACCATTGTAAATTTACAACGAGGTGACATATCTTTTCAGATTAAAAGCCGAAAACGATTTTTCTAATCTACGAAGTGGATTCACATTTTGAGCTATAATAATCACCTTGCAACGTTATTGGGGAGTTACTGACTGTTTCTATCCTTTAGGTCATGGTTTCAATCACAAACATTAGAATCACCATTTCAAATTTTTGGGGATATCAGATCCCCAGAATTCTCTTGGCAAACCTGTTATTTTTGTGATTTACTTATGTAAATTTAAATTTCTCATTTTCGCGCCAAAAAGTTCTTTTTACACCTTTAGTTTGTTTCTACCACTTGGCAAAACTCTAAATCTTATTGGTTCGTTGTTTATTTTAGTAAGCTATATGTGACATTCCAAGGACGTTCTCATTTTTTGTATATATACGTACAAGATGTGTGGCTGTTGTCCGTCTGCCAGGCTACCTGTGGAATTAAACGCTTCTTGCTGACTTTGAACTTCTTCCTCTAGTTAGCTGGGGAGCTGCGAAATAGCTTAGCTTACCTGTTGCTGCGTCGCTGGTCCTACGTTCGTTAGCAGGTATCGAGGTGTCTCTTTAATTCATAAAACCTTAGCACAAATATAGTCACTAATATGAAGTTTCATACTAATGTAAAATAAGGATTTACGAGAAAAATAGTGAACGCAATTTCGACATTGTGACCGATTGTCAGTCATGTCGCCCAACATCGCCAACCACTGGTTGCGGCTAACATGAGTTCCAAGTCTCGATGTTAAAGTGGAATGTCCATAAGGGCCTCTCAATTAAAAAGAGATTATGCCAGACCCCATTTGTGATTCACAGGATAAAGGATGTCATAGTTTAATTATTATCCCGTCTATGTATCTTTGCTGCTAAAGCATTTCTCCATCCTACATTGTGGTTTAAAAAAGTGAATTGATCATCATATTAATGTTCTTTAATGAGTTATATATTCTTACCAACATTATTAAACGATTATTGATAGGGACTAATAATGGAATCGTATTTTGGAGTATGTCAGCTAGTAACGTATCGATATCTCAGTGTTGATGTTCACACATTGAGATTTGAACCCAGTGCCTATCACTTTGGACGATGAATTATACTACGTTGTGGAGATAACCCAAAATTTCGTCAAAGGGTACTACTAGGTTTGAATCTTAATATAAATATCAAGACTAGGATGTCACTGGGAAATATAGCTGGTAAGTCTTAAATAGAACAAAACTTCTGTCATTGATTCTACTGATATAAAAATTAGTTATACACATATAAACTATCACTTACCGTTTCATTTTTACACTGAACTACACCATTATCAGAGAACTCGTCTGATACCCTTGAATGTTTATTCAATCTACCGATATTAATATCATTATTACTATTATTATCATCATTATTATTAATATTATTGTCTTCTTCTACACTGTGACAATTTATAGATGATTTCGAATCAATTGATAAATAAACATTCCATCGTAAAAATTGCTGTGAATTTTGATTTATGTGTAACTTTTTGTCTACCATAGACGATTTATCTAATTGATAAACATTATTATTATTATTAGATCGTATAGATAAACGACACCAACCAATTTGAATAGCTGGAGTTAAAAAGTGTTTAATTGAATCCACAGTGATAATAGTTGTATTATTATTGTTATTACAATTCACTTGTCCATTAGGTGGTGATAATACCAAGTGATGATGTTTCTGATTTATAGAATTACTTTGACTACAGATACCACTATCTATTTCATCCTGGCTAATGATAGAATCATTTTTATTTTTTACATTACTTTCACTACCACTACTATTATAGCAACTATTATTAATAGGTACAGGATTATCAGATGGATAACAATCTTCTGGTAATAAAAATGGTAGATGGAGATCTAACGGCTCACCAAGTTCTAAATACTTTGGTGATGATGGTTTGGTGGCGTTTTTTTCTTCCACTTCTTGATTAACCATTGAATGACAGGGATTGTCTTCAGTTAAAATACGATCTGCAACCTGAAGAATATACATGACAAATTTCAATATACATTCTAGTTGAAAGAAAAAATTAGTACCATGCAAAGGAATGAAACACTTGATGTAAACGGCTAGCAGTCAAACCTAGGAAGCACGTTTCATCCTATTTGAAACTTTTCATTTAGATGTACTTGTCACATCCCAGTACTAACATTTACACTTATACTGAAGGTATCATTAAAACTGCGAATTGAGCGAACTTTGGCGTTGCAAACTGCCTAGAGCACACGATAATTTTCTAAACACTTTTTGGAAGCCTGGGAATTGATTAAAAACTCGTTCCAGTCAGAGTTTTGTAGAAATTTTTCAAGATATTTCTAGAAAACGATAAACTATACTGTAACTTTAGAAATTTCCATAAGTACACGGTTACATTAAATCATATAAATACACATTTTATAGTAGATAAACTTAACTTCAAAGTAAAGCTTAAATACTTTTAAGTATTTTTCTGTTCAAACTTAAGAATATATTATTTGGAACCAGTAGCCTATCGGGAAGACAGTATCGAAGCGTTCAACTCCCAAGTATACTTGTAACAATCCAAATAAGTCAAAAATTGATTACCTGATTTTTAACAGTCAACTAAAAGTAACTTCATCAGAGAATAATTTGATGCACATAATTAGTTTATTTGTTCATTCCTATAGTGATGACTGAGAACAAACAAACAAGTTGTAACGCGCTCTTCACTAGCTTAAGTAAAGTCAACTAAAGTTTTATACCAATTCGTCTGCAAGATGTACCTGTAATCTTAATAGAACAAATGCATTAACCTATGAGATTCGAACCCTAGTCACTGAGTTTAACATAAAATATTATCCGTGATACTAATAAAATTCGTTTTCATCATTAACAAATAAATATTCTTGAAAAGAAAATCTAAAAAGAAAAGAAAATTAATAATAACTAACTATACACTTATACACGCACAACTAACTAACCAATTTTACGCCTGATACAACAAATTCAATCCAAGCTTTTGGAATTTGTTGTTGTAAATTGAAATTTTCGGTTGTTGTTGTTCTAGATTCAATGGTATCATTATTGTTATTATTCATTAATTGATAATTTTCTAAGATAACTTGAACTTGACGTGAATTTAAACTGATTAAATCCACAGCTAAATTATACAAACTTTCAACAGATTTCATATCACACAACATAAGATCAGCAGCCTAATGTTAGAAAAAAAAGTGAAAAGAAGAAGTTAAGACTGATTACTGATATGCTGAGCATCTAATGAAGATTGATTATCTTAGGGAACTGTGCTTTAGAACATTATTACAATTATTATAACTGTGGATAATGTAATCATTTCATTTCTAGGACTGTTACGTTCCGTTTACCCGGTCTTCTCGTTTAGTATGTTTACTCTTAGTATATTGTGTATTACTATGAACTGCAGTTGCTTAGCTGTGTACAAGTTGTCCCCATTCACTGCCACTATTTCCTTTGCTCTGTATCAATGTTAGATTCGTGATTGGTTTACTGTGTGGTCTGATTTTGTGTATATATAAAGGCATGATTGAAATACAATACGTTTTCCGGTTCCCGACTCTGGTTCTTCTATTTTCGGCCTGGGGGGGTGAGTGGGCATAGGTCAGTCGCGTATTATAAACTAGGCACACCTCCTTTGCGTTCGCTACAACCAACCAAATTTCCGTTGCGCCATATCATCAGTTGGCGACATAACAATTACATAGACAGTCAGTAAATATGAGGAATAATTAACTCACATAAACTATATTTCTACTTTTGTATCAAATTATAATTTAAGGAGATCTTGTTGAAATTTATTAACAATCCATATTAACAAATACATGCATTGAAGTGAATCAAAAAGGTTACATGAGGAGGTAGTTTAGTGGTTGAAACGCTTAATCACCAACTAGAGATCGCAGATTCGAACCCCACTTTACATATTTCGGTTTAAATTTCAGGCTATTATCGATAGTTCTCCTTCTTAAATAAACAATTTTAGTGAAACCCAAAGCTTAGTACGCAGATTCGTACTCGGTATATCGCTAAACCAATCAATCTGATTATTAAGGAGAACATGATATTACTAAGCCACATAGTGGGAATTTAAAAGGTTAAATTTCCAACTCAAATTTATGAACAGGAAAAGAAGACGCCGACAGTTAATTTATTAAAATTTGCTTAGGCGATTGCAATTAGAAGATTGAAACTTGATCTTTGTATTCAAAAGGAATAAGTAGTTAGTATTCAGCTGTCATGATAGCATTAGATTGATGACCCAGTTTCCTTTTCTAATTATCGAAAACATGAAATCGGTGAGTTATACTCTTACTTTTCTATATTATTCCTTTTCTTTATATATTCATAACAATAGTGTATTCATTATTACATAATCGAACCCTTTCAATTATTAACTAGATCTCTCATTCTTACGTCACCTATTGAGTTGTTTTGTGAACTTTTTTTCGTATTGCTTATTTCAACTATAGAATATTCATCTAAATTCAACTTCATTACAGTTTCACTACCTAAATAATCTAACGTTATCTGTTAAACATTTGAATTAACAAAATCAACATGCGTATTAATAATTCGAGTTATCTAAAATCAATAGCATGTATGTAGCTGATGAGGATGCGACGAAATGCACTGATTTAAAAGTATTCTGTTGTCGTTCCTGTGCATTATTCAAATTTTTGAAGGGAACAAGTTGTTGAGATTGTTGAATATTAATCTGATATCACGAATTGGTCAGAGTTAGACAGCCACTGATAATCAGGCAGCACTAGACAGATGTTTGGTCCTAATATGCGATTCTTCAGCAGTGCGTACCAATTAGTGATAACATGCAACACCTAATTACGATCAATGTCAGCTCACTAGTGACTAATTTCTGGAGGTAATCCCAAGAGTTCGGGTGAGCTGTGACCAGTGAAGTTATGGATGCTCGCTGCAGAGTTCCATACTTGGAAGAAACAGATATCAAGTGCAATCTATTTTCCGATAGTTGTTTATCAACAGTCAGTCTTTGATATAAGCTACAACATTTAATAATCTCATACAAGCCTCCGATACTGGAGTGAATACGTTGGCATGAAAACGATATTGATTCAAAAGTTTCCAAATCCTTGTAGTATCATCTGAAATGAATTCACATATATCAGGATGACCTGTTTATATTTTTTGAGGATGGGGAGGGAATCATTTTACTATAGTATGCTGATTTACTAGACAAATTTTAATGAAGTTAGATAAAAGCTGACAGTTTATGGTACACATTTTAAAAGCAGATAAACACATACTCACCTGACTAATTCTTTGTAAATAACATTCAGCAGCTAAACTTAAGCCTTGTGTATTCGCCCAATCCTCTATGCAAAAATGAATCCAATCATGTAAGCATTTACCCCATAGTGGGGAAATATGTGTAGGTTTCATAATTTCATTTGTATCACAATCATAACCAATAATAAAATTGAATAACCGAGCGTTTAAACGATGTAATAAGTGTGCAAATAGTTGTACAGTAAAGGCAGGATTCACATACGATAGATGGAGACAATTTAAAATCTCATCAAGTATCTTAAGAGTGATATTATGCTAAAAACCCAAAAAAAACAAGATGTGTTTATAACATGAAATGTGATTGTGTGTACTAAATAAGCCAAAAATAAGTGGGCAAAAGTATGAAGGAAAGATGAGCTGACGGCACCAAGACTATGAAACCAATTTGCAGAAAACGAGTTAAAGAGTCTGCACAAATAGAATGTACTTCGTATCAAAAGTAACTCAACCTTTTGAAGAATAATGGTTGTAAAAACGTTATTCGTTTACGATCTTAATATTGTAGAAATACTGCTGTATAATCTTAATTAAGAGTTCAAATATATTCATAATAGAATGCTCGTTTTTGAATCCTCCGCATAACCAACAAGAGATTTATAGAAGATTCACTATCTTCTACAACATTATCAACAGATTCTACGTGAAAATAAGATGAAGAAGATTTAAGACAATAATTGTTTCCTCCCTATATATCAATATAGAGAAGTAATGTGTAGAAATTGTTATCTCATGTTAACAATCCTACTTCACCAAATTGCTTGATACCAAATGAACCACTAATAAAGTGATCACCGTTCAACTTAATAACAAATAAAGGTAACTAAATCAAAATTGACTAAAAGTTATCACTTGATACATTTAACATCAAAATTACCAGAGTTCAAATAGATAATAACTTGTTCGATGGGTATGAATTATAGTTGTTGTTGACATTCTACATTTTATTTAATCAGCCTCAATTCGCATATGTATCGGTATGAACATCAAAATACTGAAATGTTACAGGTTAAGTTAGTCTATTATGATGACAATGCATGTAAATAATAATCATTAACGGTTCTATTATCATTATTATTGTTATTTTTATTATTACTAGTACCATTTTAAAGTGATAAAATCGCAACAATGATCCACAAAGCCCGTTTAGTTTTGCCGACATGTGTCACTTGAGGCCTAAGTGATATTTCCGTTAGCTGGACGCTGAATGGAAATGGTCTGCAGAAGTCCGTAGTGTTTTAACTTGGGGCTGTGACACGCGCTATTAACAGAGAGGAGATGCGCAAAATTTAGTTCTTTGGTTACACTTACCGTAGAAGCGTCGCTCGCGCATCATGGAATGACCTAAGTTAAGAAAAGGATACTAAGCAGAGGTGGCAATTCAGCCGATGAGACCGTGAGTCTTCGTCGATAGAGGTGGTTAAGAAATGTATTAAGGATTCCCAAACATAGATAAACTCGACGCATGATGTTGACTCATGTAAGAGTAGGATTAAAGAAATTGCGTAGAACCAGGCAAATATATCTATCGGTCTAAGTTGTCACACCTCAACAGCACAGCATAAAAAACGCCAAATTAGTATTAAGTAGGAGTTACATCAGTAATAGTAAGAAACAGTCGGTCAGCCGGTCAGTTGCAACGTAGAACTTGGTACATGCGTACGTCAGTTCAAGTTGCCATACTCAAATTAGCAGATAGAGATTAAATTGTCGGATCAAATCCCAGAGTAGGGGAGGTAGTAAGAGGGTTAGTATTAATGGAAAGGAAAAGAAATCGGAGATAAGATTTAAGAAAATATGGTTCAGTAAAAAGAAAATTATGATAAGTTCAGAAAATTGGAATTTGGAGGAAGACAAGGAGTAGATGCACCTGCGCCATTCCAACGATTTTGAGCCATATCACTCAAAGTCTCTAACCATTTGTGACGATCATCACTCAGACTCCAACCAGGTAGTCTGCACCTATTAACATGGCTCAGCCCGATTGTCAATGACTTCATGGACTGGTGCCATGTTTTGGTTTGGCCGCCCCTAGCTTTCTTCCAGCCTACTCCCACACCAGACAGCATTGCTCGTCCAGGTAGGCGGTGGTCAGATATACGTAACACATGTCCTAGCCACCTCAGCTGATAGTAAGAAACGAGTTTGGATATATAGAATATGACACAACGTAAAAGAATAAGTCCATGGAAACGTATAAAATGATTTAAGCTCATGATTCAAAAGAGGATAATAGTGAATGCACCTGTGCTATATCACTCAGTCTCCAACCATTCGTTACGGGATTTATGTGGACTCAAACAAAGTAGTCTACATCTACCAACATGGATTAAACTAAGATCAATGAATTCATGGAATAATGGCAAGTTTTGGTTTGACCAACTCTAGCTATATTTCATCTTACACCAACATTAGTCAGTATTGTACGTCGAGGTATGTGGTGGTTGGGCATACGTAATACATACCTAATCACTTCAGTGCATACTGTTTAACTTAATTATTACTTACCGAATCATCCTAACAAACGTGAACAATGTTTTGAATACACTGATGATTAAATAAAAATAACCTACGAATATCATCTGTTTTTAATCGAACAAAAATAGCACAATATAATCACTTTCGAGCAAAAAATAATAAGCTCGAGTCTTAGCATGAATATCAACATTAAGTCAGTGAGTTATGGGCAATTTAAAACCTAACATATATATGCACTGATTTGATTTTCCATTCCTTATCTACACACTGAGAGAAACACCACATTATTAGAAGTTGGCAAACGGCAAACGAGCTTACTGAATTCATGCCAAGACTTTAAAAGCCCTCCCAATCCACCAGGACTGATGAGAATTACAAGATAAGTAAAATGGTCGATGCATTCAACAACTTTACCGCCTATTTAGAGTTATTTTAAGTGTTGACGCAAATACTAGAAACAGGTGCATCCAGCTGACGAGTCATAAGTAAAACGAACCGTGCCTCCAATGTTACACACTATCCACATATACTGCTAGTTAAATAAACGAGATAACCTCAAAACACTGTACAATTAATGGGTTTTTAATATCAATTTTAGTGGAAAAAAGAACCAAATAAGATGGATCACGACAAGATTATATGAATAGGTGATATGTTATTTTCTCCTCACTCTCTATGTCGATAGCATCAAGCTAATGTGTTGTTAATGAGAACTTTTTCACTAAATTTTTCAATAAAAAACTCACTTTACTATCGAACATTTCATTATACATCCTTTGTTGCACCGAATAATGATGATTACTCGAAGAAACTTGTGTTTTATCATTTATTTCATCCAATTCAACGCTGTTTTGAGCAGAATTGGATTGTCGTTGATCAACAGAGTCAAATATGTCGGCACTCTTGTCACTCACCTGACGATTATCGTTATGAGGATTTGATAAAATTTGTACACATTTGGTTAAATATTGTAGCAATTCAGGTATAGCAATTAAATCTAGTCGAAATACACAAAGATCAGCCAAGTAGACAAATGCAGTTTGAACGATTTCAGCTAACTGTTCTTTTAACTGATTCCATGAATTGACATGATTATTATCGAGTGTAACAGGATTTGATTCACGTGACTCACCAACAACAGAAGACTGAAATGGAACATAATTTAAAATAAACATTGGTAAGAGTACAAGTTCAAAAACAGAAAAAAGTTTGTGGTACATCGTACATGTTAATGTAAGTACTCCAGGAGGTATGTGAATAGAGATTGACTCAAAAAACTCAGTGGTAATATCTCACACTACGAAGATGAATAATACGAATTCTAATTTTAAAAGAAGCGCCAGCTCTTTCACCTTACAGATAAGTACTCATCAAGAAGAAGCCTAACTCAAGGAGAATTTTTTGTCGAAAATCCTCAACCACGTTGTGCGTCCTACAGTTCAGAAAGTTATATATGTTTTTTTAATCGACCAATATAACAATGCCGTATAACTAAAGTTTAGATTTGGTTAAAAATCCTTGTGGAGTATTCAGGAACAAGAAATATTCAAGTGAATTAGACTCTTAAGTTAGTTACAACTTAAATGCATCCAATATTTGAAAGGTCACTTTAAACGAGCAGACGAAAAAAGAACGTTATAAGGTATTGAGGTACATCCAATAATAAAATAAACAAATCATGTGAATATAACAATGCGTAATAGGCGAAATATGTCGGGTTAGTTATGTTAATAGTGACAATAAAATAAACAAACTAGGTTGATGCAATGATGTAATATGAGAGTTGCTGTTACGACAAATATGATAATAATCAAGTTAATGTAAGCCCGACCATGCTGAAACCTTGCCGTGGTGATCGGGCTTGCCCATCTCAATGACTCAGTCAGGTTATACTAGCTAGAACAACCGTTCCTTAAGACCCTATCAAGCCACCCAGGTCGGTTGAAGAGCGGTGAGACCATAAGCAGCAAATATAGGGTCGATGACGAAGCCACACTTCTGGCTGTACAGAGGTATGACGACAGTAAGGTGTTTTCCTCAAACAATCCGCATAACAGAGATGCTGCCTCTCGACAAAGAAAGGGTGAGGTTAGAAAAGGTCGACCCACTTCACCCAACTCCACGAATTTCCATCTTCGGCAGTAAGGCCCCAACAAGTAGGGATCTACAACAACAAAAGCCTCTTTCAAAAGCCTCAAGCAGTTGTTCTTTGGGCACTGCGGTTACGCTCCCAGGTCTTTCAGACCAACCCTAACCCAATTTACTTTTCAAGTACATCAAGGAGAACCCTTCCACAGTGTGGGCGGTTGAGGAGAGATAACCGTCCGCATTTACTTGCATCTTACTGGGCGAAGAAAAACTACTACAGAATTCTGTTCAGCAACAAAACAGCCAAGATTAAACTCCAGGAACAACTGAAGAATCACTTAAGCAAATATAAAGGTGCGACCCATCTAGATGCTGCTTAGCAAGATGTTCAAGTAGCTGTGGTATTTACAGTAACATCTATCAACGACTTAAATCAAAATCTCAGGAAAAGTCAGTGGATCTTGATGGCTTCTATTCAATCGATGGACTCGCGAAAACGTATCCCGTCAGGCTCCGAATACGATAAGGAGCGAAGAGTAGTCAGATACAAATTGACAAAAAGTCTGTGAAACGACCGTGAGCAGTGGTGGGTAACGAAAGTAGAGGAAATGGAAAAAAAAGCGGCGTTAGGTAACAGTAGACAACTTCTCAAGTTAATAAAAGAAACCGGAGTTAAAAAATCCAGCGTTAGTGAGACAATCTCCGAAAGAGATGGAAAGCTTATTAGCTCTCAGTTTAGACGTTCAGAACGACTGACTGAACACTTCAAATAGCAGTTTAGCTGGCCTTCAGCCGCTTTAAAACTTCCCACTATTTTAAGACAGCCTGAATGGAAAGTTGACTTAGGTCCTCCGACTCTTGTCGAAGTCGAAAAAGCTTTAGCCAATCTACGGCGAGGCAGAGCAGCCGGTCCGGATGGATTATCTCCATCGGTCTTTAAGGATGATGGTTCCACTTTGACAATTAAACTGACTGATATTTTGATTAAAGTTTGGGAACTTGACATAATTCCGTTTAACTGGTGTCGATCGTTAGTCGTCCCAGTATATAAGTGTTAGTGGGATATAGACCGGATTAAAGCATGCTCAGTGCATGATCGTGATGGCGCACGCTGATTGGCTACTTCTAAACCAATCAGCTCCAGTGGATTGTTGCAGAAGATTCTGGAAGCTTCTTATGTAAATACTATAAATACATTAACATTTGTCTAACTAACGATTCCTACTTCTGTCTACCCTTGTTATTTGGAATATAATTTGTTCCTGTTCAAACGTGTTCTGATTTGGGATCTTGTCAAGTGTTCGGTGTCTAAGAATACTAAGCAATAGAAGTATTTGGGTCGTTATAGCTAGAAACATAACAATAAGAAAGGGTCAAAATCGTCCTGTCATAACCATAGAGGAATTGGTTTGACTAATATAGTGTCTAAAATACCAGCTTCTAAAATTACCAGACGTTTAACTACAACTCGTAAAATGCAAATGAGAGAAAACCAGGCTGGTTTTAGACCTGGTCGCGGCTGTATAGACCAGATATTTACCATTCGTCAGGTTTTAGAACAGAGACATACTTTTCAGCTTTCAACACGAGTGGTTTTTCTTGACTTGAAAGGGACATTCGACTCTACAAACCGAGAAGTTCTATGACTGTGTCTATCATAGTAATACGTACTCTAGAAGTACATAAATCTTGTAAAGTCTCTTTACTCAAACACTGTTAGTCGCGTTAGAGCCTATAGAAAACTGTTATTCGAACCTGTAACCTCAAGTAGTGTCCGTCAAGGCTTCCCACTATCTCCATTTTTATTTAATTTCATAGTCGATTTACTGTTAGAAATTACACTCTCATCGTTTGACTTTTCAGGAATTGATCTCCTACCAGGAAATCCACTTATTGACTTAGAATATGCTGATGACATAATCCTGTTTAGCGAAGACGCTGATAAGATGCAGAATCTTTTGACAGCAATAAGCACCAAAAATCCAACCGTTTTCGGAATGCGTTTCTCCCACCCTCTAAATGCAAACTATTGGTCATCGTCAACACCTGAGCTGAAGATAGGGAGTGAAGTAGTTGAGCACGTCGACCACTTCACTTATCTTGGAAGTCTGATTAACCCTAATGAGTTGGCCTCTCAGTGCTAACTCAAAAAGTTCGTCTGGCTTTTGTCAACTTACGTCACCTATGGCATAGACGAGGTATTCGTCTCTCAACAAACGGAAGAGTGTACTGTGCAACAGTTCGCTCTGTCTTAATCCAGCTCATAGATATTGGTATCAGTTGACCAACAAAACGAATAGTACATCTGAGCAGCGTAAAACGCATGGTCATTATTAAGCAACCACATCTCTTAATTAGCTCACCTTGCACACCTCTGGAGGATTACAAACTGATGAAATACCTGGCGTTAAATAAGTGTAATTATTTCTAATTATAACTGGTGTGAATATCTACACCGAAAAATATTATTGAAATTCAATAATTTTTGTTAACTAATCGAGTGGTTGAATAGAATAGTGAAAATAATGATCAACAAATCGATAGCTACATAAATGAGCAATTCATAGTCAAGAAAAGAAATTTAGGTAGAGTATCATAGAATCGTAGAGATTAATGCAGAAATACAAACAAACAAAAACACTGATATGAATTACATATAGTCAACGTTTTCGAGTGTAAGGCTTATTAAATTAGACTGAGAGCCGAATTGAAGTGACTGTAATTGCCTCATTGATATTAAAATCACATTTGTAAATCAAGGTGGCTAGAATACTTGTTCCTTTGGATACAACCATTTCAAACAAATGAAGTCACTGACTGCTGGTTTGAGTTGTGTCGGTAGCTGCAGACTACCTGAATGGGGTCCTCGTGAATATCGTAACCAGTGGCTAGAAATACTGAGTGGCATGGCCCAGAATCGGTCACAATGGAGCAGGTGCATCTACTCATTGTCCTCCCTTAAGTCGTGAGCTTTAAATTATTTCATAACTTTTCTTCTACTCTCCCCAAATCATATTCGATATGTTCACACTCCTTGTCATTAATATTAATATTATCATTGAAGTAACTCCTACTAATGTAATGTTACTGTTTCGGTGCCATAGAGGTATGACAACTTGGATCGATGAGCACATGTGCCGGGTTATATACTGATCATACAACAAACATACATGCAAATTTTGTAAGGAGGTGACTGAACGGGGAGCCAAGGTAGACAATAAGGCTAAACAAAGTTCTTTTAAACGCATAATTTAGGTTTTCTGTTGTTTATCCTAATGGGTTTGGTTACGTATAAGAATCATAATCTTGTTCCTTTAGGTTGATTAAATGGGGGGCGTTATACAGAACTGAGAAAGCCTCTTCTATTTTTATTCGCTATTTACTATCTACAATGTGAGATGTGATGGGAATTGAGAGATTTTGTTATACTTTTGCTAATGTTCACAAGAGCGTAAGGATAAAGACCTGTCAGTACAGCCTGTTAGTACAGAGCCTGATAATAAAGTTATTGAAAATAATTTTTCTATAGAATATATATATATATATATATATAACTTCATTTTCGATAAATTTTTCTCGAAAATTAAATTATATTCATTTAATGTGGAGACGCAAATTATCACAAAGAAGGTGAACAAATAGGAGAGATGGAGTACATAGACGAACAGGTATACACCTGAGTAGACTACAATAACATTACAAAAAACAAAGGAAAGTAAGAGTTAACTCCAAAATTGGAGATGAATATGTAATACCACTGAAAACAAATCAGTGAATTCACCATAAATGAAAAGACAGAGTGGAGTGTAAGGAAGCAATAACAGTAACTCGTACACACTAAACATGTAAGAAAAGACTACTTATTGAGAAAGAGAGATAAACGAGTGACTATCTCATTGCCTACTAGTGACAACGAAAAAAAACACATGAATGATAAAGCATGATACAGTAGTAAAATAGTGGATGATTGATGGGATGAAATAATAAATCGCCCTCCATTAATGTGTAATCAGATGAATGTATGGATAGATGAGTGCATGAGCGGGGATTAACAACTAGTGCAAGATATAATATATACAGCACATAAAACAAGATATTTATTCATTTTTAGGTACTTAAATTAACATCGCGACTACTGAAGTTCAGATATATATGGAGTAACACGTCTATCAACAAAAAGTATAGGGTGATTATCGTGATGCATCAAAAATCGACTGAAGTGGAGATCTCACCACTGAATACCAGCCTAGTGATGCAGATAGTTAGATATTTTCCTAAAGGTGCTGAGTTCGATCTCTAACGGGATGGTGAGTGTGCATACCTGGGAAAAACTGTTCGATACTCTTTAGTTATTGATGATATTCAAATGAGATCGATTATAGATAACAAACAAAACCAATAACTACAAAAGCACCTCAACTTTGTTTCTTGTACTTTTCCTCGTATGTAGCGTGATTATGTGTATTTATAAGTGTAGGTCGCAAAACTCAGCAGAAAAAGGAAAATAATAACACTGCCAGTAATAAGTTATTTGAAAAATCAAAATGAAGTCATAAATGTATTACTGAATGGGCTAAGATACCAGTTAATTACATATGAGAAACGTAGAGTTTCGCACAAATGTATTTCAACTCAAGTTGGATTAAGATTGAATAAAAAATTCGTCCTTCTCTGAAATGATCCTACTAAATGCATACTTTGTACCACATAATACGTTAGAAAGTTAGAACGGTTACCTAGCATCACGTTTGGTTTTTTTGTTTATGAATACTTACGATCATTGAATTATAGACTGATTTCAGTTAGGTACCACTAAAAACAAGGAAGTACTGTGTAGATGCTGCGGCATAGTATGGAATTCATAATTATATGAGCTCATATACGACACTGTGGGGAATCAAACCTGGATCCCGTGTGTCAGACAGTAAGTGCTTATCCTTCAACACTACTGAGTCAGTGCCCAAAGGTACAATTTTAATTCGATCAATTTGTAATATAGGGCCGATGGTAAGCGATCATTGCAAGGCTCGGAGATCCTGAGTTAGATTCCAAGTGACGCAGTTGGTGCGCACAGTGACAAAACAACTGTCCAGTGCTCATTGATTTTAAATCATATCCTACTGATATCAGTCTAGAACACATGCAAACAACAAATGTAAACCAATTTCTACAGAACCACCTCAAATTACCTATGATAATCAGCTAACCAGTGAGCTACTTCAATACGCTTTTGAATTTCTAGTCAAAATTCATGTTTAATGGAGTTTAGACAAGCCAGAGGTGAAACGATGGAACTGGATGATTATCTCACTATATCACAAATCGGTTAAAGTAGAAATCCTCCAATCGGATGTGGGCCTAGTAAAGAAGATTGTTATTTCCTATTGAATAATTGTTATCGTAATACAATTGATCAAATGATAAGCCACATAGGGTGGTTTGATTGATCGAAAGTCAGCCAATCAAAGCCAAGAAGTAATTCTTCTTATCCAAAAAGTGGGAGGAATATTACATAATAACAACATATGTCCTATGATTGGGCACAGTTATAAAGTACTAAAAAATACAATCTTTCATATACAATTCTAAACATTCTTATATTACAAACTGCTAAGAATGTTTCAAACTATCTAGTGTTTTACAGCTTGTTAATAAATAGTAGTTTTGGCGAGAAGGTATATCTTCTGTAATTTCAATTATCACGTTGGCCTTTACCTAAATTTAAATGGTTACTTGAACTTTTGACCAGTTAATTTTGTTTATATTTAAATAATACTAACTGAGTGGAATTATTAATGTACACCAGTAGATGGTAACTTAATAGACAGAAGGTTAAGTATTGGCGGCGAGCTCTCACGAGTCTGGGTAACATACTAGGACGAAACAGCTGTTAAGTGGTTACTGCTTTTCACAAGTTGCCATACAAGAGGATTGGTCTGATAAGATAAAGCAATTTCTAAAAAGAGTATTCTGGATGATTCAAAGTATGTTTAAAACAACATAATTAATAATAATAATAACTAGGCGAAACAGAAGAGGGCTAGTGTTCACACACAGAGCGAAAAATATTCGAAAAGTATAATTTACTCATGAAAAAACATCTGCATTTGATAATTTAGGTTTTATTACCAGAAGAAACCTACCTTAAAAGTTGTATTGAAATCAATATCACGAGTAGTGAGATGTAATAATTGACTTGAGTTAGCTAACCAAGCTGTAACAGATTTTATTAGAGTAATAAACTGAAGGTCTACATTACGAGCGTCTTTTAATGATGTTGCTGATGTTGTTGGACAGTTGGATTCAAGTTTTGTCATGGAATAGTCCAAATCTATGTCTTTTATACGGTCATTAACATATAGTTCAAAAGAATGAAAACGATCAACAGCACTTATGAATAGACTCAATAAGTGACGTTGTCTACGCTGAAGTTGATTTAAGATTAACTCATCATGGTTTGTCTATAAATAAATATTAGAAAGATATATATGTTATCTAGAAACGAGCTAGTTGGTGATGTACACAACCATGCAAACAATCTTTATACATACGAAGAATACTGAATTACAGTGTAAGAAATTAATGACGAAAAATCCCGATTCTGTCGAATTTGACCAATGGTGATTACAAAGTGGAAATCACATTATGATACAGAACTTCTATAGAGTGCGTATTCAGGACTACTGGATAAAGTTAAGTGATCAAATATGTTCCTTCCAATCACCGTACGATACAACTTCCCGACGTAGTGTTTTGATTGGATGATAGTTGGGACCTCCTGTACTTGGATTATATGAATCGTAATGATGATTTCATTTTTACAGGAAACTTGAAATACCCGAGTATTTTGCATATAATCGTCACTAACTTGAATAAACATTCATTCCTGCCCTTCCTTTTTCTCCTGATTTACAGTATTAGAGATTTCAAACCGTTCATGTGCAAAAATTGTATGCAGTGTTATCAGTAATCAAATGCAAGACAGTAATAGTTTTAGATGGCTTGATGGCGAGAGTGAATGTCGATTGACATTATGCCTTAGAGCTGTGTATCATACTAGCTTCTATCACGGTCAGCGTGACACCTTCGATCTTGAAGGAACTCATTATTTTTGTGTGATTTGAACCTATTTCACAGTCAAAATACTTGTTGACTAAAAAATCTTTTCACAGTCACGAAATAGTGATCAGTGTTGTCTCATCAGTTGTACCATAAAAATAACATTGCAAATACTCGAAAACAAAAACCGTTTATGTATGTGATTTTCATTTGTGCGCCTATGTATGTTTGTGTGATCGTCTCTGTGAGATGTTGTCATTGACAACTGTTGTAATCACCCTTACAAGTTATGATAGATATATACACATAAATTTATTTGCATTCATGCAAATTAACAGTTAATTTAATGTTGTTGTATTTTTATTAATACTACTAACTGTCTGAGTCTATTCCTAATACCCATACGTCATGTTCACTTACACCATTCTATTCTTCGCCATAAGGAACATTTAGTTAATTTCAATTATTACTATAAAAATTAACATTTTAAGGTCGAAAAAAAAAATTAATAATTATGCTAATAAAAGTGATTAAGTAGTATTAGTGTTAGTAATAATTATAGTAATTGAATAATGCTTGGATTTATTGAGTAAATACTTTTTTTTTTGTATTTAATTGCATAAAATGTAACATTATCACTGTGAAATCATTAAGATGAATACTAAATAATGAACTGAATACATATTGAACTAAATAGTTGAATTTAATAAAATCGTATTGTTGAAGCGTGTTTTGTTCTATTCATGACAAATGTACAGTCATGACCAAACTACTTGAACTTAACTATAGTAACTATTCATTTAACTTTCTGTAAGTTGATTTCCACTGATTACTCAAGAGAATTTGGGAGTTTATAATATATGTTTGACAAATTTTCCTGTTGTAAACTAGACAACTAAGAGTTGTTTATTTTATTGATTGACTAATCATACATTGATGTTGGTAGTGTACCACTGAAAACCAGGGAGCACTGGATAACTATCTCATCCTAGTATGGGACTACTCAGCAGTATGTACCTTAGGTTCCGTCCCAGAGGCTTGAGGTCGGTGAACGCCTAACCCTCTGCACTAATGGACAGGCACCCAAAAGTAAAAAGCTATGGATGCTTGTAAGTTCGGAATCTAAAAAGGAAAAAGGGAGAATACACTTGAACCGCTGTGATTGATTCTAAGCCATATCACCCAGAGTCTTCAGTCGTTCGTTGTAGCATTCGCAAGGACTTCATTTAAATAGCCTGAATCTACCAACACAGCTCAGACCACCTGTCAATAACTTCTTTCAGTGACGCCATGTTTTGGAATGGTGGCCTCCAGCTTTCTTCCACCATACTTAGCATTATTAATCGAGCTAGGTGTTTGTTAGACGCACGTATCACAACCACCACAGTTAATGAAGATTCACAAACTCACCAAGTGGTTTATTATCTTCGCGTAATGCCCGGTGCTTAGCCTGATTATTACTTACTCGGTAATCCCAGCAAACAAAAGCGATGCTTCGAAAAACTTGATGATCAAATATGAATAACCTACAAATGTCATTAACTGTTAGTGGCCGTGTTTCATACCCATCCAGTTAGATAGAACTGACTGCTACACAGTAAACTTATCGTTTAATTGATAGATGGATATCTCGTCTACGCCATGTAAGTAAAGTAAGTTAGCAAAAGCCAAACGAACCTTTTGTATCCGTGCTGAGAATTCGTCAGACATCTACTGATGATGGCTGATCAGTCTTCAAAGATATGTGGAGTGGTCAAAGGGTTCGACTACTTCACTCTTTATCATTAATCCAGGTGTTGACGCGGATTAGTCCTGAAGCAACAATTTGTACTTACAGGGGCAAAAATTCCAGTATCCGTGTACAATTTTTACTTAGCTGTAATAATTACGGAATCATTTGTCCTCTCTGTAAAGTTTCAAGTGATCTCGATACTATAGAACATATTTAGCAGTCAATATTCGAAGCTGACTAAAGTTAGATAATAACAAATGTTTACAGTAGTATTTCTCCTCCAAATTAGATTATGAAACTAATCTGAGAATTAATTGACATTGGAAATGAAGAACTATTGAATTTCAACTTAGTCGCCACTATGAGATTAATAAGTTCTATTCTAGGCCTAGTCATACATGAACACGTTTAATTAGTCTCGGATTAGGACGAATAAACCGTCTAATTTTCTGTGGAAAATAACGTCGGTTCCTACCAAATGCCACCTAAAAATGTCAAAAATTTCAAAATTAACTTCACTTTGTTCAACATTGCAATCCACATTGCTAAAAGTAATTGTATGAAATAATTAATAGTATTCAATCATTATTGTGAAGGAAAATATTCACATATACTGACAAATGTACTGTTTGCCAAGTCCTTAGTGTTCATGATTCAGTTCAATCGATTAGGCTGAAATGTGATCATTACTAATCTAAGTGAAGTTTAGATCATACAGGAAGCGTTAGTTCCCTGTAGATTGTATTAACGCCTCACTAACAAGCAAGCTTCCCTCCCGACTACCTCCAATCCTTAACATCACAATTCTCAGTTAACAGCAAGACATATATCAGTGTCTAGGGAATATGGGATAGTAGCCTATGCATAATTAGGAAATCTATTATCATAAATGGTTATAATAATTATTATTTTATTATTATTATTATCATCATTGATATTATTATTATTTTAACTGATTAATATATTGTTTATATTAAAGAAATGGCCGTTTAATGCAGTCAATGAACTTTGTCCACAATTAACTGTAACCATAAGAGATAGATAAGAAAGGTAGCGCAAAAGGCTGAACAACATACGAGGCAATATTCCCATTTAGATGTACGAACATTTTGCAAGGAATGAGTTGAACTATATTAAATAATGAAATATATTACATAATGAGGGAAACATGAAAACTAAGAAAACTTACCACGGAGTTATTTGGATGGATAGGAAGATTTTCCGATTGAAAACTTATTGAAGTATTCAGATTATTTTTTAGTGAATCTTCTTCAGTAGTCATATTATTCATTACTTTAGGATTAGAACTTTTTGTCAATTGTTTCCATTCAATAGCCTCCCAACGATCACACTGTCGACATATAGCTCGTAGCATTAAGTATATACACATGGATGGTCCTAATGGACATAACTCAATAGTTACATCAGATTGACCACTATTATTACTATTATTATAAGTGGTAGTAGTAGTAGTAGTGGCAGTAGTGTGAATATTTCTAGGTTGATGTGCAAATTTCAACTGTTTAGTAATAATCCAATCTAATAATTGTTCTAAAGTGATTGGTGCAAAAGCCATTTGACAAGGAAGACGATCAGAAACAGAAGTTTTAGTACGTGTTGAACTTCCCTTACTGTTATCAATAGGATCTCCTTTTGTTATTGTTGAACAATACGAATGATTAGGCGAGATGGATTGTTCTAGTAAGAAATTAAAAGAGTTGAAGTCAAGAAAACATGAAGAAAAATTTGTAGAAACGAGAGAAATATATAAAAGTTTATATCAGGATTTTCATAAGACAAACCAAGGATAGTAAAAAGCTTCAAGGTCATGGTGAACGCATCGAAATAAGATGGTGGCTATTACGAATGAAGATGTAATAAAATGACGGGTTGTTAAGGAAACTACTTTTTTGTGATTGTGGATATGAAACACAGAATGGACAGAACTGTGAGATAAACTAATATTTAATTGTAAGGCCTTGATACAACTGAGGATGAGGAAAATGTGTTCGCACAAGAAATGTTCTCTCATAGTCACGAGTTTATAGCCCTTGGCAGAAAAGTCTTATTCACTGTTTTCATGGGGCGAGTACGTTAGTTACAAAAAGTAAAAGGACAATAGTCAACGTCTGGTTAAGACGGAAAGTTTACTTACAGGAATTGGAAACCCTGATTCAAAAACATTAATGTATATTGGCTCTAGGATTCTGAGAGATAGAATGGAGCATAAACCAATTTTAGTAACTGGCCAGCGTAGGACTTCATTTTTTGACAATATTCCACTGCCTTGTGAATTGAACCATTAGACTAAAGGCTCGAGAAGTAGCCTTCCTTTTTGTAACCCACCTACACCTATCAAAGAATTGTAGCAATATCCAAGCCAACACACAATTAAGGTGATTCATAACTATGAAGAACATGATCTACTTGCTATTCTGCATTGAGAGTACAGATGATATTTACTGTCAATTTAATACAGACATTTATTTTGCATCCATTCATTTTTTCTGTTTTGTTTCTGATCTATGCATTCACTTATTACTCAACTAACTTAGCAGCACGTCAATGATGACGGAGTTATCTTATCTGTCTGGTCTTAGGTCGCTGAATTGTTACCTGTATAAATACTGTCACTGACAACGAAATCTGATATAATATTTCTGAAGTTATATGTACCATTTAAACTAGCCATTACTACCATTCACATACTAATGAAAATTGAACAGCAGATTATCTTTGTAAATATGAATTAACTAAATAAGTGTTTTATTTTTCACTTATAATTGAAGCTCAAACAAATAATGCTTCTCTTTTAAAACATTGGTATCATGAATAAAAATAACCTCAGAAGTTGCTCTGTAGAACAAATGTTGGAGTACTGATGATCAAATTTCTCAAAACATTCTAAAAATCATCAAACGAGTATACAAAAATGTCAGCCACTTATATACAACATAGAATCCAGTGCATGTATGAATCCATGGAAGTTGCCGCACCACTTCAGAACAGCATGATGGATACCAGTTAAGTAGTAAAAAAAGAATGGGAAACAAAACAATACGATCCCAGAAAAAAAGAAATTAGCTGATAAAAAACACAAAATACCAAGCTCAGGATTTAGAAAAAACAAAGGGTGGATACATATGTGTCATTGTGTCTGATTTTGAGCCATGTCAAGAAATCTCACAGACCTCGATTATGCAGTCTGAACAAACCTACATAGCTCACATCAACAGTCAACTTTATGCATAGATTCCACGTTTAAGTTTGGTTGTCCCTGTTTTTTACCATACCATTTTTATGTCAGTCATCATCGTGCATAAAGGCAAGCGGTGGTTGCTAATAAACAATAAATGCTTCATCTACCTCGGTTGGCGAAGATTCTCAACATGATACACCACTTTTTTCTAATACCCTGGGTTTGATCGCAATATTGTTTACTCGACTGTTTCAATAAAATACGAGTAATATACCGAAAACTTAAGATCAAATACTAGTTGCCTATGGGTGTTTACTTTAACTGCTACTTTCACATCCGCATAGTAAAATAAACCAGACGGCTGTGAAGCACACGGATATTTAATTTATGCCATAGGTGACGCAATTTGGGAAAGGTTAAATGAGCCTTCTAAGCGCTTACTTTCATTTTAATCGGTAAGATAGAAACTAGACAGTTCTTAATGGCTTAAGCTATTTGCATACGTTTGCAATGTTACTTAATATGCATTATATCCAGAAATTTCTGCCAATTAGCACCGCACGCTTTACCCGATATTAACTAATCAGAAGGTAGTAGTTATAAATAAGTGTTTAGTTGGCAAATAATCATAAGACGAAGAACATAGAGATTTCCAAAACTTTTTTTGTTGAAAATAAAAATAACAATGATATATAAACTCGTTTATCTGGCTTAATTGCATCTAAAACATTTCTAAGCATACAAATAATGAATAGTTGGGATTTAGAAGTAGAATTAGGTGTTTAGAGTTAGTGTTCAGGGTTGAGCTTAAGGTAAGTAGGTTAAAGGTGGTGGATGTGTTGATTAGCATAATGCATAGAATCTGCAAAGTATAAATTAGGCATTTTATATATTTAAGGTAATAATTTCAAGGTCGTAAAACCTGAAAAAAAATTTCTAAGAATTTAAAACTTTCTGAGCAGTATACAAATGTACTAAGATAGATGATCACTGATTAGTCAGTATCGGAACGGTTAGCTGAAGGTGGTAATATCAAGGTGTTTGTCAAAATCACTACTAGTAAGTGGCGGGAATCAGCCAGAACATGTCGGAAAACGCTAAAAGGAAGACAATTATCACACGTCAATCTTAAAGCAATAAGCTCGCTGGTAGTAATACAATATGTAATGAAATTATTTGAAATAAGAAAAGGTGTTTACAAATGTATATGATATAACAGTTTCGGTAAACAACAAAACGTTACTCCAAAGCTGATTAATTAATGACCGCGGTGGATAACCCTGAAACACGAAAGCACCTTTCAGACGATCACATCGATTTTAGGCATTTTAAGAGACGCTAATACTAGCCCCAGTACTACACTCCTATCAGAATTTATAGATTTCTTAAAATGAAAAATATGATTTCTTCATAATGCATTTGTATAATTTTCTAATTTAAACATGTTCTAGATAATCTTTACATCTATGTTATGTATATGCTAACATATCAGTCAGTTAGCTGCATTACACTTCAATCATTGTGGTTTATATTTTAAAACAAATATACCCCCATTTGGGAGTGAGGTAGTCTGAAAAGACATTTGTTTCAATAAGTATGTAGTTTCCGGAATTCTCGGGCACTTTTCCGCTCATTTAGAGGATGGATATATTAGAGTGCAATTTGCATTGAAGGATGATGGAGGCGATTCGTAGAGCAGAAGGAAGCTTTTAGAGGAGATGTGCTTTCTAAGCTAAATGTCCAAGTTGATTTCGTAAACGACATTATTGTCATCAATTGTTGTTAGATTTACGGTCTACATATATTTCTCAAAGTCTTAATAGTCTACTGCAACCTCAGAAACATCCTCCATGTATGGTAAGCATGATTCGTTTGTTAACTTTAGCTCTTAATAACGCGTTTGGTGATGAGTTTGGTAAGCACTAATAAAACTTTCCGTTTTTTATTATGTACGTTGAACAGAGTTAAACTGAAACCATTTGCAGATAATTGGAGGCGCTTGAAATAACGTGTTCAATAAAAAATTAGATACGGCAATCACTCATTAGGTGAACGGGAAAAAAGATTGAAATTGTTAGGCACGATGCGCATTTAGTGGATATTAAAGATAACCTAGATACTAATTGAATTGGTTAAAAAAATTATGACCTATTAAACTATATTTAACACTTATCACATGACATAGAATGAATAAGTTGTAAATGACATCAGCAGAATACAACGACAACGATCAGCACACAAATCAATAGATAATTAATATTACCTGAAGAAATTGTATTAACGTGATGCAATTCAGAATTCAAAGGAACAGTAGCAGTAGGTTTTTCACTTATCGACAACAGACGATTATTACTATTATTATCGTAATGAAGTAATTGTGGTGAAAGACATGGATTATTACTGCGAGAAAAGGTATGTTGCCCAGCCCTGTCTAGAACTGTAGAACAGCAATCGATGGGTTGCGGTTTATTATTGTGAACGCCAGTAGTTGTGGCTGCAATATTCTCAGTTGCATCAGTCACAGGGATTGTGGAATTCGTATTTGAATTAAGATGAATAATATCGATTTGGTTATGTTGTTGTTGATGTTGAACACCTAAGCCTACAGTATTGATAGCCTTCAGCGAAGAGTTAGTAGAGTCACTTGAGATTGTTTCTGAAGTCGACGTACATGATAATGATGATGAGGAATCACAAAGTGAGCTCGGATTAGCCATAGGACATAATTTACTAAGAAAACCATTCTATATATAAATGAAGAAATAAAAAGATTATTAGAAGTTTGAAATTTTAAAATATCACTACAAAAACACGTAAATACTTCGCAAGGGTTTGAATCCTTTCGCCATTGATGTGAAAGACTGCAGTTGGTCAATCGCGGTCACCACATGTGCAACATGAGCCGATAGGTTCAATATATTATGTCCCAAGTTTGATTAAAATTGGACTGTGAATACTGTAGAATTCAAGATCTAGTGTGAACATTATCACAACACTAGACATAGACCAAATTTAATAAAACTGTATCGAAAAGCTATCAAGAGAGCACTATACATTTAGAGTTTTACAAAAGCCTATTGTCGGTTATTCACACAAGTGTGTGCCCTCTCTTTATAAAGACATACACCATTAAGAAATATCCGGACTAATTAGAATTCAGTGTAGCTTCTTCAAAAGTTAGTTTAGTAAAAAGATAGCTCTTATGTTTTGACATTGTGGGATCCCAATTATGCTATAATGACTCAATTGCCTGATATATATAGTGATAGTGGGAAGTTGGTGGAATCGCAGTGTTGATGACCTAATCCAAACTGAGTAAATTTCCGAAATTAACTAATAGCCAACTGACGATAGGAAATTAGATTAGCAAATAAACGACCACCAACTAGATCCAGATAGGTGGGGGGGAAGCGGGAGTACCTAACAGTTATAGTGTATAACTAAAGAAGCTGAACAATATGGTATCCATAAGGGTCTCTCAATGATTACACTGTATTCATTCTCTATCTTTAAATCTTAAGCTATAGCACTAATAACTCTTGACTATATGATTAAGTCCCGATTCAAGGTATATTTTTGATTGGCGATATTTTCTCCTCTTTATTGCTATTTGCTAAGACTCTTTCTATGGTAATGTAACGCAAACACCTGCATGAGGTGCTACATTGATGTAAGATGAATAACATCATAACAGATTGATAGATTAATAAATAAAAGGTATCTGGATTTCAACCATTTACATGTAGACGTTAACACCTGTGTATCACCTACTTCATTTTAGGTACCACAGGTGTATAACCAGCCGTAGCGCAATGTATTGATTATGAAATCTAGGAGTGCTGGATAATAAACGGGATGAATTCATTAAAACAATCTAAGCATACGGGTTAAAATTAGCTACTGAAAAAAACATTATCTTGCAAATTATTTATCATCGAAAAGACTAAGCCGACGATTCCCCATAAGCCCCGAATTACTAGAGCAACTACACTAATTCTTATTGGATTTACCAATTCACATGTTAATGTCAACACATAAATATGGTAAAGTAATGGGACATTAACTCCGCCCGTAGCTCATCTAGGGTTACTGCCGATCCCAATGCCAGGTAAAGAAGAAGGTTTGGGCATGTGGCCAACATTCCCATCCCGTAAAAACACAACCTCGCAAAAAAACGCAAACTAGATTAAACAAACTAAACCATTTAAACTCTGCCCTAGGAGTGGAAGGAATGATAATGACGCCTCATGGTGAAAGCCGAGATTCTTCGAAAGTCACGAGGCCGATGCCACTTCTAACAACCAAAGGAAAACAATTTTATAGGTCCACAGAATGTTCAGGAAATGTGGAAGAGCGGGAAAACCAGTCAAATAGCTGCAGAAATAAAAAGATACAACTTTATAGGGCTCGGAATCAGAGAAACCTATCGGACTCAAGCTGGACAGAAAACATTGGCTACAGGAGAGATGCTACTGTACTCCGGCCTCGAAGAGGAAAATGCTTCGTACACCCAGGGAGTTGTTCTGATGATGTCCAAAGATGCACGTACTGCACTTGTTGGATGGGAATCACATGGACCCAGGAACATCTTTCAAAACATTGAAGACGGGGATCACAATGAATAATATCCAATCTTATGCACCCACCAACGACGGCAACAACGAGGACAAAGATCAGTTTTATGATAGGCTGCAGTCAATTATAGCGATGTGTTCGGGAAAGGATCTGATAATCCTGATGGGGGACCTAAACGCCAAAGTCGGAATGGGCAACATCGGATATAAAGAAGTCATGGGACGACAGGGACTGGAAGAAAGAAATGAGAATAGTGGAAGATTTACAAACCTATGTGCTTTCAACAAATTAGTTATAGGTGGTGCAATATTCCACCCTCAAATTCATACACAAGGCTACATGCGTCTCACCGGATCATATTACAGAGAATCAAATCGATCATACATGTATCAATAAAAATTTCAGAAGATCGATCGAGGATATGAAAACCAGGAGAGGAGCTGACATAGCTTCAAATCACCACCTTGTGATTGCCAAAATGAAACTGAAGCTAAATAAGCAATAGATAACTGGAGTAACAGCATTACAACGGTTCAATACAGCCTTTCCTCGAGACGCCGACAAACTCAAGAAGTTCAAAATAGCTTGCAACAACAGGTTCCAAGCCTTACGAGATCTACCGGAAGAAAAAACCACTATGGAGGACAACTGGAAAGGAATCAAAGAAACACTAACTTCAACGTGCCAGGAGGTTCTGGGCCGCAAGAAGCACCATTATAAGGATCAACTGCGTCATCATGTTACACTATAGACTCAAGGATGTTTACGCGATCGCTGGCAACCTATGCTTTGTAAAAAGGTAAGCATAACTTACCGGGACTAAGTAACGGAGATGCTTAAAACTGATAAACTTACTAAGACTAAAATATGGTGACAAACATGATTATTCTTAAAATGATATTAAAACGATAATTCATTTTATACGGAGTGATTTATGAATTATACTGGATTACTTAAAGGTTTCCGAAGTTTAAAATCAAACGCAAAATTACATCTGCATTCATCACTTCTCATTGTGACTTGTTAAGACAAAGCGTATCATGGAGCCTACAAGAATTAGGTTTTTAGAGATGTGAAATTTGTTCGACTTACCCTCCCTCTAATCTTTGTCTATTTCTCATTATGATCAGTCCAAAACGCAGTTCTCCGTGGAGAACTTACATACGATTCAATAAAAAGGTGTTTTTTCCATCACTGAAGATTTCCCCAAATATTTAGATACATTTTGATGTTTACTTTCTTGATTATAAACAATTTACGATTGTACTCACAGTTTAGTAAAGGCCTTACAATTTTCACTGGATAATAACAAAGTTTACTTATACATACCATGTAATAAATTACCTAATTTCTGGAAACTACTCATAAATGTCGTTAGCACGCATACCTTTTGTAAATATGTTACTTATTAGTTGTGAAGGTAGCATTTGGTTTAATTTCGTTAATTGCAGTAGCCATAGATTGACCTCGCTAGGGTATCAGTGGAAACAATAGCAGAATCAAGAGTGAGTACTGATAAGGAGTCTTATACTAGGATAAATTAACTGTTCAGTGCACCCTAGTTTCCAATGCTACTGCTTTGAGATTGATCTGAGACGAATATAAACAACGTATTACCTAATAGTTTATTTAAATATGATTCATACTCAATTCATGTAACATCGTTTAGTGACTAGTAACTTTCCAGATATCATCACCTTCCAGGGATTTCAGTCAAATTTATTTTTATATTCTATGATCTTACATAACATCAACTGTCATTGTAATAACTTGCTAATTGGATGAATCATGTCAAAGCACTTTAAATAGACCTTGTTTTTACAAATTAAATAAATACATTACATAATTACATAATAAAAACTCAATCAGTCATTTTCTAAGTTGATAATCAAAAACTTCACTACAGATAATTAATAATCTACGATTTCCAATACTGTAAATATTATACCAGCACTACTGTACAAGGAAGAAACTAAATGAAGTTGTCTTTGAGAAAAGTAAATTTCATTTGCTGGAATACAATTGTCTCATTGATTCAATTGTCAGAATAATCTAAGCTTGACAAATAAGTACCGGACGACTCAGATGAACAAATTTTAAAGGGTAAAACAATCTAAAACTCAACTTGTGACCCCATCTTCCATTGACGATTTGTCAGCTAAAAACCGACGTATTTTGATTGGCTAATAACTCAATAGTTTTGCAAGGCCGTTTTACGATAACTCCAGGTTGTAAGCAGAGCATACACTCATCGCTAAAACTAACGATAATGCTTAACAAAATTGGATGACATGATGAATAATGATAGCAGAAAGAATGAGCAAGCATTTGTGGATACATTACAGTATGGTAATGAACTAGGGAGCTTCTCAAACTATCTCTGAACCAAGAAGAGAATCAACTTAATTGCGCAAAAAAAGAACTATTTACGTTCCTATTAAAGGTTTCATAACATAGATGTTATTTAGAAATATGGATGAGTAAAGATACCATTAGTTTTAAATTTATAGGCAGAAATCTATACAGAAAGCTTAACCAATAACATTATGAAAAATTTGCATACGATTCTTAATATTATTATTTCAGTATTCGAAATATTTATGTACAGTGACTGTCATCTGATTGGGTAAGACCAGCTATCAATTTGTTAGCATAAATGTCTTAATCATAAGCTCAGATTGGCTGAAGTGACTATTTATAGTGGGCCTTTCTAAAATCTTTGAAATCTATTTCCAGTACTGTACTCTAGGAATATTAACAATGTTATGTTCAGTGTACTTTCATCCGTCTAGGAATTCGCTTGATGCATCAATCAATAGTAATTCAAACAGACTACTACCAAAGTGAGACTTTATTAATAAATTATGAGTCATTAAATGCAACCAGTCTGAGCTTTCCTTCTCTTCATGATATATGTAAACTGTCCTCTGATTGGTTGCTCTAGTCTTTTGTTGCTTAAATGACCTAGCCAAATACACGTTTAAGTCATTGAAATATATATATATATATATATATATATATATATATATATATATATATATATATATATATATATATGAATGGGTTGTTCAATGGTAAAACACTGTCATTGTTCGATTGACAATAATTCTCTGGCAGTTTAGTTGCCTATCGGTCAGACAGGAAGAAGTTAAAGAGTAATGCGGTTGATTATTAAAATTTTATTTGCACTGGCAGATAAGAGTTTCGTTGAAATGGTAATCATCAAAAGCTGATTTCTGTTTGCATAGTAGTGAAGGTTAAAAAGTATGGAACAGCAATGCTAGCTGAATGTCCCATGCCTCATGGTTACAATAAGACAAAAGTATAATTCCGCTTTTGAGAAATTACTTAAGTGACCTTGACTTGTCATATCTGACTTGCTGGCATCTCATTTCAGCCATATGAAGCCTAAAAGTTCAAGATATTGTCCAACGAAGTATACGTTTTCTCAAAGACACATTGTTAACACAGATTCATCCAAATTGCGAAGTATGGTCTATAGAACCATTACAATTACTCCAAGTGTACACTGACACTTGGAGAGTTCGTGCTGAAACCCCATTGATCTGGCACTATAGTTTAGTCCTAGCATGGCTGCTAAAGTGAGATCAATTAATGACTCTTGTACCAGTGTAAATAACACGAGAGTGGTCATTAAATAAAGACAGACATGCGATGATGTATCATTTCTGAGTGGATCACGTATTGTAACTTATATGTGCACCTGATGTTTAATTTATTGATTCTGCCGTGCATTTGGTGTTAATTCAACAATGATGGACCTAATTTCTGGTTCTAATTCATATTCAGTATGTGCCTGTGTATCACTTGATGAAATGTATGCTTCAAACCAGCATAATATTAACACGACAGTCATGAAACAAGGAAGGCTTTGGTTATTTTTCCAAATGATTTAAACATAATGAACTAGAATTTATACATTCTCGACTTAATGCACACAAATGGTTTGACGTGCAGAATATATATATATATATACTTATTATTTTGCCATTCTAAATACTACACAATACCTGACGACTATCAGTTGACAAATTTACTGATTATTCGACAACAAGTACCTTCATCCTCAAAATTGCAGATACATTACGAAACCAAGCCTCAAGGGTTCCTGTCGGCAAACCTCAAACCACTAATCACTGATATTATTTAATCATAACACTGTTTATGCTCCTAGTATAGGGGAATGTGGAGATTACTAGATTGTTTCACATAGTGACTATAGCCAGACAACCAACAAGCATTAGACATCTGTTACATTCTTGTATGAGAGTCCCAAAGAGTGTACATTAGAGACTTCTATCAAGAAACACATCCAGAATCATGGAACGTCACAACGAATTAACATTCAGAACAGCTTGGCGAAGTTCAAGTGCTCACGATTAAGTCTCAAAATCTTGGGTCTGAAACCAAAAGTGAAGTGCCATATGAAGATGAAACAGGTATTCCGTACTTTTTAGTAGTCTAGTTACATTAAGTAAGTAATATAAAATATGCTTCTACAAGGTTAACACATAATCACGTCGTTACCTGGCTTTCTTTTTCAATTAGTAGTTTCATCTCACACTCAGGATGCTTGCCAATATTCGTCAGATAAGAATTTTGCAAAGTAACACGACGTTCTGGAGAACATTCATTAATATAAGGAGGAATGTTTAAATAAGGTGAGACAGTTTTATTGTGCTGTGGTGTTAACAAAATATTACAATCAGCTGTTGTTGCATCTATTGACGGACGTCGCGTAACACCAGTATTATGAGACTGAATAACAGCTGAGTGTGAATTAGTTATTCTTGAACTATGTACAAGATTATTGTTGTATGCATTAGGAGTGGGCGTACATGTTTGTGAATAGTCTACATATGTCCATACTTTCAACTGATGATGACATTCTTTACCAAGCCGTAACAAATCACCAGGTTTAAGCCAAAAAGTTAATTCATGATAATTTGAATTAGTTGGAATTGTTAACAGGCTATTATTAAGATAAACCTCAGTAATCTTATGAACAGAAGACTTATGATGAACTTCAGAAGACAAAGAGGTACACGAGGAACTCAATAAACATGGACGACAAGCTAACCATCCTTTAGAAGATTTCATATTATTGTTATTTGCGGTAGTTAAAGATACTGCTGGGCTCCAAAACATAATATGATACAATTCAACATCTGACCATTTCAACTTTGGCAAGCAAACAATATTAGGATGTAATTTATCTGGACCTGTAGCGGTACCAACATAGACCTAAGGAATAAATAATTGAAGAAAACATATATATATATATATATATATATATATATATATATATATAACCATTATACAATAAATCTAAAGATTATTTAAAACAGTTTACTCAATAGGTTATTCTTTAAAGTGTTTTGTAATAGGAGAAATTTTCTTATGCAATGGTAGGTTAATAGTTTAGGCAGTAGGCTTTCAACTTTAAGATCGACACTACTCTACATATTTCAGTTCGACCAACAGAGTGATATCGCTAACAGTCATTTATGTACTAAGTTGGGTTTTAATGTCAATTACATGGATCTATACTCGGTAAATAAGTTACATCCATTGTATGCATTACATTCATAGTTAAAAGACAGTTATCAACAGAATACAATGTTAGTCAGTTAGTCGAGAAATTCGAATAGTTGATACATCTTTTTTAAAAAAATGTATTAATGATATGATCTAGAAAGATGATGATATCTTCATTTATTTCAGAGAATCGCGGAGGATTATAAACTAAAAAGGTAAAACTTTTCAGAAGTCGATTATATATAGTTTGACTGTATATTTATTAAATATACCATTTCCACCAGTTTTATATTCTTCTTATTTTTGGTTCATGAACTAGAATGAATTATTTATGTATCACTACTCTGGTTTTTGTCAGTAATACACATGTTTTTTTATTGTGATTTCCTCGAATAGTGGTCTATATACGTATGTTTGCCTTTTCAATAGGCTGAGGTTAGACAGAATTGAGGCAGACTAACAGGCACCAAGATATTACTTCTGTCATTGTGTTAATCGTCCACGTAGAAAGAGTTTCCCATCATTTGTTAGTAACAGGTAGCTACTTTATTGTTACTGGTTGGATAAACTTACACTCAATGATGGCTTCTCGAGGTCATTATCGATAAGTGTCCAAATGAAAGATGTAATACGGAAAATTTATTTTCACCAAAATAAGAGAGTTATTCAAACACTAAACAGATCTTCAAATATTTAGTAGTTGGCTAAAAGTTGAATTCAAAGAGTGACTTTTTCACCGTGATTGAGATGTGTCAACTAAGTGTACCTAGTCTAAATAACTTAGTGATAATGCATTTGTGTCAGAAATAAAAGGTACTTGGTTAGAGCTTTGATGTAAGCATCAACACTACATGCAGTTGACATATTTTAAATAATATAAAACGTGCATCACGGATTTCATTGTTAGACACATGAATATACTGGAATTCGAGAAGTAACGCTACACAGAGGTAATCCGCTTAGGGTACACGTGTGGAAACAGTGACTGATCGATTTTAGTCCTGAATATCAACAATGGAAATTTATAAACCATTACTAATATTAAATAGATTTAGCAGGATTAAAAGTCATTTAGGAGGAATGCAGTAGTAGGAAAGGTAGAAAGGTAGGATGTGAATAAACTTTCTATTCAGTAACAAGTTTACACCCAAGGCTTTTGTATATGTAGATATAAGCATAGATATGCATGAATAAGACGAAAAAACATGTAAGGTCAACATTTAGATGAAATAATCTAAATAAAACTGGGTTATTATTTCAACAACTCACACACCTAATAGGATTCTGTATTTATTTAACATAAACTGTAAAATAGGCCCTACAGGTTAACACTAGCACTATCGCCTATAACCTCTACAAACAATAAACGATTTTGTCTAGAAAAAACAAAAAAGGAACAATGTGTAGTCTTTATTCAGTAGAGACTTTCAGTTTTTGATGAAAAAAGGACAAAGCAAAAATTAGCTGACTTATGTCTAGAGTAGACTTGGAAAGTGATGAAAAACAAGAGAGAATCAACTGGGGAACGAGTTGCGACTGGTGGTGTTATACACCATGTACAGAGTAAGGTAGCTAGTGATCATCCAACCAACAACACAGGGTGATGTCAATCGCCATATCGTGAATTATTAAAGGTTGGGAATATAGATCTTGAGAATCTAATCCAATGGACTAAAAGTAACGCCTCCCCTATGAAGGTGCAGGGTGATCATTTTTATATATGCAGTTTCCGATGGTTCTCTTCGTGTGATATCAATCGATGAAAAAAACCAACTTCAGTTCGAGATGAAAGAAAAGATCCGTAGTTAAGGAGTAAGGCGTGGGGTTGAAACTGATGTGTTTTCTGAACTGTATGGATCGGTTATTAAGTTGTCAGTGTCTTTCTACACAACACCATCAAAATGAAGTGAGTTTTGAGATTTTGGAAATCTACTTCGTCTCATTAATCAAGTTAACGTAAGTCAACATATATTATCAACAATAAACACGCCTCTTCGATCAATGAACGAAGATAAGCTTTCCCGACGAGTGAAAACTAGAAAGAAATCTAGCATCAATTAGGCTTTCTACCGATTTACCCTCTACCTACCTAACATAAAAAAATAATAGATTTATTTTGGAAGAGAAATAAAGAATACATAAACCGACTAATAATCTTCCAACTGTAATTACATATAAACAATCTTAATTAAAAGATTGATAGTGCAAAACTTCAACTGAATATTTAATGTTGTATTCTATATGCACTACAAACTATAAATAACTACACAGCTAAATGAATCTAAATCACCAACATTTTGTAGAAACAACAAAATTTCACAAACTTTCTATCACTTTCAATTATTAATAATCATTGAAACACACAGACACAGTACACTACTTCTCTTAATCCTGCCAAATATATTTTTTTTTTTAAAAATTGTTTTGCACTGTTTACTTATAATTTACCATGTGATGTAGGAAAATGTAAGCAAATAAGAAGTGGATATGCCTTATGAATTTGGAAGTAGGAAGTAGTAACATACATACATAAATACATAGTGTAAGATGGATATCTCATGATTATGATTATTATTAATGTTAACAGTAAAGAGGTTATGCAACAGTGAAAAAAAAGATTATAAGCTTGTAATAAATGAATTCAGTCAACAAACTAGTAGGTAACATATTAAACTACATTGGATTACCTTATAAATGCATTTTCTTGAAATGACTATAGGACACTATTTTATTGTTTTTAGATAGAAAACATTGTTGGAACAAGGAAACGGGAAAACAGTGAACAATAATACATTATCAGAATAAGAAATAATTTGTCACGGTTCACAATATGAGCATCCGAGTCGTTACGTTAACTCAGTAATAATTAATCTACGTGTAATTATTCGAGTTGCCAAACCAAACTGGAATAACAAGATGACAAAATAAATAAGTCAAAATAATAGCACAACAAACTGAGAATACGATTCAAAAATACACATTTAGAAGGTGTGGCATGAATGAATACTGGAATTCAAGATCAAAATAAAGATTAAGATTGGATGTATCTACAACACGGTGATTACTTCTGAGAGATGATACTCCATATCACCAACTATGAACCAGGGTTACCGTACGAACTCTAAACAGTTAATCACCATCTACAAAAGTAGCTTAATCTGACAGTCAAATGTCCCTAGCTTCCTTTCGGTTTACACCTATTTCACCTAACAGTAAAAGTCGTTGTAAATATCATTATGAAAAGGGTAAAGTTATTCAATATCACTATCTTAGAAACTAAGACTTCGAATGAACATTTGATTTAACAAACCATGTACTACCAATAGTAAAATTTCACGTAATAACAACAGTTTTAGGTACCGAGGTAAGTTATAATGGCACTTAAGTCAATGACACTATTCGTCCGTTTACAAAAGTATATGCGAAAGCGTTAAATTGTTAGACTTCGTGCTTACAAGCCTTACGGTTAAACTATGCATTGACATAAGCTACATGAAAGTACCGGTTAGGAACTATTCATATTAATCATGGTCCTACCAAGTATCGAACCAATGATTTTGAAGCTATGTGGCAAGCTCCTTACCTTCGGACCACTAAGTTGGCCTCGAATGGTTAACGCCCTACTGTTATAATGTAATGCACCTGTCGGGGATTCAAAATCCCCAAAAATACAATCGTTCATTAAATTAAGAGAAAAGCATTGTACTAATTTTTTGTAAGATTGATTTGTAAACTATCATCAATGTGAGATGAATGAACGTTGTTTGATAGTCTAGTCTGATGTATTTTTGCTCCATACTATAATCCTCCTACATGTCTAGTTTCTTGGAGTAGCTGTGGGCTGAGAAGAAACAAAACGTGGAATCCGATTAAAATACAAGTATCAGAGATAACGATTCGCACTAACCACACCGACTATCAAGGAAATCAGACATAGAATCCGGCTATCCTAGATAAGTTAACGGTATCATATCGCAGAGCGTGCTAAATCAATGAGAACCCACGCGTTTGTCTCATCTGAGAAAACATAACAGTTGACGACGGGGTAAAACAAACAGAATTCACTGCAACTGAAGGCATAACACGTTAATATAGAGTTACTTAGACTAGTGGCCACACTAGAATTTAATCCATAGAATTTAAGCAGAACTATATAGCTCTAGGCAAGCATCATATTAGTCACTGCTCAGTAAAAAAAATGTAAATAACTTAGTCCTACAGAGGTCATTAGAGGCCCAAAAGGCTTCGTGATTATGATTGCAAGCTATGAAACTAGGAGACTAATAATTAAATCTGCTAGTTGTCATGATTCCTTTAAAGAATGCAGATACACCTTACTGACAGGTGTTAAAAAGCAAGGTTTCCTTCTAATTACCTCCCAAAGAAATTTCAACAGTTCTAACTTTAATCACTTCGCTACTAAAAGAGACCAACATTCAGTGATCCTTGATGACGTTCGTCTCACAACCGACAGTTAGACTCAACTAGTCTCCGCTCATTATTCAATTGAAATGTTATAACTCGAGTAGTCTATACATTTCTTGTTCATCATCATTATTATTATGTATCTACATTCAACATTTCCTCTCTACTAATGTCATTTATTTTAAAGTTGATAAGTAAGGAAACAGAATATGAAAATAACATTGTAGTTGACAGTTTCATATTTTACCAGAAGTAACGAAAATCTGTATTTACATACATAAAGTCTAGTTACTTTCTTTAAAATATTAAGTATAATAAGTGGTTATTATTCAGAATAAACATAAAACTACTGTTGTAATTAACCAAGTAACAAGGTTGATCTTGGTTTTGTATTAAATCACGGATATATAAACATTGAGCTTTCAGTAAGTAATCGTAAAATTGCATTTTCAAAATTATAAAACACTGAATATTTTATAATATGAATACTATCCCCCCCCCTCCCAGTTTAGAACCTTAAGTCTTATTATGCCTTGGGCTTTGAGAAGACAATTGCCTGTCGTGACTGTAAAAAATCCCTACGAAAGATAGATAAACATCGTTTATAGACCCTTTATCAAGTAAATATAGGATTACAACGAAAGTAAATAAATGGTTCGTATAGGTTGGTTCGATAAAAAAATAAATTGTTCATTGCAACTATTTCGACAATGCAGCAAAATACATCGAAATCTGAAGACCTAAAATGTTGATTTCTATCTTCAACTGCCTCTGTGAGCCTATACTTCCTATTATTTAAAATAATGGCTACTTACCTAATAGATTTATTTCCTTTTTGAGTTAGTGAATATTCAATGTGCTATCATTATAGTCAGTATCATATCACAGAAAAAAGTAGTGAATGAGGTTTACATGACAATGTTGCCAAGAGGTTGAAATAATAATTTCTTCGAACATAGAAAACTGAACACAATAAATATAACGGTTTATGAAAAGAGGTATTAAGTTTAGCAGTTTGCGTTCATCGCAGATTGATGTTGGATGGGTACCTCTAAAAACCAGGGAGCAATACACAGCAATGTACACAAGTGACTAACTTCAAACTGCTTCTGAAATTTTAGTGAGAAGTGACTGATGGAGTTCAGGTATATATGGGAGTGAAACAGTTATCACCAATGACAGTGGGTGATTATTGCAGTACATTGATGGAAATGAGAATTTTACCATAGAACGTCAGCCAAGTGGTATAGATAGTTGAGCGTTCGCTGTGACACCTGAGTGCCACGGATTCGTTTTCTTTAAAGGATTCAAGGTGCGTGCTGTTGAGGAGTCTCATACTAGAACGGGACAGTTATCAAGTGCTTCCTGGTTTCCAGTCGTACTGAGCCAACATCATTCTGTGACAAACAAATGACATTAAATATAGTTCAAAATTGGTGTACTAAATTACAAAGTGATAGCTATACATTAATGTTTATCCCGTTATTTAAAATGAAATAAGGAAAGAATGCGTCTAAGATACTGAAATCAATTTTGAAGTCTCCCAAAGGAGAGCTTAGTGAAGCAAACCATAAAGTTTGCACCTCATTTTTACAATGGAGTAGTTTCAACAAAATAGTGACTTCGTGGATTGAGACCACGTTCTTCTTTGACTATTTCTGGTTTAATAGACTAATCAAATTACCGACGTCAAGCTACATGCTCCATCAAACGATTTTATTCGGGATTAGTCAGTCACTAGCCAATCATCATCCAATACAAATATCTCTGTTCTACATGATGTCATTTAAACTCAGGAGATCACGGACACGAGTGCTAATTCAAATGGATGATGCACACATTGTTTTAAGATTGTATTTGTTATTGTATGCATGTTGTGTGGCATGTATATTTTATTGACATGGATGTCAACTGCAATGAAAGTTCAGTCCAGACAGGGCTTCCTAAAATCGTCTAAAACATTTTTATACAACAAAAATTTTAAATGTTTAATTTATTCATTTATTACACCAAACATTATTTTGAGCTGTGGTGATTTTGTTGTTTGAATTTGCTATAGATTGAACTCGGTTGGTAATTATTAAAAGCTATTGAAAACGGAGAAGTTATATTATTGTAGTTAAAGACTTTTCAGTGATAGTCAGAGCCAATGATTCTATCATTAGATAGAATTTTGTTACGTATTGCTGAATAATACAGTGACCTTGATAATTGCCAATCAGAATACGGACACGTCTGCCCCACGACTACCAGAACCCGAAGTCGGAATACAGAAAACAACAACTACGAGCCAACCAGACACAATCAATCCAGTCCAATTGCCGGTCATATTGTATTTTAATCATGCCTTTATATATACACAAATTCAGACCACACAGCGAACCAATTAGGGATTTTACATTAATACAAAACAGAAGAGATTGTGGTAGTGAATAGGGGTAACTTGTACACAACTAATTAACTAAAGTTCATAATGAGAGACAATATGTTAATAATAAATATACTAACCGGGAGGATAGAGTAAGAGGAATATAACAATAATAAAAATGTAATGTTTAAATTATTCACGACCAGAATACATGAATTAGTTCTCTAAAATACAGTTCTGGAAGTTTTCCTCTCTTCTTTAGTGGTCCGACATAACAGATTTAAAACATTCAGATCTCATTGAGAAGACTTATTCATCAGATAATTGATTCGTACTTTCATCAAGAAGAAGTAGCATATTAAGACAAACTATCTACTCAATGCCTTTTAATTTTTAAAAGTATCCAACCAAGATCAATCTGTACTAAATAGAAACAACATCATATGAAATATTCAATAGCGTAATTCATTATACATTGAAATAATATTGATGGTAAATATTTAGTCAATCTTATTATTATTATTACTATTATTGACAACTTCATTCATTTAAAAAACAACAACATTAATTTCAATGAGTTTGAAACAAAACAACAACAACAACAACAAAAAACATTAATTTTTATTTTCTTCTTTAATAATATAAATGAATTTCGCATTGATTCAATGTGAAATGTCTATAAAAGATACACAACATTAGGAAAAAAAAGAAGGAAAGTTCTACATATGAAAATTAATTCATGAATATACTGAATGAAATAGATGAACATTTCATTTTATGAAATCAATAAGATCACTTAAATTTTTATATTTTCCTTTTTTTTTTCTTTCTATTTTTAACAAAAATGAAATAAACATTAATTTGTTTTTAATGAAAAATAAATGTTGTATTCATTTTTTTTTTTACATTTTTCAATAGAAAAAAGAAAAAGAATGCGAATAATGCTAGTAACAACAATAATAAATGATTACATTCCAGTGAAATGTTAAGTTAGAAACTTTTTATTTAATGTAATACATATAATTAAGTGTTGTAGACATTGTTAGCTGTGAATTTCATATCACGAATTGTATACGTTGGATTGTGACTGGCAAGTGGAATAAAGGACGCGCGTTTCGTCCTATTTGGGACTCATCGGCTGGATGTACCTGCATCCCAATGTTGATGTTCACACTGGGATTCGAACTCAGTCCGTTTCGTGTCGAACGCCACCGCGTTCACCACTGGACTACTGAGTCCACTTGCCAGTCATAATCCAACTCATATAATACTTGTGAAAAATTCGCTGTATCGAGACAATCCGCTCAGGATGCACATATAGCGATAATGACTGACTAGCTTCAGTCTATAACAAGTTTATCCTAATATCACGAATTGGTTTAGATTAGACAACCATTAATCGTAAGGAAGCATTAGAGAGCCGATTAGTCCTAGTATAGAACTCAATAGCAGAAGGCATTTATGACCCATTTAGAGATTGAACGCAGAATCTTTTGGCTCCGAGGCGAACACTATGCTATTAGATCACAGAGTTTCCTCTTAACGCTTGAATGATTCGGTCAACCGTCGGGGTCAGACTTAGTAAACTAGTAGTGAGGCGTCCGCTGCGGAGCCAGAATCTCATGGATTTGATTCCTGGTGGGGTTGTGGGTGCCTATTGCTGGGGAGTCCCATACTAGGACGAAACGGATGTCCAGAATATCTTGGTAACCCATGGTTGTCTAATTTAGATCAATTCGTGGAATCGAAATAAAATATAAATACCACTAAGAATGATAGAAAAGTGAATTATTCCTTTTGATACGTTAGACAAGACAGTTTATTCATAATATGATAAAATATGTACGTGAATACTTAGAAATTGAGAACTTAAATCGTCTTAAAATTCCGTATCCGAGATTTCTGAATTAGGAAACTTTCAGAGAAGAAAAACAAAAGATGGGTAGTATAACAGAAGCTTAACTTCGTAGATTAGTTTATACACAGAAAACAACAATAATTATATTTATAAAAATGTGTGATATATATTTATGGTATTCCAATGAGTAGAAATTAAATTTCTGACATTTCACGGATTATTACAAGTTGATTCTTCAAAGAATAATCAAATAACCAAACTGAACTAACACAACATTAAATAAAACAATCGAGCAAATCAAAACAAGTTAGTACAATCAAAATACATGTTTGATCGTGTCATGTCAAGTTATTCGGGTCAAGGTGATTTAAAGTGAAACATTTGTATATTTAAATATACTATGAATGGGTATGCAGATGAAACTTACCATTATTAAGAAGACTTTCAAAGCCAATCAACACTTCTTCTCTGTAAATCAAATTCACTCGAAAAATTGAGAATGTACACAACGGGTCGTCATTTTTAGACTGCCCAGTCTAAAGACACTTGAATAGAACTTATGAACTAAGTATTTATCATAAACTTACATATTCAAATAGATACACTGCTTTCAATTTAGCGCATCCATTCAGCGGAAAAATTTTTCTAGCTGTTAGCTTATTCAGAGAAACCAACAAAATCATTACATCCGAAAATAGTAAGCAAAATGAACACAATAATAAAATCAGCATCTTACAGTTTAATAATTTTCGAATGAATATAAAGGTAAATATACGATAACGGAATGATCTGTAATTAACTAATAAGAGATCTAATGAAATTTCATGGAATGGTACTGTCGTTCTGCCATATCGCTATGACATAACAGAAGAATTAGAATGAGTTCTAAAACAACATGGGATTGAAGCATTCTACAAACTACCAACGCTCGTCGAGGTGCATTGCTTAAAACAAAAGGCAAGATCCCTTTCACCTACATACAGAATTTTGGTTGTGTTGATTGTGATGCTTTCAATATTGGAGCTACTTGTCAAGAAATCTTAACTCGTGCCAAAGAACATGAAAGTTACACTAAATGATCTCATAATAATCCTAATGGACTGGAAAAATTACAAATCAAATCAGCAATCGCAGTACATGCTACTCATCACAACCATAAAATCGATAGTAAAAATATGCAGATCATTTAAAAAGGTTTATCCAATAATAAAGAAAGACGAATAACTGATGCGCTTTATATATTGTGAAATCCAACTAAGCCTAACAAAAAGGAAGGCCTCACATGAACTTCCTAACCAAGCAATCATCATTAAAGTGCATCAAATTTCATTCATGTTAACACACATGCAATTTATCTTCGAAACCCATTCACATCACAGTAACACATGAAAATATGTCTCACTTTAAATCACCTTGACCCGAATGACTTGACATGACACGATCAAACATGTATTTTGATTGTACTAACTTGTTTTGATTTGTTCGATTGGATTATTTAATGTTATGTTAGTTCAGTTTGGTTATTTAATTATTCTCTGAAGAAGCGACTTGCACTAATCCGCACAATGTCAAAAATTTTAACCTCTATTCATTGGAATATTACAAATACATATGATTCATTTTTATAAATAACCTATTTAATTCTCAATTTATTTGAAACTACAAGTCTAACCTTGGTAATGATGGATATTTATGTTTGAAACTGAGATACTAGAATATTTTGGTAACAAGTTAAAATCAGTAAAAGGTATTCGATAATTAAATAGATTGTTTCAAAACGCACAAGCCAAATTTAATGTGGTGAATTGAAAATGTTCCTGATCTGTATTCCATTAGAATCAAATCACTTGACCTCAGATGGTTGCTTCTGCAGGAGCTACACGACTAGAGTTTACTAAGTATCTGAACATGGAACTAATGCTATTTTGCATTCACCTTCAAACAAGTAAAACGGGAAATGCGTGGACATGAGTGTGAATGGAGTATAAGTTGTGCGGCTAATATAACATACTCGACACCAGCAAGTAAATTGATAGAATTAGCATTGAGTTGGACCATTGAGTTGAACTTATCTCATGAACAGAAAATCTTTCTCAATGATGTAAATACTCTGGCCATGGAATGCAGCGTTAAGATATGAGGCTCCCTCAGATACTGTACGTGATATTCCCACTTGTTGCATGGGTATTGTGTTTCCATCAATAGATATAAGATGGCTGCTTCCATTGAGTATTCAATGGATACTATTCACTTCGTTGTCGATAGTATCTTCAAAGCAAATTTGTCTAAGCCTCAAAGTCAAACAGTTGATTGGATTCCCTTTCGATTCAAAGGAATCTAACTCAGGAAGCTCAAATAATGTCCGACCTAAAGTTGGCTTTCTATACATTAGTTTTTATCAAACACTTCGTTTTTCAGAATTCTCTTGAAAATTTCGAAAGGAGGCTGATTGTAAGAAAAGTAGTCTCAACATATCAAAATCATTCTAAGTGATGAATCCAGCTAAATTAAAAATGGGATGTTTCGAAATATTAAATAATTTAACATTCGATTTCTTAAATGAACTTTGATTAGTACAATGATGACCACACTGCGATATGTTCGAGAAAATTCTACCAATACGAAAAACCGGATGAACATGATATTGGCCAAAACTCAGAAACATTGTTTACAAAGATAAAAATGTTTTGAGTTGACTAACAAACAATTACAATTTACACATTGGTTCAATACTTATATCAAATACACCGTCCCGGCGGCTTCCATATCGTAAATCTTAATCACTGGCGTTAATTATAGGTGTAAAAAGCAGTGGGATGATCAGTTTATGACATAATAACTGAATATTTTAAATTAAATTTTTGTGGCTGAGATAGTCCTCAATTCTTTAATGCCCACTTAGTGTGTTGTGCTTAATATTTTGTTTTTTCTTTACTTAGTAAAAGATTGTTAACTACTAGAGCGCTTATTTGTAACCCTTTGCAATAAGTATAAAAAAGATTGCCGCGCAGCTCGACTAATCAAATGAAAAACGCAAATAATGTAACGGTTAGGGCTTACAATGAAATCGTCATTGAAAATTACGATATCATATAAAGTACTCATAAGCCAAATAAACAGGAAAATGACTGAAATTGCTGGAGAAAACATATTTGGTAAATTTGATATCACGAACTAGCCTTGGTTAGACTACAACTGGAAACAGGAAAAAAGGAACAGCTGTTTTGTCTTAGTAAATGGCCTCTTGGTAGCAGTGTGGCTAAATGTCTTTACAAGCATTGAACCTACAGGCTTTGTAACAGGAGACTAATCTATAACCTTCATTTAATCCTAGTGATAGGTAACTGCCATATGCTACATATTTGAACTCGACTGATCAAAGCTTCTTACTGGAGCTCCAGAATTACCTCACAGCATAGAACAGGTGTTTTGGCCTTCTGATTTGCAAAAGAAGTTAACTATAGTCAATTCATGATGTCATATTTAACAATTCTCAAAGCACTTAGTAGTAAATCTAGTAAACATTGAAGACATTACAGATAACTTCATAATTTAGATCTGTCTACTGATTCAAAAAAAGTATGAATAAATACATAACTCGATAAAGGTAAAAATTACACTGTAGTTTTAATGTGTAGATTAGCTTAGATTAATAAAAATTGCTAAATGAAATGGAATAGGATTCTCTATTATGAAATAAAAATACATACTATAGATCTATCCAATCTTTGGGAAAATTTCGCTTACAGTATCCCTACAGTATGTAGTACATGTATAATTGGATTGACATTAATGGTATTTCTAACAGCTACATAAAAACGTTAAATGGGGATAGTTCAATATGCTTATTTCTATGTATATATACCACTTATTGTTGATAAGATAATCCAAGATTTGTTTTTTCCAGTTCAGTAGAGAAAAAGTAATGAACAATTAAATATGAAGGAAGTAATCATTCCACATCAGTAGTTTGGCAATTATCACTCATTAGTAGATAATTGTTATCTTTTGATCTTACATAATGAGCTAACTACTGTTGTACAACAATAAAAAAATACTAGGAGGCGCCGGACAAATATTGGGTAATAGGACTAATCACATGCTTACTAGCAACTAACTTAAAGGTGATACCTGACGCATAAGTGAGAAGCCACGGCTAATGTTATTCAACGATGTTGGGAATAAGGCAACTTATATACCAGTGACACACTGCATGATAAGTGTGCAGCATATCTATCAAAATTGAGGGGATTAAAAAAATGTATTAACTAATGAGTGCAAACTCAGTAGCAAGAACGTTAGGCACTGGGTGATAAGTTCAGATGTGCACTGTTGAAAAATCTAGAACTAAGACGAAACAAGCATCTATTAAGCTTTCTTATTCATAATGGTTGACTAGTTAAAGTCAGATGGTAATCTAAACAAAGAAATGATTCAGGTGACTTTGTAGCGATTGGATTTAATTTGTTGATTGTATTCGCCACAAACTGATTGACTTCGGTTGCGACGATCATCTAATGGTGTTGGCTTATTGATGCACATTTCTGCGCAGTCTTATACCTAGACAAAATAGTTATCCAGTCCTCCCAAGTTTTCCGTAGTACGCTAGTAAAATTAATTTGTCATAATCATGATATATGTATGTAATATTTCGGTAAAAGAAAAAACCGCTTTAGAAACTTTCCTTTTTACTCTATCTAGTTAGTATAGTATACCCTACAATCTCAAAAGCATACAGGCGCACATACGTGTTCATACAAAGGTAGTGATGAGCAGTAAGTCACTAAAGTGTAAATTATGTTCCGTAAACAAAACTATAAAAACTTATTTACATTTTAAGTATATTACTCTTTTAGAGTGGAGAGAAAATGCTTACACAGCGCATACATATGATTTTCTAAACTGATAAGCACATAAATAGTTCTTGAATAATTGATACGTTCTTCTTGACAGATAATGATGCATGAAAACGTTTCTTGCGTGAAAATCCCAAGATGTAGAAAAGAGTGGGGCATAAAAATTGTATTAGAAAAAAATTAGTTTCCTGTGGTAAACTTAAATGTAGGCATGGGTAAGAATAATGTAAACGTAAGAAATGCAAAGTTATTCACCTTACCCCCCCCCCTACTCTCTACAAGTATTTGTTATTCATACCAAAACAACAAACCATTTAAATAGACATACGTGACATCTTTAAAATGTCTTCCTTATTCTTCTGAATTTTTCGAAGACAATTTATCAATTTCACAGTACATTTGAAACGAGACATAATTTGGAAGTGTTTATAACTTTCCATCCATGGTGTCAACGACTAAAAATTGATCTATTACTAATGCTATATGTGCATCTAGATAGAACTACTTAGATGTAGTATTATTTCACAAGTATAATTAAACGTGAATCGTACTTGGAAAATGGAATCTGGAATGTGTGTGTATCACATTTAGAATTCGTTGGCTGAGTGTTCTAGTGTGAGCATCGATAATATGATATTGTAGGTACACATATGTAACGACTCCTAAGTAAGAAGAAACAAACCATCTGGATTTCAATTGCGAATCACAGCCCAACTTTAGTCATAATTAGATACAAGAAATTTTCACATGGCAACCAACAGTCGTATGCGCAAAGTTAAAAAATGTAGACTAGATTATAACTAAGGAATCGTAAAGTAATTCGTTAGTGTAACAGATAATAGCACAATGTAAACGCATTAAAGATTACAGTCTATACCAATGATAGTAAATTGATTAAAGCTTTTAAAGTCTGATCAAACTATAGCGATTATGATAACTGAGTCATGCCACTACCCCCCCCCCGCTGTTCCAGGAACATTAGTTGAACACAAACACACTAATATTTACCTAGTAAATAAGTTAAGTAGTAGACACAGCTGTTTGTTCGATTCATGTTAAGTGGTGTAAACTATGATGCAGTGATTCACTGTACCCTGGTACATAACATGTAATTGGTTGAGTGTCTTAGGAGTCATCAAACAACGGCTTCAAGAAGGAATCGACGAATGTGACTGGTTGTCAAAGATAATTACTTTCTATAAAATTCATGTACCGCTTATGAAAAAGTAACAAAAATTACACAATGGTCAGCAATAGATTCAATTCAGAGTTATGTCTGACTATTTAATGTATCGACAGATCTGAGCTAGAAACAACAAGCTTGTGTTACATACATCGTCAACTGATAATTTAGCTTCCTATACTTTCTTTTGACTTATTCGTAGGATACGATATGTAGCACCTGTAGACGTATTAACAATACATGACTACTAAATGACGATGTCGAATATGTTCAAACATACAGTACTCAAACTTAACAATTATATATACCGTGTTGTTTTACGATACAAAAGAATGAAATGACAAAGGAAAGCACTAGTAGTCATTGAACATTCTCATTTCGATTACGTCAAGTTTCTAAATTAAATATTATAAATGTCCAAATTGAAAAGCAGTACAGACGATTCTTCTATAATTAAGTTAATTTCAGCACAGGTAATTCAACTCTACCTTACTGACACGCATAGACTTATAAATTGATTTCAAATGACTCGCTACAAAGTATAAATGGGACTATTAATATAAGCCATTTGAAGCTTTGTGTATCAATTAAACGATTAGGATATATATATATATATATATATATATATATATATATATTCAGGTCAAGTGGATTTGAAATCATTAGAATAAACAAAGCACGTTCTAGTAAACACAAAGAACCTAATTTACAATTAGAAAATTGATTGTTACACATAGTGTTCGCAATGTACACAGTGTTGCACCCAGCATTTTTGATCAATGTATTCTATTCATTTAGAGGATGAATACTACATATGGGAGTGTAATTTTCATTAAGAGTTTCGTTACATTATATTTATGTCTTTCATCCTGTTTTCTGGATAGTGCTAAAGTGGGCATATTTAAAACGACAGTTGCGGATAACTCCAGATGTTTGGAATAAAGTCTTTAATGAAAATTACATTGTAATATGCTGCATTTATTCACCTGTTAGATGAAAAAAAAGAACTTAGTTTGGCACGATAGACTTAACTGCCAGGTTTCTGAACGAATAATAATAATATAATACTCGCGAATCGCGAACAAATGACGAAAAATACACTGACACAGAATGGAGCTAATGCTATTCTCATGGCTCCAATCCAGCTAACTAAAAAGAGAAGTCCAAAGCGAGCAGGAAAATTTAACTTCACAGCCAGAAAGACGAACAACCAAACACTATATATACATTAAAAATGTCTTTGAAAAGCATCACAAAAATAGCGTACCCAAGGAGGCTTAACATCCTTCGAGATAGGAAGCATAGACTGAAGGTACTAATTGGCACTTTTAGAGCGAAAACGAGAAATTACAAAAGTAATAGGTTTACGAAGCGATTTCTAAGGATCTAGCATTCTCAACATTAGTGAATATTGAAAATGTTGTACATGATAAAATATTAATAATGACCTAAACATTACTATTCACCAATATACTCAAATTACTTTAACTACTATTAATAAAGTAGTTCCTACTGAAAAAGAAATATTACGAGAACAAAATTAACTGATTTGATTAGCCTGAAAAGATTTCACGTTATTTTCTTATCTTTCTTCCCTAACTGACTTCTCTCCCTCCTTCTCCTCCTGCCATAGAATGATTTAACATTTATACACTTAATATACATTTTTTTTTTATCAAAGTGAACTATATTACTAAATGTATTAATATAAGCAAAAAGAACTTAATCCTATCACATAAAGAATATTTATGATTTGTTTATTATTCTAAAGGAATTATTACTTTCCATTACTTCAATTTTTGTATAAAATAACCAAGAAGAGAATTGTGAAAAATCAAAGAATGTAATAATTGTAACCTCATTAATCTACGTACAATACGTACGTACTATACTACATACATAATAAATTACAAAATGATTATTTCAAATGTATCTATTATTTACTCGGAACATTTAACTGAATTTATTTACATAATTCTCGATAGGGAATATTTCTTTATCAGTATTTCTTCTTGTTTGAATGAGAGAAGTGGGGGTTGTAAGGACTGTGAAACTTTCTAGTTTTATACTATGGATTAACTATGGTTAGATAAATATTGAAGAACAAAATTCATTGAACAGATGCTTAATTCTATTTTTTGGGATTCCACAATAGTGCACACATAAGGAGTTGAACTGAAGACCATCGGGCTTTGTGTAGAATGCTTAACCATCATTAAACGTTGATTTGACTGAGTATAGAGTAAAATGAAACTAGTGAACACTGCTTATTGCACAATTGAAAATTATTTCTGTCAGAGATGATAATTGCATGCAGTATACAGCACTCTACAGTTTGGTGCTTATTAAATCCTTTTAAATTAGCAGTAGACTCATACTAATAGTACTGCTGTTACCTGAATTTGCTTAATCAATATTGTCTTAATATCCTGTTAGTATGTGTAGACGTGTAGAATCTCAACTGATGAAGACCTGTCTCAGGATGATTTCGAACCATTTAAAAATGCAGAGATAGCTACATAAGTCAGATAAATAAAATTTGATTCATACTTTACGTGGGACCAGTACGAAAGAAAAAGTACCAGAGGTGGATATGTGAAGGACATAAATGTAAACGTTGATGGGTGTTACAGCATTAAGGTACAATAACAAGATATGTTAAAGCTATTATTGAAGCAAGCACACAACCGCAGACATTAATCCAATTTAGGGAACGTAGAAGTTCCAAACCTAAAAAAAATTAGAGAGAGAGAATTTCTGAAAGCACAGCATTCAGACCTATTGACTTGTAATCACTAAATACATGGGGATTCACACCTTCATCAACTGATTTGCTATTATTTTCCTGGTACTCATTACTTAATCTCAGTATTGCCTACTTAGTCGTTTCACGATAAGCCAGCATAGCTTCAAAGGTATTTATGATCAAAGAACTGTAGAGTATAAAACAGAATGAAACAGAATTACAATGAAAATTAGTAAATAAATGAAATTTGACAGTTGTATGAACTTCATTAACTGGCTACGTAGCCAACAAAATAAAAGGTGCATCATAACAAAGGAAAAACATTAACAATGAACAGCTCATGGACTTACCTCCCCTTTATGAACAGGTATTGGGTAAATTTTGTCTTGTGGAATATCAGTTAAGTGAGGCAATTCTATTGATTCATCACCAGCATCTAATTCGATTAAACAAATTGTCTGTATTACATTAGTATGGCCAATTTCATCTTTATTTAAGTGTTTATTCATAGAATTAATAGATGAAGACGTGAAATTCGGTGACTCAGTTAGATGCAATGATGACGATACAGGTAAAGAGATAAATGGTTTCTTTTTAATCAAATGAGGAGGTCTCGAACGTAACTGTGAATAAATAAAAGAAAATTTGATTTACAATAAAATATTGAAATACGCAATACTAAATGGAGATAATTATTCTTTTCTTCTTAGTTTCATATTTAAAAATTGCCATCGGTTATACGATTCATGACAACAACTGAGTAACTTTTTATTTCTAGAATAGGACCCGACTGATGAATGCTCTCAATCACACAACATCAGAACCGGGGACATATTAATTAAAAACGAACTTTGAGCATTTCGACCACCAAAATCGTAATGTATCGGTTTATATTTTTAACATCAGTAACTTCGTAATACCATTCAGTACCAATAGTGGTTAGCTGATTCATTTTAAACAAGACGAAACTCTACTGGACATGTATTATTTTATTATAGATCAAGAATTACCTTTCAATAAGTACATGACCTGAAAATCAAAATTCTACAACCAACATAATATCATATATATATATATATATATATATATATATATATATATATATATTCCACGTGTCTACTGATTTTCATTGGTTTCACAACTAATGTCAGTTTGTGATGAAGAACTTAAGAGACTTAACAATTCTTCCACATAAACCATTTTATTGCTTCTTAATGAAGCATGTTGTGACATTAATCTTCTAAAATTTGATGCCACCCTGATAATGTGGCATGAAACCTAGGACTAGAGTACATGTGTGTCAAACTTTAATTTGTTCATGCCTAATGATAGATTATAACCTACTTGTTAAAAAATGCAAAAATACTTTTACGGTATTTCGTATATTTCCCTTAGCCTCTTTTTCTTGGAGTAACGAAAGATAATTTCTAATCAAGTGATGAAAAGAGATTCTATGAAAGCAAGAGTGATTGTAGAGTTTGACGGATAAGTATGAAGGACAGCTAATTACTGCTTGAAAACTTTTTCCATATAAATTTTAAAAATATTTACTAAACCAAATGATTAAAAATATGGGAAATTTATTACTCAAAGTCTAGTATGAGAATCTGTCCTTGGTAAATGAGTTAGTTACATCATCAAGTCGAGTCCAAAATTCGATTACATATATACGAGCATGCTAACATTCTTAATAGGTCTGAAAACTAAAACGAAACAACTACTCAGTACTATCTGGTTTTAACTAAATCAAACTCATGATAAATTTATTACTTTCTAAAAGGATTCTTTATTTGTTCCATAGAAAATTATGTCTTAGCACTTAGAGAAGGTATAGACATAAAGAGAATAGTAGACGCAACGCGAGGAGAAAACAACTTTAAGAAAATGTCTGTCTATTTGTTTTAATATGAGTGGAAATTTCAAATAAAGGCACAAATATAAATGCAAACGCATACGAACATAAAAGTTTGCCGGAACAATATCACGTAAACTAATGAAAGTTTCAACCATCGAAAGATAGAAAAATTGATATGTTTAACAACAATAACCAAAGCATCTAACTATCATGATACATCATCAATAAATACATTTGTCAAATTGTTGATTTTACTAAAATTGCTTCTCTTTCCTCTTCATCAATGTAGTAGTTCTGATAACTACATACATACATACGATAGTAGAGAAAAGTGGGAAAGTGTAAAATAAGATAAATTGAAATGAGTTATGATAAAGAAAAAGCTACATTGATTTATTTAATGTCTTATCCTTTGAGAAACTATCGGAAAATCTCGTGGTTTGATTTGCACAGTGTAAAATAACATTGATAGAGAACTAACAGGATAAATAATATATATATAAATTCGAAAATGTTGCCAAGTAGTTTAAAATTGATGGAGACTAAGTAAATGCAGAATTAGAGTTTTAGATATTTAAGCTGAGGTGGATTTGATTCAGTATAGTCTTAATTTGATAGCATGTGACAAAGCTTAGTTCCAAATGTGCACCATAAACAACCAAAGAACACTAAATAATTGTCACATTCTAGTATGAGACTAATTGGTGGCAGTGAGTACCAACAACCCTAGTAAACAAGGAACCCACTGTTATCAGTTCTCACATCGAACGTCTAACCATCAGCCGAATGTAGAGATTAATGCAAGTCGAAATCTTACTATTAGATGCCAATCCAGTGGTGGAAATAGTTAAGCGTTTACAATATGACGCGAAGGTCCTGGGTTCAACCCCTGATTGGTTGCACATTTACATCAGTCTCATACTAAGACGAAAAAGTTGTCCAGTACTTCTTGGCGAATCTAATGTGTTATGAATTTAAGTAGTAGTTTACAATAATGTTGAATGCGCTTATCAAGACGGTTTAATTGTGAAGCTTTCGTTATCATTTTGGATGTTATAACAGGCTTCTGTTTCATGTAGTGAAATGAACTTTGATTATTACTTCCGATATAATTGGTATTTCATAACTTAAAGAAAGTAGTATTCAACTTCATGAACGAAGAGGTTTTGTGGTCATTTTCATTACTGTAAGTCGTACCACAAAGCGTACTATATTCGAACACTACTGATTAAGAGATTGTGCTGAACTGTTGTTTATACCGTACAGGCTGAAAAATACATTCATTTTTGTTAAACTTCGTTATAGACATAATGGTAAAAGAAATGGTCAAGAAAACACTGGCGAAATTCAATAATCTGATCTACTTGAGCACATCGATCATTACATTCAAGGTTAATATTTCATCAGCCTTGATATTCATCGATTGAGGTGATTGTGATACTTATTGCATATGATTAAATAATAACTACCTTGACGTGAGATATTGACAGGTGTAAGGATAGATTGAAAGCCAAAAAAAGTCAAATCAAAATATGGCACTAGTCTATGAAGTCACTGACTGTCGGTGTGAGTCAGGTTGGTAGATAAGGACTTTCGAGTTGACGTCTAGGTGATTATTGTGATTGGTTGGATACGTTGAATATCATAGCTCAGAATAAGGGATATCGACAAAAACAAATTCACAAATTAATTGATTCTACTTCAATCATATTATCTGTATTTAATCCTTTTTATGATCACTGATGTTAATTTTACTTCTACTTTGATATTCATGTTACTGGGCTGAATTGGTATAACAAATTTGACTAGTGGATAAATGTACCAAGTCACACGTTTCACGTGACTGACCGACTGACTGACTGAGTAGAAAACTAATACCCATTCAGAGCAATTTCAAATTATCACCATAATTTATGCACAAACTTTAGTGTAGATTGTGGATATTATGAATATCATAAAACCAAAAAGTAAATATTGCCAATATAAGTAAAGTGGAGACGACGAATGTTTTCGATTGTAATCAATACTTAAAAGCCATAATTTCTAATAATAAATGAAGTAACAATTGAGGAATCGCACCTGTTATAATTAACCATCTGTTAAGAGACTAAAATTATCTGTATCAATTGAAATAATATAAAATGAAATTTGTACAACAATTAGATAATAACAGATTTTTCACACAAATTTACTAGACATTAGCTAATAATCAAAGGAAGAAAGTAATAAGTCTATTAACTCATATCATCAACATCATCAGCAGCAGCAACGTAGAACCGGGCACAAACGCCCATAGGTTCAAGTTGCCATACCACATTAGCACTACGAGATTACAGAGGTAACGTATAAACAGAATACAAAAGGGAAGAGTAAAGTAAAGATGTCCAGAAAATAACAATAGAATTCAAGATCTAGATGAGGTTAAAGAGTGAATACACTTGCGACACTGTGACCGATTCTGAGCCATATCGCTTAGTGTCTCCAACCATTTATTGCGATCATCACGCGGACCCCAACCAGGTAATCTACATCTACCTACATGGCTTAGACCAGTAGTCAAGGACTTCATGGATTGATGCCATGTTTTGGTTTGGCTGCCTCTAACCTCATAAGAAAAATATAGAATCTGACGGGGGGGGGGTGTATACATTGTTCCGAGTTACAATAACACATTATCAAATTATAACACTGAATCAATGTTAGTAAAGAAACTAGGTATATAGAATATAACTTGAGGAGAATGAATCCATGAAATCAAAGGTTTAAAACGGACTCGAAACTCAAGATCCAAGGGAAAATACATTCATCAATCAGGGTCTCAAACTATGAGCCACGATAATCGCCAGGGCTTTTACCGGATACACTACACCTAATAACATGAACCAGAACGACAATCAACAAATTCATGCATTAATATTATGCCTTTTATTAGTTGCTCCTAGTTTTTTCCCCAATCTACTGCTCGACAAGCCAGAAAATCTAATTTCCAAATACGAGGTAGTTGGGTACTTATATAATACATTTATTGACTAAGTTGGTGATTTATAATCTTACCAACTAATTCATTACTTTTATTTAGTACCCAACACCTAGTTTCACCACTGCTCACTCGATAATCAACGTATAGACTAGTAATGAAGAAGAGATTAATGAATCAACTAAGTGGTAGCATTGTAATTATAAAACAAAAAGAGAATATTTCACAGTTTCAATGTTTTTAATATAAACCGTTTATTTCATCAAGGGAATTGTGAGAAAGCGTGAAACAAATAGAAGTAACGAACAAGCATGCAGAGAAATACCTGAAATAGTCGAACGAAATTACATGATGGGCAAACATTAAGAGGGAGGCCTAATAGAAACAATCAGTAAAAGTTGCTTAATAAAAAAGAAGTCAGCAATCTACAAACAATATTTAATTGAATTATTAGAAAAGAATGTCATTATTAATTAATGCGTTACTAAAGCAAACTCCTGCAACAATTACAAAGAGAGTTCTGAAGAACCGACGTCAGTCAGTCATAGACAACGTAGAACCTGACGTTTATGAGCGTAATCTTAGATTCTCATACCACATTAACAACAATGTAGTTCAACAAAAAGGAATGAAACAAAAGTATGCATAAGAGGATAATTGGACTTAAGATATAGAAGAAGCTGAAGAGTAAATACATATGCGACACTTAACAACTGAACGGATATCCTTCGCCGTGTATGGTGTCAAATGTAAACAATGCTTACTCGATCACTCCACGATAAGCAAACAATGTGAGTTATTGTCTTCATATTAATCTAAACGTTTTTCCACTCCTAAATGCTGTAACGTTTTGATTGCATTAATTAATTCAGTGTGATTTAGTAATCACAATTTAATTATAATCCATCATAGTGACTTTTAAATCCGCCTAGAATCCCCCTAGGGTTATAGCCGGTCCCACGCCCAGACAAAGAAGGGTTAGGCATGAGGTTAGCAACGCCATCGCATAAAAAACAACCCTGTTTAAAAAACGCTAACCATGGATGTTGACTCTTGTTAAGTTTATCCACAGATGATGAATTTCTTTACTCACATTCACTGTAATTTAATTGATATATAAATTAACATAAAATAAATGCTAATTCACGATCCTCATTACTAACTCCTTGACTTTAGCCTTTTGCTTTGTCTACGAATCAAACACCTTACAAATAATTACAACAGAGGGCATCACAGTACAACCCACTTTTATGAATTTCTCTCAGTTACAAAAATATAACAAGTGGCGCAGATGCGTCTGCTCTTTATCTACTATGGATTAAGCTCTATTATTCCTTTATACACATCTTTGTCTCATTCTATCTTGTTGAACTCTATTCTGTTAATATAATGTCGTTGTGCTAATGTAGTGTGAGAATTTAAGACAACAAATGCATATATGTCTGGTTCTACATTATTCATGATTGATGAGTATATAAAGCTAACTAAAATCGAGTGTTGAGAGAAGCTACTCACGAATGAAATAGAATGATGACAGAAAATCGAAATCACGTTAGAAACTAATTCATTAACAGAATTGTATATAACTTGTTCATTTTACAAAAGTGTATTCATAAATCTGGGAAAAACATTGCCATTCCGTAATAACGTTTATACGTATACAACAAAATGGTATTAGATAATAGTTTATATATAAGATAAAATGGACAGTATTAATTATTATTTACAGTGAAAATAATATTTATCTGATGAACAGGGAAACATAATAGTAATACTGAGTAAACTGAATAAAAAATAATCTGCTATAACTATTAATTGGAAAATTATAGATACTTATGATATTAATACGTATATGAAGTTAATGACTTTAACACTGTCTAGTTAATGTAAGTATCATTATCTACTGAATTCATAGTATAAAAGTAGTCCTATCTTATTGTCACTATACTAAAACCTACTAACTAGTCGATATAATTACTGAGAACGAATATCGTATATGCAAGAGTCTGAGGTTGACTGTTTTGATACTAAGGATCGCATTCGATCACCATCGATTAGTTTATGTACATTATGAATGGATTTAGATACATGTTTTAGTAAAATTAGGATGTACTTGGCAATGGAATTCATGATTCGTCAACCGGACGTACCTAGTGTTCATTTACAGCTTGTTGGATAACGTGTTAAATATTTATCACAAGGTTTGCTGGATCACAATATCAACAACAATATTAGGATGCAATAGGTCTATCCAGTTGAAGAACCGCAAATATGACCAAAAATACGCCCTGGATTCTACTGAAAACCACAATCTAACTATATTTTCCAGACCAGAAAGAACGAACTGTAACTGTAAACATTAATTCACTAGATTTAAGCCTTATTTCCGAGAATATGATGCTGACGTACGCATAGCATAATTCGTCTCCCATAAAATGATATGATTCATAGCGCAATAGATGAATAGCAAAGTCTACGAGGTAATGGTCAATCGTGACGACCGAATACAGTAAGTCGATTCAGAGAGACCAGGCTATTCAAGCATAGGACAGAGTTGCTCTCATCGAATCCTTGTAAACCCGACTTTATACAGCCAGACTTATATTACGACGACGTGGAGGATGACTGACATTCATATAACCCTATCAAACCTTTATGATGTGTAGGTTAGTTACCAATAACACATATAAAACTACCAAGATACACAAAATCTCTGAAGACCCTTAACAGTTTATTACTCATGACAGTCTCTAAATATTTGTTGCATAGATTATATAGGCATTTTTCAAAGATGAGGAAGACTATTACTTTATAGTAAGACATTGGAATAGTTAAATCTAGAATAGAAATAAACATAGATGCTTAGCAATAAAACATTCACCTTCATAAATAACAGAATGAAATTATACTTCATTATTTATATAGAAACAATAAACTATTTCCTGATGATGACGTTGATAACTGATATTTAATGAAAAACAAACACATTTTTATTACTTTTTTGACAGAATATAAAAGAATAACGAATAATATTACATGCACTAATGGAAAACATTAAAGTACAGCAACATAATGATGATATTTTTTAATGCTTAAAACTGTAATTAATAGTTATTTAGATAATAGAGAAATTAAACACCTTTTTGGAATACTTAATTATATTACGTAAATATATATATATATATATATATATATATGTGTGTTTATGTATTACGTCACAGAGGGATTTCTGTAAACAGAATGCGGGAAAATGCATTTAGGCATTTTTTAAACCAATGGGTTACAAAAACTACAAACGAATTTAATGCTGATAATAAAAAAGTTATATATATATATATATGAATTGAAGTACTGAACCAAATGCACAAACATTAATAAGTCACAAGAATTCTTCTGAATATTCAGTAACATAGAAATAAACCGACATTGAATAAGCCATGGGAAGAAGAAACAGATGTTATAAGGTTATGCAATAAAGTTTTATAAATGATTTCAGACTCATGTAGGAATTAAGTTGCCGCTACGTCTACACAGTAATACACCGATTGTAAACTGAGTACAATTGATATAAATGTAAAGCTGAATTTATTTGACGAGATATTTAAAGATTTGTATGATAGCGGAGTGGGATATGAGATTTCCACTAATATATAAATATATATATATATATCAATATTTCTCTACAAAAGGTATAGTGATTTAAAAAGTGCCAATGAATCGTCAAAGACTTATACGCAATTTTACAGAGCAGCCGTTTTGGGTCCGCTTGAATGTTTATTTTTACCAGGTTACTTGTTCGTGTGTAGCATGCAGTATTGGCTGCACAAGACGTATTGTTTTCACACGTATACCAAGCAATGCTTATTTAAAGGTTAGTGTAACTTAATAGTTCTGTTGTTAAACACCAAGCAATATACCACTGCAACAATTCACATTCAAAATTATCCATAAAATCAAACAAACTTGGTCTACGGGAAGTTGGTAAGGAAATTTTTGCATATCAGAAATTTACACAATTCATTTTAGACCTTTGTTCAGAATCTGTATGCTCTAATATGGTCACGCATTTATTGACTATACTAGGAAAGTCCTACTGAAAGTCTACATGAAGCGACGTTGCTGTTTACAAAAGCGAATATTTAGCAGCTGAACCACATTAGCGGATATGGAGAACTCATCCAGGGGAGTTAAAATACTGATTGTAGCGCGATACAAGCTCCAGGATACTGAGGTTAGCTATAAGAGGCTGGGTTTTCCAAGGTCTTAGGGTGAGCAGATCTTGAAAACCATGTACCTGAGTTGAAGATGTTCAGTGACTCTTTGTGTCCAGTCGTCGTCCACTACGAAGGATTGTTAATATCAGAAGGCAACACCATGATGGTAATACTGAGGTCTAGCAACATATTTTAGAGCACAGAGATGATAATTCAATTAATTTCGCCATCATGAAACAATGGTTTCGGTGGCTTGCTTATGTTTTACATATGCCTTCTTAAAGGCTTTTAAATTGTACACTATTTGCTAACATTTGGAATGGATGAAAGGTGGTCAGTTTATGACATAGCACCATGCAATAAAAGAAAGATGTCTCTACAGATTTACTGGCTGGGATCTTAAAATGGAATTTCAACATTAAATTTCACGTTCATGGTTACGACTGCATTTTCACCCCTCCATCAAAAAAAGTATCATGATTGGGTGTCGTGGAGATAATTGATTGTCAATTTTGATATCATGAATTGATCTGAATCAGACAACCATCGATCACCTGGAAGCGCTCGACAGCCGTTTCATCCCAGTATGGGGCTCTTCAGAAGTGAGCACCCGCAACCCCATCGGGGATCGAATCCAGGGCCTTCTAACTCTGCGGCGAACGCCTTACCATTGGACCACTGAGTCAGTTCCTAACGGTTGATATTTCCAATTCAATCAATTCGCGATACGTTGCGCCACCTCCTCCATGCCATTAGTGGGTTACTGCCTCACACCCGACACGGATGAACTCCACCGGTCACGTCTTCACACTAGGACTCCAGGAATCACCTCAAGGAGTTAGTCACTAGTGAGCTGATATTGAAAATAATTGGGTGTTGTGGAGATAGTTGGTTCAAATGCAATGTCAACTAAACATTTTTGTGACTATAAAATTTAGTGAGTGAATAAGTAAATGGTAAAAAAGGAAATTTTCGCACCATGAGCTTTTTTCACAAAACTAATGTCTGAGAATAAAGAGATTTTGACTAGTAAAACAAAATTCACCCTTTTTTAATTTTGATTAGCTTTACAACAGTCTATTGTGAGCGTGTTTATGGTCCCGCTTAACGCTCTAAGGTCTTTTGAACCAAACCTCAACCCAACTTGCGTTTCAATTCTTCCACGGCGTGGATAAACAATAAGTGATAGGCACTCTCATACTTCTAACAGTATTCAAGATCACCTCGTTTACATGTCGAATAAAAAGCACAAATATTATAAAAGTTAAAGCTTCGATTATGAATTAAAGTTTGAGTGTGGTAATCAATATTGATTCAGATAGAAGCATTCTAACAAGAATTAAATCATATAGAATAATGCTTGTTCTAAATTTATTGATAGATAAAATCTAAAATTGTCAAAAGCTTACTTAGTATTACCTATACATTCATCTGAATATAACAAATTTCTAATAGAGAAGAATGAGTGTTTACAGCTAGTGACTCATACTACAAACAATGGAGTGACTGGTATAGATCTAATAACTCACATTATCCCATTGTAATACATATATCTGTGTTGTTCTAGTGTCTACAAACAAAATAGTAAATTGACCATTTTTTTTATGCTGATTTAATGATCAAACACAATTCTCTTTCTTTATTAAGTTATAATAATTAATGGTGAAATAGTAATAGACAAAATAGTAATATATGCATTTTAGGTAAAACATACCTTTAACCTACTGTGTACAGTTAATTTAGTCTTATAAAAATTCAAACGGAAACAAAAGCTAATTGACTACAGCAGTGAATCATCAAAAAAAAAAAAATTCTCATTAAATGTACACATAATGATGTTTGGTTAGGTTGAAAATAAAACTACATCTTGTTGTAGTTATTATCAGTGTATAATTAAGAGATTTTAAAATATACTTGAAAATTCAGAGATTAATCTGTAGTGAGGTCATGGATGTGTAATGCCACTAGGAAACCTCATACTAGGAAGAAACAGTTATCTAGTGCTCCCTAGTTTGAGTAGTACTCAACTTGATATCTGTGATAAATACAAAACATCATAATGACTTCAATCTAAACTGTAAAAATTAGTATCGACTTAAATATGTAGACGACAAGGTTCTATTCGACAATATGCAATCTCCTGAACGTCTTAAGTAGAAGCAAACGAATAATCTACTAGATGTAAAATGTTTCTTCAAGACTGATCTGTATTACTGCCTCCGTAGATCACAGAGAGTGAAGGAGTTGAGTGCACTGATCACTTCACATACTTTGGAAGCCTGATTAGCCCGATTAAGCTGATGTCATTCAGGAAGCTCGTTTATATTTTATCAACTTGTGTCACTTGTAGCGTAGGCGAAATATGGGTCTCTCAACCAAGCGGCGAGTAAACTGCACAGAAGTTGTCACTGTATTAACCTATGGCTGCGAAACTGGTTATGGAAGTAAAAGACGTGCGTAGGCTTTAGGTCTTTGATCACACGTATCTCCCGAGAATCGCACAGATTACCAGGTAAAGATGACAAATCAGTTGATGAGGTTGCAAACTTTCATCGACTTAGATAATCAGGACATGTATCACGTATGTTCGACCATCATCTGCTTATCTCAACACACGACGTAAGCTGATGTGCGTGCTGGATGGAGGAAGATTAAGGGCAGCCAAACCGAAACGTGACATCTATCCATACAACTGTTGACTGCTAGTGTGAGCCGTGTTGTTAAGTGCTGACAACTTAGTTGAGCTCAGAACGATAATCGCCATAAGTGGCTAGAGACACCTAGTGAAATGGCAGAGAATCGATCATAGTGGTTGACTGACTGACTGATAATAATCAGCTCAATAAAAACCTACTTCAAAGCCCTCATGAAGTTATGAGAAATCGTCACTGATGGAGTTCGAATAAGCCAACAGTGAGATAGTTATCACCAATTGCACAGAATGATGATCGAGCGAAATTACACACTGAATGAAACAGGAACACAGCCATTGGATGCTGGTCCAGTGGTGGTTGGTGGTTAATGTCATGATTCCGATTCCTGGTGGAGTTGTCGGTGGGTTTTACTTGGAAAGACTATGTTTACAAAAGTGAGACAAAGAAAGGAATATGATAATGATGGATACTTAAGGTTAGCTTAAGCAAATAAATAGGTTACAAGGGCATTAGGACCTCAACGAGATTAGCAGGACACGAATCAATTTCGGTAGTTAAAGGACCGCATTCACTGACGTTACTTCATCAACTTATGGATCAGAGGATCAGTAGGTGGTCCTCATAAGAAATCCACGTTCTTTGGCCTGAGTGTCCAAGTAGTACCCCGAGCATATACAAGTATATGACGATTATCAGTGAAAGGAATTTTTCACAATATTATCTTCTGTTATATGGTGAATGTTCCGACGTCTGATGTATCAGATTTTACATGTATTAAATAAAAAGTACAAAGAGTATCTCTCAAGTTTGGTGCTTTACAAATTTACGAAATCCAATTCAAAACTAATAGTTAGTAGTGCATACGTTATATCCATTTTGGAAAAACAAGCAAATAAAGAATAAAATAACATGTAGTATCAATTCAGTAAATACAGTTGAGTTAATCATCAGTTACATACTAACAATAAATAAATGCACTTATACATATTTATAGTAATAACTACTTGTAAACGCCCATGGCCGTCTAAATCAAACTATCAAATGTATACTTATGTTGCATTAGGTATATCAATCATAGAGACAAAGTGACGACTAACACATTATACTACGTCTAGGCTAATAAAATAGATATGTACACACACATTCATACTTTCATATACACAGACAGGTATATATAATACATCAATGTAAGAACGTAGAAGGAGAAACATCGGCACCGACGAACAAACAACCTAACATAACAACTATTTTATGAATGAAAAGTCTATAAACATGGGAAAAAAGTAGAGAGAAATCTAGACAAGATTTGAAGATAACAATTCACGTCTTTTGAATCAAAATACCAAGTAAAAAATAATAAACAAACAAATAATAGATTTTACTGTTTGCAATCGTTACAGGCTAGTTCTATGTGGGTACTATTAAAAGCCAGAGACCACTAGATAGCTGTCTCGTCCAGATACTGGACTTTTCAGTAGGAGCGTGTAAACATGACCTACTAGGGCTCGAACCCATGACCTTTGCGAAAAACACTTAACCATCAGTACTGCTAGGTCACTGCCTAGCATATGAGTATTTTAATATTTCTTGAAGTTATAGTATGAAGATATGACTACTTAATTACAGAAAAGTTTTCGATAATTGGTTAATCCAGGTTAAATTCGTGATGAAAAAGATTATAAAATCTCCACAATACTTAATCATAATAACCTTGTAACTTGGTATTTTGTAGTTAACTAGGATGTTAGGAAGGTGATAACATAAAAGGCACTGAAGAGATATTAATGGTTATTGTCAGCTGTACGAAATTGCTTGTACTATGATAGACTACCTGGTAAATTGCATTTAAAAAGTTTGACAGTGACCAAAACGTCATCAACGTTTTACTATGTGTAGTGTATACAACATTTCTGGTTGCTATATTCATTCATCTACTCGGTAAATACTGCACATTAAAGTGGTATTTTTTTAAGATTTCATTCCAAACAGTAAATCTGACTATATCAGAACTAAGATACATCCATGTGTACAGTTGTAGGATAACCTTGGACGACAGAAATAAAATAATTAACGGCAAGTGTACTCTAATATGCCAGAAAAATTCATCAGATAGACTAAAAACTGATTAAGAAGATTGTAGATAATCCCCAGCCTTAAAATATAAAAATCTATTTTGTACATTTCAGTATATCATAAAAGTATCAACTTGAAATTACAGAAGATATTACTTTCGATTTGATGATGTAGTCGCATCGAAGTTATAGTGAATGCTATAGTTTATTATTCATCACTGCAAATCTCTCCGGAGAATTAGTCTACTAAATAAGGTTTTATGTGCTTGACATTGAGCCACACTATTTGTGTGATGGCTAATAATACTACTATCTGGATGCTCAAATCGAAGTAGATGAGGAAGGTTTTCAACAAACGACATTATAGTTGAAACTATGCGGTTTTAACCATCAAGTTATTGTTCGACATGTTATGGAATTATAAGGGTAAAATAAAATAGTAGTGAAAACGTTTAAATAAAGTACATAACTTCAGGAGAAAGAATCAATCAGGATAAAGAAAAGTTCATGGCTCACAATTTAAGGCAACACAAGAAGTGAATACACTTCCATCAGTGTAACCGATTTCCAATCATGTTACTTGATATCTCCAACCAGCCGTTACGATATTCGTGGGAAAAATCAATCTCGTGATGGGTAACAGTTAATGACTAATTGAATTGATTCAATAACCAAGTTTATTCACTCCTAACTTTCCTCCATCTTACTTCTACGATAGTCATCATACAACTTAAAGGTAAGCAGTAGTTGGGCATGCGTAATAAATATCCAAACTAAGCAGTACTTCGGTAGTTACGACATTCATCCTTTTAAACTACTAGATTTCAGGTTTAATCCCCACCTCATACTTAAAGTTCGACTTGAAGCCAAATACATGAATCTGTATATTTAAGCTGGATTGTAACTGACAAGCGGAATCCAGGACGCGCATTTCGTCCTATTTGGGACTCATCGGCTGGATGTACGTGCATCCCAATGTTCACACGTATATATGCCCGTTGCACAAGTGTGACTGTCTGGACATAGTAGCCTAGTGGTGAACGCGGTGGCGTCTGGCACGAAGCGGACTAAGTTCGAATCCCAGTGTGAACATCAACATTGGGATGCATGTACATCCAGCCGATGAGTCCCAAATAGGACAAAATGCGCGTCCTGGATTCCGCTTGCCAGTCACAATCCAACTTAAATATATAACTTGTGTAATAACGCTATATCGAGGAAATCCGCTCAGGATGCACATATGGCAACAGAGACTGACCAGTTTCAGTCCATTACAAATCAACGGGAAAATACAAGCTTATCCTAACTACATGAATCTGTATTTGTGTATATGAATTACATTACTTCAGAGTGCTAAATGTTAAAGTAAGTTAACACATAAAATTTTACAATTCATCTTATCTTTTGCATTTTTGCTGAATAAAATAAATTGAAAGAAAACTAAAATCTAATGAGAATTTATGTGGTTAATCATATCATCTGCACACTCTTACGTAACTATGTATATTGTAGGATGAATTTATAGTAGCAAAAATGTACATCAAAACCTATAAAAGTTGAACCAATAAAAAGACAACAAGTAATAATTTAAATATAAACACAAAAGACTGAGGATATCTGTAACGATTTTAATTTTCACTACGAGTATTGTATTCTGTATTTATGGTTAGTTTATCATTCTTTTGATGGATAAGTCAATCCAACCGTTTTCATTAAAGATTACAATTTAAGTCACAACTTCAACTACTTATTTGTGCTTTACATTGGATGCATTTTATGCTGAGGGGTTTAAGGATATGATCAACCAATTGAAATGGTTACAACACACTTAGTGAACACTGGACACATTACAGAAAACCGCAATTAAGGATATCGATTGATGTTAGATGTAAGATAATAGGTAAACATACTTTGCACGCTCAAACACCATTTATCTCGACATAATTATGACTCCAATAGCAGTAGGTATATAAGAAAGTGGCAGTAAAATTAAAATTCGGCATCGGCGAATAACAATATTGACTGCTCATCTGAATCACGTTAAGTAAATGCAGGCTATTCGACTGGATGATGAGGAAGAAATGAAACCATCTACCTATTTCCTCTTGTTAATAAATATTATTTTTGACGAAAAGTAGTATCACGGCGACATTTAGATATGTATTTCTGCTTTGACTCCCATTGTCAATTTAGTGGTTAGTCATTGAATTGAAACAATACAATTTTGATATACCTTGAGTATTTAGGTTCTCAGCTCTCTTGTTTTCCTTCTTCAGTTCGGAGGGAGTATTTCACTTATTAAGCAATTGTTGGTATTTCCTGTTCGCGTATATCCCGTTTTGCTGGTATTATGAATCTGAATAGATGACTATGACAGTATGTAACAGGCGACAGATACATTTCTCTACTTATCTTCACCTATATTCTGAGTTACTATAATATTTTACACAATTTGGACGTATTTGTATTTTCCTGATAGTGTTGTGAATGTGCTAAGCTCCAGTGAGAGCAGTGGGATGTAAATATATCTAGCTGACGAATAACGAGTGCGACAAAAAGCGCGTCCGGAATTTGAATTACCAGGCACAATCCAACGTAAATATTATTTTATTCGGAGAATTTATTTCCTCCTTTTCAAAACAAAGTAATCTCTACTCAGTATTTTTCAATATCAATGATACTACCATTATTTCAACTCCTTTACAATGTATACATGCAATTTCATTTTGCTATACTGGTGTCGATACACATGTATGATCTCTATCTGCTAGTTTGGACATGGCAACTTGACTTGATGCACGTACGCACGAAGTTCTACGTTGTAACTGCCTGACTGATACATATATGAAGTGATCCTTAAGTTAATTATAACTGACTGAACAACACCAAACCTCCTATAAATAGGTTTTATATGTTGCAATATTGTTTCGAATTCAATGACTTCAGAAACGTTAATCTTTGTAGATTGATTAATCACTGAATGAATTTCGATATATTACTTACCATTAAAACTTGGTTGTTAAAGATACGAATTTTTAAAGGTGTTACGGATAGATAATTAATCTTTATCAATTTGAGTGCTTAGTTACGACTAAAAAATATACCTTACAAGTATAAAGGGATTGTAGTTTTACAGCATGGATTGACTATAAAAGAACAAACATTAGATCCCAACTCAGTTGCCGAAAGATTAGGGTTCCAATGTGTGGCCTGAATACTTCAGTCATGCATGTTTACCATTGAGACAAAAAAACAAGGATGAAACAGACGTAAAGTGATTCTGATTTCAAACGTCGACTGGCTGAATCTAGTCAGTGATATGAAACATTAATAAGCATGACTTATTTTACTGTTTGATACAAGAGAAATTAAACAACTGTTCAGATGTTATTGACTTTTCAATGATAATTTAATCAATGATAACTTGTGGTGGAAAGAAATCATTAAAAGAAAGAACAAAAGTAATTTTAAACGATATAAAAAGGAAAAAAAATTATCTAAAACATACAAAAGAATGTTGATTTACATAATGTACCAATATTAGATAGATAATCATCGAAATCCAATAAACACTGGATAGGTGTCGCAACGTACTATGAATGCTAAAAACGGAGTTACCACAGGAAGAGAAAGCGGTTTAATGCATCTAACTTAGTATTGGTTCTTCATGAGGTTACCTCTCTCTTCAAAGTGAACAATCTTCACAAAATTATAAGCGATCGGTGATATAATTCATTCATCAATTAAAGGTTTATGTACACAACTTAAAGACACATTTTAGTTGTATGAAGATTACTGATAACATTTGGTTGTGCAAACTGAAATAGATTGCAAGAAGCCCGAACCTATGAACAACTAACCGCAAGTAAAATATTCTTACTACTAAACCACAACTTCACCTAAGTTCATGCATGATAACATACTTCATTCTATGTACCAAATCAAAATGAATCGTAGCCTCAGTCGAAGTATAATAAATCAATATAACTTTACATCGAAGTTTATATATTCAAACCTATAAACTAAATCAGATGATATTAATGAATGAGGTGAATCAGGGCTCAAGCCAGTGATTGAATCTAACCACTAAAATCTAGACGAAAGCACAAATAAGTATCCACATTGGCAATCAATTTTTAAAGACTACTGTTATAAGCTTTATCTATTATGTAAGGATTTTTCATATGACCAACTACCTAAATCGACGTGAGAAGTTGGTCAGATTAGGAACAGGGTTGTAAGAAAGCTAAGAGGAGGGGAGAAGTTGCATCATTTTGTAAAATCATTGATTACTGATCTGAGTCATACTGGTAGATGCAAACTATCTGATTAGGGCGAAGTGATTATTGTGATTAGTGTTTGGAGACATTGAAGTAAAATAGTTTAGAATAGGCAGTAATGACACAGTTACTTCTAGATCTTGTCCTAGAATCTGAGTTCCTAAATAATTTTTTACTTATTATTTTAAGAATTTATTCAATCTTCGGTGATTGTAGTTTCTACTCCTAACTTTTGTACTACTTAATTTTATTACCACTATTTAATTGGTATTTTCATTGTGTGTTGAGATGTGGTGTGTGGTAATTTGAACCAATGCATCTATTTTCGAGGTTCTACGTTATTTATGACTGACGAACTGGTCGCATTATTGTACAACTATTTTATCTGAAAACATCGAATATCTAACCTATTAATCTTAATAATTATTACATAATATAGAATAGAGAAAGGGGAAAGACAGATGTCAATAGTTGTTCACTAGAGTAAAAGCCATATAGTTTGTTAAGTCTATTAACATGAAATAATGTACAATATTATGATCATTTACATTTTTATTTTAGAAATGTCAATTATAAAAAAGAAAATCTAAACAATTTAGGCGTCAAAAGACATCCACATAGACATATTGATGTACAACAAACCAGAAATTAGAATCTTTTAAAGACAGCGAAAATGTCGAAAATCTGAATATTATAGTTATAATGGGAGAAATTGTATACCCCATCATAATGTATTTTAAATGGAAGTTATCTATAACGTTTTCAATGTTTCATTGTAGCATAATGTTAGGCATACCAGAATTCCAACAAAAAACTTGAAATAATCACTTTTTCTGCAATTTATTTACAAACGTTTGAATTTAACGTTTTACTCATCAGATGTATTTATGTTGTTTGTTTTAAGTGTTTTCTACTCCAGAGGAGGCTTATACCGTCCCCATGACTTGTTCCTTTATGATTTAGTTTGTTATTTTGTAACCCTATTTTCAACAATAATTTCACTGTATTTATACTCAAGAGCTGTATGCCTAACTTCTATTCTTCGGCTTACTACTGAGATTATGATTTCTGGACTTTCAGTCAATAGACAGCTGGCCGGAGACCTTGATAAACGGGAATAATCTCGTTTGGTGTTACCTGAAGTTCGTGTCGTATATCTCTTAGTGAGTAGCCAGTGTCGGCATTATCAGCTCGAGTGGAAATATAGAATATACCCGTTGAGCTCGGTTATTTTCCCGTTCATTATTGAGTGAGTTCTACCAATTAAAGTATGATTCACAAAAAATTCGTTTCAAGCAGCAGAAGTTGACCAAAGATGTTTGCCTATAAGCATTTTCTGTGGGGCGTGAATCATGAAAGGAATTTCTTAAAATGAAAATTACATTGCACAATATAGAATTCATTCATCCACAAAATGGATGGGAGAATTACCAAAATGGCAGTGATGTATATGTTTTACTCATTGGATGATTTATCAAAAAGCTAACTGAGTGTCGTACATAGAGGAGGAGAAGGACAATAATAATATCGTTTGTGGTCTTTAGATACATCAATAAGATTCTAATAAGTCGTAAGTTGCTTGAACATAGAAATGGCACGCCGAACTGTTTGGCACAGTTTACCGCTTATTTAGCTAACTTATACATTTTTGTTAAATCATCTCTGTATTTAAACTATTTTACAATCACTAAAATTACTAATTCTCATACTCATCTGGATAATTGAACGATGGTGAGATATTTAGACTAATTATACTATTTCTACAACGCCACGCTACAATGAATCAGGTTACACCAAAATTCAGACTGACATTAGCAATCATCACAAGACACTAAAATTAAGAAGCACTACTCTGGCTGTCGCTATTACGAAATACACGAGGAAATGATAACGGGTTTAGTAAAATATTGAAGGTATGCCAACTTGTACTAAAATCAGTCCTGTCAGATGAGTATTTCCTGAACAGAATGGCATCAAGAGAACAAAAAAAATGAATAGTAGAAGATATAGTTCACATGAAAATACAACCAAGAAAGACTTCATTTCGTTAACAATACCTGTGATTTTACGAAAGATGTAGGAGGAAGCCATAGCCTAATTGCTACTGAATTTTATTCTAGCTCATATCTGACAATATCTGCAGCCTGTAAGTTGTAGCATCCCTAGAAATCCAACCAGGGGGGGGGTCATTATGGACCAAAAGAGAACATTCTTATACAGCTTTCTTACATAGCACAACACTATGTCATAGATAAACCACCTTTTCACCCAACCCAATCGTTGGTCTATAATACATAATATGGAAGGCGTAAAGATAGCATTCGTAAAACATGAGAAGACACGTTGCTTTAAGACCGTGATACTGATTGAATTATCATCACTGCAGCAAAGTACAAAATGCTAACCTTTCTACCACTATTCAGAGACCAATCAATGTATGCATCTCAGTCCAAAGAGAGGTCACTTGTGATAAGAGTAGCTCCGTAGTGACAGTTACAGACTGTACAACTCAGTGATTAGGGATCGAGCCCGCTAGAGAAAATCAGTTCTCTGAAGACTGAAGGTACACCATGTTGACGAACGCTAAATAGCATGAAACCTAGGTTCAGAATTTCCAACCGACAACTTCCAACCAACTTATTAGACATGTAAGTCGTTTATTAAATGAACGAGTTTGCCATTAGGCATTGATCTACACATTATTTATATGAAAGTAAGTGATATTAATCAACTACCTAAATAAAAGTAAATGGAGTTAAAACATTACACCTACTGATCTGAGTCCGAAGTCGACTGTCTCAATCACAAATAAATAAACTTCAAAGTTATACCTACCTCAAAAGTGATAACAGTATCACTAGATTTAGATGTTGATGATGAAGCCAATAAATATTCTAATGGACAAGTATCATCTGATAATATTTCTTCATGACCAATTAATCCAGTGGATATATCATGGGAATTACGTTTTCGCATAACTAAACAATATGCATCTGGATCTGCATCATCTAAACCATATTTATTTAAACTTTCGCGTAAAATGTAAGCAACATTATCTGTAATTGATATTAATAATGTTTTATACGGTATTTCTGGGAATAATTGACCACCGTAGATTTTTAATGCCCCACCTATGAATTGTAGACGTAGGTAAACAAAAAAATAAGGGGTCACAAGAAAATATTAAATTAGATTAGATAATCGTTGTATGCTATCAAAAACTTATTTCAGCCAGTTGATTTAGTATCAAATTAGTAGTAGTGGTTAATTCAATGGTACTAAGAAAAAAGTGTGAACTTATAGAATATAATACGAGGAAGAATTAATCTGTAGAAGGAGAGATATGATACAATAAAAAGTTTACAATTAAAAGGGAGGATAAAGAGTAAATGCACTGGCATCACCGTAATCGAATTTGAGCCAAGTCATTCACAGTCTCCAACTATACATGCATACAAACATCTGCTTATGTAGATAGGAAGATTTTAAAAATCATCATTTCAGATGATACAGAATATGAAAGTTGAATTTGTAGAGTTCAATCAAACAATGTCTCAATAATATGTTGACTGACCAAGTACACATGTACGCTTGTATACCTCTATCACTATATATATATAGTTCAGTAGTAAAAACAAGGAAATTTCAATGAATTTCTTTTTTAAAATGTACATATTAACTAATCCATTTATTTATTAATGAAACAACTGTTAATTATTGAATATGAAGCTAAAATCAACTTTTCTATGTGAATAATTCCTTGTTACTTACTTTGAATATAATAATAATAATAATAATAATAATAATAATAATAATAATAATAATAATAATAATAATAATTGTATGGAGAGGTAATTGGCAGTTGTAGCAATATACAGGGTATCACAAATCAATAAACAAACTTGAATAAACATGATTTATGGTAAATATTCACTTGTATATGCGTATGCGTGGATGAATGTGTGAATTATAGAAAATTCATCCAAAATGTAAATAATCAGCGGACAGAAGAGAAATATGCAAAACATGCATATACTGTGGATTTCCATTGCTTCACTGTAATTGTCTGATTTTAAAATGGCAATTAATAATTACGACCTCTGAAAGCAGATTTCAATGTCTTTTTTGTTTTCATTTACAAGTCAATGGTATTAGTGAAGAGCAATAGTGTCAGGACAAATCAAATCGCATTATTATATAATGGAATATTACAATTTTCTATCAGGTATACAATCTATCGTTGATATAATTGAATAGTATGTAGCAACTGTTAAGTTTATATTACGAAATGACTACAGATAGAAATGTAAACCGCTGGATGCTAACTCAGTGAATTGAAGATTAAACACGCACAATGATACATCGAGGTCCTGATTGTGGTACTTAGTTAGGGTAATGGATTAGCACTTATGAAGAGTCATATTAGAGAGAAACAGTTGCCCAGTACTTCCTGGTTTTAAAAGGCTATCTGGCTACAATCAGTTTGTGACATAAACTAAACAATTTATTGTTAAAGTTGGACTGTGACTGGTAAGTGGAATGTAGGATACACGTTTCGTACAACTTTGAACTCGTTAGATGGGTGTACCAGCTACATCCCAGTGTTGATGTTCACACATAAACTCATATTAAGTTATAGAGAGAGCTACTGAGTTAGGTTTTCGAGATTTTGAATTTTCTTAATGATGTTGTTAAGGCTAGTAAATTATTAGTGTCTGTTATTATATTTTCATCCATAGAGAGCAAATTACTTAGAATCAACTCTAATCATACTTGTGAATTAAACCTACATCAAAGAAATCCCCACTGGATGCATATATAGCAACAAACACTGATCATTTGCATTCCTTAATAGCACCAGCAAGAAGATTCCAATACTTATAAATTATTTGTACAAATTTGTTGCGCAAATGCACCTGTGTGGACTCAGTAGCCAAATATGTGTATGCATATAAGCATGTACAACCTAAGAACTGGCATAAATGTCCATCGGTTTAAGTTACCACACCTCAACAGCGCTTCCAGGTGAACACCAAATTAGTAAAAGTAGTAGTTACTCCAATGGCAGTAAGAAAGAACAGTGTAGACATATAGAATACAAAAGAGGGAGAAAGAATTAATTCGTGGAAAAAAAGGTATAAGATGATTTTAGCTCATGATTTAAGAGAGGACAATGTGTGGATACACTTGCCCACTGGAACTGACTGCATCATAATATCTAGTCTCCAACCATTAGTTACGGTGTTCGCGCGGACACAGACCATAGTAGTCTACATCTACCAACATGGCTCAGATCAGCGGTCAGTTACTTCATGAATTGATGCTACATTTTTCTTCAGTTAAATGAATAACGTGTAGTCGTCTGACATGGGTTTATTGAGTTATAGTCCGTATGTGAACATCAACACCGAGATGTGGAATGCACATCCAAATAAAGCAAAACGCATATTCTGGGTTTCACATGTCAGCAAGACCATACAAACACTTACGAACAATAAACGATTTATTACTCAAAACTTTAATGTAATTATGAAGTCATTTAAGTGTGAGTTTAGATCTAAAATGATAATTTGTAAAACTTGGTTGATTAGTTTAGTTATATCTGGAAGTTCAGAAAAGATTTGTCAGGATGTGAGTTAATCAAGTGGAACATAAATTATTGGTAAGTATTGCCTACTTCAATATTTTTAGTTGCACAGATTGTGAAGTGCTGGTTGACACAGGATGCAAGTTGAAAGTTTGCTCAACTGAATTTCGTCTTCAAATAGTTAATGGACAATCCTAAAATTATTATTATTATTATTATTATTATTATTGGCTAGCTAGTAAACTGAATTACATCTTTGCTCTATAGGTTTAAATAACCAGCCATTGTGTAATTACAACTAACATGGATGCTATTAAATAGAGGGACCGTGTCAATAAAATTTCTTATTTGCGATTAGCTGCTTCTCATCATCGTGCATTAAAATATTAAAAATAGCCACTAGTTTTATGCATATGTTCGTGAAATACGTAGAGTCGTAGCTTAGTGATTAAATCGCTTGTCTTTCAACTGGTAGATTGTAGATTCGAAACCCACTTCACGTACCTTGGTTTGGGTAGCTAGATATTACTGCTAACCATAAAACAACTAAAATGTGGTGCAAAGCCGAGTATTGGAATCTGTACATGGTATATGATCAGACCAACTGTTGTGAACGTTATCGTGTAATTATAAACCCAGTAGGTATATTAGTATGTTAAGGTCGTAATCGATGGTTGGAGACATGAGGTAACATGGAGTACTACCAAGTGTACTTGGGTAACTGTATTCATTCTACACCTTCCGTCGAATATATGTTTGAAGTGTGTTAATTGGTTTACCTCGCTTAATATGTCTGATAAGTATTTCATTAGATTTAATATGATTTCAACCCTTTTTCTTGTTATTTTGCTACTATCTTATCAATAGTTAACTGATTTACCAGATAGAGATTCGTATACTTGGTTTTAAGTCACACTGCATGGGGGCTAGTGATAGTAAGCGGTTGCTCAGATCGAAGTAGAGCAGGGTTCAAGACTACGATTACGTGGTTAGAAGTAGAATGTTTTAGCCACTGAGTCACTATATAAAATTTTCCTACCTAGTTTATAAGAAATCGAAGTGAATTTAAAAACTGTTTGCATTCTAGGGACATACCTGATTCAGGGGAATCATGGTGTAACATTTGAATAAGTTTAGCTTGTAATGTACGTTGACGTTTACGTTGCATTATTGTTTCGGGATCATATATTGTACGTGTAAATAGTGAATCTGGTAAAGCGTCGGGATTTAGTAAAAATGAACTGCTATTTTTATGGCTATAAGGAATATTATCTCCATTAGCATGGTGTTTAGCTGATCCTGGTAAACAATTCAATGAATTTGCAGTAATAAAATTAGACCGGGAAGTTTTAGATAATCCTACACCTGTTGCACAACCTAATGGTCTACGTCGTTCTGTTGTTTTCTCAGGTACTGATGAATTGATCTTTTCACGTCGGAAAGACCAACCGCGTCGGAACATGCGTGTTTTTGAGTTAACCACAGATCCACTACCGCCATCATTGAGTAACTTCGTTTGATTTTGGCTTCCAGAAATATTTGCCTGAAATAACGAATAATAGAAATAAGGTATACTACAACAGTTCGCCTTTTAAATGAATAATCCATTCAAATAAATCAAATCACTTGTTATTTACCACGAATGAATGACTACTAGCTCCGTTGTCAACTTCAAGTTTAAACCATTCACATCATTACTCTAGTGCATAGTGATTCAAGAATTTTATCATGGACAATACAGTTTCAGTAACCTAGACAACGATATCATATTAAACCCAAGGGTTTAATGATTATTTCATTCCATTTATTAGGGACTTTTGTTTCTTTAGCTCTGAAGTTGGTGAGGTTATTTTTCGAATTTCTTTTGGGTTTGAACCTTATTAAATATATTTTATAAAATCTAGTGAGTACGTGATTATTCTTCCTATCAACAAGACAGGCTCAAAAATAAAACGTCCGGCAGTAACCTCAAGTGAAAACTTAATCATATTCCTTTACATAATTAAAAGAGGAAAAGCATACCTGGACACCACGTCCACTATTAGGTTCCAATTTTAAAACAAACTTTCCTTCACGATCTAATTTACTCCAGCTAAGTTGAACCAATAAAGGATATTCATCGTTTGTTAGTCGTCTAACTAATGAAGTTACCAAGAAGAAAAAACAATAGTCATACTTTAGTAGAGTTAAGATGTCATAAATATGAATAGAAAAAGTAACCATCTTATTTATGGCAAACAGAATTGTATGTTACTGAGGTCTAAGTAAACAATCGTTAAGCAATCAATCAATATTTTTCAGAGTTAATTAATGTGAGCTTGGCACACTTTTCATATCACAAATATACACATTTTTAACTTATGTGTATTTAACGATACCTTAGTAATTAAAGTACACGATTTCCAAACAGTAGGTGGCATTTTAGTTCTTAGCAGAACATATTTCGGTTGGGGCAACTAGGTTGTATCGTCGGCCTATACTCAAAATAATGTAAACCTTTACTTAAGAAACTAGTTACACTATCATAATGACGACTTTTATAAGTGTAGGCAAAAATATCTAAAAGTATTACAGTGGTTGTAGATATCTAAGGGTAAAAACAGTTAAAGAGGCTATAATTTATGTAGTATGAAGAAATTCCACTCAAGCGTTATCCTATAAAGCAGCCGGAAAGAATAACTATTTACTATTAGGCCTAAAATGTCACTAACATAAAGGGTTTATCAACATGAAACTCGGCAAACTACATCGAATGTGTTTCAGGAAGACGATTAGGTGTATGAAATGGGTTTAGGCGAGTTAATAGTTTGAAGCAACGTAGATTTCTTTTGAAATGTTAACTACATTATTATAATATCAGTTAAAGCCACAGACAATTCCTACTTTTGTGAAAAATGCAATAATACAAAGTGACGTCCCTTATTTGAAAAAATACCTGTTGCACCAGTAAATATGAAGTATTTTATAAAGAGCATTTTGACAAGTGTTAAGATGACGAAAAACGGATGATGATTCAGAAAATTTTGAGATAAAATATAAATTGTCAGTTTTGTAGACAGGCAATAGATTATGCAATGTTGACAAGTGTGTAATATAGAAAATATTAGAAAATTGACAAAATCACTGGACCTTTCGATATGTGACTAATTTCCATATGTTTAGGTTGGTTCAACTGACATAATACGACTATCAAAGTAAAGAAACAAACTCTAATCTACTCGAATAAGTCACAATTTCGGAACAGAGACTAAACAATACTGAGGTTGGTTTGCTATCTGAGAACAATATAACGTAGAAAATACTAAATCAAGTTAAGTAAGAGAAAAAGACATCGACATGTCTTAATAAAATGTTTTAAATATTTTAATTTAACTTTAAATTAGGTATCTATGGTTTAGGAGGGTTAGTGATGCATGATCCTCAACAGTGGGAAAGAAATCAAACACGTGACTAAAGTTTATAGATGCAGAGTCACAAAAACTAAATCATATTCAAACATATACAATGTACTAAATGCGCAGAACAAGCACCACACATTAAGTTACAAACCTTATTACTACACAGTTATTAAGAAAGAAATATGCAGTTAATTTTCTCTCCAGGAATACTGTCATAACTGCAATTACATGTGAAACAGTAATTAATTAAAATGATTTCGATGAACTGACTATAGGAAACCTATCATCTCTCATGGTCTGGTGTCTAATGAAACGATAGAATAGATATGAAAAGCTCGAGTGGATTTGTCCAAATTGTTACATGCAGAGTAGGCAGGATTATATTAGCTTGATCCGTTATACTATACTGGAGCGAAACATAGAAATAAGGGAAGAGGATAATCATAGGTCGAAAAAATGCGACTAAAAGCGTCTTCAAAGCACTACTCATGTTATCTCGGAAAACCGAGTAAGCAGTACGTAAGTTAGGAATAGGGTGCTAAGTAAAGACAACAAGTAGTCTGGTGATGTGATGAGTCTTCATCAGCTGAGGTGGTTAGGACATGTGCTGCGTATGCCCTTCCACCACCTACTTCGACGAGCAATCCTGTATGGTGTAGAGGCAGGCTGTGAGAAAGCTAGGTGCAGCCAAATCAAAACGTGGCATCAACCCATAGAGACATGGACAACTGGGCTAGGCCATGTTAATAGGTGCAGACTACCTCGTTGGGGTCCACGAGATAATCGTAACCAGTGGTTAGGGACTTTGAATAACAGCCCAAAATCGTTCACAATGACGCAGATGCGCCCGTTTCTTATTCTTTTCCAAATTTTAAGTTTCTGAATTCATCATAGTTTTTCTTACCGATTTATGCTTTCTCCGGTTTATTCTCCGATCCCTAATCCTCTTCATCACTACTAATTTTGCTACTACCTCCACCACTCCGAGATTTGACCTGACAATTTGAACTCTCCATACTAATTAGGGCATGGCAGCCTGGATCGATGTACGCGTTCTGCGTTGTGACTGACTGACCACCATAAAGTAGCTCAATACTCCTGAGTAACAGAACTGCAACTTCATAGGGAGAAAAACGAAGAATTTCTTACTTGTTAAAAAATGATTCAATATGACATCGGTAATTTTAAGTTTAGATTTAATAACTTTACCAGCAAACAATAAAGGGCTTTACAAGACGCTCGAGATAAAATCGTCTCACGAAAATTCCCGCATGTGAAGAGTTAATAATAGTCTCATTCAGGATGTTTGGATACTGGGAGATTACCTTTATAAAGGATATAGCCTAAGCTATTGATAGAACGAAATCACCAGAAAAATACAGACGGCAGTGACCATATGAAAAACCACTACTTAGGCGACACAAATCAAAAACGCTAACAGAATAATTAAGCATCCATGACGTAAAGAAAAACAAACCTCCATTAGCATGCTGCTCATAAATCCCAAAACATTTATTAACAAGAGACGGTTCTTGAGCACAGAACTTTTCTTTTAGAATATCCGCTACTTCAGATGTTTTAGCTGAACTAGATACTCTAATGCATTTTGTCTGGAATCGTCGATTGTCATCTTGAAGGAAAAATCGCATAACTCCATTGAATTCACATTTCTAAAGTTATTTAAAATAACATAATTAACTACCTCATCAGGAATTGAAAGTTCAAATAGGTCGAGTCTATTAGAATTCCACTCTAGAATCTGTTCAACTAGCTTTTCTCTGCGATCATTCGAACACCTCATAAGTAACTAAATACAAACACAGCGCTGATCATCATTCACAATGAATTAACCTTTTTCAAGGACATAATCATCCTTTGTAGATCACATAAACACTGCAAATGCTATACATTTATTCTCAGTGTATTTATGATCTAATCCGGTTTGTTCTAAAAAACAGGCCCAAAACCACATTTAACCAAACCAACTTGTCTGATTGATTAGTAGTGTAAGGGAAAAGAGAGAATTCTGTATCAACACAACCAAGATTACCAAAAACTGTTCGATAAAATCGTGGAATCATATGGTACGTTGTTTGCTGAACTTATCAAGCGAACCATATCCACGGATATTTTGCTAACCTCTAACGAGTTTTTTGTACGCAAACCCCAGTAAATGTTTGCAAATTTCATCCTGTGATGTTACTTTCGCAATGAAACAAATTATGGCTTATTAAATGTAATTTCCTGTCATATCTAGGTTTTAAACGAACTAGTTGAATTTAAGTATTCCTAAAATGCCAAAGACTAAAACCATCACAATTTCAACATCTTATCCGCCACGAGAAAAATATAATGAAGCGTAATTGCATGATAGTGAGCTTACATAAATAGTATACTTAAATGCCTTAGTTTGGGTAGGACCTTTCTATAAGTTTATGATCTTAAAATTGTGAACCCATTCGCTCCTCAAGAATTTACGCACATACTCAGTGGCATCACTGCTGAACTCAACAGGGTCGCCACCGTTACATGTTTAGTTGTCTCTACGGTGCAAGTTTCAAGTATAGTTGGTCTTATCCTGTATCTAGACATGCTTTACGATCCATTTTATTTGCTATCAGTTACTTACTGGAATCATAACGTCTAAGGCAAAGACGCGTAGTTGTTGGCTAGACGTGTCATGATACACTTCACACCTCTGGTATCCTAGATCTTCAAAATTGGCTGTCGATGGTTTACTCCTTATCTTTTTCACAATAATATGGTGCGGATTTCCTAACAACGACTCGTCACTGGAAATCTTGTGTGTAGATAGACCCATATCATTCTAATCATGCCTGTAAACTGGTATGCTCTCATGTATCTAGTGAAACTTAGGAATGAGAGAAATTATTATTATTATTCACTCGGTCATTGAGATATACTCAGCTCGAATGTTGTGACCCACTATCGAGCTATTTATGACAGCATCATCCTGTCGAGATCCTAGAAAGCATTCAAAATTCTGTACACTCGTCCTACTGCCTACTGCAGTGAATTGATACGACCGAACATAATACATACTGGCAAGCCACGACACGACAATTAAATTACTGTCCCGCAAATTTGACCAAGAAGACCGCAAGTAAGTACTCAGAATACGGGTTTACATCGTTTCAACTTTATTTATATTTTTGGTGTTAACCTAGTAACAGATACAGAAGATCACTGCACTCATTTAGGAAAAGCAAGGTCAGTATGGGGAGGAAGAACAATCATGATGAATATCGCCAACTTTGCAATCAGTGAAAATACTAAAAGTAGGAGTATTTACAGGACAAATTGCTAGTTTAGCTTCTCATAACACTGCTTGCTTGTACAATTTTTTCTTCGTTAAATTGTTCAGTACAAACATCAATGTGGGTATTGCGTCCAGATCTTTGACCATTAAAATAAACATGCCATGTAATTTATTAGAAAGTCCTAGTTTTTGTTTCGTATGTAAAGTGCCAATGCTGACAATACACTGGTTGGTGTCGTGTCAAAACTTCAAGGCCTAAACAAAAATATGTTTCCTCAGTATCACTAAATTTTATGACGGAATATTATTTTCACAAGACGTCTAACCTATATATCATTACACATCACAATATAACAGTCCCGATTTGTGATGATCAAACGCCTAATCAATCAGTCAGTTACAACGCAGAACGCGTACATCGATCCAGGCTGCCATGCCCTAATTAGTATGGAGAGTTCAAATTGTCAGGTCAAATCTCGGAGTGGTGGGGGTAGTAGCAAAATTAGTAGTGATGAAGAGGATTAGGGATCGGAGAATAAACCGGAGAAAGCATAAATCGGTAAGAAAAACTATGATGAATTCAGAAACTTAAAATTTGGAAAAGAATAAGAAACGGGCGCATCTGCGTCATTGTGAACGATTTTGGGCTGTTATTCAAAGTCCCTAACCACTGGTTACGATTATCTCGTGGACCCCAACGAGGTAGTCTGCACCTATTAACATGGCCTAGCCCAGTTGTCCATGTCTCTATGGGTTGATGCCACGTTTTGATTTGGCTGCACCTAGCTTTCTCACAGCCTGCCTCTACACCATACAGGATTGCTCGTCGAAGTAGGTGGTGGAAGGGCATACGCAGCACATGTCCTAACCACCTCAGCTGATGAAGACTCATCACATCACCAGACTACTTGTTGTCTTTACTTAGCACCCTATTCCTAACTTACGTACTGCTTTCTCTGCGGTCCGAGGAGAGATGAATAATGTTTCAAAGCCACCTATGGTCAATTTTGAATTTAGTTGTTTTGTTGATGCTAATGATTTTAATATCAATAATATTTAGTCGAGTACCTAATTCCTATGTTTAACAGATTATAATTTTGCCTCATTAAAACCTTATCTTTTTGCAGCTTACATGGATGTTAAACGTTGTAAATTGCTCTTCAATTTAATGCCAGTATTTTGCAGTTATCACAATATAACAGTCCCGATTTGTGATGATCAAACGCCTAATCAATCAGTCAGTTACAACGCAGAACGCGTACATCGATCCAGGCTGCCATGCCCTAATTAGTATGGAGAGTTCAAATTGTCAGGTCAAATCTCGGAGTGGTGGGGGTAGTAGCAAAATTAGTAGTGATGAAGAGGATTAGGGATCGGAGAATAAACCGGAGAAAGCATAAATCGGTAAGAAAAACTATGATGAATTCAGAAACTTAAAATTTGGAAAAGAATAAGAAACGGGCGCATCTGCGTCATTGTGAACGATTTTGGGCTGTTATTCAAAGTCCCTAACCACTGGTTACGATTATCTCGTGGACCCCAACGAGGTAGTCTGCACCTATTAACATGGCCTAGCCCAGTTGTCCATGTCTCTATGGGTTGATGCCACGTTTTGATTTGGCTGCACCTAGCTTTCTCACAGCCTGCCTCTACACCATACAGGATTGCTCGTCGAAGTAGGTGGTGGAAGGGCATACGCAGCACATGTCCTAACCACCTCAGCTGATGAAGACTCATCACATCACCAGACTACTTGTTGTCTTTACTTAGCACCCTATTCCTAACTTACGTACTGCTTTCTCTGCGGTCCGAGGAGAGATGAATAATGTTTCAAAGCCACCTATGGTCAATTTTGAATTTAGTTGTTTTGTTGATGCTAATGATTTTAATATCAATAATATTTAGTCGAGTACCTAATTCCTATGTTTAACAGATTATAATTTTGCCTCATTAAAACCTTATCTTTTTGCAGCTTACATGGATGTTAAACGTTGTAAATTGCTCTTCAATTTAATGCCAGTATTTTGCAGTTATCACAATATAAATCGCATCGCTAAGTTGTTTAATAATTTATGTAATCTCTAGAATAATGGAAAAAATAGTATGCGATCAAATGTCTGATTATTTACTCTCCGAAAAACTCATCTTTAATTCCCAACATGATTTTCTAAAAACTAGGTCCTGTATGACTTGTCACTTTGAATTCTTTAATTTAGTTTTCACCAAACGAAGCCTTGGGCACTTGGTATTAGTATTATACTTAGACATATCTAAAGCCTTTGATATGATTAACCACAAGCTTCTTGTAGGCAAACTCTTCTCTTATGGGGTTAGGAATCCATTACTTGCATGGTTAAACTCTTTCCTCAGTAATAGACATCAAATAGTTAAAATTAATTCCACTCTTTCGAAGGCCGAACCGGTTACAAGTGCTGTCATACAAGGAAGTGTCTTAGGCCCATTGCTCTTTATAGCTTACATAAATGATATATGCAAATGCTTTAGCATGGGAAGACCCTTTTTATACGCAGATGATCTCAAAATAGTGTACTCATTCCCCCCTCACGAATTTGCACACACATTCAGTGGAGTCACTGCCGAGCTCAACAAGGTCGCAGTATGGTGCTCAAAATGGAAGTTGGATCTTAATGCTTCTAAGTGTGGTTGGATATGTTTTGGGGATAAGCGCCTCAATTTTGATCTCTCCATAAACGGCAGTAAGTTATCTAGGCTTCAGTCAGTAGTTGACTTAGGACTAAGGTATTCTTATAACCTGTCTTTTACAGAACAGGCCAATATGCAGACATCTAAGTCACATCGACTACTAGGTTGTATACTACGTAACTTTTATAGCAACGATTCTCGTATTCTGCTATATAAAGTTTGTGTCAGACCTCTGCTAGAATACTGCACCTTTATTCTCAGTAATGTTTCCATTAGGGATAAACTCAAACTGGAGTCTGTGCAACGTCGCTTTACTCTTCGTATTCTTGAGGCTGATCGTACTCTAGACTATAAAACTAGATGCACTAAGTTAGGACTAGATACCTTATGGAGGCGACGGCTAAAATTAAACCTAATCTTCTTCTATAAAATATTAAACAAATTAGCGTTTTCATCGCCTAATACAATCCAGCTCGAGGAACCCTCTTGCTATAACTTACGCAATTCAGCCTCGAAAATAAAAATATCACAATCTAAATCCGCTCTTTATATGAATTATTTTACAAATAAATTCTCGAGAATCTGGAACCATTTGCCTGAAGCCATTCGGGAAACAGATTCACTTCATTTATTTGTACGGCATGTTAGTAACTTCATCGCTTCTGAAATCTCATTAAAAATGTTCACACCAACTATTGTTTCTTACTCCACTAGCGAAATAATAGGGACTCTGAACGTGTGAGCACCACTCACCTGTCTTCGTCATATGACGGTATTCTTCCATTTTAATCAGCCTATAAGCATAAGTGGCATGTTGGAAGTATAATTACTAATCCTGCCCGTTAGTTTTGTTAACCCCGGAATACCAGTGCTGTTGTTTTGTGTTCTCCCTTCTTTTGTCTTTCCTCTAGTTGCAGAAAATTATGTTCAAGATAAATATGGAACTTACTGGCACAAAACTATTGCCTTCTCCTCAACACCCAAGTTCCAAGTACCCTTGATCCTATCTCGCGTCTGAACATACACAGTGATCCAATCTGCTAACCCTTAGCCGTTTTTTGGAACTGTAACGCATTGGTCAAGGAGCGCGCGGGACTTTGTCATATATACAACATGCTACAACACATATAAATGGTGTCCTAATACTGTGAAATTTGTTGCAATTGGTTTGGTTCTCAATGCATATCTTTATACTTAGGAAAGTCCTAGCACTAACACTTCGTCGAAATATTTGTATGTATGTAAACTTATATCATTCAGATCATGCCTGTAAACTGGCATGCTCTCATGTACACAATGATACTCGAAAATAAAAACTTTATTTATTTATTTTATTTACTTTAATTATAAAGTGTTATTAAGGTAAATCTATGGAGATTTGATTAGAATAACTAGTGTTTATACACTCATAGCCTTGTCTTTAGGGCAATCGATAGTTTTGAAGTTGACGGTTTCTGTGATCAAAAATGTATTGAGTATATAGGCTGATTGTTCTAAGTACGCTCAATCATTGTGGATTATTATCACACTCTTCTTAGTAATGGCTTTATTTTTATACGTCTATAAATTCATGTTTACCACGCCGACTCATACACATTCACAAACAATAAAACAATTGCATGAATGGAAATTCTGTAACGATGGAGCTTGTTATAATCTGTCATGTATGTTATCCGGATGGGCTTCACTTATCGAAAAATCAAAACTAATTGTTCTTGGTCAAAGATTCATATTAAGGGCAACAACACCTATGATAGACAGCGTATATTATCCTGCCCAAATTCCTGGTGATACAACATTTACAACAGCAACGCGGGTTCTCTGACTTTAATATCATGTAAACAAGTGTAAAATAATAAATTACCTAACCACTTTCTGTGATTCTAAGCAAACATTGGCTCTTTGTTTAACAGACATCATAAAAAGTTTACGCAAAGTTATAAACGTCTAGAAACGATAAGCATTTAGATCAAACATTGTCTAATGCTATCTGCGTCCTTGCTTCATTGATAGCATTACATGGTCAAGACGCAGGAAACATCTCCATATTCATCCTTGCTAAATTTTACTAGAAGTTTGTAATGCGTATTTTGATCAGTATGTTTCAATATAAATTCTATACGAAGGAGAATTTCTTCTATCATGTTACGTTGCCTGTGGGTAGCGATAATGCAATATAACGACTACAGGTTATTCCATTAACCCCCTTTGGTCATGATTAGGCTAAAACTCATGTTCTATTGATGCGTAATTATGCTGGTTACGGCGGTGAGCCATTCACGATTATGAAAACTTAAAACAATAGCATCAGCCTCATTTATTAGACAAAATAACATCCAGATTTAGTAAAGAAGCTTTAGGTTCTTTTAAAATCCCGCAAATTCCAGTGATTATGATAGCAATTAGCTCCTTATAACGCCTAAATTCAATACTCATCTATGTCAGGTACTAAGTAGTGGGACAGAACATGTCCTGTAGTGGCATCATCAAGCTAACACAATTATCTGTGTATCAACCTGAGTGCATAAAGTTTGCATATTACTATCAGCCGAGCAAATCTTGTCATACCAGAAAACACAACTATTTTATATGAGTAGAACACCGCTTTTAAAACATACCCCACTCACAATGTGCTAGAAGATCTATAAAGAACTCTTGTATTTTGAACCCTTGGATGGTAAGTCGCTAGTAGTAACATTTTTAATACATTTGTTAAAATTTTATTCAACACTGGGTTCTTGATGGGCACCATTTCTTACCAACTTATTTAGGCTAGTTACGTCTCACAGAGGAGCATAGGCCTCTCACCAGTATTCTCCACTGGACTCTGTCTTGAGCAGTCCTTTCCAATTGTTCCCAGTTGCTGTTCATCTTTTAGATACCTTTTTCCGATTCTCGGCGCAGTGTACTACTTGGCCTTCCTCTTTTCCGTTTCCAAACAGGATTCCATGTTATTGCTTGTCTCGTGATGCAGTCTGATGATTTCCGCAATGTATGTTCTATCCATTTCCAACGTCTTTTCCTAATTTCCTCTTCGGCTGAAAGTTAGTTTGTTCTCTACCATAGTAAGCTGTTGCTGATGGTTTCCGGCCAACAGACATTCAGTATCTTGAATAGACAGTTATTTATAAATACTTGTATACTTCTTATAATGTTTGTTGTAGTTCTCCAAGTTTCAGCTCCATGTAGCAGAAGTGTCTTGATGTTCGAGTCGAAGAGTCTGACTTTGAGGTTGGTTGACAGTCGTTTGGGGTCTTATATGTTTTTCAACTGTAGGAATGCTGCCCTTGCTTTGCCAATCCTTGTTGTTAGATGTACATCGGACCATCCTTTTTCATCGATGATGCTTCCCAGGTGGGAGTATCCACTTCTTCTAGAGATTCTCTGTCAAGTTCAATTGGGTTGGTACTCTTTGTGTGGTATTTAAGGATCCTACTCCTTCCCTTATGTATGTTCAGACCTAGTGATGCTGAGGTTGCTGCTACGTTGTTTGTCTTTGCTTGCATTTGTTGGTATGTATGTGATAGAAGAGATAGATCATCTACAAAGTCCGCATCATTCAGTCGTATCCTACTTGTCCATTGAATTCCGTGCATCCCCTCAGAAGTGAAGGCTTTCATGATCTAGTCAACCAATAGGAAGAAGATAGAAGGCGAGAGTAGGCAGCCTTGTCTAACTCTATTTTTCTTTGGGAATACATTTGTCAGCTGTCCTCCATGTACGATTCGACACTGTATTCCGTCCCAAGAATTCCGGGTGATGTTGACGCGTTTCTCTGGTACGCCGTAGTGTCTAAGAAGTTTCCATAGTGTTCTTCTATCTACATTTCCTTTTCATAGTCAACGAAGTTGATGTACGGGGATGGGTTCCACTCAACTGACTACTCAACGATGATCCGTAATGTTGCAATTTAGTGTGTGCACGATCGATCTTAAAAGAAACTATGTTGTTAATCTTGAAGTTAAGCGTTCACTGAATTTTTCATTCTGCTCAGCAACACTATATTGAAGACTATTCCTGGTACTGACAATAGTGTTGTCCCTCTGTAGTTCTGACATTTGCTCAAACATCCTTTCTTTGGTATCTTGATAAGATGTCCTTCTTCCCAGTCTGAAGGCACTTGTTTTTCCTTCTGAATAAATCATGCAGCATCCTTGCTGTTACATTCATATCTAACTTGAGCGCCTCAGCTGGTATATTGTCAGGTCCTGCTGCTCTCCCACTTTTGATTTATCTGATGGCCATCTTGATTTCTTTTATCGTTGGTGGAGTGACACTTATCGAAAGATCTGTAGTTGCTGCGTTGATGTCCGGTGGGTTCAGTGGAGCTGGCCTATTCAGGAGTTCCCCAAAGTGTTCTGCCCATTTATCCCTTTGTTCTTGAATCTCGGTGATTGTCTTGCCTTTTTTTCTCTTGACCGGTTGCTCTGGTTTACTATATTTGCCTGCTTGTCTCTTCGTTGTATCATATAGCTGTTTCATATTTCCTTTTCTTGCAGTTTTTCAGCTGTCGTCACAAGGCCTTTGATGTATTGGTGCAAACATGGTACAATATTTTACGGCAAATACAAATTTGGTACGTAAACCTCAACAGTTTCCTTCTCCTATGCAGTCAAATGGATTCAAGCAATCTGTACTATTGACATATAATACAACGAATAGGTAATAAAAGACACCAATTTAGTTATCCGTCCGAGAAGAAGTGTCCCTAATAAATAAAGGTATTGGATTTTGTCTGCAACTAACTAACCGATTTTGAACACTCAGGTTCATGCAGCCAAAACAACAAACCAATATGGCTTGCAATAAGAACATGAAATCCAGTGAAGCAAAACTGAAGACATTAGTGGCAAGTGACATATGCCAACAAAATACAAATAAGAACCAAATTGCGAACGAGAATCCAATAACTGTTATAATAAAAAGACAAATGAACAGAGGGAAAATTTATTACATAGATAGAGCATCATAAAGTAACACCAAATGCAAGTTAAAGGGAATTGCCTAATACAGTAAAAATAGGAGGACTTTCATACAAGCAAAATGAATTTTACGATCAGTGCTCCAATAATATATGCAATCCAATTACTATTGTCTGCAAGCACAACATTTATTATAGCCTTAATGAATGCCTAAGTTTTAATAGTTCATTTTGTGCTTATATAAAGTTAACTTCACTTTTAAGTAACATTTTGTGTATAAGAGCATATCAGTTAACGGACTTCATACGAATGTTCATTGTATTGTCTCGTTGTTCGTTGAAAATAGTTTTAGAATTTTTTTTGGAAAAAAGACTAATTAGTTTGTGGATGAAACATTAGAAATCGGGACGAACTCCCTTGGATCCTGAAAGTGTATTTAGTCAACGTGAAGACTATTTATACTAAGGTCGTCAGCATCTAGTACCCGCACTATCGACATGCCCATTTTAATCAGAATAATTCTGGTAGATAGTCGTGAATCATTTACACAATAACAAGTGGTTGCTGATGACTCTAAGCATTTGATCCTCGATCGTAAACTTATTCGTTTTAACAAATTAGCCAGAGTTTCTCTCGTGGGAGCATGATTGACATCCCTGTATTTTAGCAGAAATGTATCTAGGCTCTCTTCGATTAGCTGGATGTTTTAGCATGTGAATTAATAGTAGCTATCAAATTTCTGATAAAATTGTTTACTTGGCTATTAGAACACGGATGCCAAGATACAGTGAAGAGATATTTACAAACTTCCAATCAGGTAACTTTTTTCAGAAAAAATATATATGAAGAGGTTTGTAGCCTTTAAGACAGTTAGTGTCTTTCTCTGAGTAAAAAACAATTTTTCTCAGCAACAGTAAGTTTCCGTGAAACATAGATCAACAGCCTACGTCCCTTCCCTAAAACTACGTTAACTGAATATGCATCTGTAGTGAGTATCAGAAAAATAAATTACTAGAATCTTATCACTTTGTAAAATATTCAGTAGATTCCTCATATAAACTCCTTTCTAATCATATTTCAAAACGCCCTATGTGCCCCTAAATTAACTCTTCACAGGAATTTAAATCCTAGTAAACAGGTCCTGGCTTCATTGCAACGGCAATGTGATACTTATTGAAAATTTGAGTAGTAATCTAAGAACCCTATAAAATATAAGTCAAAAGTTTCTGAATTCCAGTGAAAGTAATGTTTATTTTAGAATTCAGTCAGAGCTCCAATAACTTAGACATTACGATTACTGTTTTTTGCAAATACCACATGCACATCTTCTACATTTTCTCTTATGTTGGCATAGAACACCTGGTGATTTTATATTTTCACTCTGTATCCTAAATAACAGTTTGGTTGTCAATATGTGTAATTTGTTTCTCCACTTAGGACTGATCATCATAGAAACCACCACAAAATGAACTGAAAACCACAATCCAGTCACTTAGATTGAAATTTCTCTTTTAAAATTTATTAGTCAATAACTGAACACACTACTCTGTAAGGTGTAACAGTTCCATTGGTGAACGTTTATAAAGGGAACTTGAAATTACACCGTAATGAATACAATAACGAATAACGATCAGAGCTATCATCCTTATTATTGGAAGCCAAATGCCTTGTTAAAAAGGCATTTCCGATGATTTTGTCCCATTCCTCAGTTTAGTGTTCATTTTCTAAAGGGGTCATTGCAGTTTTGAAAGCCGATATACTTTGCGATTGTTACCTATATTACCACGTGTTAGCCTCTGAGCTCAAGGCGTCGTTGAAATACGCTGTTAGTACACGAAAGTTAACAATCAAAAATTAGATTTAAAAATATACATACCAACAGTTAGTACGAATACGTAGAATCAAAGACTTATCCGTGAAGCATATGGTTGTGGTTAATATTGAGCCCGACACTTTGATACTGTTTAGTAACGGATTTGATACCTTAAGTGAAATATACTCGTATAACCCAGCAACTATCTTCAACCTATGCTTGGGTACTCGACTAGATTCCTCGTGTAAAGGGCAAAAGATTAGTTGATACGAGATAATTTATTTCGGTGTGCCGAAACAAAACAAACCAAATCTAGAAAGCATGGATAAAAGCAATTCAGTTGTTCAATCATACTGTGGCACTCATACCAAGATAGGAGTATACAACAAATGAAATATTATGTACAGGATTATCGGTGGTTGCTACAAATATACTAAGCACACTGAGAACTTATATTATTACAGTTTACTTGTGAAAGCAGAAAACTTGAATCGGAAGGTTGTATTCTAAAAGCTACATCACATTGCAAGATCTGAGGACTCAGTGCCCAAAAACCAAAACAAGGTGACCTAATATACCGTATCCAGAAAGTGCAATTCAGCAGTTCGTATCAGGTGATATTAGAATAGTTTCACAAGACGGATTATAGCAAAAGGTAATTGTTAAACAACAATATTGGCTCCAGAAACTCAGATGAAAAGTAGGAGTATATTTGCTAGCTTGAACTCAAAACCCCTCTCCTCTCCCCCCCACCTCAAAGTAACAAACCAGAGGATAGTAGAAGGAAAAAGAATGGATATTCCAGTTAGTGTCAAATGTTTAATAAATGAAGGATATGTATAGTTTTACGTAATCCATAAATCTGCATTATAATCCATCCTAATCTCGGGCATGGGCTACTGTCTAATCGGAGCATGTTATCTTAGGGCCTCTAGAAATTCTACAGAATGACGAATGAACCTTTGGAGGCTTTGTAATGATTTCTGTAAGCTATCCTGATCATTACTATTAAATTCTGTTTTTGAGGGAATTCTTTAAGCAGACTTCGAAGATTTGTCGATATTTTAAAGACTGTCACTTGGATTTTGTACTTCATTCGGTTAATAACTCACGATCATTAACAAAACTTTTAAAATGTTGAGTTACAGATTAGCGAGCAACAGATATAAATCGTCAATATTTTTATAAAATATGTAGGACGTAGTCAAACATCAATTGAAATGAACGTAGAATCTAAAGAATAAAAGACGCCACCATTATCCTTAACAGACACTTTTTTCATAAGCTTTAGCGACCATTTCTTTCATTACAAAATTACTAATGTCAAGTCTATACTGGGAACAAGTTATTATTCACGAGTTTTCCTAAAATTATATTAAAATATTGTATTTGATTTACAAATTCCTCAGTCAAGGATAATGGTATCTAATTTTGAGTTTATTAATATACATACGTCATCAAGACTACGAGTGTCAAATGTACTACAACACAAATAAACACGTTCAACAATTTGCCGTTCAAATAAATGTGCAGAGGATCAGATTATCCCTAAGTAATATCAACTTATAAATTGAACATTTTCTTTGTGTGCTCATGTTCAATGCGTCAGTAAACTTTCTCACTTCTTGCTGTTTACTTGAACTTGTTAGTTTGTTGGATTTAACTAGTCCCAAGTACAACATTCTACAAGTTGCGTAACGTCTAATTTTAGACTTATTTAATCACGGTTATGTATGAGTGAATTTAAAGCGTTAATTGCTCTAAAGATAATTAAGTATCGCAACCTTAATTCTCGTAGTAGGCGTTATATTTGATATTTCAGTGGTCTTACAAATACCACTTTTCAACACATGTTTACAAGATGTTATCTTTATATCACCGCAACAGAATACATATTTAGTTTAAAATTAAACTATTCTTGGATGTTGTAGTGTAGACGACAAAAAGTCTATGAACGTCCATAAGAAATTTACTATGATTATTTCCGTATTTTCTGGCTTTCATGTAACTTTAATCACTATAATTCCTTAAAATATTTTGATGTATCGTGATATTACCTTTCGATGGTAATTTTCCAAAGAAATAACTCCTATCATAAGTCTTACAACATTTTAATCTTATCTATCAGTTGTTATACCCTCATGTAGTTACTGCTACTTGGTCATAAGTTTATTTTTATTATTCAGCCAAACAGTTGAATGCGACTAAAAGCTAAAGGGCTAATTTGAACATTCTCACTTTGGACAAGTAACCAGAGTTTTCGAACAGATGAAAATTTGGAGTTTAATGAATATTCGTTGAACAATATACTAATGTAAAAGTGACAACATGTCTGAACTCAGTCAATTACTACTTCTCATTAGCACTCCAGGAATATCTTGAAGTTCCTCACTAGTGAGATTATCATTCTACTTGAGTTGAAATGATTTTATGGAGATTAATATTTAAGGTTTTTGTTTGTATTCGTCACGGACTGATCTTGTCTGGGAGCACTTGACAGTAGTTTAATTTCAGTACACGACACCTCATCGTTTTACACCCACAAGCACAAAAGACGATAAAACCTAAGACCTTTAGATCTGTGACGACAGGTTAATCATTATCACAAATGAAATGACGTCTGTTAGTAGGATTACCATTTCGATTATGCTTTTCATACTGTTCAACAGGATTATTTGTGTTCTTTCTGCTTTACCAGGGCTATAATGGTGTTCTTTAAAGTAAATACAATTCTACAAACACTAGTGGTAATATTACTTAAACTAACAAGCTAAATATCTTCACTGTACTCATTTGAAGTTGTTAAGATGAACATACAGGGTTAAGTATATGATCAACGAATGATATAATCTACGTAAACAATCAAACTATAGTAGTATAACAGTTCGATTAATCTTATCCCTTATCTACTTGACAAACTGTATACATCATTTCATCAATAAGAAAGAAACAGAAAATCATTATTATTAAGCAGTACAAACAGGTAAAATGTTAATTTATATGTTAAGCAAATTGTTTAACATTACCAATTAATTAACATAAACAGTTAAATGAAGTTATATCATAACATTATTGTTGATTAGAGAGGGGTAAAGAAATGATGAATGCAATGTCAACTTTAGGTAGAAAAGACTTAGTTAAGCGTAGAAAAGAAGCATATTTGTGAAGTAAAAAAAAAAAACAAAACACAAGCAAACAGATATTGCAATACATTCAATGCCAATTACATTTATTGTTATTATTATTATTAATTTGAGAAGTATCCAAAATCAGTTTAACTTAACTTCAAATAAAATGATAGTGACTTTGCATTAATATATTTGTATTCTTTATAAATTTGTCAATTTAATCAAGAATCATACGTTGTTTACCCATAGTCATACCAGCTTGTGAAGCACCTTTATTAGTACCATATTGTAAGCTGATTACATTTGCACCTTCACGTAATTGTTCTTCACTGAATTCACGTTTATTCTCTTGTGCTAATTTAGGACCTAAGGTTGGTCCATTGTATTCTGGATGTGTTTGACACTAAAGAAGAAGAAAAAGTTTTCATAAGAAACGCAAACTTAGTAATAATAATAATAAAGACATAGAGTGCTTGTAATAAGTTACATATAAACTAACCGAGTATTAGCTGCTATAATGTCCAAAACAGGGAAACAGGCTGTAAATTTTTTGATAAACGTATATATTAGATTTTAGAAGATAGATGTCGATGCCGTACCATATATGTAAGAAGATAAGTAATTCATATGGCTTCGTTCAGTATTAGTTAGAAGTGAAAATACATATCTAATAATTGTCCCCTATGTAAACTACATTAATAACGGTTAGAAATCTTGTGATCAGCACGAACTATCAAGAGTCTAATGTAGGTGATTCTATAAATGTAGTTCAGTTTGTAGATTCAGGTGAATAACACATATTCAGCAAGTCACTATGTATAACAGAGTATAATAGAGTAAAGCTTATCTGAAGTGAACATCTTTAGCAGTGCTTTCCATTTGGTTCGTAAACTCATAGATATTATCACTAAGTAGCTGTAACCTCAATAAGACGGGCTTCTTAGGGACTGTTACACTCGTCCTCACTTGCACGGGATTATTTAGGAATTTCAGTGAATACACATTCATACTTTGTTTACGGTGGTTATCTCTACTTCAGTGGTGTCGTTGGAGAAAGTGAGTTTACTAATATGCGTTAAACTTTCCATTAATTATATTCTGTATCTGAGTGTACTGACATGCTGAAGTACCGTACTATTTTGTTGTTAACAAGAAATCTAGGAAAGTAATAATACCAGTACTGTTTTAAGTTAAAGGCGATTTATGAATAAAGCCTATTAAATCGTTTAAGTAAACTCCTTTAGTTCATTTAATCTGTAGGGACTGTGAAGGAGTCATTTATTCATGGAAATAGAATACCGATTGATTAATTTCGTTTCTAAAGAAAACATATTGCTAAAGACGGATAGAATCAATTTAATTTTACCATTAACTCTAGCTAATGAGGCTGAGGTTGTCCTCGTTGTGTTCACTGGTCACCAAGTATGTCGTATTCAGAATATGTAATCATATTTCCTAATCAGATAGTAGGTGGGTGTTGAATATTAGAATAATATTTTCAATATAGTTGTTATTTCAAAATGTGAAGTTATCTACAACTTTCTCTTATGGACAAGGTAATGTGATGGAACCCAACATACAGGATAAAGAACTCGAAAATAGTGGAGGTGAAAGTACGAGATAGGATCTTTGGGGAAAATTTCACTTTAATATACACCACTCACCAACTCAATGAACGAAATGATGACTAAAAACGTTGAATGTATCATGAGTAATGGATATTGAATACGTTGATAATAACCCCAATAAGTATGAAAAATGTGACTGAGAAAGGCGAAATAAAATCTCGTAACACATAGTATAAATTCGTACTGAAACTTGTAATCTAGAGAGTGATAAAAAATAAGTGCCTATGCACCACTGTAACTTATTTCAAATGATGTTGTATGAGGTTACCAATTACAAACGACGATTGTTGTATGCAGAACAGTCATGCAAGTTACACTTTCGCACCCTACTCAAACCAATATTTAATGATGTCAAGTGAGCTAATGCAGAAACGTTGTTTACCTGAAGCTAAACACTTTCCAATTTGTTTCGAACTACCTAGTACTCCTTGTCAGGGTAACTGATGGATAAACATAGACTGAAAAATACCAGTGTATATGAATTCTAATTATATCATCCAAATGATGGACTGATTATATACTCACTTCTACCAAAAATCTGGGACCACTGGAAATCTGTTAAGTTCTAGCACGAGACTCATCAGTGGTGTACATCCAAGACCAAGCTAAGAGTGGATAGTGGGACATTCAGAGTACATGGACAGTGTTTGACATTCTTGACTGTTTATTGATGAGGAGTAGTATCCTACGATGAAATAAGTGTCTAGTGCTTCTAGGTTTCCCGTAGTTGTGTAGCTATATCCAATCCATTATGTAATATACAAAATTTAAAAACTTTCAAAGACCTCCTTACACGAATAATAGTTAGTTAATAGTCAAAAGCAAAATGTCCAGACAACTAGACTGAAGTATCAAATAGAATATATTAATAAGAGTTGTAAATGGATGTCAATTGTTTTAATATATCTACTCATATATCTTGACGATAGCAATAACTTACTGTTCTTCCAAGTGCAAAAATACATTGTGTTACTTGTGCAATATCTTTCTTTTCAAACAAATCAACTGTTTGGAAAACATCTGAAGTTGGAACACCATAAGCTTTAATAGCTTCTTGAAATGCATTAATATTCTCCATAATTTTGAATGGCATAGTACTATTTTCATTAATCTTCTTAACACTACCAGGTTTCAATTTGTTAATAACTCTAATAAAAGTACAGAAAATATGAAAGTAACAAATCAGTCTAGTACAACCTAACAAAAAATATAGTCAGCATTAAAAACTTATTCGATCTACGTATCTTGGCTAATGGGATATTATTTTGAAGAAACTTTAGTCCTACTCTGTGGAATCCGAAACTTAGTTATGGCTTCATAGTATGAAACATTGCCACTGAGCTATTTGGTACTGACTGATTGCTTGTAGGAAAAATATTTATGTGTAATAATAGCTGAGTAATGACCAGTGTCAAGCTTCTTTAATCTTTTTGATTTTCCAAGGTTATCAACTAATGGTAACCAAAAAAATTTGATTACTATGTTAAAAGGTAGTAGTATAAAAGTTAGTTACTATGACAAAATACTTAAAATCAAATAGTTTTGGACAATTGTACGTAAACTTATACAAAGTTTGCACAAAAAGTGGCTTAATTCAATCAATTGAGAACGTAGGAATCTATGCAGATATCCAGTATTCAAAAAGATACATCTGTAGTGTAGTGTATGGAGTCGCCTGAGAGATTCTACGAATATCATTAATGAATAACTATGTTAGTCACAATTAACATGTCTTATAAATCATTATGCATAAACAAGCCAAGTAATTTTAAGAATTTACAGCCAGTTTGCGAAAATTAAAGGAACAGTAATTATAAGTCAATATTTTATTGCCGAAAAATTATATTAGGGTGGATAAAAATAAAAACATCCACTGTTTTTTCATATAGCTACATAATGTCAGTATTGTAGAATTTATTGTGGGGAAACAAACAGCGTATAGCATAAGCTTGTATATTCCCGTTGATTTGTAATAGACTGAAACTGGTCAGCCTCTGTTGCCATATGTGCATCCTGAGCGGATTGCTTCGATATAGTGATATTACACAAATTATATATTTAAGTTGGATTGTGACTGGCAAGTGAAATCCAGGACGCGCGTTTCGTCCTATTTGAGACTCATCTGCTGGATGTACCTGCATCCTGATGTTGATGTTCACACTGGGACTCGAACTCAGTCCGCTCCTTGGGAAACGCCACCGCGTTAACCACTAGGCTACTGTATCCAGACATTTACACTTGTGCAACTGGTATATATATGTAATTAGGATAAGCTTGTATATTTCCGTTGATTTGTAATGGACTGAAACATTAGGATGCAGGTACATCCAGCCGATGAGTCCCGAATAGGACGAAACACGCGTCCTGGATTTTGCTTGCAGTCACAATCCAACTTAAACATAAACAGCGTATAGGTTCATTCAAATCGCTTTTAGCTAGGGCTACGGTAAGCACTAACTTAAGTTAACCTTAGATTTAAAGTTTGTTAGGTTAGATGGATCACGATGAACGACTATCAAAACTGTCTCCTAGAAGGAATATATCATTTATTCTGGATGTATATAGATGCGACATTTAATTTCAATTATTAATATGTACCCCTCTTTCAAACCTCGAATTAGACACGTCAACCGTTGTCATATCACTTTCCGTTCATAAACTACAACTAATTAACTGTGATTAAATTAAAATTGTTTGTGGAAATTGGTATTTTTAATTGATCGAATACGTCACAGATTAATGTTGGCAGGGCACTACTGAAAACCAGAGAATACTGGATAGCTGGTACGTCCTAGTATGGGACTTCTCTCAGATCCCATTCCAGAGGCTTCAGGCTGGCGAACACCCAAAGCTTTACACCACTGGGCAGGCATCCAATGGTAGAATTAACTGTGCACCTGTTTTCCCTAGTTTCTTATTATTATTATCCCTGTTTTGCAGAAATATTATTTTCCTTATTAATGAGCTGTGTGGTGAAGCTTGTATGCATATAAACAAATGAGTGAAATATAATTCATCCCCCTTTTATTGTTGGCTCAATTACTTTTGTTCTTTAATTCGGCTTTTGGACTATTAATATTGTAGTAAACATACTGGCGGCATAAAATAAACAATCTTTGTGTCTAGTTGCCCTATTGATTGCAAGTAGGTTTGTCATTTTCTGCATAAGTTGACTTGTGAGGAAGGGAAGAAATTTACGACCCAACACAATTAAGTTTAGGTTAAGCGTCATGATGTAAGTATATATTTCGTTTTGCTTATTAAGAACGCAGTATCTGATTCGTTTAACACTAAGATGTTTGATGTATGATGTTGAAAATTAAATTTTTTTACTACTTTTAAACATTCTGAGTACTATACATGGATATTACGATAAATGATTAACTTAAATTGGTTTGTCAATAGTATGATTCTTTATTGCAAACACAATGAGAATCTTTTATAGTTACCTCTACACTAAACTGAGGTCGTTGTTAAATATTATGTATTTACTATGCTTTGTAAGAGTTTCTATTTACCCACTGTTGATAAATTTGATCAATCTCTATTGACATATAAGCGTCTTGTATGGATATCTAGTTATATCCACAGACACGGATAACTTTAATTCACGATGGTCAGCAATATGAAGTACAGAAATCTGATTAGTAATGATACCTCATAATGGTTAAATAAATGCTAAATATCGAAATTTAGTAGTCAAGTGAATGATATGCTGTTGATTGAAGTGATGCTTAATATATGACAATTTTATTATGATTATTAGCACTGGATACAGGTACTTTAACAGTAATAGTATGAAAAAAACTCATTTTTGAACCCATTACTATCCAATATCTACGAGTTCAATAAAAATTGTGTGAATTCTATTTACCTTTGTTTCGCATTAAAGCCATTTTCGTCAAAGAAATCATTTCGGTTCAGTATAAATTATGCTTGAATATGAATGAGACAAAGCATTCTCATCCAAAAGTTTTGTAATCTAATCTAATAAGATCGTTTATTAGTTTCCTGAAGATAAATTAACGTGTTTCATAGAACCAGAACATATTATCAATAGAATATTTTAAAACTGTAATGGTAAATCACAGATTCAAATATACATGATGGTTGACATATGGGCCAAATTGCAGGAACTATCAGGGTCGAGATGAATGTTTCATTATCATGTTTAGGTAAACTTTTGTCCTGTCTCATATTAACAAAAAGCTTACTGTAAAGTGACTAATGAGCAAATTTAATGATAGTAGTAACAATTTAAGATTTTGAACAACTTCGGAGAACTGTAGGATTTAACTGCGGTGAACTAAATAGGTGGAAAGAGATATACAGCTAAGTAGTATTCAGAATGTATTAATGGTGGCAAAGGAAATCCATCAAAGTGTATTCTCGTTGTCGTCATTATAAGTTAACCAATAGTCAACTAATGTTTCAAATAATGTAGTGTAGAAGTACTAATCATTGGTGGCTACTTTTGACGGAGTGGTAGTAGTACTTATATATAGTTAAAATACACATCATTTATCCTTATTGATAGGTGATATCGGAAGGGTTATTCAAAAAAAAGGAACAAAAGACGCTATTCAGAACATGGCGAAGTTAACAAGTCCTCTAAAAGCTGTAATTTGTTTCTAAATTGTATTCTAAATCATTCTTTCATGTTAGATACTGTTGATTTAATTTCTTAAGTCCATTTAGAAATTGCTTAAGTTCAAAAGTATTTTTTAGTTTAACTAACTTGAGAATGACCTTTAGATTTTGACTCAGAAGTCAAAATTAAGTTTCTTTACGTTGGATTTAAAGAATCCACGCTTAATTTCATATTAATTGCTCTTATGACTGTTAGAACAATTTAGAATAAGTACTACGAACTTGTCGTTCATTGTTTCGACTAAAATATCTGACATGTATGTCAAAATAACACAAAATTTATTTCTTCAAATAACAAAACCACTCACTTGCAAAGCAATACACCATCTTTCAATACTTCTTCATATGGTTTAGAACGATCCACCTTAGTACCAAGTACAGCATCTATCCAATCAAGTACACTTTGTTCTTGATCTCTGTCTCGTTTGCCTTCAAGCTAAATTAAGTGAATAACTCTATGAAATACTTTACAATTAGTAAGAAATCAGTAATCTTTTGCGGTAACATGATTATACAATGAACTAAAGCAAAGATTTTCTAAGGATTCATAATCGTATTCCTACAGCCCAATGCTTCAAAACAAAGAGAAATTTCCCATATGAGATTTTGTTGTGTATTTAGTTGATAGTAAATACGCAGTAGATATCTTGAAGAATTGAGGGACAAAAAAGTACAATACACCTTTAGTTTGCTAAGGTGGTACATATAGAAGGAGACCCCTCTTTGGTCGGATATACTATCGTGATGATAAATCCTCTTTGTTATAAAGTAGCTTTTCTCTTTATCGATCCACTAACTTTCATTTGTTCAAGGAATATTCAAGGAATCATGTTGTCTTAATAACAACTTATTACACTACTAATATTGTTACATACAAAATGAATTCTATAATTTTCAAAATAAAGTTTAATGTATTCATATGATTTCATTGTAACTTATTCTGTATGATGAAGTTATCTATCATTTGTTTTGACAAGCATGAAAAATAAAAGCCAATGGTGCAGATGTTTCTTCCAGTATAGGGCTTTCAATAGTGTATACACTAAATCCAAAACTCCCATTCTCATTTAGACCATTTAGGGCCAACTGCTGAGTAAATGTATACTATGATAAAAAGTTCAATCACTATTAGGTACTTAAGACTAGACGACAGGAGGTTCTTTGTTAGTTGGCACCCATCAACAAGACGTACTTCTTAACGTGAACTCATATTCAACCATTTTCACAGTCTGAGATATTACGATTAAGGTATTGTTTCCAATAATCATATAAGCGAAGTTTAAAATATTATTTCAATGTCATTCAGATTAATTAAAAAGTGATATCAACTAATTATCTTTGTTTACTTAATAGACTCTTCTCTTGTTCACAAGTCAATAGTGAGTTGGCAGTTAGCTATGTTCACTAAATCATACCATACAGAGTATCCTAATCAGTCAATAAGTCGATTAGTTATAAACATGACAAGGTATCAAAAAAATATGTCACAGATGAAGTTGCTATACATCACAACATCAACATTAAGTAAAGAAATCAAGAAGATGAAAAATAAACTGTAAGAAATAACAGTATTAATGTTGATAAAATTAAATACAAGCGATACATTTTAGAAGTAATAAACGAAATCGGTTAATAAAAGTAATAAGGATAACAAAAAAACTTAAGACTTAGAGGAAAATAATCAAATACACAAATTTAAACCAATGTGACTAATATCCAATCATGTTATCTAACATCTGTCAACATTAGGATGCAGGTACATTCAGCCTATGAGTCCCAAATAGGATGAAACGTGCGTCCTGGATTCCGCTTGCCAGTCACAATCGAATTTAAATATCTCTCCTATAGGTTAGAAAATAATGACTTGAATGAGGTTTCAAGATTCTTAAATGAAATTATACAACATTAATCAATAGATGAGAACACAAGGATACAATTCGACCCAGGGATAGTCGTTTATGCAATTGATTTAGATTCCCAAATTAATTGAAATTAAAACAACACCATAAATTGAAAGACTTTTGTTTACCTGATTAAATAACCTGCTTATAGATAAAATATTAAACATAAAAATAGTCTGATGGAATTCCACAAATAGTTGAATGGTTTATATAGGCATGTCATTCTTCAATTGATAATGACCTACGTGATTCCCCCCCCCCACCTTAGACGAATTGATACAGGGTACTTCTACAGTAATATTGGCTAAAGGGTAATCTATTAACATATTTTTCGATTTCTCTTTAAATCAAGTATCAATTCTTTCGTTGATTACAGGTGTACTATTAAAATGAAATTTAAGATATTCTTCGGTCATTGTCTGGTTGTCTATATGGAAAAAAGCATCATGATTTCGCCGATTTCCTTGTTATCAGGGTTAACATTTCTTTCCTCACCTAACACAGTCAACACCTAAAGTATTTTTATACTGTAGTAGGGAATAAAAGTGATTCTTATAAGCGGATTTGGCATGTGACTGATCTAGTATGTGTTGGGAACTCAGCTAAATAGCATCAAATCACCAGTGATAGTTCAGAACTTGAATTCAAGAATTCTCATAAAATTCTAATTGCAATGCTATAATTTGGGTCTGAAATGGTAGTAGCTTCAAAACTCTCCAATAAATTTACTGCATAATTACTTGGTCGCCAGTCCACTGTAGTATGAAGGGAGTTTTTCACCCAAGATGCCTTTTTTTGAGCTAACAATTTGTGAATGTTTTTGAATATTGACTTTTGCAAAGTATTTTGAAAGGTTCAGTTTGTGACTGTATAGTGACTTCCATTTATTGAATGTAATCAATATATTTAAAGAATGGTTTTTACCCCTATCCACCCCACACCATTATTATGTTTAAATAATTGCCATTACTTGGTGGGTTCAATTTAGGAAGCTTGTATCATCTGATATGAACCAAGATATATCAAATGATAGACGCATTCTAATGTCGTTAGCATACTATGGAGTGACCGAGTAAGAAACGTTGATGTTTGGCATAGAGTACTAACAAGATAAGGCAAATCAATCGATCGCAAACTTTCATCAACTGTAGTCATTGAACCACCTATTATATATGCCTAATAACTGCCTATTTCATTTCACTATGTAAAAGTAAGATAGAAATGAAACACAGGCAGAGAAACAAAGATATGACATAAGTCTATAATGTTGTTGACTATTAGTCTGAACCTTCATTTATTCCTTATTTATTGAACAATATTACTGTATAAATCATATTAATTTGTTAAAGCTTTATGGTAACATACACGAATATACAAGCATGTCAAATTCCAAAGTTATCTATCATTGACTAAATAAATGATATCAACACATATCGAATAAAATACATCTTAATCTTATTCTTCTCATCTAAAGATCATTATTATCAATCTTCTTAATTATATCAATCTATATGAAATAAAGTAATTAGGAAAATTATTCTTTTAGAAAAAAATAAACAAATAGATTATTGATTTGTTTCTTTATTCACTTGGATACATGAACTTCACAAAGAGAAACAATAACGATGATGATGATGATGATGATGATGATGATGATGATGAAGGTGACGAGGTCATCTAAATGACATAAGTTCAATGTCAACAAAATAAATAACTTAAATAATCAAATAAAGACGAATTGGATAAAATTTTAAAAAGTTATAGTAACAAAAAAGTAATAAAAAACAAACTGTATACTATTATGTTGGGTGATTAAAGAAGAACTATATCTTAGAAAGTTATTTCAATTATTTTAGTTGTACGTAATATAAACATTTGTTGCGCTCCCCCACTTGCCCTATCTTCTCGTTTACTACATTTAATATTAAGAAATCATACTTCAGTTAGTTGGTTGTGTACAAATCACCTCAATTACCTATGACAGTTTCCTTTGTTTTGTGTCAATGTTAAATTCCTAATTAGTTGATTGTGCTGTCTGGTTTCTATGCATGTATAAAAGAATACTTGAAATATAATATGATTTGATTTATCAACTTGTGTTCTTTTTATTCCCGCTTGGGAGTGAATGGGCATCGGGTAGAAATACAGGGACTAGGTAAGCGTTCTTATTGGCGTTTGTTATTGTAACCTCGTATATACAAGATCATATCTGTAGAAGCCATTGTTACCCCTAACACTGATGTTTGTACTGTATAATTCTTTATTGATATTTATACTATAAAGTTTGATTGCAGTGTAAAAAATTATCATTATTGTTGGCGCGTTGTACAAGTGGTGACGCTGGATTTCCTTGGTTCAAATATATATCTGTCGCATCTTCGTTTCTGACTTCTTGATCATACGCGTAATTGGTGGTTGTGCGTGTGTAAGTCTGGTTACTTACGAAGACGAAAATACGGGATATATAGTTGTTGGTTCCAACGAAGTTACAAATCCAGCAGTATAAAATAAGTCAGTCTCATATTCTGAAGATACCAACATATCCCCTTTGTAACGGCTTTCCTGACGTAATAATAGATACATTCGAATATTCAATAGATTAATTAATGACTATTATGTAACGTATGATTGATTATTATTAATAGACATGGAAGTTAATTTAACAAATCAATCTCATTATTAGTTTTATTCATAACATTTAATTCAATGACTTCTTTTCTTGGTTTCTATTTTTTTCTCCCTATCAACGTTAAAGTGTCAATTAAGTATGAATTAGGTAGAGGAAATTAGAAAAAAACGTGTAGATATTGTAATTTCCTTAGCATAATTAAGGTATTGTTAAGTTCACATTTTGCTTCTCCATTCAATTTATATGAATGAAGAGATTTCAGTAGATAAAGTTTTAATTTAGATGGTTATTTTTGTTGACACTGGTTATTTAGTTGATTGAATATGTCATAGATTGATGTTGGCAGGATACCATTGAAAAGGAGAGAGCACTTGACACTTGTTTCGTTCTAGTGTGGAACTCCTCAGCAGTGCGCACCTCAGATTCAGTACCAGGGGCTTCAGGTTGACAGCGAACACCTGACCCTCTACACCACTGGGTCGCATCCAATGGTAGAATTCCTATCACAAACTGATAAGAGTTGTATGAACCAGATATTCACCATCCATTAGGTCTCAGAACATAGACATACTTTTCGGCATTCAACATTGGTCGTTTTTATTGACTTGAAAGCGACATCTGACTCTTTAGACTGAGAGGTTCTATGGCAGTGTCTTTCATTGGAAGGTATACACCAAAAGTAAATAAATCTTGTGAAGTCTCTTTACTCAAACACTAATATCCGTATTAGAGAGTGTGGTGAACTGTCATCCGAACTTATAGCCTTAAGTGGTGTCCGTCATGGCTGCCTACTGTCTCCACTTTTGTTTAATTTCATAATTGATTTACTGTTGGAGATAACATTCTCATTGTCTGACTTTTCAAGAATTAATTTACTACCAGTTTGATTTACCCTAGTGGGTTGGTCTCTGACGAAATCTCAGTAAGAATTAAAAGTTTTCGTTCAGCTTTGTCAACTTACATCACCTATGTTGTAAGTGAGATATTTATCTTGTAACGAAAGGAAGAGTATACTGTGCAGCAATTCACTATGTCTTACTGTATGGATGCTAGACGTGGCCATTAGAAGTCTATGATACTTGTAGTTTATTGGTATTTGACATGATTTTCTTTTAAACATCTCTTATGTCCTCCTTCAAATCATGAGCTTAAAATTAATCCATAACTCTCTTTACACGCTTCATTTATTTCTCCCTGAATCATATTCTATATGTTTCCTTTTGTATATTTTCGTTATTGTTATCATTGAAGTAACTTCTTCTTCTACTAATCTGGTGTTAATCTTGTCGTGCTTTAGTGGTATGGCAACTTGGACTGGTGGACATATGTGTCAGGATCTATGTTGCCATACCTACACACATGCAGATAACATTTGGAAATCGAAAGACATGTGATAATTGTTACGGTATTATATGAAAATTTCAATCATAATGATCATTGAATTGATGTCTTTTTCTAAACATTCGTATTAGATTTAGCTGATTAAATTCTTTACAGATTAATGTCAGTAAGGTATCATTGTAAACAATTAAACATTAGACATCCGCTTCCTTCTAGGATGAGATTTTTTCAGTAGTGCTCACCCTCCATTTTGCCAGAGGAATCGGACTCATGACAATTAGGTTGGCGAGTCCCTATATCTCTGAACGAATAAGGCGGTGTCCACTGATAGAATTCCCACTTCCATCAATTTGTGATATATATTATAGCGCGACGATCATCCATTGTCATTGGTGATAACTGTCTCACTCCCGACAAGTCTGAACTCCACCAGTCACGACTTCTCACTAGAGCTTCAGGAACATCCTGGAGTTAGTCACTAATGAGCTCATTATTATAGTTCAATTGGGATGGTTATTTTTTTGGAGATTGGTTATTTTATTTGATTGAATATATCACAGATTGATGTTGGCAGGGTACCATTGACAACAAAGGAGCACTGAAGTTCCACACTAGAACGAAACAGCTGTCCAGTGCTCGCTTGTTGTCAATGGTACCCTGCCAACATCAATCTGTGATATATTCAATCGAATAAAATAACCAATCTCCACAAAAATAACCATCCCAATTTCACTATTTGTTAAAAGTATTTTTAATATACTACTTAATAAATATGTAACAGTAGTCGATGATTAAAATATTTGAAAGTAGTTTTTACTTGTTTGTCACTGAAGTATGTTAAATAAAAAAAATGAAATCTAACTCTGACATTACATAGGATTTTTTGTGTAACAGATATTTGAGAACATTTATTTCGTGAAAAGATTCATCAGCTAGTCCATGAACATTTACTGTTTTACTTAAGTTGGATTGTGATTGACAAGTGGAATCCAGGACGTGCGTTTCATCCTATTTGGGACTCATAGGCTGAATGTACCTGCATTCCAATGTTGATGTTTACATTAGGGTTCGAACTCAGTCCGTAATACTTGTGAAGAACAGCTATGTCGAAGTAATTCTCTCAGGATGCACATATAGCAACAGAGACTGACCAGATTCAGTCTATACAAGTTCATCCTAATTTACTGTTTTCTTTAATTAATTAGTTATAATTTCCTCAGTAGCATATACAACAATTGAAAACCATTTAAAACTAGGCAGTTGTTTCATCGTAGCACAAAACTAGTCAGCAGTATGTATCGATGACCCAACCAAAAGTCAACCCCTAAGTCAGTATGCAGTGGTTCGCATTTCTGATTTCACACAATTCACATTATTTCACTAACATCAACTAACATCATTGGTGAGCAAGTTGTTTCATCACCAATATAGTTACCATGTCATCTCACTACAACTCTTCAAATTATCTATCAAATTTAGTTACTAGTTAAAACATGATCAATGCTAGTAAAGGGTAATGATTAAAATTATTCCAATATTAAAGTATATCGTTACGATTTAATATATACAAAAAAGAAAATAAATTCTCTACATTAAAGTACTGAATTACTTTCTTCTTCACTTGAGCACTAAGTCCACTAGCTAATGGTTGATTGGCCATAAATCCGAATCGAATTAGTTACTGAAAACAATTTTTCTTTTAGTTAATAAAAGAAAGAAACTGATTAATTTATGTGAAACTAATTATGTAATTTCTTTCAAAATTTTCCATCATATTAAATATGGACCAATTGAATTGAAAAATAATTGAACCAATCAAAATCATTTGTGCTAGCACAATAATCAAATGTGACAGTTACAAGGATGAACTATTTAAATTTTGAATAAAGGGAATTCCTATGTAATTTAAAGGAAGACTTTCTAATGAGATCTACAGAATATAATCAAGGTCATTTTTCTAGTGGTTATAATTTGTGTAGGCTTCACCACTATTCATTAATCTACACATTTTATCAAGTTAAAATATACATAAACACATAGAAATTATATTTAGTTTAGTAAATTTCAATGCCAGATCTAGTGTGCCTATGTGTGTATATGTATACATGTGTCCATGATGTTTAGATCTGCATGTAAACACTTCAAAAAAGAATCGTATTAATGACAATCATGTTGAAGGAGAGGTGAAGTAAATTTATTGGTCGATATAGTTTAACTTTTATATGGGAAGAGATTGTTTGTTTTTGTGATACAATACAACTTTTAGTGTAGTCCCTATTTAGATATGCTAAAAATGTCACAATTATACTGCCCTTGAAGAATCAGTCTGTCAGTTAAATATAAAATAGTTGTTGTGTTCCCGTAGATAAGAGAAACTGTAGGTTAGTAATTTTAGTAACCTTGATATTTGCGTGTAGGATGTTCGACTGTGAAAAAAATATCAAAATAAAGTGTTTTCTTACAGGATTTCCAATAACATCTGCTAGTGAATTGCATCAAATAATAAACAATGTGAGGTCATTAGGCACCTATGACGTACGTGAGACATCTGTCTTCGAATCAAAAGAACAAGTATCTTGGGCAGTAATTCACTTTGTTTCATTATATACGCGTCAAAAGTGGCCTTTTAGAGTATTCGGTAACCATAAGTTTCTAATAATTGATCAGAATTATCTTTAGAATAGTGTTTCCGTTTGTTTGTACCAGAGAATAAGCAATAGTAAATACGTTGATGAGGTTATGATTATTTATTGACTGGGGTGGTATAACCTTGTATCATTTATACTTAACCACCTCTTATTTGTGCGTATGATGATGATTAGTGTGCAAGTAGTATGGAAGAAAGTCGGGCGTAGCCAAACTTAAATATAAGGTCAGTCTATGAAGTGAATGATTACTGATGTGGGCCGTGTTAGTAGGCTTAGACTACTTGGTTAAGTCCTCGAGATTACGTAACTAATGGTTGGTGATAATATTTGACGTGGCTGAGAATTACCTTCTCTGTGTCCATTCCTTTCTTTTTTTATTACAATTGACTTTACTACTACCTTTTCTATTTTAGTATTCACAGTGCCATACTGGTGGTGTAGCCTCATGAACGAATACACTTATGTCAGGTTCTCATTGTACATGACTGATTGAATAAATTTGTACTGAATAACAATCTTATTTATTGTACATTGTAAATGTATCATTATCTTCCGTTTGAATGGGTAATTATATTACAATACTACATAGAATCGCCAAATTAAACTTTGTCCTTCATTTTGCCTGATTCTGTTGTATTGTTATTATTTGTGATTTCAGTCGGTAATAATTTTTATTGGTTTCATTGGAAAAACTTTCATCGATTATTTGATTTATTACAAACGATGAATTACTTACTTATGCCCGCTACTCCTCGCTGAGGAGCATAGGTCGCTCACCAGTGTTCTCCATTTAACTCTGTCCTGAGCAATCCTTTCCAATTGTTTCCAGTTGCTGTTCATCCTCTTAATGTCTGCTTCCAATTCTCGACACAGCGTGTTCTTCGGCCTTCCTCTTTTCCGTTTCCCAACAGGATTCCATGTCAATGCTTGTCTCCTGATGCAGTCTGATGGTTTGCGTAATGTGTGTCCTATCTATTTCCAACGTCTTTTCCTAATTCCCTCTTCGGCTGGAAGTTGGTTTGTCCTCTCCCATAGTAAGCTGTTGCTGATGGTTTCCGGCCAAAAGACATTCAGTATCTTGAGGAGGCAGTTGTTTATAAATACTCGAACCCTTCTGATGATGTTTGCATTTATTCTCCAAGTTTCAGCTCCATACAGCAGGACTGTCTTCACGTTCGAATTGAAGAGTCTGACTTTGAGGTTAGTTGATATTTGTTTTGAATCCCATTTGTTTTTCAACTGTAGGAATGCTGCCCTGGCTATGCCAATCCTTGTCTTTGCATCTGCATCGGACCCTCCTTGTTCATCGATGATGCTCCCCAGATATGTGAAACTATTCACTTCTTCCAGAGTTTCGTCATCAAGTTGAATTGGGTTGGTGCTCCCTGTGTTGTATTTGAGAATCTTGCTCTTTCCCTTATGTATGTTCAAGCCTACTGATGCTGAAGTTGCTGCTACACTGGTTGTCTTTGGTTGCATCTGTTGGTGTGTATGTGCTAAGAGAGCTAGATCATCTGCGAAGTCCAAATCGATTTGCATCGTACTTGTCAATTGAATTCCGTGCATCTCCTCAGATGTGGAGGTCTTCATGATCCAGTCAACCACTAGAAGGAAAAGAAAAGGTGAGAGCAGGCAACCTTGTCTGACTCCGGTCCTCACTAGGAATGCATTTGTCAGTTGTCCTCCATGCATAATTTAGCACTGTGTTCCGTCGTAAGAGTTCTGAATGATGTTGACGAGTTTCTGTGGTACGCCGTAGTGTCGAAGAAGTTTCCATAATGTTCTCCTATCTACACTGTCAAACGCCTTCTCATAATCAATGAAGTTGATGTACAGTGGCGAGTTTTATTCAATTGACTGTTCAACGATGATTCTTAGTGTTGCGATTTGGTCCGTGCACGACCGATCCTTACGAAAACCAGCTTGTTGATCTCGAAGTTACAGTTATATAAGATCATTTGTAGTGCTTACTAAACGCGTTATATCCAACATTTTAAATCATATATTTCCATCCATTTATAGGTGAGTACTTTGTACAGGGGAGGGTTTTACTGTACTTCAACCAACCTGTCTGATATCTAAAGGTGCTTATATTCTGGACAATATAACCTGATCGGTTCATTATAATAGGCAAGCTTGACCAACACGGAAAGGCAACAAGTACGTTCGCGATGACAGAGAGTTATAAGATAGTCATCACTATCTCTATCTGTATCTAAGAGAATCTATAAACAGAAATTATAATTAAACTTAGGGTTTCTAACTTAATGATTTGTTTAGCATACAGTTAGCCATGGAGAAAGTGGCTTCTTTGAGAGTTTGTTAAAATCTACAATCCAATTAACTCTGTGATTAGAAAAAGATTTATTTAAGCGCCCAACATGAAGCCAAAACATTTGAAAAAGAAAACTTAAATTAGTAATAACATTTGTGCTCCCCGACTTTTTCGATTATCAGTTGATTGGTGGAACTTCATTTGTTATCCTTACTAGTTTAAATGTGTGTAGTTTACTCTATGATTGTTTAAATGCGTTGAAATGTTTAGGTCTGGCTTTCACATAAGTGAAACAAAAAACTCAAACTAATTGATTAACCTTTTTTGTATCTTTCAAATATTTAGTTTATAATATAATGTTCGTGGTATAGCGTGAACTTGACCAATCATGATATACGAAAATAATAGTTTTGCAAAGAACCAATAATGTAACAAGAAGCAAAGACAGATTATTCTGTAACCGTACATCTGTAGTAATATCGCTAATCCCGAAACCGATTAAGGAATACATGATAATTGAGCCAATAACTAGAGAGAGATAAATTACATTTCACTTATTCGTTTATATACATACAAAGCTGGTTATTAATACAAATAAAATTCGTATAAATAGTGATAGGAAACTAAAGAAACAAATACGCAGTTAATTAATCCTAATTCATCAATAGAAGATGATATGACACTACTTGATTAGTCTAATAGATGGTCAGATTTAGGAGAATATAATGATAATTAAAATAAGATATTAAATCTAATTAGAATAAGCTTGTATGTTCCCGTTGATTTGTAATGGACTGAAACTGGCCAGTCTCTGTTGCCATATGTACATCCTGAGCGGATTGCCTCGATATAGTGATATTACACAAATTATATATTTAAGTTGGATTGTGACTGGCAAGCGGAATCCAGGACGCGCGTTTCGTCCTATTTGAGACTCATCTGCTGGATGTACCTGCATCCCGATGTTGATGTTCGCACTGGGATTCGAACTCAGTTCGCTTCGTGCCAAACGCCACCGCGTTCACCACTAGGCTACTGTATCCAGATAGTCACACTTGTGTAACGGGTATATATGCAATTAGGACGAAACGCGCGTCCTGGATTTCGCTTGCCAGTCACAATTCAACTTAAATATTAAAATGTTAAATCTATTTACATTCAAAATAAACGGAATATCCGCCTAGAAAACAATTCTGATAGTTAGTTATTCTTCTTGAGTCTCCCAATATGTAACTATATCATGAAACAAAAAAATGGATAATGCACATATGATGACGGTCGGCTGATCATTGGTGGGTAAACCTTTTCTTAGATGACTCTTTTTTTTTCGATTCTAGCAGACATTTTCATAATGACGATTTGCTAGTTCTTATACTATCATTTTAATCATACTACGTACTAGACAATCGGAAGGGTAATAAATAAATAAATAAATGGAGGTCTTAAAAAAGAACATCAATCATTCTTTAATTTTGTCTGTTATATCACACTTCTAGATGTTATTCTTTCAATCTATAAATAATGAGCTGATAATACAAACAGGTTAATAATAAAAAACAAGAATATGATCCAGAAAAAAAGTTTTATTTACAGTGAATTCAATTACAAAGTTGTAAAATTGTAAAAGTATACACTTTGTTTTAGTAAAATAATCAATTATGTTTGTTAATAATAATAATGAATATGTGAAAATAGTAAAAGAAACCTGAAAAAGATTCATACAATACTTCATTATTAAACACTTTGTGACACACAGATTAGTCTATCAAAACTAGATCATCATTAAATGTACTTTACTAGTTTAACAGAAATACACCAAAAACAATGAGTTTCAGTCTACTTAACTCCTGTTGAAGTCATCGTTATTCATCGGAGTTCAGAAATTTTTATTTAATAGAAATATATCCAAACTTTTTTTCTGAAGGAAACCTTATTAATCTTTTACTCAACTTACCGATATATTTGTTCATATATCCATTTCTGAAGACATTTAGTTTCAATTGCAGTATGTTTGTCTAGTTTGGCTATAATTCCTTGTCAATATTCATCACAGATTGATGGCGACTGGTTTACACGAGGAGAAAACTAGATAGTACTAGACAATTTTTTCCTCCTAGTATGGGACTTTTTCATGGCAGTGGACACTTACTATTTAACAATCAATCGGACACACTAAGTCAATGTCCGATGGTAGAATTCTTACTCTAACCAAATTGTGACAGAGTAACTATCAATTAATGCTGTATTTTATCATTGATGGATTATACTTGATCACAACTACTGTAAAGCCCCAAACTAGCAGAAAAAAGTTATTCACTGTACATATTGAAACCATTCACCAAAAAGTAACCTGAACAAAGTAACTAGATTAAGTCTTATTATGAAGTCATGCACTTTCAAATGATAACTTTCACATCGCAAAGTTTACTTTAAACTAGTAAATATATAAAACATATCACTTAGTAATTGTCGATCATTTTACACTACTTTGAATGTCGATTTTAATGTCAATCAGATCAGATTTACTGATCAAAAATAGCACAGTTGGGTTTCAATTTAGTTTGTCATTCAAGAAAAACACGTGATGAAATCATCATGTTGAACATAGAAATCAAACATAATGAAGATGAACAAGTTTGATTACTTATTGTTCACCTGGATATTTAGTTTGACAACAGACTTTCTGCATGGAAATGCATAGAACAGTTTATACTAATAATGTATGTATTATGTTACTAACAAATGTATAAACTGTACTTTTCGACTTTACAAATTCACACAGTTTCTAAGAAGTTTCACGTTTGAATGATAGAACTTTCCAAACTAATTCACAGGTTATTTTGTATACTTGATCATGTTTACGTCGTATCTATATTTCCCAGCCTCTGAGCTTTCATTGACTCTAGTCATTGTCATATTTAGCAGACTAATCTTCAAGTTGTACATATAATCATAAACTTGTGATAAAACCATTTCTTTACAAATAACTTATAAATACACATTATGAACTGAAGTGGTTTTTATGGAGATTGGTATTAAGTATGGTTGATTGGATTCGCTACGGAATGATGCTAGTAAGGTGCCACTGAAAACTAGAAAGTACTTGGCAAGTGTTTCGTTATAGTATGGGACATTTTAGCAGTGTGCATACCCAAACTTGCCAGGGTAATCGTACCTGTGACTTTATGTTTGGTGAGTGTCTAACCCAATTCGCCACTGGGAGAGAGGCGTCTACTAGTAGAATTTCCACTTCCACTAATCTATGATATAGCGAAATTGAGTGTGCGCACTGCTGTAGAACACCATACTAGGATGAAGCAGCTGTCCAGTACCCTACCCACATCAATCTGTGACGCACCCAACCAATCAAATATGCATTTCGTTGGCGTCAATATGACAATACAAATGCCAACCATTACGCAGACACAGATATATTTGCAGACAATAGTCTATAACAATTTGTCCACACACAACACCATATCAGCCAATGAGATCATAGCTACCTATTTAAATAGGACAATCATATTTGATTGTGAATGTAAACTAACCAATCAATTAATTTGTAAAAGTACATCGTAATAATCGATATTGATTTGTTCTGGTAAATTCGTAAAAAAACCGATTAATTTAAATGCATTTTGCATCACTATAGAGATAACCAAAATAACTACTGATAATCAAGTAGTAGTACTGAATTGTAAATTGCCAATACTGTTATTAAAGTTCAGTTTAGCCTGGATGAAAATATTGAAGTGTTCAACATAAGACTCGAACTAATGTCTAACAATGTATAGTTTCGTTTAGTTTATCACGGATTCAAAAATACATCCACACGTTGAAGCTAATCAGAGTAATAATTTGATGGAACCAGACTAGGCCTGAAGACCAGACAAACCTCATTTTTGTTATTACTTAATTATACAGTAAATCAAACATGGCCTTACTAGCTTAATGTTTGTGTCTTTGAATGTATCACCTACTGATGAGTGATCAAATTCCAAGTACACTGGAAATTACTTCAAGTTTTCAAATGAACCTTTTGTATTCGTATCAATTAGTGCGACAATTTACAATAGTCGATCATCAAATCATAGTGCATGAGATATCGAAACACTCATAATAATGACCAGATAATAGGTTAATCAGTAGAATTTTGTCAAGACGAAGGACGGGATAATTAAGAAACTGGTTACCGCTCGACTAATACTTAGTGTTATTATCTCAACTATAAAAAAAGCCCGAAACTGTCAAATTAACGAAATGGTAATCGTTTCAGTCTAACCTAACTGATGATGATCTATATTCCTCCATAGAATGCATCATTTCCTTCAAATTTACAAATATACCTTGCCAATATTAAATAAATAGTATGAAATGTGAATCTAGGGTTTATTTCCACATTGTACCTGACAATGTAGAATCTACAGAAATCACTGTCTCAGTCGATCTAGTTTAGTTGAATCATAATAACAGTCATTGATGATTATCAAATCAGAGTAACACTTATAATTAGATTCATAGATAACTGAAATATTTCAAAGTATGCAAATGTAATCTAATAGTCTACTTTTTTTTCTTAAAAACTTTTCTTATGGATTCATCCCACTAAAAAAAAAAATACACCTTTAGAGTTTTGTACTTCATTAGTTAAAATATACTAAAGGAAAAAAAGCGTATATGAAAGAAATAGGATTAACATTACTAAAAATAGAAGGGATATTATTCGTAACATATTGATTAAAAGGTGATGAATATAAAGATTAACAAGAAAAAAAAGGGAATATAGAAAAAAAAATTAACGAAAAGTAAAAGAAATCAAACATGGCCTTACTAGCTTAATGTTTGTGTCTTTGAATGTATCACCTACTGATGATGATCTATATTCCTCCATAGAATGCATCATTTCCTTCAAATTTACAAATATACCTTGCCAATATTAAATAAATAGTATGAAATGTGAATCTAGGGTTTATTTCCACATTGTACCTGACAATGTAGAATCTACAGAAATCACTGTCTCAGTCGATCTAGTTTAGTTGAATCATAATAACAGTCATTGATGATTATCAAATCAGAGTAATAATTTGATGGAACCAGACTAGGCCTGAAGACCAGACAAACCTCATTTTTGTTATTACTTAATTATACAGTAAATCAAACATGGCCTTACTAGCTTAATGTTTGTGTCTTTGAATGTATCACCTACTGATGAGTGATCAAATTCCAAGTACACTGGAAATTACTTCAAGTTTTCAAATGAACCTTTTGTATTCGTATCAATTAGTGCGACAATTTACAATAGTCGATCATCAAATTAAAGAAAAGAAAACTAGAAAAAAAAATAACTAAACTATTTTTAATTAGAATAAACTTGTATTTTCCCGTTGATTTGTAATGAACTGAAACTGGTGAGTCTCTGTTGCCATATGTGCCTCCTGAAAGGATTGTCTCGATATAGCGATATTACACAAGTTATATATTTAAGTTGTATGCCAGTGTGAAAATCAACATTGAGATACAGGTACATCCAGCCTATGAGTCCCAAACAGGAAGAAACGTGCGTCCTGGATTCCGCTTGCCAGCCACAATCGAACTTAAAAATATAAACTATTTTTAAGTTAAAAATGTAGTTAGTAAATAATGTTCATGAAGTTGGTAAATTTTGTTCTCAATAAGAATTGTACATGTATTTTAGTATCATAATTGTATAATATGGTAATATTCAAAGTGAATGAATTGAATAAAGAAAAAAAAACAATGATAGTAGTAGGATAAGACAGATTCACTTACGTCGTAGACACTACTTAATAACCTAGAAATGATTTCTACTAATCAACAAAAGAATAGTTACATGCACTTTTATATCGGAAAGGTTTACATAGTTGACATGAAAGTAGGCTAGTGAAAGATCATTATAATGGAAGTGTTAAAAGTGAACTTAAAGTGCTGCCTATCTATAGTAGAAATGTACAAATGTTATAGAAGGAAAATAATTGAAAGGACTATCGTAGTTATGAAAACATTCAATAGATGATTTGTTATGACTCAAAGAAAATTCATCGGCTGAGCGAAACGTCAATTGGGTGTGCCTTGTCGATAAATGCTCGTCTGCCCTATGTCCACTTAGTCCCAAGCTAGAGATAGAAGAACAAGACAGAACAAGACCAACCAGACAGAATCAAAATATAATATTTCACACATCCCTTAATATAAGCATAAAACCTGACCACAGAATCAGCCAATTAGAAAACTAACATTAGTGCAAAATAGAAGTAATAGTGAATGTGAACCAAAGTGAGTATACACAGTTGACTAACCATAGTTCACCAATGAGAAATGATCTAATTACAGTTAATGTGTCAAATGGAAGGATAGGGCAGGACGAACTGAATGATAATAGAAATAAAATGTTAACCATAAATACAACCAAAAATAATGAAATAGTCTAGAGGAGAACAGTTCTCGAAGATAATCAATCTTCTTTAGGAGCCCGGCATATCATGAATACAGCTGAGATATTAGAGTCATGGAAGAGTAATCCGGTAGCAAAATCCTTGAACAGAGGTCACCAAGGTAGAGATATTTATAACAGTTCTTTTCTTTACTAAGGTATGGTTTTAAACGTTTACATTAGAAGTGCAACAAATTAGATGTTCATTTTCTATCTTAAAAGATTTCCACATATCGACTTTATATTCACTATCAAGTAGATGTCTAACAATTGTACGACGGAACACCTGTTAACTTTTGAAAGTTTTGGGAATGTACTTTGAGATTCGGGTACTTATTTCCCCGTTTCTGTTCTTCTAATGAATGTGCATTGACATAGACATGAATTATTAGACAGATAAAAGTAGCAGACAGAAAATTCTCGACAGCTGATTGTCCTAATGAACAAGTGATTGTGTAGACTGAGACTAGTTCGCCAGTTGGGTAGGTCTTTTCCGGCATATATTTTAATGTGAAGTTTAACATTCTTGATTTTTCGTCACATTTAAGTTTGAGTCTTATGAAAAAAAAACGGCTTCATTTCCATAGTGGCATAATCTATTTCTTTTAAAGATATCAGTTTCCACGTAAATAGTCTTCAGTCTTTACTAATTCTTTCTGAATATGGCTTCTTTATACGGTTGTATAACTTCTAACCAATGTTTTTTTTCTTATTTGAGCTTTAGTCATCTATTGAATGTTTTCATAATTACGATAGTCCTTTCACTTGTTTTCTTTCTAGAACATTTGTACATTACCACTATGAATAGACACCACTTAAAGTTTACTGTTAACACTTCTATTATGATGATCTTTCATGTCAACTTTGAAAACATTTCCGATATATAGTGTGTGTATCTGTACTTTAGATTATTAAAATATATTGTTTCTAGGTTATAAAGTAGATGGAGAAAATCTACGAAGTAAGTGAATTCACCTTATCCTATTATTATCAATGTTCTTTCTTTATTCAAATTCATAAATGGGAAAAATACATGAATGGACTGAATCCGAGTCCTAAGATGTACACCACTATCAAGATGTAACAGATACATCTGGTTGATAAGTTCCAAATTGAATGATACAAGTGTATTGCGGATTATACTCACTAATTTCATTACAAGTTTAATTATACTTGTAACTGAACGCCATATCGAAGAAATCTGCTTATGATAAACCTGTAGTAACAGAGACTAATCATTTGCAGGTTTTGATATCAACAATATGAAGTTGTACACCGTTATGAAACAGTTGGATCATAATGATACTTTAAATAATAATCATAGAGATGTTTTTGTTATGATATACATCACATTTTTGCAAATGAGGATAATATGAAACAATTTGTTCATTAGTTGTCTATTGAGTATTTCACGACAACAAATAAAACATTAACTACCTAGAGGACTATGGCTACTACTTAGGGTGGTAGTCAGTTGAAAAATTGTTAAACGCGTTCAATATGCAGACATGAACGAAGTTAGCTGAATAAACATTAATAATTGTTGTGGTCTAACGAAGTAATGTTGTTACCCATAGGAGGCACTCATTAGCATCAATCGCTTTCTACAATTGAAAAACATATGGAACTTGAACCAGCTGTCAGCCAACATCGAAGTCAAAATTTTCAATACAAACGTAAAGACACATCAGTTGTATGGAGCCGAAACTTGTAAGGAGAACTACGAAAAGAATTATCCAAAAGATACAAGTATTTATAAATAGTTGTCTGAGCAAGATATTTTGGATCCTTTGGCCTGATACCATCATCAACAACCTTCTGTGGCAAAGAACAAATCAACTTCCAACCGAGGAAGAAATTAGGAAAAGACGCTAGAGGTGGATAGGACATACATTTAGGAACTCATCAAACTGTATCATAAAACAAGTACTAACTTGGAATCCTGAATGCTAAAGAAGAAGAGGAAGACCATAGAGCACATTTCACCGGGAATTTGAGGTAGACATTACGTGAATGAACAGTACTTGAGAAAAAACTTTAAAGCAAAATCGAAGACAGAGTTGGCTAGAGAATGCTAGTCGGCTGCCAACGCTCTACCTGAGATAACAGGCATTAATGATGATAATGATGATGACGACGATACTTTCTTAGTAGAACTAAGACGTTATTACATGAGAATAGAAAAAATCGCATAATTATGTAATTCTATCTAAACTAATCAAATTCTTTCTAAAGAAAAAAAAATATATTTTACAACATTTAATGTACATATTGTATTTCTAACAATTGAAAGAAAATAAAAGCGAATAACATGTAACTTATTATAAATCCATTAACATAAATGTAGATAAAAGTTATAATCAATAATCTTAATAACCTATAAAATCATGTGATTATTTCGTGTATAAACATTTTCATTTTATTAAAAATAATACAGTACAAATTTATACAAACTGAATAGAGACTAATAAAGAAAAAGTTAAATTGTAGAAAGAAAAAAAAATATGTATTTAAATTAGAAAAATGTTTTCAATGTATTTATTGATGCATAGAATTTCAAAAAAAACTAAAAAAAAAAAAAAAGAAGAGAAAACAACAAACAAACAAATAAAGAAACGAGTTATCGTTATGGGGGGGGGTGGGATGGAATAGATACACATTTTGTTTTATTAATGAATAAATATGCATAGTAACAACAACAAAAGCGTAAAAATTTAATGTTTATTCAGAATTGAAAAAAAAGGCAATTGGGATGGTTATTTATGTGGAGATTGATTATTTTATTTGATTGAATATATCACAGATTGATGTTGGCAGGGTAGCATTGAAAACCAGGGAGCAATAAACAGCTGTTTTGTTCTAGTGTGAAACTCATCACAAATTGATGGAAGTGGGAATTCTACAATTGGATGCCGACCCAGTGGTGCAGATGGTTAGACGTTCGCGTTAATTTGAAGCCCCTGGTGCAAAATCTAGGGTGTGCACTGCTGAAGAGTTCCACACTAGAACGAAATAGATGTCCAGTGCTCCCTGGTTTTCAATAGTACCCTGCCAAAATCAATCTGTGATATATTCAACCAAATAAAAATACAATTGTTATGATATTGAATTCTTACCAATGAAATTAGATAAATATTAAGGTAAAAAAAGAAATGATTTAATAATACAGTTAAGAAAGTAAAGGAGAGTCGAAATAAGATGTTAACTGGGAATTTTACCATTGAACGATGGTTTGATGAACTTAATGGTTTTGTAAGCTAAAATATTTTAAAGGGTCTGTATTAGATTCATTAGTAGGGTTGAGGGTGTGTACTGTTAATGAGGAGCCCCTAAAAAGACGAAACAATCTCTCACTGTCGCTTTGATGCAAAATATCAATAAAGAATGGAGAAGTGGAGTGAAGTTCGGAAAAAACTATAACTGCAAGTCACGTTCAGAGCATAGATTGGATAACTTTCTTTGAGAAGCACACTTTCAGTTTTGTTATACATAGCGACAGGTCCAACAATGTAAAAGAAGTGAAATTACCGCCATGGACAGCTTTCTGTTAATATTATGAATCGTATTAAATGCTGAATCATTTTCGATCTACTGATCAATGTCTACAAGGCATTCACAAATGAAGCTTCGTATGAATTCATCCCCATCTATTCTTAACCATACTGATGTTTTTAAATCTATTGGGTGGCACACGCATTGAATGATATATAGTACCTAGTTCCATGAGTGCAAGTCCACAAGGAGGCATTCAGATAAGAGAACTTATCTTTTACGTCGTGGATGGGCACTGATGAAGGGTCTCATACTAGAACAAAACGGTCCTCTAATACTCCCTGGTTTTCAGAAGTACTTAGTCATGATCAATCTGTGACAAATACAAACAATACATTAGGATCGATCCAAACAAAGCACCAGAACTAAATGAATAGCACAAATATATCGAGGTTATTTAGCTACTGGAGAGATTTACCGCAATAAGTGTAGTTTTATTCTGCTATGATTGTTTTTTTTTGTTCTTTATTCAAATTTATAAATATGAAAAATTGTATGACATCATTTTAAACTTATAAAATTAATGACAAGCTTCTCAGAAAATAAATACTCGATTTACGGTCTTTAAGTGCAGTTACACAAACACCATTGACCTAAATTCGGTGTTAGTTAGCAATTATCAGTAAGTTACATCTACAATCTCGAAAAAACCTATGCACTACATAAGATTCAAACCACGGCTATCTACCTTTACGTTATTCGACCTGGTTAACATGTTTTACAATCATGATCATTATATAAACATTCCTGTCATTAGAAATAACCTTGTCTCGCATTAACCACACATCGAAACTACAAAATGTTATTTTGTTCTTTTCCGTAGATAAAATAAATTGCTGGTTTCATGTAATTAGAGTGCTTAACTGGTGAAATCTTTCGCATTTATAATGCATTTAGAGTTGATGATTATGTCATTTTCGCATTCACTTAATTGGCGAATGATGATTATGAGTGTAATTTCCCACCAAATACTACACATTCAATGTTCAATTGTTCTTGTGTTTGCAATCAACAAACACAGCTGATATACAATAACAGAAATCAGTTGAGGATAAATCTTAAATATTCAAAATGAGATCTTAATGCCAATAATCTCAGCCTAGAAACACTGTCTTCTTTAATTTTACAATAAAAGTTGTTGCTAAACATAAAATGAGGACTTATAATATACTCAAAATTCACAATACTCGTCTACTTAATTAATATATACAGTCTATATACTCCATAACGTAACTTTAAGAGACGTCAAACTCAAAAGAATCTCTGACAGAATATTTTATTAACTCAATAGTCAAAAAGGTTAAAATAGATTCAATAAGCACTCCACAACAGGTTGGGACTGTAGAGAAAGTAGCATTCATTCAAAGTGATTATATGAAAGATAATCAGTATGGATATTATGATAGATCTATATGGTTTAATATTTTAATTATACTCCATTAGTGATCCAAATTTCTTCGGTAATAACTACATGGTGTCACTCACTAAATTCTATGTTCTCAGTTTTATTAACTTATATGTCAGGTTCCTAAAGGTATTTAGTAAGTAAATGTTAACCAAGTTCTCTAGCTAGTTATCACTTCTCAATAAAGAATATCTGTGATATTACTATTAAGATAATTAAGCCATAACCGACTTTCGGTAAGACTGAGATATTTATATCGACCAATTGCTGAGTAGTGACCAATACCATGTTTTTTTTAATTCTACTGGCTAGTACATTAAACTTGATGCTCAATTTAACAATCTCCGCATCAAGTTAAAATCAGTACCACCAAAAACATAGAATGAATTATCGGAAGATTTAGCATGTAAAGATCTATGCAAATCAATTGAGGTAATATATTCACCTTGTTTTACAAATAGATTTTATTTTATCATTCGAGTTATAAATGAGATTGTACAACGCGATAAACAGTTGTCTATTACATGATCAGATTTCTTCTATATCAGCTCTACTATACACGTAGTATGCTCAATAAATACAAAAAACGACAGTTGTAAGAACTTTTAAGGAGATTCACAGTAGGTAGGCTTTCCAGCTGCCTTATTATCCTACATTCTATTACCGTCTCCATATTCGTCATAACGCTATTGAGTGTGGCATTTGAAAACCGGAAAATGCATGGCTATGAAATTTGAAAAACAGAGTTTTTATGGCACGCGCTCAAACTTCTAATTACATTACTACTACTATTTATCTGTAGCTGGATGATAAACTGACTCAAAGCGGTAGGCAATGAAATACAATACGATTGTTCTTATCATTTCAACTACGCCCACAACAATCTCAGTCACTCTAGTCGTTATCTTCTTGTAGATGTTGATACTACTAGTAGAATGTTTATAAACCATGTCGAAACAAAGACATCAGTAATCATAATAACAACACTGAGAATAAAAATAAATCTGTTTATTTTTTAATTGCCTCTAATTTTTAACTAAATTTAATAAGTAATCGGTTGGTAAATTATTTGGTTTCTGTAGCAAAAGTTCACGTGTTAATTGAGCAACTGTTGAAGTAATTGAATCAACTGATAAATTCTTATCACCTTCAGCTTCTTTGATGACATGATCTAGAATTTCGACGAGACGAGGACAAAGTTCATTGGCAATGGAGACGGCTGGAGAGGACTGTGTATAAACATACACATACACATACGTATACAATGTACAGTGTATGAAGAGAAAAAGATACAAACAAAGGAAATGATAAAAACGAAAAAACTTTGAAACAGAAATTACTTATATATTCTGTCTAAAACGTTAGATACTGCGATGTTTGCCTTAATTTGGTAGTCACATTTATAAGAGAATATCCCTCAACGCATCACTGAATATCATCTGGCATGACTGAGAAAATGACAGATAAGGCTGATTTAGGATTTTATCCTCAATCAATTGATCGATATAAACCATTAAGTCAATTTAAATTACAGTTAAAAATTCTAGATTACAAATAAATAGTTTACAAGTTCATCTATTATATACTGTTAAATTAATCAAAAATCTATATTTACAAACCTGACCTTTATATTCATAAGTTTTATCCAAGTATATAAAACACATTTATAACTGTCCTGATCATCTAGATTGGACTATTGATGCAGTAGCTAAAGTCTTGACTGCCTAATCCTTAGTGCTTATCGAGCAAGTTGTAATATGGATACTAGTTTAAATGGATCGACTTTGGTATGGTCTTTATTGTTAAAGTAATTAGCAGAAGTCCTGAGACTAGGTTTCGAACTAGTTACCGCTCTGGCTGTGGAACGAAGAGGCGTAAGTTTTAACCCCCACCTCCAACAAGCATTAATTTCTACAAAATTGATAGCACATTTTGCTAATGCATGCAAAATAGTACAAAACTCGGACGCGAAGGTTCTTATTAATTATCGCCAACTACCTGGGAACCACTCATCTAATGTGCTACTGAGAAACTCAACAATCAATCAGTGTGAAGATATTTACTCATAGCATTTACTCAGTGTAAACACAGTCACGCAATAATGAATAAGAATGCACAAGTTGGTTATTGTATAACCCAGTATATAACGTCAGCTACAGCAAAATAGTAGTAAAAAGCGAGCCAGGTAACTAATTATTGATAGTAGTTCATTACCGACCTGTTATATAACTCGATTACGAAGTTTAGAGTAGTGTACTTAATCTAAAGCTAAACTTGGTGTGTGAAGGCTAGTTATGCGACCTGGATGTCCGAAATAGGAGAAGTGGAATTTGGGCTTACTATCTATAAGTTGCATGCCAAGTGCTTTAACCAGAAAAACAACCGCTCCACATTATTGGACCTTAAGGAATCAGGTGTAACAAAAGCATGAAAAACTGATCCGAGAATTTATGATCGTAGACTATTCATTAAGCAAGTCCCATAAAAAGCACCGCAAAGGTCTATTGAGAGATACTCTTTTGGATATCACGAACAAACTCAAGTTAGATAATCAGTGAAAACCAAAAAGCATTGTATAACTGGTTCGTCCTAGTATAGAACATTTTTACACGATAAACCCATGTCTCAGTTGGGAACGGAGTCCAGGGAAATCAGATAATTAAGCTAGTATATGTCCGCTGATGTCTCTAACTCCAATCAATTAGTAGTATACTGACTAACCTTAAGGATCGCCATCGATGAGTAGCTGACAAACCCATGATATAGTTGAATTCCACTGGACACGTCTTCTAGTAAGAGCTACGGAACTACCTCGAGTTGATTATGACTGGGTGTTGCGGAAACTATTGAATTCGATCTGGATATGACGAGTCGACATGAGTAGCTTTTTATTAATTGATACTGATTAAATCATAACATAGTGAAACAATGTGTTAATACGAGTGATATAATATCACATTTCAAATTCAGCAAGCCCTCTGAACATGAACAAATTAAAATTTGTGTTTAGTTCTAAGAAAGCAGAGTATTCGAGAAAAGTAGTCGATTGCTTACATGAACAAATTCTGTTTTATCTTCCAGAGGTTTAGAATATTCTTTATCTAGTTTCAACCAGATTGATTCGAGCTCTTCATCTTTAGATGCCTGATACTCAGCTTGTTTAATTACTTCCATAGGCAAGCCTGCAAGACGAGCAACATCTAGACCGTAACTACGACTGCATACACCTATATAATCAAGGAGATATTGATATTAAAGTATTATCTATCAGCTGAAATATATTTACACTTTGGAGATTTAAGCTTGATAAAAAGGGTCACCTAAGAGGCAAATGTACTGCTCGGCATGCCGCTTTCATTAAACTACGGCTGTGAAACCGAAATAGGAAGTTAGGTGTATCGTGGAACGACAGTGTTAAATGTTGAGATTCAGAATAAAGGAGCAAGCAAAGAAGGAAAATTCAGATGAGAATGTTAATCTACATCGAGTGGGATTCTATGGGCCTAACCGCCACCTAACTTGATGTGAAATGATAACTGATGTAAGAGTAATCTAGAATATAACTAAGTGAAACGCAGTATCAGTTTATGAGGTTATTAATTATTGATCTGAGCTATGCTGCTAGGTACAGACAACCTGGTTGGAGATCCTAAGTCGTATAGTTCAAAATTAGTCACAATGTGCTAGGGATGAAAAATCCACAGAAATCACTTGGTAAACCTATTATTTTTGTAGCTTATTTGTGGAAACTTGGGTTCTTCATTTTCGTACCCAAAGCGCCTATTATTAACTTCAGTTTGTGTTTGGCACCTCCAAGGACGTTAAGTCTCATTAGACTGTGTCCACTCTCTTAGTACGCTATTTTTGTGACGCTTTCTAAGAATTCTAGTGTAAGAAAACACAAGTTGAGTGTTTATTGTTCGTCATACTAGCTGCTTATGGAATTACATTTTCGTGCTCACATTGGACTTCTCTCTCTAGTTAGCTGGGTCGGGGTACAAACGATAGTTTAACTGCGTTGTGTCATTGTGTTGCTGGCCATTGATATAGACTTAGGAAATATAAGTATTATAGTAATTTTTGGAAACCTAGTAGAGTGCATATATATATATATATATATATATATATATATATATATATCCCGACAGTAGCTGCTACCTTGACGTAGTGGTCGGGCTTGCCTATCGTGATGACCCAACCGAGCCATATTGGCTAGAACGCATGTTCCTCTAGGTCCTACCATTCCAAGCAGGTCTGTTGGAGAGCGATAAGACTAAAGGCAGCAACCTAAGATCTGAGGGCGAAGTAGTACTGCTGGCTGCAGCGGGGTGTGACAGCAGTAAGGTGTTTCCTTCAGATAACCAGCATCTGCAGCGATGCTGCCTTCTCACAAAGAAAGGAAGGGGTTAGAAAAGGTCGACCCTAAAAATGTCACACCACACCTTACTCCACGGATTTCCGTCTCCGGCAGTAAGGCCTTCTAAAGAACGGAGCTAACACTTCGAAAACATCCCATAACAAGGTCGTGCGTGGTCAGCCTCAAGCAGTTGCCCCTTGGGCTCTGCGATCGCGCTTTCAGGTCACTATGACCAATACTAATCCAGTTTCCTTCTCAGGTACCTCAGGAAGCAATATCCTTCCATGTTGTGGGCAGCCAGGAAGTGAAAACCGCCCTCATACCTCTAACAGCACAAGAGGTCTATATATATATATATATATATATATATATATATATATATATATATATACTTTTCAGTATTCCTTACTACATATCTCTTCATTCCAGCTTTTAATTATCATAGATGATTTCATGTCGTCGTGCTAATATGGTACGGCAACTAGGGTTGAAGTATATTTGTGGCTCCACGCCGATTATTTACCTTGGTAATTTAACTCTTATCTCATTACGTTGTTGTCATTGTCCTTTCTTTAAATTTGGTTTATTTTATTATATCGATATCTCCTTTCCTCAGATCAGATACAATTTTGCTACTTCGCTATTATATATCGTCAAATCGGATTTATCTAATAATGCCATCATATCATATATTAAGTTTAATAACTAAGGTGTATTTATATAATCCAAAAGTGTTACTAACCGTCTCTTAATTATCCTATTGTGTAATCACCTAAACTCTGATCACTTTTATTTACTGGTACTTTCTCTTGTATCAGGTACATATTAACAACATTCTGTCCAATGCATTAGCTATATTTACATAGCTAACATGTTTACATAATTTTGATTTCGACTAAGTTCAACCATTCACAGAAGTATGTTAAACTTTGTTTTAAATATTAATTTTGTAAAACATTATTTTAGGTTGTATGCAGCTGGTGACAAACCAATGAAATAAAATGAATTCATCCTATATGTACAAATAGTTGTTCTTGCTTTTTTGAAAATAATAAAAGGAACAATGTGCATGATATAGCTAGTTGACCGACAGAGCAAGAATAGTGAGATTATATCACTTGTTGGGCAAACTAAAGTGAAGAGATTAGGATAAACTTGTATGTTCCCGTTGATTAGTTATAGACTGAAGCTGGTCAGTCATTGTTTCTATATGTGCATCCTGAGCGGATTGCCTCGATATAGCGAATTTTTCACAAGTATTATATAAGTTGGATTGTGACTGGCAAGCGAAATCCAGGACGCGCGTTTCGTCCTATTTGGGACTCATCGGCTTAATGTACCTGCATCCCAATGTTAATGTTCACACTGGGATTCGAATGACTGACCAGCTTCAGTCTATAACAAATCAACGGGAATATACAAGCTCTTCCTAATACCAATGTGCCCGTTGCACAAGTGTGACTGTCTGGATACAGTAGTCTATTGGTGAACGCGGTGGCGTTCGACAAGATACGGACTGAGTTCGAATCCCAGTGTGAACATCAACATTGGGATGCAGGTACATCCAGCCGATGAGTCCCAAATAGGACGAAACGCGCGTCCTGGATTCCACTTGCCAGTCACAATCCAACTTATATAAAGTGAAGAGAATTTCGAAATTAAGACTAAAAATCTAAAGCGATTCTTACTGGGTCACTGCTTCATGCAAAAATACAGGAGTATATACATGGTCCACTGATGAAAATGTCAACGTTGATGAAAAAATATGACACTAGAAAGAAGGTAGTTTTACTGCTTACAGATTTTTTATCGTCAATCACTTGAAGTATCAAATGACAAGTAAACTGATAACAGTTGAAACGGTATTACTATGAATACATTAGTTACTAATTCAATCACATGTAGAATTACTTACCAGGTTCAACTTTATACAACATTGTAACCTTTGCATCAGACTCATTCTCATCGTGAACTATTTCATTATTGTTTGATACATTGCATAAAACTCGTAGATTAGCGACACGCTTAGGCATATGATATGCTAAGCTGGTTAATTCATGAAAATGTGTTGCAAACAAACTGAAACAACCAACTTCCGGACTAGCTAGATAGGATGCAACTGCCCAGGCTAAACCAAACCCATCATATGTTGATGTTCCACGTCCAAGTTCATCAATAATGACTAGTGAGTTTGGAGTAACTGACTATATTATATGATTTTCGAGAAATAAAGACCCAAAAATTGACTGATTAGGTATTAAATGACTACAGTTATTGTTAAATATATTACAACCGTACGAAAAAATTAGTAAAAATATTCAACAATTACAAGACTTAGAATATGAACAATACTTAAGTGCACACTAGTGACAAATTTCTGTAGGAAATACCAACAGCACTAACGAGAAATGATCAGAAGAGTCCAAATATTTCAAAAATGAAGCAGTTATTGCCAATGCTATAGGATAATGGTCACAGTGTTTCAAAAATTGACTGGAATTAGAAACATAAGCCAAAGATACTATAACTTAATGGTCTGAAGTTTAAGCGCTTGTCTAGAGGTTTCAATGTTTTATGTTTGACCTTTGAAAGATTCATAGGTTCTCACCAGTGAGAAGTCCCATGCAAAGACAAAGGAGTTGTTCAATGCATACAAGCTTTCAAAGGTTATGCACCTACAGACAGTCCGTGAAAATAAGAACTTTGTAGCTAATAAGTCAGTTTCTGTTAAATGTTATACTTAGTCCTACGATTGATACAATCTACTCAAGAAGGTTAAAGTCTTGACGACTTGTGTGGTAGCATGAATTAGACATTATGAAATCAGTCAAGTGTAACTGTTTCCAGAAGAGCAATGCACAATAGGTCATATTATTTTAGACAGCAACAAATACAATAAGAAACGAAAAATCAACCAACAAGTAGAAGGAAAATTAAAAACGACATCTACATTGCCAATCGCTTCTATTCGGAGCTATTACTGAAGTCTCGAACCATTGAGTCGCACTATTTCTAAGGTTCTAACTGAGAGATCAGTGTTTTGCAAATTAGTAGCTTTCATATTTAATTTTAACTCAGTTACCAGGCACAAGCTTATATGCTTAGCTTTGGGTCACACTCTAAAGTTTGAAAATTGGTGATAGTATTCAGTCGCTCGAAGCGATATAAGTTGGGCGAAGTTTGAACGTGGAACTTGGTGGCTGGAAGTCGAACATTTTACGAACTGAAAACTTCAAATTCTATATATTTGATTACATGTCCGCAAAAAATGTAGCTTCTGTAAATACTGAGGTATTATGACGAAATAGTTATAGATGAATTAAGACCTATTGGAAAAAGTTTAACGATATGGTATGTGAAGTAAGCCCTGTTAATAGAGAAATCAATTTCTCATAGATTGGATTAAATATAAAACAGCTTACAAATGAATAAACTCATGTGAATATATTATATCGCTACTCGTCGAAGTATTCTTATTACTTCAAGTTAGACATTTGTATCATACATGTATACACATCCAGTAGTTTAATGGCAATTAAGTAACATTAATCAAATATTGAAATGACCGAGAAAACCGGAAGGAAACCATATGTTTGATAAGAAATGAAAGTGTTTGTAAGAGAATTATTCTTCTAACCGATGTCATGTATATGCATGGGGCAGTTTGAGAATATGCATGTATGCATAAGTAGGCTAAACCAAAAAGGTAAAATAAGACAATTACAAACATAATGAATCAACCAGTGGATATACGTCTTGGTCTAACCTAGCTGTGAGGTCGGTTGAGCGGATGTTACGAAGCTCATGTTCGTGACGGTATTGCATCGAAGAACACAATAAGCATCATTTTATAGTTCAACAGTAATAATAATAATAATGAACAAGAGCAAAATGACAATCACGAAAAGTAAGAAATCGTTATTGTATCCACATACAACACCAGAAATGCAACAATAACTAGAAAAAAGGCCATAGAAGGAAAATATAGGTATGTACTACTTTAATAAACTAGTACACGACAATTTCATATTAACGTAGAAAATAAACAACTTGCCTTCTAACGCAAACAATACTGATACTTTCGTTGAGTCAAATGAATTTATTTTACAACCTTTTATCCGTCTATTCCGTCATACTTTGATGGACTTTATGTTACTCATGACTGACTTTTCATCTAACTCAGTAGTTCGTATCTATCGAAAGTCCATCTTCACTAAGATATCTAGTAAGTAAATGTCAACTACACGAGTGTTACCACCGACTTTAAAACATGGTACAGTTTTTTGAAGCCACATGTCACTTAAATTGATCACCTTTTAGCATTCAGAAACTGATGCAGACAATACAAGAGAAAGATTTGAATGCCTTTGAGAAGTTTTAACGTCAATGTACGTTGCATATTTTAAACGCGTATTTATAACCGTGGTGATGCACTGCAGATTTGAAATCCACCTGTCAGTTAGATGTTTCATGCATGTTTATCCAAGGACTCCGTAGCATCAGCATCTAACTTCTCTGGAATCAGTGTCGCATGAATGTGAGTTTCGCTGAACCTTTTTATTATATTAAGAGAAAATTATTTATTTTGAAGTTTTACATGCAGAATTGACAACCATTGGAAATCAAGAGTCATTCTCCAGATGTATAACCCCGAAATAGTACTCTTCAGCATTGTCCCTCGTCTGAATTCTCGTTAATTGATAGGATCTCTTAAGTGAAGCAACCAACGTTAGAAAAGTGTGCATAAAATGAGTAGGGGAAAGTTTTTTTTTCAACTATGATATATATTAAGAAAGAAAAGTATACTACCGACTACAAATAATAAGTTGACAACAACAAAGCTATAACTTAACAGTTTGAAGCAAAATAAAATAACGATAATCAATCACATTACATGCAACGGATATATCTTACTTACATAGCAATTATTTGATACACATTTTAGTTTATGTATGCATTCATTAGTGTCAAATTGAAACAACCATTTCTTATTTCTCCTTAATGTCACTTTTCATTAAAAATGTTAGTAATATTGTAAAAGTATTGAATTAAACAAAAAGAACTCACATTCAGGATGAGAAAGTCATCACAAGAAATAGAGCTTAGTGTGTGGTGATGATTGAAAAATACACAATTATATATAGAATAATTCTAGTTTTAATAATAATGATATAAACAATACTAATTGATATAAACATGCCTGAATTTACGTTGCTAACTTTGTGTTGTATATTTAAAAGTATGACAACTTTCAATTTAATTAATAAATTCGTTTATAGACAGAAAGCAGAGAAAAAAATGTCTAGTAAAACAGTAGTCATTTATTTATTAATTACATGAATCAAAATTTAGAAGAATATAATTATTATTGCATAAAGTGTATATGTAGGAAGATGGAGTTACTAATGCCTGTTGATATAAACATTGATACAGAAAGCTATCTCACAATCTCTTTCATAAGAGAGTACAATTGGCATAACAAATGTATAATTTATAAGTAGTAGAATTTCTCAAAACAAACATTTTTAGCATAAAATGTTCAACAATACTGTAGGAGATATGAAGGCAATTGTACTTCTCTGCATTAACATGCACTAAGAAGCGTGACTTAAGGGACACAGAATATCGTTTCGTAATTTCTGATCTTTGACACTAATCACATTTAAGGAAGAAGAGAATTGATAAACGGGAAATTGAAAAAAAATGGAGAAGCAAATGAGCTGTGGACAAAATAATCGCCAGTACAGTTACACGTACGATGGACGTTGCTATGTCATGCCTGCTTACAAAGTAGAAAGAAATATATTTTTGAGGGATGTCAAAACAAAAATAGTCCTAGTTAGTTACGACAACCTAAGAGTGGGACGTAGAGTACGGATGACGAATGTCGGAAGAGAGCCATACAGTTCCTAAGTGAGTATTAGTGGGTAGGAGAAGGTGGAATATGCTATTTCTATGCACGATCTTGTTGGTCATCTGAGACACACTGATATCACACTCCTGTATAGTCATAATTACATCACCCTTAAACATTAGGTTTGTTGTTTTTATTCGTACCACTGTCCAGTTGATGTTCTCTTATAGTTACACCTAAACAAAAAACGTTCCAAACCGTATATATATATATATATATATATGTATATATATATATATATATATATATATATATATATATATATATATATATATATAAGAGTAGCAAATACTAACCCGTAAAACAGCTGACGTCTCAAGCATTTCTGCTAAAAATGTTGATACACCACGACTTTGGTAATCGGCAGCACCAACACGCGCCATAATAGCATCAACTGGCATTAGTTCTGCATATGAACACGGGACAAAGCTACCGATTTGAGCCATAGCTGCAATAATACCAACCTGAAAACGAATTCATGTGAATCAATAAATAATTCATTGAGAATGAATATCACTTTGATATTTAGTAGTTATACCATTCATAGAATCCACATTTTGTGCTCACAAGGATGGACAATATGTACTGCGTTCAAGAACGAGCTGCTTGAAGTCGATCACATACATCATTTGTACAAGTAGTTCTAGATATGTTAGCTCGACCACCAAGTAAAAGTAGCAGCTACAGACCTGACATGTATGCAATATCCTTTAGTTAATATCTCCAGCACGCTCACAAACAAAATCATAATCAAATAATCCAATAAAACGAAGCATAAATACTTAGGATTTGTAACCTACACTATGTATATAAGTTGATTTTCCGCCCATATTCGGACCAGTAATTATTAGAAATATTTGTTTATCTGAAATTTTTAATGAAAAAATAATGAAAGAAATGACGGGAATCAGAGAAAATATGTCTACATACAAAAATAAATCCAATACCCATGAGTGTATAATGAAGTGGATATAATTTTCCGTCACCGAGATAGGACAGTCGACAAACAACATTCAGTATATACACATATAAGCAAAGTGAATAAGTTCAAAGCTAAAAGTTTACTAACTTCATGATTTGTGATGAAACAGTGGGATAGTAAACTTTTAGGAAAACAAATATAGTGCAAAGAAGTGAGAAAACGCCAGTATGTTGTGAGTATGGCATCAGAAGTAGAAATTGTAGATGTAATATATCAGAGGATTTAGAAATTAGCTGACTCTAGGCTGACTTTTGTGCTCGTAGTTTTTTACTCCTGTTTAGTTTTGAAAGTTGTTTTCACTTCATATGTGTCGAGTAGAAAAACGTCATTCACATCTCTTCTGTATTATTTTAATTTTGCCTATTTATTATTACCAATTGATTAGTACATAATATGTGTGGAACTTCCGCCATTCATAATGACGGAACAATGAAAAAATCTAATAGGAAAACCATATTTACCACGTTCAAGATGAACATCATTTGGAATAACACTGACACGATCTTGCATTTCCAAACACGGATGACGTGCTCCTTTTAAAATAATACGGCCACTATCTTGAGAAAGAATTTTTGGACGAATATACGGTAGACCAGAAGATGATACAGCAGCAATTGCAAGGCTAACAATAACATCTAGAAGTGCAGTGGTTGCATTTAAATGATTAATCGGTTCTAGATAAGTGGCTAAAAAAATACATGAGAGAGGGAAACAAAGAGAAATAAAGAGAAAACGTAAAAAATTAGATGATTCAAAGTGGCCTCAAGAGTTGCAAGAAGTGTATGCTAACACGGAGAAGGGATGCTATCACCTGAAACCGGACGGAAACTTGATTCGCTGAGGTTTTTTTCATCAGTGAGTGTGACCACCGAGTCTAAGATATTTGTTCGAGGCTGTTTACAAAGGTATAGAAACCTTGTGCAGAGTCTTTACTCGATTACTATTGAACAAGTCAGAGCATATAGAGCACTGTCATCTGAACTTGTTGCCTCAAGTAATGTCCATCAAGACTGCCAGTTATTCACATTTTTATTTAGTTTCATAATAAACTTACTACGAGAATTAACATTTCCATAATTTGAATTTCAAGCAATTGATTCCCTCTCAAGAGGTCCACTAATTGACTTAGAATACACACATAACATAGTCCTATTTGGTGAAGACACTGATAAAATACAGAGCCTTTTTCATTATAACGTTGAGCAATAATGCAAGCATGTTCGAGACGCGTTTCTCCCAATCTAAATTCAAATTGTTACTTCATACTTGTCTGCATCAACACCTGAACTAAAAATATAGTGAATTAGTTGGTCACGTTGATCACTTCATTCATATCAAAGTCTGATCACTCATGGTGTGTTGGTAACTGGTAAAATCTCGGTACGGAATCGAAAGACCATTTAGTATTTGCTGACATGCATCACCTGCCGCAAAGATGAGATACACAACTTCCAATTAAAGGACAAGTATAGTGAACCGAAGTTCATCCTATTTTACTGTATGGATATGAAATCTGGATATTAAGAGCATATGACATTTTAAGGTAATTGGTGTCTTCGAAACAGCTCTGGGATCATCAGGTAAGCAATAATAAGGTCAAACACTAGGTATTAAGGATAGTAATTCAGTTGGTGAGGTTATGAATCTTCATCGATTAAGTTGGTTTCAAAATGTGTTACGTATGCCCAACCACCACTGACCTCAATGCTATAATCTGACTGATGTTGGAGTAGGATGGGAGAAAGCTAGGGGAAGCACAGAAAGATAAATACTGAAGTCTAGAGACAGTAGTTATAAAACACATCTGCGATACAGAACACGAACGGAACAGAATTGATTCTTTGAATCAAAGGTACACAATAATTAAAAAACTCAGGGCCTCATAGAAAGAAGAGTGAATGAACTATCGCAACTGAGATCAATTCTCTAATTCATATTACCCAACGTCTCTAACCAATGAACACAATAACCATACAAACCAAAACCATGCAATCTGCACCTTTAACACGGAAAAGACAACTCCAAGGTTTGGTTTGATTGCCTCAAGCTCCCTTCCAACCAAATTCTACTTCATTATTACGGGTCGATGTAGGCGGTAACCGGATATGCATAGTATATAAGGTGTTCTACTTTAGATTAATATATCGCAAGGTTCAAGTTTAACTTTACCTGTCTAGGCTTAGGCAGTCACTTAGTATCAGTAGCCATTAAAGCTAAGTACACGAATCTGTAAATGATAAGCGAGCTATATCATCAGTAAGCAGTTTTTTACCTATAGGTAAGAGAAGAAATTAGCGAATATTACCTATGGAATGAAAGACGTTATTACCTGCAGCACAAACAACTTGATGCACAACAACTTCCTGTAGTCCATTATACTCTTGTTTCACTTCAGAATAGGCTTCATTTAACGAAGTCATCTTGCTATTACGAAAACGTACACCACCTTTTTGAGTATCCAAAATTTCAAATGTTTTAAATTCTCTTAGACATTTCTCATCCTTTAGTATTATTATTGTAATATAGTCGAGAAAAGGAAAGAAGTGAAAATAAAAAAAACGATGATGATGAGGGCAGACACAGATTAACATGACAGGACAGACCCATCATGAATCATTATGTTACATACTACCTACACGATATATCGCAGAAGATTTGCAACTCATGTGGATATCATTAAATGTAAATCAGTCAGTAAGTCAGTTACAACGTAGAACTTGGTACATGAGTACATCAGTTCAAGTTGCCATACCCAAATTAGCAGATAGAGATTTAATTGTCGGATCAAATCCCAGAGTAGGGGAGGTAGTAACAGAGTTAGTATTAGTGAAAAGGAAAAGAGATCGGAGATAAGATTTAAGAAAATATGATTCAGTAAAGAGAAAATTATGGTTAGTTCAAAAACCTTAAATTTAGAGGAAAACAAGGAATGGATGCACCTGTGCCATTGCCAACGATTTTGAGCCATATTATACAAAGTCGAGGGAGGCGGTGGTCAGGCACACGTAACATGCCCTAACCACCTCAGTTGATGAAGATTTATTACTTCATCAATAGACCTGTCGTATTTACCTAGTACTCTATTCCTAACCCACGTATTGCATAATCGGTGGTCCCAGGAAACACGAACAATGCTCTGAAGACATCTGTGATCGAACACTAGAAGCCTACGAATATCCTCTATCCTTAGTGGCCATGCTTCACAACCATAAAGTAGAACGGATCGAACTACTGCGCAGTAAACGCGTCCTTTGGTCAGTAGTCGGATGTCTCGCCTACGCCACAGATGACGCAAATTCCCAAAAGCTAATAGAGCCTTATGTATACGAGCAGAGATTTAAGCAGACACCAGACAGTCAGGAATGATGAGGCTGCCAAGATAAATGAAGCGGTCAACACATTCAACTGCTTCGCTCCTTATCACAAATTTCGGTACCGAATCAAGCCAAACCTGGAGCAACATTTTGCATTTGGAAAGGGAGAACCGCATCCCAAACATCCTTAGATTCATGTTTAAGGTAGCCAAGAGATTCTGCATTTTATCATCATCTTCGTCTAAGAGAACTATATCATCTGCATACTCAAAGTCAGCAAGTTTATCTCCTGGAATGAGGTCAACCCCGGATATGTTGTATTATCTGAGCTAGATGGTTTCATTGCTTAGCTTTAATTGTTGTCTTCGACATCATCGTCAGTGTCTACTTCATGTATAAGTGAGTAGTATCGGTACATCTCAAGTAATATACGACTTTGTTCTGTTGGCCTCGTCCTTGCTCACATGAATTTTGTTCTCTTTATTCGTTCTAGTATTTTTGTTGACAGTCTTTCGTAAATTTTCGGATCAAGAATTTCTACGTTTTTCTAATCAAATTGATGTCATCAGTCGTCCATTTGCAATGACATTAGTATTAACACATTATATCTCCTGACTGCCATTTAATGTTCGTGCAGGCATACATGAAGGGACCAAAAGAACGAACTGATAAAACACTCATGCGGAGACCACATAGCTCACTACACTGGATGAAGCAGAAGCTGATGAGGCCGTCTAGGACAACAATCAAAACTTCACAATAAAGCAATCTAACCTAAAGAATATAACATACTGTTTTTTTCGAGTAAATGAAATAAATTCTTCCCATTCGACCATAGGAATCTTCGTAACATCGCTCGTATATCATGGAATAGTCGAATAAGTAATATTGAGATTAAACCTAGTCAATATGATCCGTCGAGGTAGGTGATCATTAGGTATACATAAGCAATATTCAACAATAATCTTATTAACCAATTTGACACTTTGTCTAGCACTCTGAGTCTAACCTCAGCACAATACACTGACGGTTCCATAAAAAAAGAGTGGAGTAATGAAAACTATTTGAAGGATTAGAGCATAGTAATATTGGACAAATAAGCTCATCACAATAAAAATGAAGCGTTACGCCTGTAGTTCGTCTAGTGAGGAAGCAAAAGAGGGCAGTTCCATCTAAGTATGGAAATCCTCAACAATGACCATCTACGACGGAGCTACGAATTAGATCCAGGACATTCGGGCTTTACTCAACAGTTGATCTGAAATCCAATAGTTTCCATTTCGAACTTCATTAAGTGTTAGATAGATACTTACCAAAAGCACTAAGCGCGACTGGCCGATATTGAAGTTAGAATTGTAAGAGATTTAATGGCACTAAGGTTAAATGTTTGAAGGTCTTTTACCATTTCCATTAGGATCGTGGATGGGAACTGTTGAAGAATTGTATGATAGGATAAAATGGTTGTCAAATATTTCCTGGTTTTCAGTAAATGTCTAACTAAAGTCAATTAGTAATGTAGAACTTCAGAATCGTATAATACGGATGTGCCAAGAAGAATTCAATTTAACACAGTGAATAAGCACAGATTTGTGTTCAGATGTCAGAACTTGAGTAGTAGTTGCAGCGATACAAAAATTTTACATATTGTATTTGAAAATAATATCACCGAGTCGTGCATTAAACAACCTCTAGGAATAAAATATATACCTTGAGTGTAACGCGCATAAAAAATCCATGCAGTTCATTGTTCTCTAATTTGATGGATTTATTCTGTTCCAAATTTAATTGTCTTGCACACTGCAAAGTTTATTAACAAAGACGCTTTTAAATATGTGATGGAAAAAAACTAACTACAATAGGAAGAAATAAAAAATTCCAAATTAACTGAGACACTAAAAGGTTGTACTGCTTATGTAATTAGGTTTTCGCTAGGCAATTCGACTTTTAAAATTATCTTCAAAAATATATCCTATTTTGATAATCAATCCATTTTCGTATAAGTACCCAACGGGTGAAACTAGTTAAAATTCTGTTTAACAAGTATGATTAAAGTTGGATTGCCGACAGAAAGTAAAATCTGATGTATGCACTGTCTTGCTACAAATTCATCAGCTGAATATGACTGGTACATCTCAATGATAATGTCCACATCTGTACTTTCATTATACTTGTGAAGTAACGCTGCATGGAGGCAATTAACTCAGGATGCAAATATAAGAACAGGTACTGATAAAATTCAGTCTTTAGCAATATTAATGAGACGATACGAATACATTCAAATTATATGTATCTCCATCGTACACGTATCGCTGTCAAGACTCAGTAACTTAGTGGACAACATCGTGGCGTTTGATGCGAATGTACTGAGTTTGAGTCCCGATGTAGATATCAACAATTAGATATAGCGGATGCATCAAGCTGATAAGCCCCAAATAAGACAAAATGCGCGTCATCTTGACAAAAGAGATCCAAATCTTATTACATTCTTTAGTTAACATTGTGCTGAGGAAGCCAGAAAAAGATGTATATATAGAAACAGAGACTGATCTGATTCAGTCTTTAACAGCATCAACGGAAAGTCACAAACATCCAAATTTAATAAAATTTAAAACTTTCATTATCATGAGCCAGACCATGTTATACTGGAGAAATCTATTATTTTACAAGTCACAAAGATTAAATACCAATAAAAGGTATAAGTGTATGGATCATAAATATAGGAATAAAATTCCAGTTTAGAGGCCTACAGAGATGCTCAATTTGTTAATATCAGATTCAAGCTTAGTGAAAGGCTTATTGAGAGGCCTAAGTCACCAGTTAGACTCATAACACGATTATTGATGGGGGTAACTTAGGAGATACACTTAGATGGAATACAGATGGCTGATGGTTTTTATTTTTCAATAGTCCCACTAATGGATATAGAGCGAAAACCAAGAACACAAAAAATGTCATACACATTTTTAAAATTTCAACAGTGATACCAAGTGGCTAACTAATCATAGAAAAAGAAACAAAACATGCTTCCCAAGCTGCCCATATGTTCAGAAAGTTATGATGGAATGCTAACGATACAAAACACTATTAAGATAAACAACAATGTTAATGACCACAACATTTTTCCGTAGGAGATATAAAAGATTTTTAACGTAAATACTTGCTTGCGCACAAGCAAAACCTGAACACAGCTGCTACCTTGATGTCGCAATCAGCCTTGCATATCGAAATGAACTAATCAAGTTATGTTGTCTAGAAAATTGTTCCTTTAGGTCTTGATATACCAAACACGTTGATTGGAAACTACTGAGATGAAAAAAATTATGTCTAAATATAGTCAGCCCAATCAAAATTTGTGGAAATTATAGTAGGACCTCGACAATTACTAATCAGTGCCCGTACGCATCTGCTCAGCAAATACCAGTCCTTAAGAAGAGGAATAAAGAACACAAGACGGATAGACCAACCAGACAGAATTAGAATCATATTATATTTCATACATTCCTTTATATATACAAAAGATCAGAACACACAGCGGACCAATTAAGAATTCAACATCAATATAAAACAAAAGAGATTGTGGCAATGAATAGAGGTAACGTGTACACAACTAATTAACTGTGGTTCATAAGAGGGAACAATATACCTAAAGCAAATACATCAAACGGAAGGATAGGGTAAGAGGAAATAAACAATGATAGGAATGAAGTCCTTGACTATTGGTCTAAGCCATGTTGGTAGATGTAGATTGCCTGGTTGAGGTCCGCGTGATAGTCGCGATAAATGGCTGGAAACACTAGGCGATATGGCTCAGAATCGGTCACAGTGGCGCAAGTGTATTCACTCTTTAACCTCATATAGTTCTTGAATTCTATTTTTATTTGCAACACATCTTTAATTTACTCTTCCCTCTTGTATTGTGTTATTACGTTACCTCTGTAATCTCGTAGTGCTAATGTGGTATGACAACTTGAACCTACGGGCGTATCTGCCCGGTTCTACGTTGCTGCTGCTGATGAAAACACAATTCTGAGAGTTCATTACCTTTCTTCAGTCGTCCAACATAACAAAAAGCAGGACGCTTAAGGTGCGCTGGTATTAAACGTGTTCCACTTTGACAACTAGCCTTTCCAGTGATGAATTCCCGTAATGGAAGAAAAGGGTTAAAAAATATATGTACCACCCTACATTAGTGAAGGGTGAACTGCCCACATATTCAACTTATTATTTCAAATACAATATTCAAATAAGCAACATCATTATAAGGTAAGTAAAGTACCCTGAGAAGAGTAAATATGACCAAATGGTAATGAATGGAATATTATTACAATTAACAATCAAAGTTTAACAAACATGGGTACATAAGGAAAACAATTAAATCTATCTGAAAGAATTTCAACATTGTTGGGTATTTAGCAGTAAGTCATAACAGAAATAAGGCGTCTTCAGTTGTTTTACAATTCTTGAAGGAACGAAGTCTTACATTTTATCAGATAGTAAGAAGAAACATGGTAGCTGAATAAACAAGTTCATCTAATACAAAGAATTAAGCAGTTTGAAATAGAACTAACTGTTTCACAATGAATAATTAATTTTATCTTACAAGATACACACATAAAGTCCATGCATGACTGAATTAATTACACGTTAACGACCATTAAAAGGTCATACGATTGACATATTGAACATAAACTAAACGAATATGAGGAAATATGTGAATGGTTTCAGTTGAAGCAATACACACACATAAACTGCTTAAAGAAGTCAGATTAACCGATGTTATGTGTTATTTACTTCTTAGCGTTTTAATCAGTAAGATGAGTCACGGATCCGGAACGCAAAATGCAGAGACTTAGTTTACCCAAGACTTGAAGTAGGTTGTGTTGACGAGTGTCAACTAATACAAAGTTCAGGTAGGAAGAGGCTTTTAACTGAGTACTTCCGATCACAAAATATACTTAAAGAAGTACAAATACGAAGGAACTGTTCAGTCGAAAAGATCAAGTACACTTCTCCTTCGATATGTAAGACATTTTTAAAAGAATAGATTTAAGGTGCATAGTGTAAATAACCTTATGAAAGACAAATATGGAAAAAAAAAGAGATAGGAGGCCAAATAGTCACTACATTTGATAATATCAAGTACTGCAGCACCTATTCAGAATAATAGGCTTTTTACAGATAACATTCATGGAAAATGCATCTCATAAAATTAATAAAATCAGTTTCCAGATGAAAAAGATCTAGTAAACAAAGCAAGTGCCTAGTTGTTAGTCCTATATCATACGATACATACAGAAGAGTCAATCAAGAACGGCAGCATCTCTGAGATAAGAATATTAGACAAACCTGTTTGTTCAACTATCGCTGTTTTCAAAGGATTACCGAAATTCATTGTCAAATTCATTCAAGTAATACTGAGGTTCGGCATTGTGCTTTTAGGTGCAGTGATGACAATTCAGTTGGTGACATCATCAGAAAATAAAAGCTTCGATGACTTGCTCATGTCTTAATGATGTCATCACAGCGGTTTACATACTATGCATTATTTGCCAACGTCCGAATTATGTGGAATAAACGTAAGAGGATAATTTATAACCTGATAATGTAATATGAAGAAAACATTATACGACTAATCTCTGTTGGTCCATTACGACTCTATGGATGAACTCCAAAAGACAATAAAACTTAGTAGCCTGAGAAATTACCACATATGAATCAGAATAGAAGCTAGTGGCAAACCTGTTGTAGTTTTAAATTAAACTCTTAATAAGAGTGAAATAAATTTCCTCTTGACAAAATTTGTCTTTATTGTTTCTTCGCACAATTATAGATTCTATTGCGTGATGTATACACATGATGGTATCCATGTGTACCAAAATTCCTTATACTTAAATAAATAAACTTGGAATGATTAATTACTGGCATAGGAAAGAAAAGACAGAATTAGATGTAGCACATGTTATCTAAGATCTACATGAAGATAAACGGTGGATAAATCTAAAACGTAGTTAGAAACGAAATCTACGACGCCAGTGTAGTCCTATTTAGAGTTCCTAAAATGGATTCACTTGCTATATTACATTGATTTTCAAAATAAAACGTAGGCCTCAAAACGTACCTTTTGCTTTACATGTCAAGCGAGTGATCTATCGAGTTCAATCAACCACAAATTTGTTCTATAGGTATAAACTTTTAAGTAATATTATGGTCAGAGTTAACTTACCGTAAATATTAAGTAATGCCATCGATCCATTTCCTAATTAAAATATGTAGATTCCGAGAGAATTGTCGGAAAACAACCTCTGAGTTACAAGCTTTGTAGCATTTATAACTACAAGGCTACTTAGAAAACAACCACTTATCAGTTCCACTATATAATTTACTTAATGATGTAATACATGAAATACATGTTTACAATGCTTTAATAGTGATCTGGTGTTGTGGAGATAGTTGAATTTGATATCGTCAACTGACTCAAGTCGAAGAGCCATTGGCTTGCAATGGACGATTAGCTCTTAAACTACTGAGTCAGCATTCGATGATTACCACTCCTAACTTCAGTCAATCCGTGTTATCGAATTCAACGATATCCAAAGCACCAAATAAACACGATATAACTAGCAATTAATTTCACAAGGATTAGTTCCAGAGCTCTAATAAGATGATATAACTAGTGGAGCTTAACCATATCAGGCATGTTTTGGATAACTGCAAACGCCAATGCACGCCAAGTTGACTAAAATTAGAAGTGAGAACTATATGATGCAAGCTAAGTAGTTTAGGCGCCAGGCATTATCTGCGAAAACTGAAGGTTCTGGATGGGATTGCTGACGACGGAACAGGCAAGCAATTCTGACAAACCTAATACCATGAGGAAACAGCTGTCCAGTGCTTCCCGGTTTTCAATGACCACTTAACTCAGGTAGGATATTGCATAAGTCGCATTGTGACTGGCAAGCGAAACCCAGTATTCACGTTTCGTCTTGTTTGAGGCTCGTCAGCTGGATGTATCAGCATCCCAGCGTTGATGTCCACATCGGGACTCTAAATCAAATCACTTAGTGCTGAGTTCCACCGAGTTTACTACTAGGCTACTGAGTTCAGATAGCTACACTTGTGCGATGGGTATGTATAAATAATTAGAATGTATTTGGATCATCCCGTTTGGACTCAGTAACTAGTGATGAATGTGGTGGTGTCTAGTATGAAACGAAGTGAGTTCAGGTTTCGGTGTTAGCATCAACACTGGATGTAGGTACATCCGGTTGGCAAGCCCCAAATAGGACGAAATGCGCGACCTGGATTCCGCTGGTTATTCATAATCCAACTCAAACAATACTTGTAAACTACGGATATATCGAGGCAATCCCTTCAGGATGCACATATGGTGACAGAGACTAACCAATTTCAGCCCATGATAAATCAACGGGAAGATTCAAATACATTAGAATTGTCTCAGGTAAGACAATTATTGGCAGTACAAAAAATGGTTAGTGATGATGAAAAGCATAAAAACATTAAGTGTTACACCAGGCAATTAAAGACAAGTAGCGAACTTTCAGAGGTGTATTTTGGAGGACTATTCTCACTATTTTATTCACGAGTAATGTAATCATTTTATTCATATGACTGTTACGGTCCCCTTACCCGGTTCTCCCGTTAAGAATATTTATTCTTTGTATATTGTTTGTTACTATGCACTACGGTTACTTTGTTGCGTACAAGTTCTCCCCATTCACTGCCACTTTTTCCTTTGTTCTGTATCAATGTTAGATTTGTGATTGGTTCAATGTGTGATCTGGTTTTATGTATATGTAAAGGCATAATTAAAATATAATATGATCTCGGTTCTCAGATCTCGCTCTCTGAGTTTTCCGGTTCCCGATTCTGGTTCTTCTGTTGTCGGGCTAGGGGGTGAGTGGGCTTAGATCAGTAGCGCATTATCAGCTAAGCACATCTCATTGGCGTTCGCGTCTACCAAAACTCTCTTTTTCTGACATCATAACAAAAAAAAGCTTTACAGATTTCAGAAAATCCGAGATTGGATCATCGTTTCATGAGATGCTTATTTCTCAAGACAACCGACAATATATATATATATATATCATTAGTGAGACCACTGTAAAATTATTCCCAAAAACAGATAATGTGATAATATGAATAATGAATTAATACAGTGCTATAATAAATACATACGTATATTTGTTGCTTAGCATAAATTAAAACTTATAAACACTGTATTAATTACGAATTCATGAAGAGATCAAATGAATTTTATCGTTGAATAGATGAGAAACATTTGGTAGACAATAATTCTACAAAAGGAATAATTATTTTATGTAGTTAGTGAGCGTATGAATTAAGGATAAGTAATAATTAAAATGAAGTCTTCAAGACTATATTGATTAATACATAACCAGTTAATGGCTGAGTTTTGGTCCAGAACTCCTAGTTAGTAAATTAAAAACAAACAATATGACTGGAAAATGTCGTATTTAAATGTATACATACATTGTGGCGTAAAAATTGACTAGAGAACGTTGCGTTGTTACTCAATATTTAAGGATAAATTCAAATATCCAATTTTGGGTTACACTTCCTATGAGAGACAGAGATATTATCCGACTAAGTAAATCGATATAGATAAAGATAGAATAGTAATTGATGCGAATTGGTTGAAAGATGTACGCTTTGTTCATTAGTTTATAGCTGGATAACTTTGAAAAAATATTGTGTATGACTATGGCCTAGTGTGGTTGAAAAGTCCTAAAATTGACAACAGTATTACATAAGAAAAATTAGGATTGCTTAGAAAGCTCCAGAAGCGAAAAAATTGACCGAAACCTACCACATTTAGTGAGAATCCATTAAAAATATTCGGATAACCCAGCTTTTAGATGTGATACAAACTTAATAAGTAATTTCAGTGTAAAAACACTAAAACTACCGATGATTTTTAATACATAAATGTACTTTCAGAAGTGTGGTTCTATTCATACTTGCCGCTTATTAGTATGCCTACCGGGCTGGTGGTTCAGGGGTTTTGGGGAATTGAGGAGCGTTAAGATTCAGAGTAAGGTGCTTCAGCACAAGGCTTCTCAGTCACCGAATAAAACGTATGTATCAGCATCTCTAATCATATGATAGTCAGGAATAAAATCATATGTATCGAAAAATTATTAAAAACTTGGTTAACTCCTAATAATGAGGTTTTATTTATATACAGACTATAACTAGATCATGTAAGAATCTATGTTGCATGACTGAGGCACACATTTTAAATAATGTGTAAGCAATTCATGCGAACGTCGTATGCTGTCACATTATTTTGACAATGTCAAACCACGACAGAGCAGAAGATAATTTAGCAGGGTAGATACAGTTGGTTTAGGCATATGCATAATCTGTAGATAAAATGGAAAGATTTTATCAACTACAATAAACAACTGCAGACAGCGTGGAAACTGGAGAAAATATACAAATTGCATGACTTAAGATGCCTTACACCGGCATAGTGAAGAAATGAAAAGTACTAAGATAGTTGTGTTATTGGTAGTAGAAACTAAAAAAACAATACATCATTCAAACAGAACGTGTGGAATGTCACTCAAACATTCAAAGGGAGGGAGAGGGGTAAATAATGAATGTAACTTAGTCACTGTGATTAGGTTTAATTAGTGTCAACTAAAGTCATCATAACTCCTTATAAAGACTATGTAGTAGTTAAGAATGAATCATTTTGAATCACCTTGCACAGTTTCGGCTAATGGATTTTATGTACCATTTTATGATACAATGCTGCGGTTTCAACCTTGTAAGTGATTATTAGGAATGCGCATAACCAGCAAAAGTTAACTTTCCCAATTAACTTACTTATCATAATTAAAACAATTCGTCTTTGATAATATGATAATATGAATTTTATCAGAGTTACGTGATATATCTGTCACATATAACTAATACCCTAAAGTGAATCTGAGTATTATTTATTCAGTGGTTCCACCGCAGGTCAGTATTGCTTTGAAGGATCTACTTACTAAGTACATACAACCTGCCAGTCATGTAAAACGTAAAACTGGATATATTTGTGAATCGATACAGTTATTACACCGTATAAGTGTAGCAAGATAAATATCAAACTAGTAAAAGGAATAGTGATATCACTAGTATGTATGCATGTATAATCAACATAGAACCTGGCACATGTGTGCATCGGTTCAAGTTGCCATACCACCATGGCACCGCAAGATTAACACCACCACCATTAGTAGAAGTTACTTCAATAAAATAAAATAATAATAGTAACAAGGAGTGTGAACATATAGAATATAGTTCAGAAAGCGTAGAAAGAAATTTATGGAATAATTTAAAGCTCATGATATGAGGGAGGACAATGAGTGAATACATCTGCGCCGTTGTGACCGATTCTGGGCCATGTCACTCAGTGTTTCTAGCCACTGGTTAAGGTAATCGTGAGGACCTCATCCAGGTAGTCTGCAGCTACTGACACGACTCAAATCAACAGTCAGTGACTTCATGGACTGATGCCATGTTTTAGTTTGGCCGCCTCTTACTCGCTTTCATCCTATTCCTATATCAGCCAAGATTGCACGTTGAGGCAGATGGTGGTTGGGCATACGCAACACATGTCCAACCACCTCAGTCAATGAAGATTCATAACCTCATCACTGGTAGTAAAAATGTATGGATATGTAAAATTTGAAACAAGGATAAAAAATTGGTTTGTAGAAATGTATAATACAATTTTAGGCTCACAACTTAAAAAAATAAAACATTTCAAAGATATAAATTAATTCAAAAGGAGTTAATGCGTAATAGGCTTCTCAACTGACAATCAGAAGTAACTTGTAAGCTATGAAATAAGTTAGCAAAATCAAGAAAGCCTTTTATATTCGTAGAGGAATTTACCCAAACTTAACATAGTCGATACTACTTATGAGATAGGTGAATATGTGGAGTATTAAAAAAATTCAGTTTTACATGACATATTTCGGTAGATTCTACAATAGCAAAACTGGGTAATGTGGAATCAGAACTACAAATTGGCATCAACTAACAAAATAACACAGGATATTTTCATAAGAAAATATACTATGCTGAAAGACTAATAAGTATATTATCAAAACATACCCATATTCCGATTTGATCCACACTTAAGTGTAGAACAGCAGCTCAATGGGCAAGGTATTCGACTGTCAACCAATAAGTCACAGGTTTGAACTTCACTCCATCTATTTCAGTTTAAGCAATCAACTATTATTAATAACCCTTAGACTAAGACTATAGATCAAAGTTTAGTATACGAATCTGTGCATGATAAATAAGTGAAAATGTGCATATTTGTGAACTTAGCTATCAGTTGAATGTTTTTTGAATACGAACTAGTAATACAGTTTAGGATATCTTAATACCAATAGGTAGAACAGAGTTCGAACTTGTAATTGATGGTTTAAGAAGTTCATATGTATATATACATATCAATATTGAGAATCTAGATCACACTGAAATGAATAAATCAAATTAATACTAAGAACCTGATAAACAAAAATTACTTTTCCAAAATTGTTATGTCGGTTCACTAACGAAGGGTGAAAAACTTCCAGAGCTGTGTTTTAGAGGACTAATTCATTTATTCTGGTCGTGAGTAATGTAAACATTACATTTTCATTATTGTTACGTTTCTCTTACTCTATCTTTCTGTTTAGTATATTTGCTGTTATTATATTGTTTCTTATTATGAACTACAGTTAATTAGTTGTGTACAAGTTACCCCCCCCCATTCACTGCCACAATCTCTTCTGTTTCGTATTAATGTAAAATCCCTAATTGGTCTGCTGTGTGACCGGAATTTTTGTATATATAAAGGCACGATTGAAATACAATACAACTAAGTTGGGTTGGATTGAACCGTGTCTGTTTGAATCATAAATCGTTGTTTTCTCTGTTCCGGGTTTAGGGACTGGTAGTCGCAGGGCAGACGTGTCCGTATACTGATTGGCATTTATCAAGGGCACAGTGCAATTTTTTGCAATACGTAATAAAAATGGGAAACAGAAAATATATTTGTCACTTTTTTTTAATCTTTCATTTAAGAATTGAAGGTAATTCATTTATGTAAAGAAAATTACTAATGAATGAAATATCTTCTAGGAAAACAATACTATAAAGTTTTTTGTTCACACAAGAAATAATATCAAAAAATTTTCAGAAAATAATAAGAAGATAATGTTTATTTTTCTTAAAATGTGCAATTTCTATGTGCATCTTAATAAAATAATGAGAAGTCACAGAAACAAGACACCTTTTGTGAGAAAAAAAGATCATCAATAATCTAAAATATATCTGATAATTATACAGCGAAAGTTTATGCTTAATGTGAAAATGTACATAAAATGCTGAACGTTAAATAGGTTAGTCAAAATAAATAACTCATTTGAATACACTACCAACAGTGTAATCCCAAAAATTGCATTTTACCCTGTTTGAGACTAGTCAACAGTATGTAACTGGATCACTATGGATGATAAGTAGGCATAGGAAACGATAATCTTAATGTATATGAATACAAATCTGGAAGGCACATTTGGCTGATGATTTCCGAATTAGGCAGAATATGTGTTCTATATTTCGCTTGGATCAAATATTAATAGCTTGAAACATTCTACCTAAAAGTTCACGTTTTACATCCAAATAGCAAATCAGAACAGGAAGCTGCAAAGTATACTCGATTTTGATTACCGAACGGACAACTCGACTAGGCTATAGGCGAAGTAACTTAATAAAAAACAAGGAAGCGCTTTAAGCACACGAAGAGATCTAAACATACACCAACTTATGAGGGCTAATTAGACTTTCAGGATACGTAAAGTGGTTGAAGAAATCAACTACTCTACCCCTACTATCAGTTCAGTTATTGACGCGTCCAGAATAGCCTAATGGTAACTGACGTAAACTGTGTCAGAAACTCGTCCCCTAAAATGCCCTGGTACGAACAAGGAAGCGGAGACTTCACTCTCCGTCTCGAGGTATCCCCATATGGCCACGCTTCTAGCCTCTGCTAAGGAAGTTCTAACCAGTCTTTTCACAGTAGGACGTGGACGAAAGCGAACACCGTGCGATTAAATCGGGTCGATGGGTACGGAGGGCTTACCTACGGAGATTGGGAAATCCTGATTCTAAGCCGATAAAGTACATGGGTTTTATCATCCCAAAGGAACGAAAGGCGCATGAAACAACTTTAGTTACCGGCTACCAAAGGACTACATTTCCTGACGATGTCCCACTGCCTTGTGGATTGATCTTAAGGTTAAAGGTTGGGGAAGTGGTCTCTCAAGAAAACCACCGGCTTCGTTCTGGGCGATCGGGTAGTATCTCATACTACAATTATGAATCATAAAAAAAATGGTCCGCTAACTGCATTCCTTCTCAAAAGAACGATATTTAAACCTATGCGATATTTACCGTCATTTCAATGGAAACTGTTTTATTTTAAATTCCCTTCCTTCCGTCACTGCTTCGCTTGCATTCACTACTTATCCCATTCATTCAGCAGCTCATCCAAGGTGAAAATTTTGACCTGTTAGTTTGATCTAAAGTCACCGGATGGTAGATTTTCCATTTGTTGCTATCAATATCGAAATCTGATACAGACTTCTTAAGCCATGTGTGACATTTAAACTGGTCTCACATTGATGCAGATCAGACAACAGATAGGTTTGTCAAGTCATTAGAAAGCCTTAACATCGATGTTTGTTGCCTATCTGAGATTAACTCAGGACTATGGTGACGTAATACAAATTCTCCTTTCCCGTCTGCCGATTCGGGAAGCAGGTTTCACGTGCCTCGTATCATCAACCTCCGAATCCTCCGGGGTCAATGTCGCACTAAGCGCTAAAGCGGAAGCAGCACTAAGGATCCCCACTAACAATTGCTTACGTGCTATTGAATTACAAAGGTTCATCAAAGTGATAAGAAACAGGAAAGGGAAACGTTGTCACTTCATAGTTTCCGGATACGCCCCGAGAGACTGTAGCGCAGATGTAATCAAAGATGAGTTCTACCATCATTTAGACGATCTTCTCAAGAAAGCGCGTAAAAACGTTTTGTAGTACTAGCTGGAGAACTGAATGTACAGGTCGAGCGTCTAGGATTCGCTTAGGTGAACAATGAGTACCCAATAGTGCAGATCAGATAACGGTAACTGTCTTCTAAAGCTATGTGTAGACCACAACCTGCTTTTGGCCAGTATTAACATCCAGTACCACTATCCTCGATGCGTTATATGGTACCTTCCCTCAGCAACCCAAGCCTGGATAAAAATTAATCACATAGCGATCAGTTAATACTGGCGTGGTTGAATTCAAGACTGTCATTCCTTTTGGAGTATTTATCTGATTTGCACCACACTTATCATACATTTCAGAGGCTAGCAATCGTCATGGTCTAAACGGATTGATACTGGTAAACTCAATGCAGATTCCAGTGCAAGCAAATATCAATCCGGGTTAGGTTCTAGGCTAAATTCTAGTCCACCGAAAGGCGTAGATGAGCGCTAGTTGCATTTGCATGACGCTGTGAGAATAGCACGCCACGTTTCTCGCAGTTTCGTGAAACGGCCCGGCTATAGGGATTGGGTTTCAGTAAGTTCCGACTAACTCCTTGACACATGTTGATCTACCTCAATAACTCGTGAATTTGATAATAAACGAAGATTCTTAGGTTAGAAAATCGTGAAAACCTTGCGCAAGTACCGGTAAACTTGGTGGTTTGGGCGTGCAAAAGAGTTGAGAACAGCATTTGCACCTGGAAGTTGCCAGAAGCTCTTTCAACTCGTCCGAGCCACTAGTAGCATGAAATCTGGTGTCGGTGAAACAGTCTAAGCTGATGGTACGCCAATCACATTCAAGATCGTCTTAGACGATAAGCAGCGTTTTTCGAGAGTAAGTTCAGATAGTCTATTGGCTTTTAAACTTCAACTAGATTGTCCTACCCTCCATAGTTGATGACGACTGACCCATCTAACGAAGGGGAAGTTGTTAAAGAACTCTAACTTCCGAATAGCAACAAATAACCAAACCCAGAAGACTTACACCCCCCCCCCAACAGCTCTTTTTAAAAATAGTGGCGAATTCCTGGTGAGGGATCTGAAAAGGTTATTTGGAAAGGTTTAAGGAACTAAGTGTTCCATTATCCTGGAATGAAGCTGTTGTTGTCCCCATCTTTAAATGGGGATAAGTCCACTCTCGATTGCCTTCATATTATCGACTTTCATAATACTTCGTAAATTGTCCAAAACGCGTTAATAGCTAATGTACGAGGAGCAGGCTGGCCACCGATCAGGTTGAAGATATATTGATTATATTTCCACCCTCCACTAAATGTTGGAGCGCCGTCACACGTATTTCAGGCCAACAATCGTTATGCATCTTGATACCAGGGTCGTCGTCGATTGATTGGACAGGATTATGCTTTCGAGTTCTCTGTTAAAGAAGGATGTGTTTGAGAAATGTATTCATATCTTAAAGGCTCTGTACACAAACATCTCAGGCACAGTTTGGGCATACAATCATTATTTTCGACTGATCCAATTCACCAGTGGGGCTGGGCAGGGTTGCACAATTCCACCTTTCTTCTTTAAATGTTTCATGGATAACAGTCTAGAAACATCTCTGTGGAAAGTGAGTACTACATTGAGAAAAAAGTTTTGACCTTGAGTATGACGATGATATTGTCCTACTGTGCGATAACATGTAACTCATGGAAATCGAACTTAATCAGTTGGCAATTAGTATCCGTATGGCATGTACCTTAGACCACTTAAGTGCAAAGTACTTATGCAAGACTGGCAGGGGTGTGTACCTGCTATCACTCTTTGTGGTAAACTGCTAGAAGTGGTTCGCGTATCTGGGTAGTTGTGTGAACGCAGGCGGTGGTATGTCAGATAAGACCAATCTACGCTAGATTGGCTTATGCCAAACTAGGTCACTTTAGGCGCCGTAGTGATGTGAGTACGGCTTTAAGATTTACAACTCTTCAGTGAGATCGGTTCTGCTCTATGCTTGTGAAACTCAGTCTCTCGGAGCTGAAGATGTTCGGCATCTCTCTGTATTCAGTGATCGTTGTCTCCGAAGAATTGCTGACATCAGATAAAGACATCTTGTTAATAATGCTGACGTTCGGCATCGTGTTTTCAAGTGTAGTGATGACAACTCAATTATCATCACTATCTTGAAACATTGACTTCGGTGATTTGGTCATGTTTTACGGATGTCATCCTAGCAGCTTCCATAACGTGCATTATATACCAATGCTGCGACTGGCTACAGAAAGCGTAGATCGTCAGTTTATGACATGGCGTCGTGGAATGAAAGAAAGCTGTAGAGGACTGGCATCTGTCGACCCATCTCGACTTCATTGTTGAGATTCTGGAGATGGTGCAAATCAGTGACTTGATACCTTATTAGATATGGTATAAAATAGAAGTGGTGATCTTGGTGCAATTTCCTACTAAAACCTTCATAAAAGTCTGATGACTTCACTTAATGGAAATGAAATTTTCTTATCAGTATTTTTATCCGAACTGTATTTCTTACTTTGTAATTCTCTTGTTGCCCGACTGAATTCCACATTTTCCTCTTGATTGCCTTCTTTTTCTATTTTCTCCGGAACGTCACTTTTGTACTTATGTGGCGCATTTGTTTTTGGTGCTATTTTATGCCAGATTAAGTGTTTAAATAAATAAATAATGATGCATATCAATCCTGAAGCAAAACTTGTATTTTGAAGAGGATAAGTGCATCACAAACACACTAGTATTGTTGCCGATGGCGACCAAAAGTTTCACGTATGGCATCGGCGTCTTCATCAGACAAGACCGTCAGCTTGTTCATATTAGATAAATGAGCCTCCTAACACGAGATCAATCGGCGAAAATTCAAACAGCGACAGAGTTATTTTTAGTAGTAAGCATGTAATGAAATTAAACGAAAACAGAAATAACTGAATAGCCTTGACGGAAACAACTTGGGTGGACAGTTCAGATGTTTTAGTAAAGAACATTTGCAGTATGATTATGTACTTTGATAAATTTTTCAGTGAAAGATAATATCGCTGAACCTCTCGGTCGATGGAGTTGAATGCTGCATTCCATTAATGAAATACCATTATTGTAGGATGTCGATAAGTGTGCCTATGTCGTAGGAACTGACGAAGTGTCAATATTTGACCAACAAAGAGAAAACTTTGTCTTGAATGCATTTAGATCTGCTAATCATGAAGATTTTGAGTTGTTTAAAGTAATGAAATGATTATTATCATAGAACAATTGGTAAATTGGTACTTACACGTTTAAATTCGTCTCGAATTCTTTCTTCTAAACTATCCAATTTATTCTTTAATTCTAATTTATGTGAACAGAAACAATAAGCATTTGGAATTGAAAACAGCATAGTAAGTTTAGATAATAAATGGAAAGCAAAAAACACAAAAATATGATTGCCTTTAAACTATAAGGATCCTAATGTTAGCGTGGAGATAGGAAATTTTCCTCGACTTAGGTTAGGAGATCAACTCATACATATTCTATCAATTCACATTTTCCGAGATATTTGGGTACTTAGCTTTGAGTCTGTTTAATAACGATAGAGGCTATGAATATTACCCTATTCTCTAAAAATCAGGTTTCTAATCTACGACTTAGTGAATGAACGCCAAACTTTGTTATTATAACCAACTCGATCATAGAAAAAAACCATCTTATCAACGACAAAAAAGGGAATATTTACTAGATACAATAAACGCTTACTCACAAAGCTATATTACTCAGATTAAGTAGTAAAAATAGATAATATCGAAACTAAAATGTACAGGTTTTGATGCTATGATAAATTTTAGTGCCCGAGATTTAGTAATTTTGTTATCTGACTGTCTAAACAGAAGCGAACTGTGAGGGGACGTTCGAGCCTATGACATATTGACGATTAAAAGACAAGTGCCAAATAGTTTTGGTTATATAAGAAAGCTAAAATATATTTTGCTTGCATCGGTGAAGCGTTAGAGTTCGCAGTAACGAATAACATTCGATTCATATTTATACAAGGTTGTGGTAGGAAAATCAAGTTTTGTAGACAGAAAACTCAGATCTCACTAAAGATTCACTTATCTAATCAAGAACAGTAATAGATTACGTATTGAACGTAAAAACTAAGTTTTTTTTCGACATCAAAGCATTGGCCATCACTATACACTCACCTTGAAGAAGGGGATCTTTGTCTGCACGAATAATAAACTCATTTCGTTGGTTAACATAATCCAAATCTACATTAGATTCTACTAGATCCTTAAATAAAGCGAAATTATCCACGGATTCCTATGGAAAGTAAACAGAGAAAGAACATTAAGAAAACAGCGCATTTACGATGTCTGAAAATATTCAATTACATTTTGTCTAAGTGATTTCGTAGAGAACCTGTTCTCTTTTAAGGTAACTTTAATGACGAACTAATATAGCCCTGGAAAGCATGAAGTACTGAATGAGCTTTGGTCATACTTTGGATACTCTAAACGGAATGTATCTACTACTCTGCATGAGATCGGAGCTACGACACGTATTCTCTACACGTTTGTTTGAGCATAATAAAACTCAATGTTACATTGAAGCTAATACCATATTTTAGATCCAACGTATTTCACTCTTGTTAGTTCTCCCACCACCTCGCAACCATGATGTGATGTTAGGTAAATGGAAGTAGACAGATACAAACTACATGACCTACACTTTATGTAAGTTGATACTTGTCAGCAATCTGTAATTGCAACGCATCCCATCTTGTGTCTTTGAAAATAATAACTCTATTTTTTCTACTTCTTCTAGTGTTTTATTTGAGTTTTACTGATTTTAATCTCTTAATCAATCAAACTTCTTAGTTGATATTATGTAACACTTGAAAGTAATTATATGAAAAAATACCTCTCCATGTATTTCAGAAATTTTTTTGGAATATTCTCACTGCTATTGAGTTGTTGCGGAGTTTAATGTTTTATACCACTAACTGACTCTTGTTAGGTTACCTTCAAAAAATAAGTACTAGGCAGCTACTTCGCCATAGTAATAAACTTCGTGATGGTAGTGTTAATCCAAGATCAGTAAGGTTGTCAAACGTGATTTGTATCTAATGTTCTTAATTTACCGGAAATAAATTTTCCTGACATTATGAAGTAAAAAATGCAGACTGTTTTGTTCTTTGAAATTGATTAACACTAATATTTTTATCTATTTGTATCTGTCACAGGTTGATTTCAAAAACAAATACCGCTGAGGATAAGAGAACATCGTAGGGTTGTTACTGCTTAGATTTCGACTCTTCAATGACAGACAGCATTAACAATCCCACTACGGACCGAACCTATGACATATAGTCCCACGGCGAACGCTTACTTATCAGGACCAATAAATCGATCTCCAATGGTAGTATTTCCACCTTAGTCACCACAAAACCACTTCGCACTTAACCCCTACATTTAGGCTGTAGGCATACTGAAGACTGAAAACACGAAATTAAGTGGATTACTGAATTATTTATTTACAAATGCCATTTTTTCTTTAACCAAATTTACGAAATGGGAGAAAACTGTACAACATTAATAAAAATAATATAAAATAAATTAAGATTTCAGCATGGGATAATAATCATAATTGAAGTAAAAACATTTTAAAAATAGTATCAAAGTTGAGACGAAGATAATAGCTAAGCGATAAGTTATTTTCATCTTCATCACGTTGAAAATGAGAATTAACTTTAAAAGCATACTTAGTAATATCGTGTGGTATCTTGATCACCTAAGCAATATATATATATATATATATATATATATATATATATATATATATATATATATATATATATATATATACCGCAGGTTATAAATAAGCATACATATGTATTTTTTATACCATTTAACAACAGATAGATAATATAAACTGATAAGTTTACAATGTTAGTTGTGCTTTTCATGCGTGTTACATTTTAGTTCGGTCACACAGAATCGCTATCTGAATATTTATACCTTGTGAGTACCTTTGCGAATTGTCTTCAATTAAAAGTTACAAGTAGGAGTATATATAATCAATAAAATACGTTATTTTAAAAGTCAGTTTTCTCATCCAGTACAGAAGAATCGCTAGCAAAATTAACAGAGCTCACTGAGTACACATTAAATTGGGAATAAAATGAATGTTCATTAAATTCGATCCTTTTAGAATATTTTCTAATCCGTGTTACTGATGATACATTGACTCTTGATATATATTAGTGGATACATGATACATCGGGAGAGTTGAGAAGAATGACTTAACTTTTACAACTTATTCTTGTAATATCATTTTCTATATTTTGATTACGTAAGTATTAAAAGTTTTATCCTTATTATTTCAATATTTCCCCACGCTCCAATTTGACCCACGTGTGAATTACACTAATTAATTGTATACCTGAGTGTTGTGGAGATTGTTGAATGTTAATTTGATATCACGAATTCGTCACAAGCTCTGGACAACTTGTTTCGTTGTAGTATAGGACTCCTTGTCAGTGTGTATCCACGACCTTCAGGCTCCGCAGCGAAAGCTTTACCATATTAACACTAGGTCGGTTCTTAACGGTTGATATTGCCGTCGGTGGGTAACTGTCTTACACCCGACACGGTTGAACTCCACTGGTCTCACACTAGGACGGAACAGCTGTCCAGTGTTTCCTGATGATGTACGACTGCTTTCTGAACTAAACTTTTACATCAAAGGCTCGGAAAGTGACCCCATGTGTCGGTCTGGGCCTTCAGGCAGTATCTCAGACTACATAACTAGGTATGCCAAATACATAAATGGAAATAAATAGATCCGTGGGATATCTACTTCAAGTGGTTGGCGGTATTGGATGATATAACTAGGAACCGGTCACACGGGTACAGAAGCGCTTACTCTTTTTCTAGATCATGAGTTTAATCATTCCTTCATATACATACTCCTTTCACTCTTTCTTTTAGATGTTTGTCATTTGCATTATTATTGTTACTACGATTATTATCATCATGCTATATTGATGTGGTAATTTAGACCTATGCATATATGTGCGAAGATTTATGTTGAATGTAATTAATTGGAAGTGGTTATATATTATATTGCACATCATCTAAAAGCATCAACCTGTAACTTCTGCATCAGTGTTTGTAAATATTCATAACAGTTTAAGTTATGACGAAGAGACATTATCACATTCATCTGTAAATTGAAATTATCATTATGACGGTTATTCACTATTGAAACTATATGACTATTACTTGTGTGTTATATTCAATACATTAACATTTGTAAAATGCTTTACTTATTTATACGACTTGGATATGTGTAGGAAATTAACCAAGCGAAATGAAATGGATTCACTTACACCCACAACGTTTATCGCTCTCGCTTTGTAAGAATTTATCTAGAGAACAAATTGTATGAAATTTGATACAACTTTACACCACCAGCGTGGTCAAGTATACCAACAGAGAATGGAAGCGGAGAAACGTAAACAACATAGAAACAAAACAAAAGATCTGGAGAAACAGGTATATAAAATAATATGCATACAACATCAAGATGCTACGCTAGTATAAAAAATAACTTTTGATAGATGATTCAGAATTGTCATGAGCACAGATGTATTGTAACAGTAACTGAAAACTATTTGTGAATAATCTTAGTATTGATAATTGTACGCTTACAAAATTTGACGTCCATGAAACAGGTGAATGAGATGAGATGGCGGGATATGCTGAATGACCGGCTTCGTTCAAAATCCGTGAAAATGGATTCACTCATCGTATTCCCGTAGATCCTGAGCATTTACGTAATTATGTAACTTTCTTTATTTTGGAATCATATTCTCCATGTTTAATATTTGACTACTTTGGCATACGATTGGTATCCAAATACTGTAATGATGTATTATAGTGACCTGGACTGATGACGATATATGCGGGAATACAGGTTGCTTATGACAGGCTGATGACACCAACAATTAGCGAATTTATGGATAGGTCCTATACCGTGTATTTGACTGAACAAAAAGCACTCTTACTCAAATAGCATAGCAGGTAAAGTTAAGCAACACAAAAGACAATTGCTTCAAAATCGTCGAACTAATAGTTTTTGTATGTTTTACACCTTCATAGTTCGTATAAAGCCGTTTGGCAACATAACGCGAATCTCAATAGAGTAGGCTTATCTCTCAAGACGACAGGCTTAGATATTTAATTAGACAGGGAACATAATCTTAACACTATTTTCAAAAACTTTTATAATACATTTACCAGTGTATCTAGATATTTATTCCCTACTAATTATTGGTATATGCTCATTGAAACTATAACTAAAAGGCAACACTTTCAACATAGAAAATCGTAAGGGAATAAAAAGTTAGCCAAATGAGGGGGAAAAAATACAAAAAGATGTTAACAACAAGCTAATACAATCTATGTGAAATAAACAACAGATTGTGAACACAAATAAATAATTCACATGTACATGTTTACTGTTTCATCCAATACTTTTACTTAGGCATATATTTGCAGGTAAATACAACATTCTATTTCACTAGTCGTCAGTAGTGACCGATTGTGAAATAACAAGAAAAGCATTCTATAAATAAAGAGGTTAATTATTGTTATTTTGTTTACACTTACACACCGGGTGAATGTGTACGGAGGAATCTACATTATCTATTCCCAATAACAGGCACTTAGTTCTGTTCTACCACAACTACTAATACAAGGGTGTCAAATGAAAGGTAGAATTGGAGATATCTACTATAACCCGATGTTGATGAGATTTGAACCCATTGATTGTTGCTTCAAACACTAAAGCGTTATCCACCAAGATACTGAGTTAAGATAGTCAATATTTGTCTAACTGACATGGAAATATTAGTAACAGTTTCTATATTATGTAGTAGTTAACAAGTGTATCACATCTCAATCCTGAAACAGATAATTCGCGGTACGAATAGCTTAGTGGTAACGGTCGAAGACTGTGAAATTAGGTGACCTATAAACAAATCCAGAACAGAACAACTTCAATCCTAAATACTAACAACCGGAAATAACTTCTAAAATAAACTAACACTGATAGTCAATGAATTCGTAAGCTTTTACTCAGACATGACCAATATACCTCTGGCTTAATTCCGATTTATTCCTATGCTAACCACCGGTACACGTTGGAAGTACGCACCAACCGAAAAGTTGTCAATCCTAATCGATTATGTGAATACTATCCAGACTAACATCGACTAAAAGGCCAAGGATAAAAATTAACATTGTATAATCAAATTTGAAACTAAGGCTATATACCTTAGTTATTCAATAATCAACACAGCCTAGTACAAAAGTGAAAGTTATCAAACCATATCAGTGCAAAAGTAGTAGAGGTAGTTGTAGTATCAGTGATAATAAAAGAGATTAAGCATAAAATAAATGACTCCAAAAAACAGAGAATGAATTTATTTAAGTCACTGAGCTCGATAGTAAGTCCCATCATTCAGATTATCAAAACATTGTCACGTCAAGAGAGTGGACCCCAATCAAGTAGTCTGCACCTACTACCGTGACTCAGTTCTAATATCAATGACATCATACACGGATGTAATATCTTGATCTGGTCAGCATAAGCTTTCATACAGCCTACACCTAAGCTGGCCAACATCGTGACTCGAATTCGATAGTAGTTGTGTATACATGATACATGCATCCTCCTTCCTCAACTAGCACATAGAGTTAGGGCAGATAAATGTTTCTAACCTTATAATTGAATATTGGCATAACATCAAAGATAAAATAACTAACAGTTAACTAACCTGTAAAGGTGTTACAAGACATTCAGAAACAGTTGGTTGTTTAGAGCCGGTATACTGATTCAATAATAAAATAGCGTGTGGCAAGCGTAAAACTGCCTGATATATACGGTAGACATCCTAAAAAATACGCAAAATATATGATGAAAATATATTAGAGAAATAGTAAGAAAACGTAATTTACTGACATGACATACCTGACTGTTAATCACATGTGATATAGTTAAGAGTCTCATCATAGAGTGATTACTGATAAGGTTATTACATTCAGCTGAGTCAAAATGAATTGGTAATGAGTGTCCATAAGAACAGCCTACTAACTACACCCATCAAATGTAAGGCATTTATATATGACTGGCGAGAAATGGTGCTTGAACTCATTATTTGCAATGAACCTTTAGAAGTTTTCGCAAAGTTAGTCCATAATTGTCATCATATGAGTGCTAATGGTGCGATAGACGAGGTCAATTAATTAATAATGAAAACTACAGTGGGTTGTGTCAATTTGCATAATCTTTGAGACCGTTGTGATATGAGTTTGACTGCAACAGATTGAATTTACAAAGTGTCAGTGAGAGAAGTTCTACTGGTCTCTCCAAGCAAAGAATGATCGGAAGTTTCGTCAATGGCCACTGCAATCTTCAAAAGATTATTGATAGCTGTTGGAAACATTATGATAATAACGCTGGGGTTTGATAATATGTTCCCAGGTGCAGTGATGACAATTCATTTGATGACATCATCAAGAAAAAAAGTGTACGGTGACTTGTTCATGTTTTAGGAATGCCATCAAGGCGGATTACAAACTATGCATCAATTGTTAACGTATGGACTAAGTGAAATAAGCGCAGGTTAATTTTGACATGATACTGTAATATGAAAAAAGAACGACTGATCTCTATCAGTCCATTATGGATGAACTCCAAGAGACAATATAACATAGTAGACTGGGAATTTATCACAAATGGGTCAAAATAGAAGTCAGCGGCGATCTTGATATAGTTTATTAATAAACTCGTAAAAATGAAATGATTATCAGTTGAAAAAGTTTTTTTTCATTGTATTTCCATTAGAACTGTATCTCCAAATAAGTAATTTTTCGTTCACTATATTTCAATTTATGATCATATAAGTGCTATCTTTCTTGTTTCTTCAAAATATTACCGTTTTAGTTATGTGGCGCATACATACTTTGAACCTCGACTGTACCAGTTTTATGTGTTTCAATAAATAATAATAAATGTGCGGGGTTTAGGGATACTACTATGAAATCGGTGAAGCAGAGGTTCAACAAACAACTTAGTGCTTAAGAGTGTAATGTCTAATCTACAAAAAATAGATTAGATGAAACTATGACGTTCGATTATTCCAGTATGAAATGTCTACTCATTAGCAATCAAATATAGACATTAAATTCATAAAAGGTAAACCCTACAATGACTTCGTCCACGTTGATAGAAAAATAATTAACTTGAGTAATTGTTAGAACTTATCGGAGGTCAAATTCAAAACTCGCTTCATCTACAATAGTTACAGCAGATGAGTTTTATCGTCATATTTTACAAAAAAAATGAGGCATAAGGTCGAGTCCACACGAATACTTTGAAGATAAGCTTACTAAATCATTACGATCAGTCAGATGCTGTGTAATTTTAGCTACGATAAAATCGAAATGCTACGGAGTTTAAAAAATACTTCTATTAGTAGAGCAACTGTTAATCAGTTAGGACGTTCGAAATTCAATCACTAGGTCACAGGTTCGGACTTCACTCTAGTAAATACTGTTTAAGCAACCTAGTATTAACATTCTCTGCTGTGGATAACAGATCTCCGCAGCAATAAATCGTTCAGAAAGTCAACTAATAGATTTTGTATTCATTTTTGATTAACTTTCATCACAATTAATTTGATTCCCTGTGAATAAATACGATAACTTTAATTGCCACCATTATATCGATTCAATGCAAATTTTGCATAATAATCGTGATGCTTATTCAATTGAGGATTTTTTCAACAATCACCGTAATGTTATTGATATATACACGTATGAGTTGTGCACTCGTTTGTTCATCTTCCTGGTTGCTTGTAGAATAAACGCTAAACTTCTCTCTATAATAAGTTAAGTCGAAGCGCTTAAAACAGAAATAGCTTCTTTCTGTGTCAGCTGTCATTTGGTCGTTGTTTCGCCAATAGCCCATATCGAATTATTCTTATTTTTCGATCAGAAACTATATCACTCGCCCTCATACTCAGAGCACGACTCAAACTCAAGCACATGAATCTGATAAAAGTTATTAAATAGAAATAAATGAGCTTCACACAGTGTACGATGAAATAAAATAGTTCATTTATTTCAAAATCTCTTTAAATAAGTTAAGATCAAATTAAGTCGTGGAATTTCAAATACGCAGTTTACCAGTGACCATTAACTATGATACACAATTGAGTCATCTAAACTTATCCAAAACATCTTTAAATTGATTGGCTCTTTCGTATACAGCCAATCATCAATTTGGCCTGCCTACCTACCTCAAAACAATAAATGGAAGTGTATATTTACTTGAGTATATATATAGCATGTATTAATGAATACTTCTATACAAGTGATTAACTAAAGAAGCAATTTATCACGAAACAAACTCAACGTTCCCTTCAAACAATACAACAATGATCTATACAAAGTGTTTAACGATATTTTCTATCACAACTCTACTCTATACAACAATTGCACAAGATTACATGTGGAGTGACTATCAGCAACCAATGATACAAAACGACGAAAGTTAGTATATTAATTTACTATATTTGTTTTATGTTTACATTTATTACTTATTTACTAATGCAAAATTTTAGATAATTGTAAGATGTCAGTTAATGATAGGCAATTAAAAGTAGCCGGAAGGCAACTGAATTTGATTTAAATTCCTAGCTAGTTGGAGTATGTATGTATTAGATTCAAACCTGTGTCACTAGGATTCACAAACTAACTATTCCGGTGGTAACCGGCCTACTCTAGAACTGAAGTAAACTATACTAATCGGTCACTGAACAGTAGTAACCAAAGACATGATTCGTCAGCTCTTTATGGCGCCGATCGAATTCTATCGATTCGGTCGTAGTATGACTACCAATCTAAGTGTTGATATTTTTAGTTTTTTTATCAAGTGTATGAAATTGGAAGGTGTGTCAGATTTGCTACAATTTGAAATATGGCTTTATTTTAATGAACTAAGCTAATTTTCATGGGATAGATCAGAGCCCATAGCATTAGTTTCATCTAGCGCAGACAATAGATTTAGACATTAGGTGCAGTAAGGAAGCGGTCGATGATTATTCAGTTATTGATAAACTCTTTAGTACTGAAGTTTGTTGATAAAAAGAGAGTGACAAAATTCACTGACAAAATATTTCAGTATTGCAGAGAGAACGAAGTACTAATTACGTAAACATCCCGATTTTATCACACACTATAGTAATGCGCAAACAGAACCTGAGCAAGGTCTAAACTGTTGACACACCAACAAAAATTCCAGGTTCATATACACAGTCTCTAGTTCACAAATGAAAATTATTGTGGATCAATCTAGTGACACTGAATTCTTGAAGTTTCGGCCTATAAAAATTGTTACTTCAGTTGCCATATGAAGTAGTTGTATGATGATAAAGGAAATCGAAAAGTCCCATTAAATGAGATTATTGATGCAAAATATGACGTTGACAGTGCATGAATATCTCACAACAGCTAGTACATCACCTTTTATAAACTAAAGCTTTCACACATGGACGGTAATGAAAGTAGAAAGGGACAGAAACAACAAAGATGGTATAACAGTATAACAATATATACGTTACTAAATATATGTGCATTAATTATTTAATATATTGTAACAGACAAAACCATAACTTGACAGTTATGAGTAAACTTTTTTCTCAAGAATCCATTGGATTTGAAAATGCTAACAATCGTTATTCTGAGGGTATAGTTGTTTTTAAAAGAAGACCATATCAATTATTAAGTACTAAAAACGTAAAATTGATAAATAATTAGCTGTGTAACTCATTCATTAAGTAATCATACTCTGCTTTGGGTGAGACAATTTATTTACTTGAGGATTAGTAGTACTACACCTAAATGTTCATGTGTGTGTTTTAACAATCAAACCACTGCTTCATAGAGCACAATACTAGCTGTGCTATGATAAATAACAGTTCAATTAATGCGAAACATAATAAGAAATTTAAGAGCCGAGAGCAACGAATTCAAATGTATATTAATGAGACAGTCAGCGAGAACATAAATTGAGGCATTTCATTAAAATAAATGCAATAGAGAAGAGGAAAATAATCAATTCAGGTATATGTACAACATAGAACCTGGCATATATTAGATCTGTCCAAGTTGCCACACTACAGCAGCACCACAAGATGAATACAAAATTAGTACGAGTAATAGTTACTTTAATGGAAGCAAGAAAAAAAATGTGAATATAGTCGGAGGAAAAAAACTGATAGTCTCTTGAGAGAAAGCTAAGATATAATTTTAAGCTCATGATTAGGGGGGGACAACAAGCGTATGCACCTGAAACACTGTGACGTATTCTGTGACATGTCACCCAACCATTGGTAACAACAGCCATCCACCAACACTGTTCAAACGAGTAGTTAGTGTCTTCATAGATTAATGTTGTATTTTGGCTCGGCCACCCTTAGCTTTTTTCTATCTGACACTAACATCAGTAAGGATATAGCATCAAGGTCAGTGGTGGTTGGGCATACGTAACACATTTTGAAACCAACTCAATCGATGTAGATTTATAACCTCACCAACTAATTTACCATCCTTAATACCTAGTGTTTGACCTTATTATTGCTTACCTGATGATCCCAGAGCGGTTTCGAAGACACCAATCACCTTAAAATGTCATATGCTCTTAATATCCAGATTTCACATCCATATGGTAAAATAGGATGAACTTCGGTTTAGTATACTTGTCCTTTAATTGAAAGTTGGGTAGCTCATCTTTGCCGCAGGTGACGCATGTCAGGAAATACTAAATGGCCTTTTGAATCCGTACCGACATTTTACCAGATACCAACACATCAAGTACTGACGTAACAATTTGAAATTAAATTGAGAGAAACGCGTTTTGAACATGCTTGCATTATTGCGCAATATTATTATGAAAAGGCTCTGTATTTTAACAGCGTCTTCACCAAATAGGATTATGCTATTTGTGTATTCTAAGTCAATTAGTGGACCTCCTGAGAGGGAATCAATTGCTTGAAATGCAGACTATGGAAGTGTTAATCCTCGTAGTAAGTTTATTATGAAACTAAACAAAAATGTGAATAACTGGCAGTCTTGATGGACATTACTTGAGGCAACAAGTTCAGATGACAGTGCTTTATATGCTCTGACCCGTTCAATAGTAATCGAGTAAAGACTCTTCACAAGGTTTCTGTACCTCTAAGGTACGCGTTTCAACGACAGGTACTGTCATAAAACGTCTCTGGTTACAGAGACAAAAAGCCACAATTAATAGACACCACAAAGTACATTTGTGTTCTAAAACCTGACGAATGGTGGTGTAATTGGTCTATGTAACCCCGACCAGGTCTGAAACAAGCCTTGTGTTATATCTGATGCACGGGTGGCCGATAATATCGATTCTATTATCTGCCGCGCTATTGTCTACAGCTAACACTCAGCCTTGCCTTAATCTATTGCGCAGGCACAAAGATCCGACTGATTATTAAGAAGCGCACTCGTTACTCACACGAATATATTATAACTAATAATATACAAGATATATATACACATAAGACCTAGTCATTGTCGTATGTCTGTCACACAATATTAGCCAATCACATGTCTTCTTCCAGACATGTCACCTTGTTTTTTCACATTTGCAGTTCAAGAGTCGTAGTCAAGTGTTTAATACTTAAGTGAGGTTAGAGAATTTAGACACTATGTTAGTCAAGCTAATTTTCATATGGTTATCGCAAGATAACTCGATCTTTCCTTATATACTGGGACGATCAACGATCGACACTAGTCACCACTAAACTCTCTTCAAACCGACTGCTCCTTTTTTAATCTAGAAAACATAATAATTAAATCAGTAACTAACAATTTCCAATCATTGACGATGAAAACATTAGTCTTAATGATATCTTGCAGAAGTTTAATAATAACCATCTATTAATTAAGATCACTCTAAAATGAGGACTAAATTAAGAATTCTGATTTTTTTGGATACCTTATACAGCGTCTTCACCAAATAGGAATTAGGCTATTTGTGTCTTCTAAGTCAATATGGCCTCCTGTAGTTAATACAATTGCTTTAAGCAGACTATGGAGTGTTAATCCTCGTATAGTTTATTATAAACTAACAAAAGGTGATAACTGGCAGTCTGAAATGGACATTACTTGAGGCAACTAGTTCAGATGACAGGCTTTATATCTCTGGACCCGTTCAATAGTAATCGAGTAAAGACCTTTCACAAGTTCTGTACCTCTAAGGTACGCGTTCAACGACAGGTACGGTCATAAAACGTCTCTGGTTACAGAGACAAAAAGCCACAATTAATAGACACCACAAAGTACATTTGTGTTCTAAAACCTGACGAATGGTGGTGTAATTGGTCTATGTAACCCCGACCAGGTCTGAAACAAGCCTTGTGTTATATCTGATGCACGGGTGGCCGATAATATCGATTCTATTATCTGCCGCGCTATTGTCTACAGCTAACACTCAGCCTTGCCTTAATCTATTGCGCAGGCACAAAGATCCGACTGATTATTAAGAAGCGCACTCGTTACTCACACGAATATATTATAACTAATAATATACAAGATATATATACACATAAGACCTAGTCATTGTCGTATGTCTGTCACACAATATTAGCCAATCACATGTCTTCTTCCAGACATGTCACCTTGTTTTTTCACATTTGCAGTTCAAGAGTCGTAGTCAAGTGTTTAATACTTAAGTGAGGTTAGAGAATTTAGACACTATGTTAGTCAAGCTAATTTTCATATGGTTATCGCAAGATAACTCGATCTTTCCTTATATACTGGGACGATCAACGATCGACACTAGTCACCACTAAACTCTCTTCAAACCGACTGCTCCTTTTTTAATCTAGAAAACATAATAATTAAATCAGTAACTAACAATTTCCAATCATTGACGATGAAAACATTAGTCTTAATGATATCTTGCAGAAGTTTAATAATAACCATCTATTAATTAAGATCACTCTAAAATGAGGACTAAATTAAGAATTCTGATTTTTTTGGATACCTTATTAAGAAAATCAGACAGTTCTTTTAAAAAGTTAATATGCAGGAAGTTGACTTGGAACAGACAGTATTAAACAGTCTAAGCTGTATTACATTGAATTAAATTTTTGAGAAAAATATTATATTCACCCAACATGTGTATTACCTTTGACTCGTGGATGTGTGAAAACAAGTTTAAAGTGGGCCAAATTGATGTAAATCTGCAAATCTACTTGTTCCTATGGAACTAGATATACTGGCTCACTAAAGATGTATTGCCGAAAATTGCAATGCTTCGTTGTCATAAGAATGAAGCAAAAAAGATGATAGTTCATTTCCAAAACGTCTTATGAGTTCTGACCCGATTAGATTTTTGTTTAAAGTCATCCATTTGTTCAACTGAAGTGACTCAAATGGATTAAAAATTAAAAACTAGTGGACCACGGATTCAAATATGATTTCCGTAAACAAAAGTACGTCAAACCCTCATGACTTATTCTCTACACTCAATGATCTATTACTATTATTCAGTTCTTTTTTATTATAACTGATTATTATTATTTGATTGAATATATCACAGATTGATGTTGGCAGGGTACCATTGATAACAAGGGAGCACTGGACAGCTGTTTCGTTCTAGTGTGGAACTCCTCAGCAGTGCGCACCCCAGATTTCGCACCAGGGGCTTCAGGTTGACGCGAACGCCTAACCATCTGCACCACTGGGTCGGCATCCAATGGTAGAATTCCCACTTCCATTACAAAATTCGATTGTCACATTCATATTCATTAAGCAGACAATTATCTCTTATCTATACACCAGCTGAATTCAAACATCTTTCGCTAGTCATTGAATCACTACACGAACTCGTGAAACTTGATATTTCTAAACAACTTTGGGGCAATATCACCTTATTTTGCAATACATTGTTACGTGTGTTACATTAACTATTGATGACTTTGTTAAATAATACAACACCTCAATAATTTATTAAAGACTACCACATTTGTCAAAAGAATTCTAAATTACAACTGTACAAACTCTAGATGATACCGTCGAAGAGAACAATGTCGCCAGTGAACTGTCTCTACTTTTTAACTAACAAAACAGCACATAAGATCTGTGTAGTTATGATGTGTTAAACACAGACATGTTCATACTCTGAAAAATGATATCAAGGCTAAGGGGTTAAAGATTTAAACCAAAGAAATGTGTCATAGTGTCAAATGCACGAACACAATGAAGACAACCTTCAGTTTGACACTGAGTCATCGGAAAACCAAAAGAAAGACTTCTTTCTTTGATATGAAGTGAGTGTCTGATCAGATGATACTGAAAAGTTATGTAGTCCATAAGTCATCATGTCTCAAAGCTCAAAGAGAACAACGAAAATCTAAACCTGTTAATTACGTGGTTACTAATTAGTAGCTTAACGGTGACATCTGACTGCAATAGTGAGTGATACATGTTCGAATATAGTACGAAGCATCGATTTTCTCAAAATTGCAGTATCAAACAGAGTGAAAACCATGTCTAGAGTCTGCTGTTGACGATTTTCGACTGTTTGGTGCTTAAAATATTGAATTACTTAGACCATATCAATAGTGTATGACTAACAGTAAGGACTTGAAAAGTATGAAACTGCTTACTATCACTCAGTAATCAGTCAAAACAACACTAGAATAAATAGGTTAGTGATAAGTGGTGTATGCGTAGAATAGGAGTTTTAAGTGTGTTCTTCGAATTTGAGCCTAATAAATATTTTCTATTATCGATAATTAAGCGGTTAGAAAAAGGTTTTACAATTAGATGATAACCTGTGGCGGAAGTTATAATCAGAATGATAGGTTTATTTACTTGCATACATATATACTAAACATATCTTTTACAATAAAAGTAAGCCACTATAATGAATTATTCTTTTAATATAGGATTAACGAAACGCCCTTGGACATTACGCGATCCATTAAATTGTTGCTTGGACAATGCTAAATGTTGTAGACGTAAAAGGAATTTTGAAAGAAAAATAAATGGGATTGATGGCAATGATGACGATGAATTCGGATTGACAAGAGGTGGAGATCATGCTTGGAAGAATCGTGTATACGAAACAAATAATCGTATAAATCCAATAATTAGGAAATATACTCAAGAAAGAATAAATAAGTAATGAATTTTATAAAGTAAACAAACATTATCACTGTGTATTTATCTTTCCATCTATTTACCTGTTAATCAATCTCTTGAAATAAACATTTTTTAAACATTTCAAGTTCAAAAAAGCATAAACTATTGGCATGGATTGATTACTCTGATTTGATTTAGCAACAGAAATACGTTTAGATTAATAAGTTTATTTGTTCGTGAAAAGAGTACAGATTTATTTATACAGCATCAAACAATAAGATTTATTAGTTGAAAAACAAATCATTTAACCATTAGATAACCGCTTCACGGTTACTGATGTTTGTGGATATGGGGTTGATGAGGTTGTTTAATCTAAGATATAACAACATCCAATGAGATGAAGAGTAAATCCTTTTCTAAGGAATACCAACAGTGATAACTATGGCCATGAGCAAGAAACGAAGACAGGTCAGTGACGAAGAAAAATGAATACCTTAAATCCACTAAGCGTACAGAAATGAATTTAGAACCTTTCAGTTACACATTGAGCTAAAAGGATAAGAGGAGCACACGGTTCATCATGTTTGTATTATACCGCCGTTGACGATCAGGATTAATTTTTAATCAACCTTTGCTGGTATATGGGAACCCTGAGAGAATTACTTCCACAAAACCATTATATCACAAATTTATTATAATTCAAGGTTTGTGACCAGTAGTTCAATACAAAATGCATACTCCATCACATATGAAACTCGTCAACACCAATTACTTGTATCTCAACAATGTTCACACTGAAACTTGAATTCAGAACTTTTTGCTTAAAACGCTAACAGTCCTCTACTGAGCTACTGACTTTATACATACTCATATGCATCGGGTATAATGTCTATTAGTAGAGGGTGTTGGATCTTGGCTCAATAGCGTAGTAAATATGACGTGAACATCAGCAATAGAATGTATGCAAATCCCGTTAACGAGTCCCAAATAGGATTAAACGCTCATCCTAATTCCACTATAAGCTATGAAGCACTTAAGGTTCACTACGATTCTTGACAGTTATGTTGAGTACCATGGGATGAACTTGAAAGAAACTGTCATTGATGCTGTGAAACCAATATGATGAAAAACTACTCTACTATTATGGATATATTAATAGTTTTATGTGTAACAATGATTGAGAGATAGAAATAACAATATGAGAACAAGAAAGTGAAGTTAAAGGACAATTTTGAATAAAATGACATTATCGACTAACCTGAAGGCCAGCACCTTTGATTTTGTGAAGACGTCGACCTAGACGTTGCAGATCAGGAATACGTCGCAAGAAATCTTCGTGTAGTCCTCGACGTATTCCAGTTTCTTCAACTAACGATTCAACTAAGTCTAAACGCTCTTCTACAAATGAAATATAAAGACGAGAACTAGAATTTATGCGTAGACATCTAGGCTATTGAATTGATCTGATGCTCAAGTATTCATATCAAAGAGTTGTGTCTTACATTGAAGCTGAGGGTATTCACAAAATAATAAAAATATGAAATACCACTATCAATAAATAAAAATCTACTACTTTATTATAAACATCACATAAACAAATTTCAGGCTACAGTAGCATACCAATTTTCGACTTATCTGTTAACGGTTGTCGAAGCCACCGAGCTAGAAGACGTTGGCCTTGAGCTGTTCGGCAATTATTCAACGTTCCATAGACACTGTGAAACTTGTTTTCTAAGATGCGTTGTGGTTATAAAAAAACAAATTATGCGTTAGGATGGTGTAGTATATTAACAAATAACGTTCAACAGTAACAAACTTATCATGATTCAACAGAATAGTTTATACAACCGACTGAAAATGATTCCCAGATTAGACCTTGATAGTTAAAACACTTGACTCTCAACCAACGATGAACTTTGCCTCAATTTAATGAAAGCAACCGAGTATTATCAGTAAGCCTAATATAAAGTTAGAATTTAAGACAATTTGATTCATTCAAAATAAAGCGAAATGATAGTATTTGCAGAAGAGGTTGAATTAAACTCCTCTCATTGTATTCTTACCAACTACGTACAAACCACTGATTTTAGAAAGTTGATGAAGAATTGAAATTTTCATTGGATAACATGAAATTGTTTAGAAGGTGAAGTTGTAAGGAAGTTAAATGCAGAGTATTTGTAAATAAATTTGTATTATAAATGAAAAAGGAACTTGATGATCAGCTCTCAATATCAATAGCTCGATAGATATATCGATTAGTGGTCAGATGGAAGTTACGTACAGTTATCAGTGTTTGAATGTGTTTTTTATAGAACAGTCTATTCTTGACGAAAAAACTCGAAAATAAAGTTGATCGGAATGAACAGATCAACAAAACTGCAATAAGAATACTTAGTTAACACTCATTTTGTAATCAAAATTCGGCAGAATGAACCGATGGAAAGAATGCATATTTCCACCTAGAAAACACTTGAATCACCGATTATCTACCATATGAGATGTATGAGGAAATGTGAACTCTGGTTAGATTACTACTGACTGTATAAATTAAATGTAGATAAATTATGATAGAATAACATAAGACTGGATGGGGGGATATAAGAAAATTAGCGCACCATTTCCTTCAAAATGCTAGAATCCTAATATTATAAGTCCTTGAATATTGTAATTTTCGTGTTTTGTTACATTGAAATACTGGTTGTAGCAAGCGTTCACTTTACATATGGGTAAGGAAACACATTTTAACTTGACTTAATTAAGGTGAGAAAATTGTTTAGAAGGTGAAGTTGTAAGGAAGTTAAATGCAGAGTATTTGTAAATAAATTTGTATTATAAATGAAAAAGGAACTTGATGATCAGCTCTCAATATCAATAGCTCGATAGATATATCGATTAGTGGTCAGATGGAAGTTACGTACAGTTATCAGTGTTTGAATGTGTTTTTTATAGAACAGTCTATTCTTGACGAAAAAACTCGAAAATAAAGTTGATCGGAATGAACAGATCAACAAAACTGCAATAAGAATACTTAGTTAACACTCATTTTGTAATCAAAATTCGGCAGAATGAACCGATGGAAAGAATGCATATTTCCACCTAGAAAACACTTGAATCACCGATTATCTACCATATGAGATGTATGAGGAAATGTGAACTCTGGTTAGATTACTACTGACTGTATAAATTAAATGTAGATAAATTATGATAGAATAACATAAGACTGGATGGGGGGATATAAGAAAATTAGCGCACCATTTCCTTCAAAATGCTAGAATCCTAATATTATAAGTCCTTGAATATTGTAATTTTCGTGTTTTGTTACATTGAAATACTGGTTGTAGCAAGCGTTCACTTTACATATGGGTAAGGAAACACATTTTAACTTGACTTAATTAAGGTGAGAAAATTGTTTAGAAGGTGAAGTTGTAAGGAAGTTAAATGCAGAGTATTTGTAAATAAATTTGTATTATAAATGAAAAAGGAACTTGATGATCAGCTCTCAATATCAATAGCTCGATAGATATATCGATTAGTGGTCAGATGGAAGTTACGTACAGTTATCAGTGTTTGAATGTGTTTTTTATAGAACAGTCTATTCTTGACGAAAAAACTCGAAAATAAAGTTGATCGGAATGAACAGATCAACAAAACTGCAATAAGAATACTTAGTTAACACTCATTTTGTAATCAAAATTCGGCAGAATGAACCGATGGAAAGAATGCATATTTCCACCTAGAAAACACTTGAATCACCGATTATCTACCATATGAGATGTATGAGGAAATGTGAACTCTGGTTAGATTACTACTGACTGTATAAATTAAATGTAGATAAATTATGATAGAATAACATAAGACTGGATGGGGGGATATAAGAAAATTAGCGCACCATTTCCTTCAAAATGCTAGAATCCTAATATTATAAGTCCTTGAATATTGTAATTTTCGTGTTTTGTTACATTGAAATACTGGTTGTAGCAAGCGTTCACTTTACATATGGGTAAGGAAACACATTTTAACTTGACTTAATTAAGGTGAGAAAATTGTTTAGGAGTCATACTCCTGAACATGCGATGGATTGAGATTGATGGACTAAGTCACATGTTAGTTTTTAAGCCGTCTAAAGAATCGTCTAGACTTATCAAGATGTCTTAGTTTCCAATCTTTTATACATTCCGCTACTCCACTGACATGAAGTCAAGACTTTGCATAGAAAACAAGAATAACCTGTCTTTGTATGTACTATGCTCACTAGTAATATACTTTGGGGTAAATACCTGGAGACCAAATGAGAAGTTGCGACCCAGGCTCATATATGTCAACAGTGAAAGAGTAGTTACTAATAGAATTTGATTACTGTCGCTCAAAATCTCAAATTGATTGAATTTCGAAATGAATACCAATCGATGCCGACTCAGAGGCCTACTCATCACACTCATCATAATACCTGAAGCTGCTGGATTCGATTTCCAGTGAGGTCATGGGGGCCTACGACCCCCCCCTGTTTTGCTGTGCTACTCCCAAATGAAATTGATTCGTAGCTAATACCACCTACAAATTAAACAAACATTTACAACACCCTTCCTTAAAAAATTACTTACATAGATTTGTAATTGAAAATGCCATTCTACCTTACCTTAATAATAATTCGCATTACCTTGATTTACTTAATTTACCAATCTTTCTGTTATCATATGAAGTCTCTTTAAAACTTTGTAGAAGGTATGCAACCCTGTAATGTTTTCATTTACGCCACATGATTTAGTATGATATGCCTTATTAATACGTCGTCATGATTATTCGCCCATGCTTCCTTACAGAATTAACATACATATTCGAATGTACAAAGATAAATTTTTTCGAAAAGAATTCTCTACATTGAACAGAATATTTTTGATTACTGATTCAATCAAGTGAAAATTATAATCACATGGATTTATTTTCTATTACCGAAAAAATTAAATGTTGTTCCAGTTATCTAAATAGGGTAACTTATTTGCCAAGTTATGTTATTTACTAGGCTTTGACACATCTTGTCGGAGGACTTGTGACACTATCCGACAGTCTGTACTAAAGTATGTGGAACAGGATCAAAATATGTAACTTAGTAGATAAATGTCAAGAACTTCAATAACTACGTCACACAAATTGTTAGTTTGAAAGCGTTATCAGTAGGATACGGTACATTTTAAAATAGCAAAAGTCGCAATAAGAGGAAATTGGCAAGTATATTTGTGCATAAGGATACAAGAAAAATCATATGGTTAAATACTATTTATTTTAAATACAAACAACATCAATAAAAAAGCAAAATAATAAACAATTATTTCCTATCACTCACTATCATCAGGACCAGGCAATAAGTGTAGCGCCCGACTAGCAGCACTGTCTAAACGTACATAATTTTCAAGAGTGAAAGTTTCTAATGTGAATGCATGGTGATTGACATCAGAAGCGTTAAGCTAGAGCAAAAGAGCCGATTAAAAAAAACATCAGTCATTATACTGTTAGAAAATAGAACAGAAAACAGAAGACAAGAAAGTCAGAAACAATTCATCAAAAACTTATGTCAATCAAAATAAGCAATGACCAAAACCATGCATTACGGATTCATAGGGGAGATAAGGGAACCAACAATACACAGCTAAATACCCAGTTTAAAATATTGAAATATACTGAATAGAAACGCATTAACAAGAATGACTTTGATATCATATTATTTTCATTAATATGATATGTCCCTTAGCGATTTATCATACTTAAAGCAGACAGTTCTACTTGGTAGAGATATTAATGAAGTACAGTCTTTTTAAAGGAGTCGAGTAGCGACAATGTAAGAATCTTTAAGATGATTTTCTCGCTTGTTAAATGCAAAATAAGGCAGAAATCATCTCAGAATTTTCAATATTCACTAGATGTACTGTATTCAGCTTTTATGCGGAGTGGTATCTTTTAGTAAGTAAATGCTGCTTATTACAGCTATTTTCATTAAACGTTTCATTTTAAAAGACAACTTTTACAATAGTCTTATTTTCCACTCATGTCGCGATGCACTAGACTGACATATTTAAAGCAGGCGGGGGTAGGAGATAACTTTTAGTTGATAATTACACTGCAGAATGGAGCATTTACTCGTTAAATGAGAGGACAAACTATTAAAAGTGTTGTATATAACACAATTACTCAATACGTCATCCGGAAATATTTCTTAGGGACTGATCCATGCTGCCAGTATTCTTAACTTTAATTTAATTTGTACTCAAAATCACATCTAAATTAAGAACCCCGAGTACGATGTATCAAAACAAATAATTCAAAAAGTTAGCTTGTTTAATTTCCTATTTCCAAAAAAGATTTAAACAGCCACGTACGAAGTAGAAAATAGCAAACATTTACGTTGATTTAAGTTGTCACACTCAATTTGTATACCGAGATGAGTATCAAAAGTAATAGATGTATAAGCGATATCTGTGGTTATGAAAAACATAGTGGATAAAAAGAATACATATAAACATGGCGCTTTTTTCTTTTGTAAAATCGTTGAATTACTTTATTCGTCGTTCTGATTGACTAATAAGACCAAAAATCCTCCAGAGCATGAATTTGCTTTCTTTTTATAAAGAGTATTCACCGATTTTATGACTTTAGTAATTACTTATAGACTGTAATACTGATTGTAACTCATGTCGCAAAGATCCGGATATGACACTGTGTAAATTAGTGATGCTTACATTCGCCTGAACAGAAGTAGGACCTAGAACTTAATGGTTAAAAGTCGAAGGCCATCACTCCATTGATCACAATAAAATTATGATTACTGCATATACTAAAGCAAATGTTTTGCAATTATAAAAATTACGTAAATCGAGTAAACAAATAAGTCAATGTCAATTCTTTGAAGACTCAATGATGACTATTTTACGACAAAAATTTAACAGCGGAGTACATATGACAAAGCATGTCAAAGAATATAGAGAATCAGTGTCACAAATTATCGACAGATCATAATGAAACCAGGTTATGTTTTACTGGGATCAATCAGTTTATGAATTAATTTTAAAAAAGATAATTGATCTACAATGACTAAATAAACAAAACAGCACGTTTGAAACTATAATTTTAGGCATACAGGTAAAAACTTACGTCTAAAAATGTTATGATAGCGCCAAGGCAAGACAATGCGTCTTTCAGAAGAAATTCTAGAGGTAGATTTACAAGGAGTGATATATATAATTGGAATTTGGACAAAGCATTTTATACTTACATGTCGGTAAATGTTAGTATGTGGCAAATAGTTATAAGTGAATGCTTGGATTTCCTGCTTGATAATAATTAACATTAAGCCTATCATGAATCTGTTAGCCGAAGTTACTGTACCAATTCAGCAAAACCATATAAGGTGAGTGGAAATAATAGTAGCATTAATAATTGCAATAAGGCAAAAATGATAACAATGGTGCAGTTGCATTTATTCACTATCTTCCATGAAATCTTAAATCAGTCTCATTCCTAATTGTATTTCTCTTGTCTCACACTTTTGAACGTTATTTCTCAAAGATAAATTTTCATTGCTTTTAATGTTCTTTCCCATTCTATGCTCTTATTGTGTTGACGTAATGTGTAGCTACGTGGATGGATAAATTGATGGCTAATTGACAGCTAATGATTAACGAATATGCCCCGTATCTTATTTGACTTTCTACAGTCGTACCTCCAATTTGTAAAGAATTTCTTTGTTATTCAATTTTGAGACAAATGGTTATTCTTTTGCTTTGCATAATCACTAAGTTTCTTTGCCTTTTACCCCAAATTGTTTTCACTAATACACGTGCGATCACTACTTTTAATACTTCTCTTTTCCACTCCACATAGTACATGTTAAGTGTGATGGATTCACGTCACTTTAATCCATGTTTAGCTTCAATGTAGATATTACTGAGTTATCTTCTAGGCTAAAATACGTACAAATCCGCTGAATTTCTAGCGTTACACAATTCACAGTAAAGGATGGCTAAGGTTCAAAATTAGCATAAGTTTCACAAAACATATAGTTCTATTGACCCAATATAGTCAGTTGTTTGGTGTGCTTGTAAAACACTAATCGCGTCACAAGAGACGATGATCAAGTACGTTGTTGTCAGAGCTTCCCACTCAGTACGAATATTACAAAGACAAAACTTAGTTATTGGCTAAATCCTATAACGAATGAAATGCATCCCATATCTAAAAATTCATGTACTAGATTAAAACAAGAATCTGGTTCTCTTGGACGGTAGGTATGTAATTATATTAAGTGGTTGTTTTATTTCTAGCCAAAGTAAAACGAAATTCCTAGATTGTTTACTATTTAACATGTTTGGAATCTTTGGTTCAGAATGACCTTAATGAGATGCAGGATTAAATTATATTTTCCATAGACATCTATACTACTTTGTTTATTGTGAATAGTTTAAAACCACTACTAAAAAAAAATAATCAAAGTATCATGACAATAATGAGTTTAATGTATGTTTTAGAAATGATGCCTCATCATGCATTTAGACCCAAAGGAAAGAACTTTTAAAATATTATCTACTGGATAAAAAAATGAAGTTTAACCAAAATCTTGAAAATTGTTTCTGAATATTAACTTTACTAAGGCGAAAATATTCCTTGACGTTACTCGGATTTCGGGTAATTGTAAAGCATTAAAAGATGTTACAACTGGAATCAATTCTCTGTTGACAATTTTTTATAATCAAATAAGATATATTGTGGGCTTCAGACAGGCTCATTGACTAAAAGATCAGTCAACTTATAGCATATTTCATCTATTTAATAAAATTAATAGATGCATATGAAAAAATCAAAGATCAAGTGAAAAATCCTGGTTTTTAGAGTGAGGACAGAATAGTAGATTCTGCTATCTATTTCCTAGTGAACAAACGGAAGTTACGGAGTGATTACTGTATTGGTCCATTAGCAGTGAATGCGAAATGGAGTCCATTGTTTGTATGAGTTTTTAGATCTAATAACCACAAGAAAAGGGGATAAAATTGTAAGACAATTAACCACACTACAAAACTCTCCATCATTCTTTTTTTCTAGTTGGCATTATGCAAGCACTTGACTGAATAGCAATGGAAAATACAACTCGACTACCTTTTTCATAGAGCAAAGAGCCATTTGCGTTTTCTTTTTGGTCCTGCAGCAAGTAGCTCAAGTCTTGGGGTTTCACTACGTGCGAGAACTCAGCTTAAGTGTGCAAAATAATGAAATAGAAAAGAACTATATGAGATAAAAACCCAAATCGAACTGACTTTACGTGAATAAGAGTAAATCTAAACTTACAACAAAATATTAAACTATATTTTCATACATTTAAAGAAGCCGATTGTATTATTAAATCAAAATAAAGACGTATTAGTGAAGAAATTTTTCTTTTCGACGAAGTCAATTACTAGAATTACAAATTTTCTACGAATACAAGTGTACGGCTTCAGTAAATAACATCGTTGAAAAGAAAGTCATCTTCACTAACAAGTATCCACTTACATTTTCATCTGTTTAGACAATTTCTAAAAAAGGACCTCCTTAAAAATAATAGTTGTAGCTCACCTACGTTCCATGATATTTGGTGAGCTGTGCTAAAAACTTTTTGCTATGAGATCAAGGACTTAACTGAATCATTTAAACCTAAAGTTAATGATAAATTACGATTAACGCTAATGGATGATTAATAAATACAAACGTCAGTGAAGTGACAAATTCTATTTTAGTGCTGGGTCAAGAATATTCAAAAATATAATACACACTCAACTATCCCAGATTCACAACCTTACTAATTGGTGAACCTCTTATATCTGAGACCCTACCTTCAATAGCTAAGTTCTTAGATAACTGGTTAAGTTGAGAACAGATCCCACAGAGGAATTGGTAATCAAGAAATCGCAGCCCTTCTATTACAGTTAACACAAATTTTGCCGTACAGCGAGTTGCTATACAAATTACCGTGTTTCGGTGAGCAAAGGAATTTCTTATGAGTAATGCAATTAACGAACATACTTTAGGACTTTTTTGGGTAGAAACATATGAAAATAAAGCGATATAAAATATTGAGAATTACTAGCCTTAAGAGTTACTTGATCTACTCAAATTTTGAGCTGATGTAGATATTGACAGATCTTAGGATACTTAGTCAGTCACGCACGATGAACTTAGGATATATGTACACTGGTCAAAGTTGCCACACCCAGTTAGTATAGCAAGATGGACATCGAATTAATAGTAGTAGTTGCGTCAATGGTTGTAACAAATGCAAGGACATACAGAATATAGTAAAAGAAGAATGAATTAGTTAGTGAGGTGATTTGAAGTTAAGGATTTAGGGGAGAACAAAGAGTAAATGCACCTACATCACTGTGACTGATTCTGAGACATGTCATAAAGAGTTTCCAACCATTGGTTACGACATCTACGCGGACACCCAACCAGATAGTCAGAATCTAGTAACACGACTCAGACTAGCAGTTAGTGACTTCACAGACTGATGCTATGCTTTGGTTTGGCCGTCCCAAACTTTCTTCCATTCCAATATTAGTCAGCATAGAGCGTCAAGGTTGGAGGTAGTTAGGAATACGTAAAGCATGTGTTGAACTTCAATCCTTTTTAGACTCCTTTGAGATTTGTGGTCATGGATTATATTTAATGGTAACTTCGTACGTAGTCCATAAGTTCATCAGCTGATAAATCGCATAATATATGATATTTGTGATATGTTGCGTTGGAGTCCAGTGATTCGTGAGATAATGAGACCTTTGGTATTGTGTCATACAAGAAACTTGGAATTCGGACAAAAAGAGTTCCGATGAATGATCACCAGTACTTCTATTTACCATCAATTTGAAGAACAAACTATCACATCTGGCCTCTTCAATATCAATCTACAAATGCACTTGTTCATGTGCAGCATTATACATTAGTACCCGATGAATCACTTGTCCAAGAGAGTTTATGAGTACCAGCCACCCCGAATGAATAATGACAATAGCTGTTATATTAGAAGCACAACAGTAAAACATCTTGTCTCTACGGACCATTATATCAGGAGAGACTTATCGTTCAAAGCAATTTACAAAGTAAACAAACCTGTCTAGATGTGTTTCCATCTCTTGTGTATCTCTAAAGTTGCCACTGAATGTAGAGAGAAACCAAAACTACGCAAAAGTAGTTCAACCACTTATTTTGCCATGGACTTAGTTGGTGAAATTCCAAGTTAACTATTAAATATTGTATTACTTTTATACTCATTACATCTTTTGGTTAATCATACGGAATTTTCTCCACTAATCCTCTTACTCTCACATCTACATTATTAACCATTATGCAACTTGAAAAGTTTATTTTTAAAATTTATCATAACATTTAATATAACCCAATTACAGACTTTCTATCTAGTTTTTATGATATTCGTTTTAAAATACTAACGGGTTTATTTGTTTGTATTCCTTTTATTATCGTTTGTTATCGTTTAATGTAATTGTAGCTGTATTGCATGCATGGATGAGATTGTGCAGCATGAAAACAAATTTGTGACTTCTTCATTGAACCAGATTCTTGTTTTCCAAGAAGCAACCAGCGTTTCCGTTGATTATGAGATCACAGGTTTACCATAAGTGTTATGTTTTCAGTTAGGAATTACTGTACATCTACTATTGTTAAATTATGCAACAACATACTTCTACGTGAATTACTGGAATCGGATGCCTCTGGTGACTATCACACAGCGCCAAGTGGAGACTTTAGACTGGATAATAGTTCCGACTCAATGTTGAAGTCATTTACGACTGCATTAAACATTTCTTTCGTAGGTGACACGCCTCCCACGAATCACATTTTATTACCAATAAGGGTACATAACAGCCCTATAGTACGCATAAAAGCTGATAAAACCCCTTAGAATTTTACATTTCAAAAAATTCATTTGTAATACTAATGTTTGACCGATTAAAACTACATCTTTGAACTGATTTTATGCTTGTGAATAAGGCAGGATGGTAACTTTAATGCAAACAAGTATGCCTCTAACAGAAAGCATTTCCTTATAGCCCATAACCAGGAGTATCGCATACACCGAAATTATGAGTACTTTTCTAAAGAATTTTGAGGAACAGATTGGAACAAATGGTTCAGAGTTAGGTGATATGGGGATACAAACAAAATGATGAGAATTCACTCAACAAAAACATTAGTTATCATACTCAATTGTCATAAGCAGATAATGTAGAAAAAGCAGTAAGATAAGGTGGCCTTATTGTGACGATGCATGAAATCGAAACTTTTGATACAGACAATGGATTAAGAAAGTTCGTTTACACTTTGAAGGCAAAACTTACACTTCTTTAGTTCCGTTGGCAAAATCGCAGTTCTTTCAAAAATAAGACTGATGTGTTCTGAAATAGCATTGTCCAAATGTGTGGCCTCAGATTTCGGATCAACTGGATGTGAGACCAGTCCAATAGGAACAAGGCACTCTCTTGTTTTAAGTTGGACGAGAGCTGTTTCCAAGTTTGCTAGATGCACGGAGTCCAGGAATTCACCAACCAAAAACTTCCCGCTCTCAGTGTCACAAAATGCCAGGCATACATGCTAAAACGTAGGATTAAAGTTTTATTTAACTGGATAACCAATGTCAATGACAACAATCAGAATATTACAACACGAATATATGAGATAAAATAAATTAAAATCGATCGTACACCAAAATCTCGCACTAGCATACATTCCAGCTTATGATTGATGTTAACTTCGGAGGCCTATCGCATCAACTTTGTGAATTGTACTAGCGAAACACTGACTTTTTAGATGTAGAAAAAAACCTAGCCTTTATTCAGTCGATTTGCACATTCTGAACAGAGACTTTAGACGTTACTCGGAAGTTACTATAATCACTGACCTCTTGACTTTCAGTAGTAGGGCTAGACACATCCACAATCATTAAATGCAATCACACTGGTTGGAAGTGCCTAACTGTTATAATTTAATCTTTTATGCTATCAGAAGAAAATGAGGCGAAATGTCACTAATCTATCATAAAAACCAAACTAACTATTCGTTATCCAGATTTGATACAACAGGTGATTATGAAACTGGTTATTTACAGCGAATGCTTCCACAGAACACTCAGTTCTGATAATATCAATAACACTAATTTAGCATTTTAGGTACTGGATTTTTAACAAATCAAATGCTCAAACAAATTCATATGGACGGGTAATTTTATTTGTGACCTGCGAGGTAACTAGTTATATGCTTAAAATAGTTACAAACATTACACCACTTACTATTTGTTCGTTCAGCTGTTTTACATTTATTGCACTGAGTCCACAAGTTTCAAGTGAATCTGAGGTGGTTGTAAGAAGATCTTCGACTGAACTTAAGTTTCCTGGCGAAGCCTGCAAATAAATGTGTAGGTGATACTTCACACCTTTAACTTAAGGGTCCATTCATTGTTCTTCCCATATTTGCTTACTAAACAATATATTTCAATTCGATATTGGCGCTTTAGGAGAAAATGTCTCAAGAAGTCCACGTTTTGTCTTTTGACCGTGACGTATGATAGGCAAGACTTGTCCCTGGAAAACCGTTTTACGAGAGATGGGTTTTTGTAATAGTCTGTCGCCACAAGAACAGCGTCAGAATCATGGAGAGTCATTATCTCCTAAAAAAGGAATATCGCTTTCACGTAAACCTGGTTAAAAACAACATACCCCTCTTTCGAAGCATCTTAAAGTTGTAGGAGGCTTCTAAATAAAAGTAAGGGTGTCAGGAACACTCAACCTTACAGGCCCAAGAGATTTCCAGAAAGAGTAAAACTCATCTTCCGCGGGGACACTAGTGATCATCCTCAAAAAACTGTACTGCGCGCCTAAATGAGGAAGAATATGTTCCTGTGCTCAATTCGGTAATTAGAAAAATATAATGAGATAATCTCATCCTTTCAGAATTCCATGACAAGGTAGGACGTTCTTTGGCTTCTACGTTTGGTCAATATAGTTTCGGGAATTAACTAGTTAAGGATGTTTGCGTTGCAACTACGAGTCGAGCTCGTTCAGAAATACAACTCCCTATATTGCGTGCATATTTCATTGCATTATCTTAAACTTTGCATGCTCCTGTTAACACTAGTGAGGCTATCAGCTGAATAGTGACAGTGTGTTTCCTATTCCAAATGAGTGTTTTGGACTGATTAAGTTTCGGTTTTCTCCCATACTCCGAAACATATCATAATGGAGCCCGCACAATAAACTCACTTAAGACAATAGCTTAAGGATTTGTGTGATCAACACTTGTGAGTCCTTTGTTTGGTGACTACAAAAACACTAGGGATTTGTTAAATATCCGGCTTGCTATATCATACACATATTTTACACTTTGTAGTTTTATGCTTATCAAATATAGGTGATCAAGCTTGTTGTGACAAAGGAAATTCGTAAATCACTACTAATTAAAACTTTCGTGTCAACTTCACACCCTGAAACTTATCACAAATTACCTTTATTACAAAGTATGGAACTTGCATTGTGAAGCGGACTTTTAACAGCAGAGTGTAATATAGTGCACGTGGCACCAAAGACATTATCTTGCAGTCTCTGAGTGTATGTCGCACCGATTCTATCTGGGGTTAATATACACGAGTAGGGAAATATAAGGTGTATTTAGCACTATAAATTATACAAATCGTGTTATAACAACAAATTATTAAGTCATTTAACAACGAAAGTTTAGTAATTAAATAAGTTTCTGACAGCAGAGTTTCTGGTGAGGTTGGAACATCAAGTTCTGCAGCCTACAACTATGTAGAAAATTTCTACGAGTAAAATTCAGAGTCCCTTCGTTGCTTATTCTTGTAAATATTATATGTCCTATTCAGTGAAGTTGGATGATGGAAAATACTCACTTCGTTCAGGTTAGGGAGTACGGCTCTCAACTATTAACATGACATGAGCTGGAAAATACAAGGAGATAGTACCATTTTAGACGGTCTGTTTTTTATCATTAAAAACGTCTGGGTGAAAAGAAACAAGGAGACTAATAGTTAACAAATTCCTTTATTGGTAATTTTTCCTCAGGTACTTCGACAATAAACCCGGGCGGTTATTGCATTATTTCGTGTCAACATAGTATACGAACTCGTGTCTGTGTAAAGTTCAATTCTAAAACGCTCTCGCGCTCTCGCTACTAAGGATCGGTGTGTCTCAAAAAGCCTCAGACTTTCTGTTACAACTTTGCTGTTATTGCAACTTTTTCCTTTTACCAAACAGCATTTTGAACGCTAAACTTCTTTGTGGAAATGATCATTTTGTCGTTCAAAAACCGTAGATGTTGTTGTTGCAGCACACGCACTAAAGTGCTATTTAACTGCAGAAAACCCTACAGTTTCACTTACGCCAAGTATGCTATCTGAGAAAATTACTATCCAAACAACAGTTGACGATAACCCTAATCGCGGAAATTAGAGGCTCTTTGTAGCTACGGATGTAGCTACGATACTATGATACTATCAAGCGTGCAATATTTTGACCGCTTGCAAAAATGAAGTAGTCCTTCACACGGATCAGAAGTAAAACCTGTAATTAAACGTATCGAAGTAGGATTGCACATATCCATGCACTCCACCTTTAAACCCAGATATTTTGGTCCCCATCACAGCCACTGAGTTACTAGAATTTTGCTAGTTGTTTGTCAACCTGCGAAAAACATGGAATAGTGCGTGGATGTAACAATCTGTATGTGGCACGGCATTTTCTAAATGCTCCTAGGGCTACCCCAGACTCACGCCTACTTAATGCATAGTTTCAATTCAAATCAAAAGGTACTCTAGAGCCTGTCAAGTAACGATGAGCCATACTACTGGGTTTTGTTGAGGATCAAATCTGTACAGCCGAGCAACTGTTAAAGACTTATGGAAAGGATTGGGACACTAGTCTTCCGATTCTGTTCTATTTTACGTTGTCTTTTGAGGCCGACCGTTTTACTAGATATGTAGATAACATAAGGTCAGTTGGTAGATGCGAAGACATGAACTCCATTGGTTCATCTATTAAAGTTGTATGCACTACATAGCTGTCTAGCGTATAGTCACCTACTTTACCTGTCTAATTTGTATATACCATGGTACTCTAATAAAGTAGGCTACACAGAACGTAGAGTTGGATCACTTATCCACTAATGTCACCAACCGATTAGGGTCAGCAACGCAAAAAGAAGGAGGGTGGTGTTACTGACTGGCCTACATGATTGTAAGGACGATAATTTAAATTTACCTATATTTGTGAGGCAAAACCCTTGGACTCACTCAAATGTGGTGGTGCTTTTCTGAAAAGACAACCCAAGACATGCATACATAGGCGCTTACGCTTTCGGCAAACATACTGATATCTGACGTCCAAAACACATAAAAATGTAACTAGAACATTGAACTATCTCTTTCTCCTAATGTTAAGCATTTTACCTTAACTCCATACATTACCTTCGGTTACACCCCATTTTTTAAATCTCTCCAATCGATGTGCATGCCTTTTTATATTCACCTTTGCCGTTTGTTTAGTATTCCTGAATGATAGTATGCTAAACGGTGTGAAACCTTGAAATAGAATGTCAGATTGAGCTTAGCTTGTGTTTTCCAAAGAGGTTCTAGGTCAGATGTATCGCACCGTGTAGTGTTGTTTAGTCTACAATTCATCCCTAATGTCATTTTGCGAAGTATCTCTGTATTCCTTCAATCTTTAGCCTATAACTTATTCGGAGGCTGCTGACTATGAGTGGCAGTATCCGAGTAGCCGACCTACACAGATCTTATATAGTGCTAATCTAGACTCAGTTTAGTAGAAATTATGAATCATATAACCCACAAGTCTGCGTGCCATTGAGGTGACAAGTGTTGTTTGTTCCGTAAATGTGAGATGCGTAGTGTATCTTAAGCCTAGGTCAAAAATTGTCTTATATTCGGAGATTTGTTCCCCATCTACTTCAGAGTGCAGGTTGAGGTTGCGACACCCAATGCTGATCCAGCCACATGATAATTAGAAGTATTCTATATATTATTCATGATGTTCTTTATTTTTGCCAAGTAAACGATTTGCCTTGGCTAAGTCGAATTCTCGCATTTTCATGGTCTTGTAACAGAAGTTCATCAGTCTTCTAAATGTGAACGGTGCCCCTGCCAGTCAGTATGGCATTTTTTTGAACTGATACTGTTTCTGACGTACACTGAAGGTTGTCTTGTACATATCGCTTGCCTTTATCAGTAGTTGCGATTATCCATATCTGAGGTCTAGTACTGTAAACAACTTTGCATGTTTTAAACGATCTAAGGTTTCCGCTACAGTCGGCAATATTCATGGTTTCAACTCTGTTATACTGTTTATTTCTCTAAAGTTCATGCATAATTTACAGTCTCATTTGCTTTCTTTGTTAGTAGCACGGGTATGTTGTAAAGACTATCGTCTTCCACACTTACCCGTCCGCTCAACATTTATCCCACTTGACGACTTCTTTCCGTTTCTAAATGAACTGGCGTCCGAGGCGTGTAAAATACTGTTTTCACATGACTCTTTATAGAGATCTTATGTATCACTGTCATAATGCCAACAGGCTTCCCCACCATTCGTGAAGAGGTTTCGATATTTTGCTGTCACATCGATGTTTCATCTGTTCTATTTCCCTACGATCTCTGCCTATGTCTTTACCATCTCACTATTCTCATGTATGCTGAAATGTCTATACATGCAGCCTACCGTTCTGTTCTTTGTTTCAGTTACCGCCCCTCACTTCTCTAAAGGAGTCTGCTCGCAGTATCGTCCTCTTCATACCCTTGGTCACTACGAGTAAATACTGTGCTACGCAGCCATCGATTTCGATGCTACAGTTTGACACCCCTGAACAATCCAGCACATGCCAGCTCACGGTTTGTACTGCTAGCGAACTTGCCTTTATCTGTTAGTAATATTCTACACCTATTAATAATGCAGCCGCGGGATTTACAAAAAAACAAACCGACACTTTCCCATTTACTCACATTTTCGTGTACATCGAGCCGTTACTAACTAGCCCGACCACACGAAGCTACATTTCAAGGAAGGAAGGCAGTGTGTAACGCAGAGAAGGTCGTTATCATCCTTTCTTTGGGCAGTTTTTTCCTGTAATGTCCAACTTCTTTACATTCAAAGCGCCTACCCCCCTTATTCGTACGAATCCGGATAGCTGAAACTTGTCGCTCTAACTCATCAAATTGCTATTTGGTGGATAGTGTTCCGTTATCACAAGTTACTGAAGAAGCCTTCTCACTCGCCAACTTTTACATAACCGCACGATTTCTGCAACCTCCATCGGCCGAACAGAATGTGCCACCTGAAGTTGTTGGCAGCCCTCGAGCAACCTTTGATCAGAGCCCCGAAAACCGTCACCTTCGCCTTTTGCCCACGGACGCTAAACAGCTCCACGATGGACTCAAAATGCAGTAAAAAGATCTCGACGTCTTCGTTTTTAAAAGGTTTGTGATCCTGCGTATTGTGATCAAACTTTATCCTATATCATTTCACAACTTACCACGTATGCTGTTTACCGTTTCCACTTTCATGGACCATTCTGCTACTGCTACTTATGGAAGGCCTTGTGAGTAGTATCCGCCACAATATGATTGGCTTATGTCAGTATTGCAATCTATCTTTGGGAAATTAAAGTCACCTGTGATGACTTTACATTATAATTTGGGGCAGAGGTGTATATGAAAGCATTAATAATGATGTTATTTACAACAGTCGAGGTGTAAGGAGCTTTGTATATGTTCCCAAAAAATAAACTGTGGTTCCGGGTACTGGCTGAGATCCAGACCGACTCTAGTATCTTACTGAGTATTCTGCCATCGATTTTATTATTTGGAAAGCAATCACTTACCTATATTAGGCGGCCGCCACCCCGTTTATATTTTCTATTGCCACGATATAGCATATAGTCATTAATGGCTAATTCTGATTTAGTTACTGAGGGATAACTCTATGTTTCTGTGATAAATATGAAATAAGGTTTAGCTAATAAGGCTATAGTTCTTAGGGTTGATTTGTTTACTAAAAAGTTTAAAAGTGATTAGTGAATTGTAAAGAATCGAGTAAGATTTTTATCCATATCGTTAGTGTTAGATATAAATAGATGTTAGCTTAAAAGGACAGTCTGACTACGTGAGCTAATGTCTGGGCAGGCGGTATTGCTAGGAAGACTAGAGACTGCTTGATCCAAAAAAATCATTATAGTAATCGGTGATATCAGGATATTCAGGATAATTTAAGTTAGGATATGGCAGCTAGTTGACGATGTAGGAAAGACGGAGCATGTTCCAGTAGCCCATCAGGAATACAATTATAAAAGTGGGGAGGGAAAGTAAAACCGCTTAAAGGATCTGAGTAGGTAGGATGTAACATAGGGTTACCGGGGCTTGAAGTATATTGGTGTTTCATTGGCACCCTAGAATTTCACACAAAATTGTTTTTGCATCAGGGCATTTAAAGTGTTATGTAAATGTTCGCCACGTGGTTTAAGCTAGTTATTAAACGAGTTGTGCTTTGATAGATTGCAACCTGTGAGTGCTTGCGACCTTGAATACTACCAAGTTGAGTACTTTTTGAAGACAAGATCTTATAACCGGCTTTGCAATAAAATTACGTAGTAGTTGCAGCGACATCATGTCCTCTTTTTGCAAAATAGTCATAGAACTTGGCTTAGAACATGCCTTTAATTTTAATGATATTTTGTCTCGGCTTCCCTCTTAATTAAATTGTTAAGTGGGCTGACCATGGCCGTTACCTGCACCTTGGGGGTTTTTGTTTTGCCACGTAATTTGAAAATAATAGGGCAAAAAGACTTCTGGTGCTTCTTATTATGGCGGAGGCATTGACAAGGATAATCTAGAAGTTCAGCTGCTTTCAGCATAGAATACCTAACGGATCTAAGAGGTGATTTATCCGGTATGTTGTAAACTATTACGTTCTGACGAGATATCATGCGATTAGCTACTTCCGTAGCAATGAAGTCGATGATGGTTTTTTACTTTTATAACATCTTCCAGTATAGATGTTACGGCAAACCAAACGTTCAGAAGAATGGTGCTGAAGATACAACTGGACAGGTTCCCAAAAGGTCCAAGTTAAATCAAAACCACCGAAATGAGGTCCAGAGAAAGTATTTATTGACCTGTCAAACAAAGATCGTTCTGGGAAATAAATTATAAATGTACCATTATAAACTCTCAATATTGTAGGCACCCAGTCTAGAACAAACAGTTAAACAGTCCAAAGTAATGGCGCAACAAATGGCGGAAGTGAAGATAAACAACGCAAACACAAAATTGGGCATAACAAATAGGTTAAGTTAGAGTTCGGCAAAATAATTCACAAATTATATAATTCTTCGGTTTACCGCAACAATGGGAAAACTCGTTTTTCTGGTCAGTGTTAATTTAGATAGTGTGTTAATTTTTGTTTAACGTCATAGAGCACAACTGGCTCCACCTGGGATCGCATTTCTGCCAGTTACTGAGTTAGATGCTGTAGTTCACACTCAACCTTCCTCGACGCTACTGTTCCGTGACGTAGATGTGTAACTCCTATCGGTTATTATTACTGGTGTAAAATCGAGAATTACATGGTCTATGAAACCCGGCGTCACTAGATTAGAAGTTTCTTCTGTAGTTGTTATTGGCTGAGTATTGTGGGCTTTCACGAACTTTTTTTGAAGAGACTACCCATAAGTAAATAGCTGTAGCCATTGTGTGTTAGTAGAGGTACTAACGTCAACTAAAACAAACCAAGAGTGACAATCAGTAGCTTCTTTAAGGAACGTGCAACAAGTTACCACATAAGTCAAACGTATCGCGTTTTTTGGAAGGGGGGGAGGTAACATTTCCCTATGTAAAACTGTTTTTCAGTGTACTGTTTTACAGTTTTTTCATCACTTCGAGGAACTCATCAATAGTCAGTGGAAGGTCTGTCTCTCTATTGAAGCTAGTAGAGTTTAATGGATCTACATCTAATATTTTTTGTTGTACAAATCCAAGGAGCCTAAACATTATTCTGTCTGCGTGAATTGATAAAATGACAAACATTTAGAATTACATGACTTACAATGCATCATCCAAACCAGTAACAATAATAAGATCAGTATTGCCCACATTCCTGGCAGTCTTTACCGGAGTCGTGTGGATGGTATGGTGGAGATGCGGTCCAATTTACAGCATTTTATAGTCAAGCAGACTAGCAATTTCAACACTCAGTTACGAAGACCACGTAGAATCTAAAAATACAGCCACATTACCAACAAGAGTTTGATTCCACACTTAGGCATCAGCCAACTTACTATGAGTTTGACACAGCTTTATTTGACATTTCGTTTTAGTATATTTACAAGCACAGTTTTTCAAAGGAACAGTTTTATTTTACTTGCAACAAACAACGTAAAAGCTAAAGTTCAGCAGTGCAAATTTTTGGGGAGACACATGTATTTTGAATTTTTTTGTTTAGACAACCACGCGTCACCTATGCGTTTTCATGAACGATTGTGTCGGTAATTTAGAATTAGAAAATAATTGATACAAACTCACCGTCAAAGCATTAGTAATACATTTTCCTAACAATTATGTTATCAACGCAATCGATAGTCAAAATACATGAGTCATTTTTACTGAATGATGTTGACTAAATCTGCTGTTTATACCTCGAAATTTTCCATCCGCTGTAATCCAAGAGGGCAGACTAGTCATGATATCTTAGTTTCAGTTTTACGACGTACTTAGTAAATGTAAGAAAAGCATACTTTGGGCATTTAAGTCCCTAATGAAAGAAATATAGCATTGGATTTACACCTTTCTTTGTTAGCGATTTTAAACATCAACCTCAGGATCAACGTGTAATTCAAGTCGTGTGATTACCGTACTTCTGAAAAACCTGATGTAAACAACGTCGATAAGATAAAATGAAAATATTCGCCTCTTTCTTACCTGTTTTTTTACATAACCCCATATATTCCCAAGAATTCAGTGCTATATCACTTGATCATACGGAAATTGTTAGCCAAAATTCCTAAGAATTTCTCCCAGAAATATATCTGAAGGATCTTAACACGTAAACGTAGCTAATATTCTTAATAGCGGAAACTGTGCTAGTGTTCCGACCAGTAAGATATAAATCATTATAAGCTTACTGCACCAAAGATCTGAAGACAGATCTATAAATAATCAAAATGTGTGCGCAAAGAACCTCGTAAAGAAGACATTGGACATATTTGATATAGGATTGATAAAACTTAATTTGGTACGATAAATGAATACATTTCTTTCTAAAAAGCAATTAAGTGTGTGTGTGTGGGGGTTCTGTTATTGTAAACTGTAACTTTAATCATAGTGGGTTCGCTGAGTAGCATGTGACCTTGGAGCATTTCCAGATGTGGCATTTCTGAAGTTTGCGCTAGGGATGAACATTAGTGGGTTTGAAATTAATCACGGGACTCAGTCACAATTTTGTGAAAACCCATATTGTAGTTCAGTGATTCCCCTATGCTTTGCTGGGATTAACACATTGTAGTTATTTTGCGATTTAGATTTATGTTTCCATAGATGTGCTCGCAACCGTTCCAAGTCCGATTGGTATCATTTTTCTTTTGGAGAACATGTATGCTCTAACTGTTTCGAGCTTCTAAACACCAACACGTAAGTAAATATGGTTTTCTGCACCTTATTCTTGTAAGTGTGGGAGGTCATAACTAAACATGCTTTTGATAACTTACTTTGTAAATATTGAACTTTGTTTAACATCTTATATTCCATGAAATTCAACACTAACCTACTATTAAAATGACGTGGATGGGTTTTCTATACGAATGTTTACTCCATAACCATCACTTAATAGCTTCGTTTATCTCATCTTGTTGATTGCTTTAATTCTACTAGGACACGTATCCACACCGTCTGTTGATGCGTTTAAATTGAGGTAGGATCCTCGCTATAATGAAACTTGTAATCATTAACAGTATTCGTTGGACTATATATATGTGTCCTTGTCCCTGAAGACTACACTAAATATCTGTACGCATCGCCTCTGGGTTGTTAGATTTACTGACTAGTAATTAGTTGTATTTCCACCAATTGCTGGCAATCATTCTACGACAACTAATAAAGTAAAAGTTCACTTAAATTCTTCCACTTATTTGCACTGATACTTACTGGCATATGATTATCTATATGTGTAGAATAGAACTACTTGTATCGACGTACTACATACCCGACCTTTCTCACCAAGAGTAACTTCGGAAATTCATTGAGGTTAGCCTATTTCTGTATATGTCGTTCTGAATTTTGCTATGAGTATGTTGATCTCGTATATTACATTATTATTAACTACCAACATACAGAAATGCCTAGACTATATTTTATAATTATTTACAAATAATGGATTCAGAGAGTGCGGGCTCTTTGCACGTTGTTTGCGAAAACCATATACTTACAAGAATTGGCGGCTAGTCACTGGTTTGTTCGGAATGACAACAATTGCTTCTCAATTAACCCAAATATCCCGGTAAACTTAACACTTGAAGAATTTCATATATTAGCACCACTGAACCACCAATTGTATGTTTACGGCTGCCAGATTTTTCTTGATGCAATATACCTTTACCTATAGCGATTATCTTTTTGAAGTATGTGTAACAGTATCCAAAAACATTCCTCATATTAAATGTAGAGTCAATGCATCCTGGATATGTGCTTGTCGTTAGTTCTTCACATACGAATATTACTTATTATGTAAGCCAACATTCAAAACACAACCAGTATCACACTTGTACCTTAATGATTACCATACATTTAGTCAGTTCTTTGCAAGGATAGGCATGATGGAGATGTAAGACATTCTTCGTCTCTATTTATTAACATTATTCCCTTTCACACTTTCATATTGAGGAAGACTAAGTTGGTGAACTATTGTATGTTGACCTTAAGTAGTTTCATATACTAAGATCAATTGGATTCGCAAGTCTAAGTATCTTTCGTTTACTTGATATACTTTTATCTGCATATACACAGGTTATTTGTATTGTTGTATATTGCTGAAAATGATTATTCTTGTAATTGAATATCATTCAAAAACCTAATCAACGACTTGTTTTTATCGTACCACCATTTTTAAAAGTTTTTCGGGATATTTATTTCTTTTAAGTCCAAAGCACAAATCCCAGTCAGTGAATTCTGTATGGCGTCATAGAATGAACTTATGGCGTCGAGAGTGGTTGAAAAGGTCAAGCCAGTTGGGCCGTCGTCGCATTCTAAACGCAGCTAACTTTTTGGCAGCCCAGATGTTACCTTGGTGGTTAAAATGCAACAAATGTGGTCACTGGCGCCAGCTGCCACCTCAGACCCCTGTTGGATCTACGAAGTGTAATTTTCGACCTGATAAGTTCACATGCGCAGATATAGTAAAGGTTAGTTGTTTCTTGATGACGTGTTGTTGCATTTATTTGGATAAAGCAGTGATGAGTAGCTGATTAATTACATCATTTAAGTTATAATATTGGAAATATTAAGGAGGATACTATAAACCACTTCTTGTTCATGCCGCTATTTTCTCATTTTTAACAATTACTTAATGTATGTTTGATCTTCTAACTCATTTATTCAGGTCTCAGATGCCCCTTGCTCGTGGCCAGTAGATGAAGTAAGTTTCTTGTGTACCGTAATAGAACTTTTGTATATATATATATATATATATATATTTTTTTTTTCTTCTACTAAAATCATTAGTTTTCTGAATAGAATATTTTATCATATTATTTTTAATAGACTGTGGGAATTACGTTTATCCGTAATTTTCAGTCTTGTGGGCTGTATGTTAGTATAATATTGTTCAAAAGTCTTTCTGATGACTTTTCAGGATCGTTTGATGCTTTGTTTACAAACTGAAGATGCTTTCAGTACAATGATGACGTAGTTATTAAATCATTCAACTTTTACCTATTATTCCGTAGCTTCAAACTTCGTTTAGCATTTTACTATAGCGTATACTATAATCCTTTTTCTGTAAACCCTTTTTTTAATTTTCTGGATTGATTAATCACCAACCTTCATCTAGCGGGTCAAAATTGTGATTGATAAACCTCAAGACTTTTTGGCAAGTATGCATACACATGCATGGTTACAAGCCTCACCTGCTCTGAAGGCATCATCGTCCTATGGTGTAGATTTGGCTGGTTTGTCTCCTGATCCTCTTCCAGGTTTTACGATTGAAGATGAGAAAACAAGTAAATACTGATGATAATAATCGTATTATTTTGTCTCTTTTACGTGCGACAATCAACTTTTATCATCTGTGTAAATAACTTAGACCAATGCATACATGTGCCAAGTCCTACATTGTTCATACATACATGCAAGCATGCATATTATTTGTTTAAACGCATAGATTTCGGCACGAATAGGCATTACACAGCTAAGGAAGATCATGTTCATAGGTATTAGTTAGTGTAATTGTGTAGACTGGTACACTATCAAGATACCCAGACAGGAGCAGGTAGGAGGGGGCCACTCACCTAGTCTTAGATCTGAAGGTCTAGACTACAAGGCAAGCGAAATGTCATTAAAAGATTTAGTCCGTAATCAGAGTTTTATAACTTTTTTGGTAAACGCCTGGTATTCACCATCCTGGTTTACGCACTTTGCGTTTACTTTAGTCCTATTTATAAACAGCGACCCGCCTTTCCAAGGCAGAGTAGAACTTCCCTTGTAAGGGCTATAGTCACGTGGTCACAGGAGAGCATTTGAAGAGGGATAGAGAGCGAACTTTTCCTATCCTCGGCCTTTGCATGGTGTTTGGAGGGCCACAACACTAAGTGAACTTGTTTTCTGCGTACAAGTTCATTTACTTAGCTTCGAAGCATATTCCAAGGATAAAGGCTAGTGATACCACTCTATTGTCCAAGCTTAAGCAAATGGGTTTAGAACTTGCGATATGGTGGGTGGAAGTCAAATGCCTTAACCACTGAACTAACGCTCCATTTTTTTAACAAATAGCGTAGAAATAACATTTTATGCACGGAATTACTGTATTATATGATAATTTGTCTTTTTTTATAACCAATATACTATGCTAAATATAACATTTAACTAAGCAATAAAATTTAGATTCACTTAGTATCTCGCAAAGTATTAGCATATTCCACAGTCTGTTAGACGGTACCTGAAGTCTTCAGAACTTTTTGTTTTGGGATTATTTGTTTTATGTACAAATTAGTTATCGAGAATATAGCTTTCCATCAAAGAAGAAAGTCACATACTGAAATCTAGTTCAGACAATAGTCTTTAAGTAGCCGGGTAATAAAATTCACCTAACAACGATTTTATTAATTTGTAACAACTGCGAACAAGTTATTAATAAAAGCTATACTTTCTGAGGCTATCTTAACTAACACCTTTGGCGATACATTCCTTTTTTCTAAAAATCTACTCCTTTCCACTGTATGTTGGCTATTTTTATATGTGAACTGATTGTCATGAAACTCCGCCTGTAGCCCCTAGGGTTGCTGCCGGTCCCAAGCCCGGATAAAGGAGGAGGGTTGGGCATGGGGCTAGCAACCCCATCCCGTAAAACAGCAAATGTGCTAAAAAAACGCTAACCAGTAAAAACCTTTATAACCATTTTCACTCTGCCCTGGGAGTTGGAAGGTATGTTATGACGCCTCATGGTGAAAGCCGAGTTTCTTCGGAAGCCACGAGGCCGATGTCTCTTCTGACAACCAGAGCAACCATTAATATAGGTACGTGGAATGTCCGCACGCTGTGGGAAACAGGGAGGACCATGCAAATAGCTGAAGAAATGAAAAGATACAACCTGAAGATACTTGGAATAAGCGAAACGCATTGGGTGCAAGCTGGACAGCAACGGTTGTCCTCGGGAAATGTGCTTTTATACTCCGGCCACGAAGAAGAAAACGCCCCACACACACAAGGAGTAGCATTGGTGTTATCCCAAGATGCATGGAAGTCTCTTATAAGATGGGAACCTCATGGACCTAGGATCATCACAGCATCCTTCAAGACGAAGAAGGAAGGGATTGCAATGAATGTCATCCAGTGCTACGCACCCACCAACGACAGCCACGAAGACGACAAAGACCAGTTCTACGCGAGGCTGCAGTCAATCATCGAGAAATGTTCAGCCAAGGACCTGACTATTCTAATGGGCGACTTCAACGCCAAGGTCGGAGTGGATAACACCGGGTATGAAGACATCATGGGACAACATGGAGTGGGAGAAAGGAATGATAACGGTGAGAGGTTCGTGAACTTATGTGCCTTCAACAAAATGATTATAGGTGGCACCATTTTCTCTCACAAACGTATACACAAAATTACATGGATTTCACCGGACCACATCACGGAGAACCAAATCGACCACATCTGCATCAATAAGAGGTTTAGAAGGACCATGGAAGACGTAAGAGCAAGGAGAGGAGCCGACATAGCTTCAGATCACCATTTGGTGGTAACTAAAATGAAACTGAAGCTGAGGAAGCACTGGACAACTGGAGCAGCAGTATTACACAAGTTTAATACAGCCCTTCTCCGTGATACTAACAAACGCAACGAATTCAAATTAATTCTCAGCAACAAGTTTCAGGCATTTCATAATCTACTAGAAAAAGGTGGAACTAATATGGAAGACAACTGGAAAGAGATTAAGGGAACAATAACCTCAACATGTCAGGAGGTTTTGGGTCTCAAGAAACAACACCAAAAAGAGTGGATTTCTGTTAGAACTCTGGACAAGATCCAAGAAAGGAGGAACAGAAAGACAGCGATCAATAACAGTCGGACAAGAGCAGAGAAAGCCAAGGCACAGGCCGAATACACCGAAGTCAACAAGCAAGTGAAGAGGAGCATCAGGTTGGATAAACGGAAGTTTGTTGAGGACCTAGCAATGACAGCGGAAAAAGCTGCAAGAGAAGGAAATATGAGGTTCTTATATGATACAACGAAGAAGTTAGCTGGGAAATTCAACAAGCCAGAACGGCCAATCAAGAACAAGGCTGGCAAACCAATCACTGAAGTGCATGAACAACGGAACAGGTGGGTAGAGCACTTCCAAGAACTCTTGAATAGACCAGCCCCACTGAACCCACCAGTCATCGAAGCAGCAGCCACGGATCTCCCTATAAGCACAGACCCACCAACAGTCGAAGAAATCAAAATGGCCATCAGACAGCTCAAGAGTGGCAAGTCAGCAGGACCAGACAACATACCAGCAGAGGCACTGAAGACAGATATAGAAGCAACTTCAAAGATACTCCACATTCTCTTCAGGAAGATTTGGGAGGAAGAACAAGTTCCAGCAGACTGGAAAGAAGGGTACCTCATCAAGATACCAAAGAAAGGCGATCTCAGCAATTGTGAGAACTACAGAGGCATTACTCTACTTTCAGTACCAGGAAAGGTCTTCAACAGAGTGTTATTGAACAGATTAAAGGGCCCAGTCGACGGCCAACTCCGAGATCAACAGGCTGGATTCCGTAAAGATCGATCATGTACCGATCAAATCGCCACTCTACGGTTCATTGTTGAACAATCAATTGAATGGAATTCACCACTTTACATCAACTTCATCGACTATGAAAAGGCATTCGACAGCGTGGATAGGAGAATATTATGGAGCCTTCTACGACATTACGGCGTACCCGAGAAGATAGTCAACATCATACGAAATTCTTACGACGGACTACATTGTAAAATCGTGCATGGAGGTCAGCTCACAGATTCATTCGAAGTGAAGACCGGTGTTAGACAAGGCTGCTTACTCTCGCCCTTCCTCTTCCTACTGGTCATCGACTGGATCATGAAGACTGCAACATCTGAAGGCACTCTCGGAATACAATGGACAACATCGACGAAACTAGATGACTTGGACTTTGCAGATGACCTAGCTCTTCTTTCTCACACACATCATCAAATGCAGAAGAAGACCAACAATATAGCAGCAGCCTCAGCAGCAGTAGGCCTCAACATACACAAAGGGAAAAGCAAGATCCTCCGATACAAAACAACAAACTCTAACCCAATTACACTTGACGGAGAAATTCTGGAAGACGTTGAAACCTTTACATATTTGGGCAGCATCATCGACAAACACGGAGGGTCTGATTCGGATGTGAAGGCGCGGATTGGTAAGGCACGGGCAGCATTTTTACAGCTGAAAAACATCTGGAACTCAAACCAACTGTCAGTCAATATAAAAGTCAAAATTTTCAACACAAATGTGAAGACAGTCCTGTTGTATGGAGCTGAAACTTGGAGAACTACAAAAAGTACCCTACAGAAGTTACAAGTATTTATAAACAACTGCCTGCGTAGGATTCTTCGGATCTGTTGGCCAGATACCATCAACAACAACCTGTTGTGGCAGAGAACTAATCAACTTCCAGTTGAGGAAGAAATTAGGAAAAGACGCTGGAGATGGATTGGACACACACTAAGGAAACCATCAAACTGTGTCACAAGACAAGCACTGACTTGGAATCCTAAAGGCCACAGAAACAGAGGAAGGCCCAAGAACACATTGCGTCGGGAATTGGAAACAGACATGAAGAGAATGAACAGCACTTGGGAAGAGCTAGAACGGAAAGCCCAGGACAGAGTTGGCTGGAGAATGCTGGTGGGCGGTCTATGCTCCACTTGGAGTAACAGGCATTGATTGATTGATTGATTGATTGATTGTCATGAAATTGTTGTATCTGGTCACCTACTACTTGGATGATACAGTTGAGTAAATATTTTGTCTTTCTCAAGTTTCCTGCCATTTAAAGGCACATCGTTCGGAAAACTTATTTGTAACATCTCTATTCGATCATTAATCGTGCATTTGGTCTTTACCAAGCGTCTCGACCTCTAAAATTAACACTATTCATTTTAATCATGCACGCTAAGAGTTGGATCTGTAGCAGGATTGTTTTGAGCTTAATCTGTTGTAAGACTTGTGTATTGTGTTTGTTGAAAGTGGACCACTAGTTGAGATTGTCGATCCATATATTATGATAAGTTTGTATTTGCTTTCCAGATATAGACCTCAAAGAGCCACTCTGCTTTGCTGAAAGGCGTAAAGAGGTTTTAGAACTGTTAGACTGACAAATAGTGTAATTAATTATTTTAAGTAATGAAATCTTTGACCATGATTGTGCTGTTTTGCTCGTCGTGAGTGGCAAGACAGACAGTTACAACGTAGAACTTGGTACATGCGTACATCAGTTCAAGTTGCCATACCCAAATTAGCAGATAGAGATTTAATTGTCGGATCAAATCCCAGAGTAGGGGAGGTAGTAACAGAGTTAGTATTAATGGAAAGGAATAGAGATCGGAGATAAGATTTAAGAAATATGATTCAGTAAAGAGAAAATTATGGTTAGTTCAAAAGCCTTAAATTTAGAGGAAGACAAGGAATGGATGCACCTGTGCCATTGCCAACGATTTTGAGCCATATTATACAAAGTCGCTAACCATTTGTGACGATCATCACGCGGACCCAAACCAAGGAGTCTGTATCTATTAACATGGCTCAGCCCAATTGTCAAAGACTTCATGCATTGGTGCCATTTCTCATTTGGCAGCCCCTAGCTTTCTTCCAGCCTACTCCCACACCAGACAGCATTGCTCGTCGAGGTAGGCGGTGGTCAGGCACACGTAACATGTCCTAACCACCTCAGTTGATGGAGATTTACTGCTTCACCAATAGACTTACCATATTTACCTAGTACTCTATTCCTAACCTACGTATTGTTTAATCGGTGGTCCCAGGAAACACGAGCAATGCTTCGAAGACATCTGTGACCGAATACTGGGAGCCTACGAATATTCTCTATCCTTAATGGCCATGTTTGACATCCATAAATTAGAACAGATCGGACTACTGCCCAGTAAACGTGTCCTTTGATTTGTAGTCGGATGTCTTGCCAACGCCACAGGTGACGCGAATTCCCAAAAGCTAGTAGAGCCTTAAGTATACGAGCAGAGATTTCAGCAGACACCAGATTCGTGAATGGCAAAGCTCACTCTGTACTCAAATATCCGTGTGTCGTGATTTAGTTGCTTGTTTTATGTAGCATATTTATGGCTTTATACATTCTTTTCAATTTATGTCACTTTTACTAAATCACAATAATAATTCCATTTTATATCTTTGTTTAGTGCCTTCTGACAGTCCTTTTCGTGTATTTGAAGAGGATGGTGCATTTTCTCCAATTGATTTACACGCTTGGGAAAGATTTTCATTCTCTGAAATGTCACGGTAAATTGTATTCTCTGTGCAATTTATTTTTGGAATTCGTCAATTGATTTTCCTTGTTTAATCTTACGCCGTGTGTGCGTGTGTATTTTGTACAGTAGTCTACAAATTTTTCATGCACTGTCAGTCAATCAATCGACGAATGGCAAATGTGCATTATCTCAGATTTTCATACCATTGTATCAATATAGCTAATAGGCTAGAACGTGGGATAAAATATTTATGAAAGCTCTTATCTAGGCTACTTTTTGGTTGTAGCATGAAAGATACTTTTCATATATATATCATAACAATGCCATAAAGATAAGTACGAATGCGTCATCAGTAAGGTTAATTCAATGATCAGGTTCAACGTACTAATTTTGTACGTGTTCACGTACTTGATTACTTGCATATTATGGTAGTGAAGTCAACTATTCAAGATTTCAATAAGTTTATAGTCTTGTTCACGTGTATTACTGTTGTTGCTTTATTTAATTCATAGTACGCTACATCATAGTTTGAGAATTTATACTTCAAAATATGTATACACAAATTTAATTTTTTAGCGTATATTTTTTAACAGTACTCATACTTTTTCAGGACTATCCTACTGTCAAAGTAATTTTTAGTTAGTTTATTCTGGTGCTAAATTATTAAATATTCTCACATATAGTTAGGAATAGTTTCAATTTTTTTGATTGTCAATGAAAATTTTATTAGTTTTGACTTAAAGGCAGCATTCAAAATTGTAGACCTAGAAGTTCTATGACAGTGTTTATCTTTCAAAACTCTATGTCAAAAGTTCATTAGCCTTGTGAAGGCTCCTTCGAACACAATTAGTAAGTCAGAGCTTATGGTAAACTATCATCAGAATCGTCAAGGTTGTTCATTGTTCTTATTTTTTCATGCACATAATTCCCGTTATTAATTTGAGATGAGCAAGAACATAAAATTAAGGAGAATAAGGTGTTTGATGATAATAACCTGACGAAATAAAGTGTATTCATCCTATTCTGCCCAATTCTATTTAATTTCATTATTGACTACTACTACATATAATGCTTCCTTCGTTTAAATTTTCATAGCATAATCTCCGGGTGATCCACCTGGGAACTTAATATCTACAGATGATTTGGTTTTGTTTGGTGAGGATAATGACAATATATAGTGTCCTTTAATCGCACTAAGCAGAAGTGCAAACTTGTTCAGGATTCGTTTCTCCCCTTCTGAAAGCAAATTATTGCTTTAACACTGGTCTATATTAACACCTGAGCTAAAAATAAGGAGTGAAGTAGTTGAGTGATGCAACCACTACACTTTTCTTACAAGTCTATCTATTTTTTATAGATTGATGTCTGACGAAGTTTAGGCACAGATTAAAAACGTTTGACTTTTGTTTGTCAATCAACAGGGAAGTGTATTTTGTACCAATCCACTAAATTGTATTCATTTTACTTTACTAATGTAGTGTGGTAGCTTAGATCAATGTACATATATGCCTAGTTCTACTTTGTACTTGACTGACTGACTTTCGTTCATTACCTCTCTCACATGCTTTAAGTAAACCGTTGACAATCTAAACATTGAAATTTCTAATGGTATTACCAGTTCCGATAAGGTTTTTATCACTGATTTAGTTCAGATAGTGAGTAAATTCTTGGAGTTAAAACCTCTTGTTCTGCCGATTGTAAGAGTTACTATTAATTACGTTTAGTATGATTATTGTAAACTTCATATTTCACTTTATGTATAGATATATTGCTTGATTGTCACAAGATTTGTTCATTAAAAGTAACCATTGTCCCTTGGTTCACTACGATTTTGTTTATAGCATATTAGTCTAATGTTTCGTTGTGTCGCAGCTCACTTCTAGAATTCTAGAAAGTGTTTTTCACTTATTGACGTTACCAAGCTTTCTCATTATTACTCCTATTTTGTTTCTTTGTCTTCAGTTTTCCAACGTTGTATTTAGCTGTACGAAATTTAGTTCTTTGTTTATGGTTTCGTAATCCTAAAGTAAGTTTCAGTTTATACATGCATTTCTAATTTTGTTTTTGTAGTTTGAATGTACAGTACGTCCATATTTTCGTCTGATAATTTAGCATAACTACTTTCTAACATTGATCGTCGGAAACAGCGAACGTTATTTTAATCACTTTCGAATAACCAGTGTCACATTTGTCTAATCCTTTGGTGCTGATCGAATTTTATCGGTTAAATTGAAATGTGGCTGTTGATCTGAATTCCTTTCATGTATTTACTACGTTCATTGAAATCAGATAATTTGCGAACTGAAACGTAGAGAAACCTTTAGTGAAGTAATATATTTACGTGTTATAAAAATGATAGATACATGCATCGCGGGCAGATTTGTTGAAGAAAGTTTATTTTATATTAGATACTACTTGTTAGGACTTGTCTTGTTATGTATTTATTTGTAACAAATGAAAATTTTTAGTGGAACAAAGCACCAAAAGAACACTGTCACATGATATGCAGGACAAAACGGTCACATAATAAATAAATGAACAAAAATAGTGATTATGGTAAAGGTACAATCCAATTAAGAAGGCGACCAATGTATTTTCCACTCAGTTAAAAAATTTTATCTTCCTTTTATGAAGAGTTTAGTCGAAAACTATAACACAGCCATCACAGGCTTCTTTTCCCAGACAATATCCTCTCATGTTATTTTGTTGGATGATACTTAAATACAAAACCATAAGGTCATGACAGACCAAGAAATTCTAGCGCTTAATAGGCATCTAGCATTTCACGATATCACAACCAACCAATCCTATATTCACAAATAATCCATAACCAATGAACCACTGTGAAATTATATTGTTGTTTTTACATAGAATTTTATATCGCTTATAAGTAGCATAGTTTGTAATTGAAATATTTCATCATATACTCCTTTCGTAGCATTTGAGGTAGGTGGGGTGTTGTTGCTTAATTTTTCATAATGATAGTCTAGTATTATCAGTTTCTAATCAAGCTTTTGGCCTACAGTACGACTTTAATTTCACTAAAACTGTTGCAGTCGTAAATATCTAATTGAGAACTATGGTAATCAATATGGTATGATGTAATCACTTTTATCTCAGAGTTTAATGTTGTACATAAGATAAATGTAAGCTTTGTGCATGTGACACGAAGAGTGGTAATAGTGGAATGAATACAACTCTGTAACCAAGTATAACTTTGTGCTTCCAATTAATGCCACGCATTTTATGAGACAACTAATAAAGCTACATAACGGTTCAACCTGAAGTAAATGTAGTCGGTTTCAAACCCACCACCTCACTTGAATGGTTAATAGCGTCAACTACTAAGCTGTACAGTGAAGCATATCTAGCAGTGGTTGTAGCAGCTACTAAAGTCATGGTATTTGAAGAAATCAGGAAAACTATGGTAACATGGGACATGGTGCTACGCATAGGGAGAGTGATGCATATTTGTAATTTGCTACCAATATATCAAGATCAAAGTTTGTTGACTGTATTTTCATCACGTAACCTAATGCTAAAAATAATTGTTGATTATTTACTCAAACTAGTGTCCATTAGTTTGTTGGACTTAGACTTTCGACCAATATGTAACAGCTGAATTCAGCTTCACTTAATGAGGTGCAAACATCCATTGTGTGTAACGCTCATGTTATGGGTACTGTTGTGATCTTATTTTCTGGGTTATTCGTAATTTATTACATTTTTGCCTTCTGAATAAATATATTTTTAATTTTAGCGTTTGCTTACCAGTAAATTTGCAGCCAATCATTGTTTTATTCGGGGTTTATTAAGAATAGTTTTGTGTGAACATTGGATACCACACTTAGTTGAAGAGTTAACATGTCGTGCACTTATAAACGTCGGTATCTGTCAAACAGATTCATATAATCAAGAATTAGTAAATGAAAAGGTATGTCTCACATAAATAACAAGTAATTTTGTATTACTTCTGACCACTAAGACTATCGGTTAGTAGTATCTGTAAACAATTTAGTACATTATTTGTTCACACTATATCTTATTAATTGGATGAAACAACATTATTTCACGTAGTTTAGAATAGTTATTGGTTTAGAGTGGTCAGAGCTGGTAGAAAAGAATTAGTTAACAAATGATATTGTGCTTATGTGTGAGTTGGTATACTGACCTGGAGCCAAAACTGTTACAGATTGTTTTCTTAAAGGATCAATATTGATATATTTGAGTACATTAATTACATAAATATGTTGGATACAATTGGTTACGGTTACTGAATATACACACCTCCCCCTCACATACACACACCTTCATTCTTACTCTATTTTTGTGTAATATTATACTTTAAGTAGAATTACTATTATAAGTATGAAAAACATGTATTATTATGCAATAAACTAAGGTGACAAATGGGGTACTCAGTTTTGTCAGTCAATTACTATATTGTTCACTCAATATTATGTCACCTTATTTTGTCAATAAACCAAACTGGGAAACATATTTATTAGAGATATATGTGGATATGAAAGAAAAATACCTAATGTAACATGAAAAGACAAGAATATGTTTCAGTGTAGAGTTCTCTTTTCAGTGAATTCATTTTCAAGGCTGCACGATCGCAGATGCATGCACTGGATCTTCCTGTTGACTTATCATGGACTGAAATTGACTGGTCTCTGTTGTCATATGTGCATCCTGATCGGATTTCCCCTATACAACGATTATTCACAAGTATTTTTGCTTTGTCTCGTGATTTGGATAGTGCCTGGCAAACGAAATCCAGAACACGCGCCTCGTTCTTTTTGGGATTCGTCAGCTGGATGTATTTGTATCCGAATGTTAATGTTCGCATCGGGACTCGAACTCAGTTCGTTCCGTGTCAGTTTCAGTCCATGACAAATCAACGGCACGATTCAAATACTTTTTAATTATATACACATACCCGCTGTACTAGTGTGGCTGTCTGGATTCAATAGCCTTGTGGTGAATGGGGTGACGTTTGGCACAAAACGAACTGAGTTCGAGTCTCGGTGTGAACGTCAACACCAGGATGCAAGTACACCCAGCTAATAAGTCCCAAATAGGACGAAACGCGTGTTCTGGATCCCGTTTGCTGACTACAATCCAAATCAAAAGAAAAAGTAACTGATGAATTATGTTTGTGCGAATCGTCTGTAAACAAAATTCTGACAGAGTATTTTAAATTGACGAAATTATTTAACTGCAGATACTTTAAAGGATTTTCAGGACTGTTTTGAACAACAGAAATAGAATGAACATATCGTTACAAATGGGGAGTATATTTTGAAGGAGATGTTCGGTACATTTACCTCAAAATAGAGTTTTTATGATCTTACTTTGTGTACCAGAGTAGCATTTTAAAAAAATACTATGTTTGTTCTGATGTTTTTTCGGGATGACACAACATTGCTTTTATACTAATCAGTATAATACTGATTTTTCGTCCTATTTTTAGGTTAATGATATTATCCCTGGTGATGTTTCCAGTGATCATGTTCCTCATAAGTTCCAGTTGAGACTTGTCACCGATTCAGATTTAACAGCTGCGGTCACCATTCGTCAAGTATGGAATGCACTTTATCTACGCCACTTACATACTGTATCTGATCAGCAGCATGCAATTCAACAACAACCTTATTTCCCATTTTGTGTGAAGTTAATCTCTTCTCCTGGAAAACAATTATCAACTTTTACTGGCACATCAAATAATAACGCGTTAAATAAACTTACAGAATTAATCCTACAATTTCCAACTTCAAATAATAATTATAATAATGCTACTACTGATGAGGTCGTAACCAATGGATTCCATGGGGATCTATGTGACAAGGATGCTGAAATGAGAAAATTGACACCAACTGATAAGATATCAGAAAAATGCGAACAGTATCCAATTCTACGTATCCCATCATTGGTTGTAGGTTAATCAGTTGTTTTAATTTCTTTGAGATGAAGTATCGAAAAATTGGTTATCTTTATAAACTTATCTGCGTTAGGTTATCTACAACGCTCCAAATATTCAATAAATGTGATGTATGCAGCATTCTTGGTCATTTTTTCGCTAATTTAGTGTGTGTATGGGGAGGATAGGGGGGGGGGGAGTACTTCATGTTATAATATACACATTTATCACATATTTCATCTAAAACCTCAACTTAGTCCAACTTTCGGTTTTTATTCTAAATGTCTATCTACGTTATTCTGGCTTCTTAACAGATAGTTTCAAATAACTTAAGACGCTTGATATGAAAATCGTTAGTAAGAATTATACTTTAAAATGCGACTTACACCCACCAAATGTATGGAACAATAATCATAAGCGTTGGATACAACACAGTGAGCAGTGAAAACACTTCAAATGACTTTAGTGATTGACCTTGTCCAGTTGTTTCTTTTTGATAGTTTGGTGAATTACTTGGTTTTTTGATTACTTTAAACTTGCCATGCTTTAGACTTAGAATAGGTTTCCGCGGTAACCCATGTGTATATACACCTTATCCTCCTCCAAGTCTTATTTCATACTTCTTGTTCTTCGAATTCATCCCTGCTGTTTAGTTGGTTTTTCTAAAGTTTAATATCTTTCACTAGTCTTGCTACAGTGATTTCGACTCATTATTTATCTTGTTAGTTTTCTTTCATTGTTCTGACAACCTGCTGTTTGAAAGAAAAATGCGCTTTACTTTTTGGTATAGTATAATACGTCGGCCATCATTTCGGTCTTGATAACGGGGTAGGATTTCTATCTACACTTACTGAATCCAGGTCATAGTTTTGCAAACAATCTATGCTTGTTTGTATTCGTCACCGATTGATATCGATTAGGCACCATTAAAAACACGAGAACAGTGGAGCGACTTTCCAAACAACAGTCTATTTCCTGAAAACTAGATATCCGTCCCAATAGGTCATCTCATCACTGATAAATACTATATTCGGTAAATGAACTATACAAATATTTTTATACATGTTGGTGCTTTGGTACAATCCACTATATATATATATATATATATATATATATATATATATATATATATATATATATATATATATATATATGTTTATTTATTTATTTATTTATGAAAATTGCCATTTTAGTCTCCTGTTCAAATTGGCGAAGATAAGAATTTGTCCAGTTTATTCGTACCATTACATTCATGGTCAGATCGTATCTACACTCATTCACATCATCCGGTGTCAATGTTTGCTTGGCAAGTAAGTTCATGGCAATTGTGGCATATATATTAATCTTATTTTAATTTTATGATTTCAAAGGTGATTGTTAGTGATTTCGTGTGATGTAATTATGAAAGTATTGTTATCTAATAAGACTTTTTTTAACAAACTTTAATTTTATCACGATTTGTAGGAATAGACTTCTGTCTATGTTTTTGTTGTTTAAAACCTACCTGGAAGTTCACGATAGACATGCTCTTTAATTGATCCTGTCTCACGTCCTGCTTCTCGAATCGTGTGCACTTACGATTTTCTAAATCTTCATCCTTGGTGATATTCGAACACCAAACGGGTTGCCGAAAAGTACAGAAAGCGATGCACGTTTCATATTTCTCTCAAACGTTGATTGCCGTCTTGGCCTTCATCATGGTAACTATCTTAATAGTCCTCACTGAAACGAGCGTCATTCGCTCGAAATAGCTGTTTCCTTCAATCCATGAGCAGTGTGAATAGCCATTAATATTTTACGAATTTTCAAAGAGCATTTCTAAGACTTCATTTAAAATTTTAGAACTTTGTATAGACCATGTTGAAGGGATGCAATTAAGTTCAACATTGATATATTATTAAGCATCCAAGTTAGTTTATTATAGTTAGTGCTATAATTAAGATTATGACTCCTAACCCTAACCATTAAGGTTTTGCACCTCTTGATACAGTTCAGACTGATAATCACTGATTTTATGTGTTGATACTATATACTGATTTTATCGCTGTTTAATAGTCTACTTATATTCTTGCCTGTACTGCAAGTTGGGGTAGGAGTCGTTTGGCATATGTAACGCATATCCTTGACACTACCTAATTCGAAATAGTCTACGCTTATCTGTTTTATAGGCTGTGTTTAACAGCCATAAGTTAGTGCAGCATCGCTTAGTACACCTAGTACAGTACTATTTAATGAATAATTGAGTGGGTTGCTAACGCTACAATTTGTGCAACTTAGCAAATACTGAGAGCGAGAGCGCTTTTCTCATTCTTTCCAAGATTCAGTCAGCTATCAGAGCTAATAAACTCCTAAAATAAGTATTGGTAAAGACGTCCATTTCATTATACCATGTATTACCGGGCTAGGCATTAGTGGAACTCGGTCCACAATTTTTACCTACATGTAATTCATTTTTCATTTATTATCAGTGCAATTATTACTATTATTATTATAATAATTATTATTATTATTAACAATGTCCTGTAGACTGGATTAGAATTACATTCTACTCCGAAGTGTCTACTGTTACGGTCATCAGGTGGACGTGTGCATAGTAATGAATCTACTTCAGACCATGACGTCAAAACATTAATTCCCATCCCATCTGATCAATCAGTTCGCATAGAATTCCACGTTGAAGCCGTCCTAGACTTAGTTATTCAGCTTTGTTCAAATAAAACAGAAAATATTATTGGATTCAATCCTAAGTTGGAAGAAATGGAAGTGGAGCAAAATCTTGTCAATGATAATATTAGTAATAATACTAATAGTAGTATATTAAGATCTCTAACTCATGAATCGCTTGATAAGACTTCTTCAGTTGAAGGTAAATTTGTCGAAATGTGTATATATCTATTTTTATATGTCTTCTTTACTTATAATCTCAAGTTTCGAGTTGATTATAATCCATTTCAATTATTTATGGAGTAGCAGTCTCAATTATTAAATCATTTAACTCCTAACCAGACTAGGTTACAGGTGTAATGAACCTTGTGTCTCACTTATTTTAATTTGTCCTTTAGAGAGAAGGGAAGGTGGTATCACTAGCCTTGTACATTAACTTGTGCTTAGTAAATGCGTCACACTGTACTTTCAGTGGTGTTATATTATTTGAACTGGGTGGCTTACTTTCTATGCATTTATTATCGTTCTAGAAAATCATCAGTGCCTACTTCATGTGGTAGAGAACTTTCCAGTCATTGCACAAAGACTAGATCAATTTATTCTTATGGTCTTGTTTGTGATCGCGTTTTTCATAGATTTTGTTACATTCACTTGTTCCTGAATTTCTACTAATTGACCTCTGAATTAATTGGTCTCTTCTACATAGATCAATCTTTATACATTTATTAATTGTTAGTTGATGTCATTACCGTGGTTTTAGGGTTTCTCTGATGTCCTAAGCTTCCTTGATCCAAAATTTTAACTGTAGTTGTCCACATGCATTGATATTAGTGATAATATGTCGTATTGCTTCATTCCTAATCTATGCTCATATACGTGTGGATGAATGAGGATAAGGACAACCTTTTTGCCGAACGTAGTGGCTCCCAGAGTTAATTTCTTTATACTATGTCTATTTGTTATGCATCTGCTGATGACATTGCAGGAGGGTAACTATTCCTCTTAAATACAGGTTAGATGATTTTTTTTCCAATATATGGAGTAATGAATGTGGTATAATGGGTTTCGACTTTTGTGAAGAGTGTCTTTATACAATTCATTTTGTGTGCTGTGGATTGTTACTGTCGTTATTTAGTATTTGATCCGTATGACTTAAAATCCCGAATGTTGACGTTTTCAAAGTTCAAAGTTTTCAATATCGTGTGACAGACATGTTGGGACAAAGGATAAATCTTATATATATATCTCGTACATTATTGGTTTATATAATAATGCATGCGTGTGAATCATTAGTTGGCTTCTTGATAAATCAGCCGGATCATCGTGCCTAATTAAGAGATTAAGGCAATTCTGGGTGTTAGCTGTAAGATATCGCGTTGCGGATAATCAGGATAGATAAAACCAGCCGTCCCTACTTCAAATATAACAGTTTGTTCTATTCAGCAAAGTATCCATGGGTTAGATTTTGTTTCTTGAATTTCCCTTGTAAATTTTATGTCGTCAATTATGGGTATTTATGAGTTCGCTTCAATCCAAGATGCATTTTTACTGACCTGTTGGGTATAGTTTAATTAATTACTTATACCATATTTATCCATGAGACACACCGATTTTCTGCATGCATAAGATAATGTGTTATTTATTACAAGTAGACTAGGTTGTTATTTTAAAATTGATTAATTTCATTGTGTAGTATTTCATGTGTATATGTATGCATACTACTCATCATGAAATCGTAATATTGTCCAGTAAATATATGTATATTGATCACTTTCCATTTTTTTTTTTATTATTCTAGATTGTTGGGACGAAATGGATTCAGAAGTTCGGAAACGTTTAACTGATTTGACAGGCAATTCAGTACGTTAACTATCTGTAATATATTTTGCTTTCCTAATAATCCAAAAATACGAAGTTTAGTTCAGTTCAACTATTTCTGTTGAATTCGGTATCATGAATTTACCTTTTGTTATGAAACGATTAATGACTAGAAAGTAATAATCAGTTATTTCATGCTGTTATGGGATTTCTCAGCGGTTCGCACCCATTTCCTCACTGAGTGCCAAACACAAAACCTTGAAGCTTCGTGGCCAATTCTTAACTCTTTAACTATTAAGCTGACATCAATTGGTCAACATTTGTAGCTTCAGTCAATTCGATATATATTCGACGACCTCATCTATTGCTGAACTGTATTGGTCACATCTTACCAGTTTCAAAATTCTTAACTTAAGTTAATCATTAATGAACGCTTGTTTATTATTATTAGATGTTGTAGATATTTTTGAGTTTGGATGCCGGCTTTGTGGTCTAAGGATAAGCGTTCACCATAAAGCCACTGAGAAGTGCCATACTAAGAAGAAATGGATTTACAGGGCTTCCTAGTTTTTTAGTGGTAGTCTAATTTAGATCCATTCATTTCATAAAGTTTTAATTCAACCATCTTCACAGCACTGAATTATATTCACCATTAGTGTGTGTATTCACTACACGTCCTTACCGTGCAACTAGCCAGGTGTTCAAAATATTTCGTAACGTTAAAAAAATTAAAATACTCAGTACCTGTATTTTGACAATAATCAGATTGTTGTTCCTTTGGATATTGAAGTTCAACTTTCTTATTTTAACGTTACATATTTTTATAAGTGGTTTATACTTCTTTTCGAGATTATGACATCGTAGTTAAATAGCGAATCACAATATTTTCGAAAAGTTATGTCATTCCGATAATGCTTCGTTACTATCATATGCGTTTATTCTGACTTGTCAGTTGGATAGTATGGTCAACGCTTATGACAGCATGTTAATTATTCTACCTCTAATTAACGGCCAATGACAAATAAATGTAGGGTAATAGTATTTTATTCTAGGTGTCTTAAATGCATTTATAACTTTTGCTGGGACTATCGGGTTAGCAATACTGAAGTTAGATGCAAGGTATTGGACAAAAAAGTGGCTGACGTGGTGGATCTTTATCAACGGACGTGATTGGGATTTGTATTACTCATGTTCGATCATCACTTAGTATTATGCACTGTATATGCTAGTATAGGAGTAATTTTGGAGGAAACTAGAGACGGTCAAATCGAGATGTGGTGTCACTACATGATGTAATTTGCTATCAGTCTGAGTCCTACGGACAAATGCTGACTACTCGGTTGAAAGGGTGTGCGTCTCCACAATTATGATGGCTGGTGATATAAAATGATATATCATAAATGAACTTGTGGGTCCTATTCCTACACACGTTTGTGCCAGGTTCTTCTTTGTTTATGATTGGCTTACTAGTTATTAATTACTTTTCAACTTTTAATTTCTATTTCTTTTCCTTAGATTGAACAAAGTTTAATTGAATATTTCTTAGCTTCTATTGAGTATGATCTGACAGAACCATTAACAACAAATTTTACGGAATCATCTAAATCTTATTTGCAATGGAATTCACAACTTCCAACAGCTCGTCTAGATCAATTACCTGTGTGTCATTTTAATGAGACAGCTACAACAACAACAACGGAAACTGAGCTCATTCAACAACGATCTAATCTGGACGGTGAAAATCTCTCCGCCTACACTTCATGTGTCATTCGTACTCCATTAACAATGAGTCGTTGTTTCAATGATTCAGACAGCTTCCTTCCGGGTCCTATAAGTTATCTATGGGATTGCTTAACAAAAGATATTCTCGCCAGTGACAATACTTCTGACGATAGTTGTAATCAGTTAATTTCAATTGCTCTAGAAAATAATGATTTCGATGGAAATACTAGTTCATTTTTATCATTATCTTCCTCATCCTCGGATGAAAATATAATTGATATCGATAGTTCATTAAATATTGTTTCAACTCCTTCAAAATCATCTCAGCCCATTGATAATAACAATAATCATATGAATAACAATGGGATGGTTGCTTCAAACAATCTAAGAAATATCCGTTTAAATTACATCAATGGAACGGAACTTGTTGATTGGGTAAGCCTTCTTTGTTTCCTTAAACGTTTTATGCTTTGACTGTTATTTAATAATGTTTGGGAATAGAAATTAACAACACTGAAAATACTAATATGGTAATCGGAATGAATTTGCACTGGTAATACATGAATAAACAGCTAGATATAACTGCTACTTTATGATCACATTTATCTAAGAAGATTTCAGAAGCCAACGTTTAACCTGTGACTGCGAAGGATGAGTATTTATGAAAAATATTACTCTTTATATACATTTTTAATTAAAGCATTTAGCTAACAACTGTTAGGTTGCAATTTCGAACCCTATACCACCTACTTCGATTTCTCCAACTGGTGATTAGTTTACTTACACAGTAAGTTTGGTTTATCCACGTGGTAAAATGAATTAAAACCTGGCGTAGAAAAATGTGTGCCTGACTAACCATTAAGTGGAAGAAAGCTAGGAGCAATCAAACCAAAATATAACATCAGTTAACTGGGTCATTGACTTTCGGTTTGGACCATATTGTAAGTACAGACTACCTGGTTGCGGTGTACAGGATTTTCAAATCAATGATTGGAGATGTCGGTTGATGTGATTTAGATGGTGCAAGCACATTCTCTTTGTCTTCCCTTAGATATTTAGATTGAAAATTATTTTATACCTTCCCATGAATTAATTCTTTATTCTTGAATTGTTCATTCTTTACTTACTCTTCTTTGTTACCATTAATATCACTACTACTTCCTTTACTTTGATATTCACCTTGTTGTGCTGGTGTACTGTGACAACTTGGACCGAAGAATGTATGTTCTAAGTCTAACGATGTTCACCACCTGCTAAACTGCAGTATCTGTTTCAGCTGTTCCTAGTCAAATATTTTAGCTTGAGGACCTTATTACATGAAGTGCGTGCTACCAAATGTACGTTATTATCTGCAGTGTTATGCTCAACTTCATGATTTATTTCTGCGCTTTAATATTAAACAATTGATAAAGCTCCAAACCCTTTTTATATTTCCTTGATGTTATTGTGGCCTGAAAAAGTCGGATGTACAACCCTGATAAACACTCTTATAAATTATGACTTACACAAGCTAAAAATCTTCAGCGACTTTAAAATCATTGTTATCTCTTAAAAAAATTGCTTACATCCGATGCCAGCATTATATATTATATAAGTAATTACGAGGTTCTACAACGTTATGTGTAAATATTGTGGAAGTGGTGAATCATTCTCTGTTATGGCGCTTGCAGGTTTGTGTTAAATATTGACACGACTTTACGTGTTAAATCAATCTATTATTGATGGAGTTATACACAACTTTTTCAGCGTTTACTGTTTGTCGTATGTAGCATTTCAAGTTACTTTATCATCTATTTTTGAGTGAGTATTTTTCATCCTACATATCTTTCCATACTACACAGACATGTTCGTAGCAGACGGTTGCGGATAACTACAGAATGTCGAAATAAGATCTTAAATGTAACACATCCCAAAAATTAAGAAAGAAAACAACCAAAGGTTCTTGGTACATTACATTTAATAAGCATTGAAAACGTTGAGGACAACCTGTCCTGTTGATTAATGCATTTGGCTAAGTACAACAGACTGTGTAATACATTCTATGATGTTTAGGGTGTTATGCATTTTATTTCTTATCATATTTTTTACGTAGGTAATCGTGACAACTCCCATTGATCGAATCCGTTTACATTTTTCTTCTAAATCTTTGCAATCAAACGATGTGTTAAATCAGTCTTTTCAATATTCAAAACAACCTTCTCTGTCAATCTGTTTGCCTCCTTATCTTCGACCTATTTTGATTGATGAACACTATTTATTGAAGAATGAGTCATATAATCTAAATGCAAACCGTTCAACAGACAGAAGTGTTAGTCAGTATTCAACAAATGCTCGTCTAATCACGGTCACATTGGTTTATTCATCAAGTTGGTGGAGACAGTATACTGCTGAAGGTTCTGTAAATTCTAATTCAAGCCATACAGATTCGTCGCATGGTGATAATAAATGTAGTGAATTATTCTCATTTCTTCCAGATAGTCGAGAAAATCGGGGATTTTGTCATGTTTTTCGTGATTTACGTCCAGATGTAAGCTCTCTTGTTAATTGTTTTATTGTACTCTTCCTACTTGATATGAATTCTCCATGCACACGCAGCATATACTTATTAGATGAATCACACTAATTTGTCAATATAACAAATGTTGGTTTTGATGTCATCATTGTAGAGTTTGACATCTCATCAGCCTTCGTGATATAATTGATCATAGATATTTCAACGTGGCTACAAACTATTTGTCTAGTTTTCCCGCCTTTAATACAAACGAGGTATGTGAATGTCTGATAAGTAGCAAGTTTACTGGGTATCATCTCGTGCCCATTTATAGCTGTCTTAAACATAGGTGTAAATTGTCTTTTTAATTGCACGAAACAGCTGTAGTCGATTGTTAGAAACTTTAATAATGTAATAGGTATTCCTTCATAGCGATGTTATGAATCTCTGAATCACAATTCTATCAGTTCACACCCTTTTGGTCTTTTTGTTGACTTTTTTGTTCTACTTTCTTGCTACTTTTAGCATTTTTATTTTAACTCCTTGAATTAGTAGCAGCATTCGACCCCGTAGACCGATAGGTCCTATGATAATGTATCTTTGAAAGCGTACAGCAGATGGACATAAACCTTTATTCTAACAGTACTGATTTAGTCATTTTATGGCACACAGTAGTCTGAACTCGCAGTCTCAAATGATATTCGTCTGAGCCGCTTCTTGTCACTCTTTTCATTTAGTTTCGTCGTGGATGTCTTAAAAATGATTGTATATTCATCTACCTTTTCGGCATTGATCTCTTATGATGGTCTCTCATGAGGTTCAGTTATCAATTCTAGATTCGCAAATGATTTAGTCCTGTTTGGTAAATTTGTCTACGGATTAATCTATGATGGAAGCATCTCTAGAATGCATTTCTCTATATTAAAATGCGAAGTGCTTCTTCGGGACTGAGTTGCACTGTTGAGTAGATTCATCGTAGAAAACAAAGTAGTGTAATGCGTCAACCACTTCACTCGTCTTAGGAGTTTTATCAGTTATTATGAGTAGGTGTCTGAAGAAAGCTCATCCCACCTTCTAAAACTTACATCGCATTTAGTGTAGTTGGGATTACCGTCCTGCAATTAAAAGGCGAGTATTCTGCTCAGCAGTTTACTCTGTTTTACTGTATGTATGTGAAACATGACCTTCAAGTATAAATGACATTCTAGAGTTACCTTATCTAGAGTTATCTTATCATAAAATGTATCTGAAATATTGCTATCGTTTCTTAGGACCGTGAAATAAGCAATGCTGAGGTCAGATGCAGAGTATTACAGAATATGACGAATTAGTTGATGTTGTGGTTCTCTACTTATTGAAGTTTTTTGAACATGTATTACATATACTGAACCGCCGCCTGCCTTAACAAACAATGATGACCAGCGTAGGAGTAAGATGATAGAAATGTAGGGGTGACACAATCATAACGTCTCAGCAATTCACGAAGTCATTGATTACTGTACAGAGTTGTGTTGGTTGGCATTTATCTTTTTAATTTGATATAGTTGTAAAAGTGAGGTATTTCACCCTGAGCGAAGGCTTTTACCACTATACCTGAATCTACGTTATTCTTGAATACCACTGTTACTGTATTGCAATGATTTCTTGTTGGGACTTTATACTGATACAGTGTAATTATTCACACTTATTTCCATAGAAAGTTAGTAGACTGTTAGCAGACTATTTGTTTAAAAAAAGTCCAATTGTTGTACTTCAACAAGAAAATATGACAATAAAGAATTATGTACTACTAAAGTGATTTAATAGGATGCGGGTCGGTAGATAATATGCATCAATACAATGTGGCTGAGTGATGGGTTGTTGTTTCAGTTGCTCGATATGAATGAAGGGACCATTAGCCAAAAACTGGATCTACTTCATCTGATTAAGAATGGTCATATAACAGAAAAATAACACCACTAGATGTCATAAGCGATTGGTTAATGCTAATTCTACAAACTCTATCTGTTATCCATCATATCACAGATTTCAACTCTGTGGCTTAAATTGTTTTACTTATCATAGAACCTCAAGCCATTATATACAGTCTCATGTAAAGTATTGATGTGCATTACTAAGAAATCCTAGATTAAGACAAAAGTACTGTTCGATTCTTTGAAGGTCTTCCAACTATTTTCAGTTCGTAATAAAAAGCTTTAAGATTATTGTTATTGTATTATCCCGACATTACAAACCCTTACTGGGGTAGAGCTTGAACGACAACAGATGGCCTTGAAATATGGATGCTGCTAAAGCCATATTTAGTCCACAAATACGGATCAACTCTGTGCAAAGTAATCCAACAGGTTGCAGATTAGTAATAATAACATCCTCATAAACATTCCAGTCAATCGATGCAGTGTGCTAAATTTAAACCAAACTAAGGGAACGACCTCAAAACAATTTCCTCATTGACTCTCTCAAGTTCTCCAGCAAAGTTTAATTTCACCCTTACTGGTAATGTAATTACCTAACCAATTGAATCAGGTAATGTAGCCTGAACTCAGTGAATCAGTAAATAACGGGTTTTCATTTGTAGTGAAATGTACTGAGTTATAGCAAGCACATCCATCTAATGAGTCTCAAACAGAAAGAAACACTCGTTTTGGATTTTACTGCCGACTACATTACATGTATTTTGAAAATTGTTAAATATTACTATATCAAGGCGATCCGCTCAGGATTTGTATGTGCCAACAAAAATTGATTAAAATTCAGTCTTGAATATCAATAGGGGAATAATTAAAAATTAACACTGCTTTGAGCTGACAGTTTTCATATCTTTATGCTCTGTTCAAGTGTGTTGTTCTATGCATTAGATTTATTGTGTCCCCCTCTTAGAAGAGGATGTAGTATCAAATAGTATCTGTGTAATGAATTACGGTGGTTTTGTGGAGTTAGATATTTTCGAGGATATCATAAAAATTTATTTAGGGTATAGAAGAAACTCTTAGTCAATATTTTCATCTTATTAGGCTATATGGGTCTTTTTTTCTCCCATAAATTGTTATTTATTTTTAGTTCCTAACTTGACATGATCATGTAATTTACCTACGCTTATTCTTGTTGTAAAGATTAACTCTCCAGGGATTTTACAAACTCAAATATTTGCAGCTGCGGCTGACCATTGGTGGGATAAGGCAGATGTCCTTTTAGAAACATCTGTGGATCGATATTTGAAGACGCATTTTATGATCTCATCTACTGATCAATGTCAGTTACTGTCTTCATATATTGCTCGTTTACAGACGCCCAGTATAAACTCTCCAATGAATTGTGTTTGTGTTGTGAATGAAGACTTGAGTGAACAATGGCTTCATATTAAACAATTTGCTTGGATGGAACTTGTAAAACGTACTGGAATATTTATTGTAAACTTTATGAGGAATGAAAATTATATGGATTACACTAGTCGTAATGGAAATTATTCACGTATTGGTATTAATAACACTAATTGTTTAACTGCATCCGAACTAATTTATGCATCAAATCCAGTAAGTGGAGGAGAGTGTACTTCCCATTAAACGACAATGATGATTTCTTTCCGTGTACAGATTCATTTTTATGTAGTTTTGAATCATCCTTTAAGTGTGAAGGCTATGTATACTACGTTGTTGCTCAAGTCGAAGTAGGTGGATAGAAGTTCGAACAAATGACTTAGTGCCTAAAAGTTGAACGTCCTAGTCACTGGACCATCTGCATATGTTTAGTATGTGAATATTTATTGGCCGAAGTGATTCAGACATTTATTACGTATTACATGTTTGAAGCTGGTAGAATGTTTAGAGATGACCAAACCAAGATATAGCATTGGTCCATGAAATCATAGACTATTAGTTCAAGTAATTTTGGTAAATGAAACCCACCTAGTTGTAGCGCGTGTAATTGTCGCTATCAATGTTTAGTGGTACTACATGACATGATTGAGAATCAATTACAATCAATATTCTTTTATATATTCATTTTTATTCGTTCTCTCCGATCATATTCTAAGTGTTTAGTTTTCCTCACTATTCTTTCTGTCGCAATCATTTGGATTCCTTCACTATTGGTCTTTTGACGTTTATCTCATTGACGATGTCTGAAATATTTGCATTTTATTAGTGGAACACTAGAGGCTATGTTTGAATTTATGATGTTTTATCTTTGTCACGTATGTTAACATAGCTGTAATAAATCATTTAAACAGTTTACAATTTATTTATTTTAAATTATGGGATTAATATTTTGGTGTTTATGCCAGTGTTTTAGTGATGTCAACCTGATCTCACTGTACTATGCTTAGCGAGCTTCATTAGTTGAGATACAAGTTGTATTTAATAAATAAATTTGTCGTTGGAACAGTATTTCACTGGTTATGTTGTCCGAGTTTCAGCCACTAAGTCATTTACTTTTGGCTAGTATCACTGACTGATAGAGTACAGTCCTGATTAATGCATGCTTACAATATGCTTTCACCTACTTGCAGTGGTTAATTCATTTTCAACCAGTTAGAGTTAACGAAGAATCAAGAGAGTGCAAAAAGTTCAGACTTAGAGTACTGGATCTTCATTGACTGAGTTGGTTAGGAATGTATTACGTATGTTGATCCCCTGTCTACTTCAACGTGCAATAATGACTATCATAACATTAGGATATAAGAAATGTAGGGGCTGCCAACCCAAAACTTGACATCAGCTAATGAAGTCATTTACCATCGATGTGAACCATTTCAGTACTTTCAGACTATCCAAATGTGATCTACACAATTGTTATAACCAATGATTAGATATGTTAGTTGATATTGCTCAGAATCAGTAATTGCTTCTATCATGTTTCCTTGTTATTTCAGCTTCATAATTCCAGCATGGATGCAGTGACATCAGCAGTACAAGCTGGTTTGGAATTGGCAAATTTGACATTACACTTATTACCACATAGAAATCAAAGCTATACTGCTTTGTCTTCATTATTTTTATTGCATTCCGAGTCAGATGAAAACCTTGTGTGCCTAGATTGACAGTTACGTTGATACGTCTCATTTGTTATGTATAGTCCTTTCTTCTCATTTTTCTATTCTTCGCCCTATATTTATATATATATTGGATATATTTCCAAATTTTGTACATAGTACCCATTGTAATTATGTGCACTGTCTCAATGTGACTGTAATAAAAACGATATATTGTGAATGTAATTTTTACACTTAGTAGACAGAATACAATGTGTGTTTTGGCTTTCGATAAAGCGAAAACCATTGATAAGAACCTTTTGTTTTACTTTTAAATTTGATTTCCATTTTCCATCTTTCATTGAAAATAGTCAGTAGTAATGGAAAATTAATTTGTAAAGTTTGACAAAAGTTGTTACTACTTTTTTTCATTTCATAGTTTAAAGAAATTGTTCATGTATAAACCTGCCTACTAATAAGTAGTGTGAAATATCATTCAGTGTGTTGTTTTTTTTCCCACCGACTTTATACAATGATCCATAATGTGAAGTGCAATTTACTCTTTCATATATTTGAAACTACTAATAATACTACTACTTATATCATTAGTTTCTTTTGTTTAACTTTTGAGAAATATAAGCAAAGATGAGAAAAGAAAAGAGTTTACAATTCCTATTTGTTGCAATTTAATGTTTTTTGATTATATTTTGTTCAAGTGTTATATACTACTTAATTTTATTAATATATTCATATCTGTTTTGTTCAGATTACAACTCGAAATTTTTCACTATTGTATTCTATGTAATCACTACTATGTATCTAATGTATATATCTATATGTAAAGAATCTTATGCATTTCACTATGTGCATATATATATATATATATATATATATATATATATATATGTTATTGTTTACAAATGCAGATATGTACACTTCATATCCTTGTTTTGATGATATATATATAGAGATATTCTTTGTTAGTTCATAATGATGTATACCAGAAAAGATATGTTCTGTTTTTGTAAATGTTAATGAATGGTAAAGTATTGTTTCGTTTTTTAATGTTCTGATTTTCACAGTTGAAAACTACTCAAAATGTAATGCACTGGTTAATACTCTTTGTTATATGGAAGAGTTAACTTAAAGAAATTATGAAGTGAAACTGTTGTCTAACTTAGATCTGTTTTAAATTAAACAAAATTGTTCGAATTCTTGTGTGATGCGCTCTTTACTAATGGATAGTTTTTTGCTAGTCAGCTAAATGGTTCAGTTACCAGACTTTTATTAACTTGGTAAAAAGCTTCAGCATAAAAGTAATAGAGGTGTGATTACTGCTAGATTGAATTATTGGTAATCTGGCAGACTATGATATTGAATAATCTGAGTTTGAATAGTGCAGGTTGCATCAATTTTTTTTACGAGTTGAGGTACACCTTGCCGATAATTTCCATCCAGTATGATTACTAGGCCGAATAGCATTCCCTCGCCGACAATCACCTAACACCGAGACAAATAACGTATTTGAATTTCAAGGGAATCACAGCTTATGCTGTTCACATTAGTGAGATTATTGTTTGGGACTGTACTTTTAATGGCTTTAACTTAACGTAATTTTAAAATTCATACGTGTTTATTGTTTTCATTTGCTTATAGGTCAGGTCTATGTACATTTCTTTATTGATCAGCGACTATCCTGATTATAAAGAATCGGAGCATACTTTTTCATCATTATTGAAAAATCAGAGTAGACTTGTATTATGAAACGCGTTATTACTAAACAATTCAACCCGAAATAGCGTCTGACTGTATCCAACCCTATAAAATACAACAAATGTTGTATGCCTTTCTATGCTACTTATCAGTAGCTAAGTCATGGATGAGTAGTTTTGTGTGGATTTGAAATGACGAATTGTGTGATGAGGGCATTTTACTATGATTTATATGTTGACGTTGATTTCTTATTGATCATTTATAGTCTCAGTAAAAATCTCCAGTAATAAGTGTAAGTCATTTTGTAAAGCTTAACTGTAAATAAGATTACTCGTCTGTAATTCTGCCTACTAATATGTAGTATACAATAACATGAAAATTAGTTGTATTTCATGCGGTTGAATATAACCATTCTAAAAAAAAATGTTTGAACGTACGTTAGCGCCATTAAATATAATTCCTTAAGTTTTACATTCTGAATAACCACTTTTTAGAGACATCCTGAAAGTTTTCAAGGATCCTAGTTTTGTTTTCATCATATGTCTATAGGTTGGAGCGCGAATACATCTTTGACATTCTTTTGTCCTCTCAATAATTTAGGCGATGGTGTTCGGAATTGCTAGGAACACATTAGAAGTTAAGTTGAAATGTATCACAATGTGTCAGCGTATCCCGTTAGTTGTATCGTGATATTCGACTAATAGTTAGTTTGTAGCGAGTTCATTTCAGGTTCATTAACCAATGGGTATCGGCTGTTTTGTTAGTACTGACGGGATTCTATCCATGATGTTGCTGTTTGTTGGCTAGTTTAAGTGATTGAATACCACATGCACAATGTTTTTTTATTTTAACTGATTGCATGTAATTTATGTGGGACTTTGTTTTGTCTTGGCTTTGTGTAAGTTAGCACTCATCAACAAAATGTACATACGATCTTGAAGGGATTGATGCTCAAAGCTATGAGATACAAATCTGTTTCACCTAATTTCACTGTTTAAGACATTCACACTAAGCTTTCTGAGCTATGATTGGTCTTCTGTAGGACTGACAAATTTACTGAATAGTGTCCATTATCATATTTATCTAATCTTAAATTAGAATATGGTCACTAGTCTAATTGACTCAACATTAAATTGTTTTGATGACAATAGAATTTTATAAATAATTAAAAAAGTACACAATCATTTACTTTTAATCAGTCAGTACTTGATTATTTCAATATATAGATAAATAGATAGTACAAGCAAAACGTTAAGTGGTAAAGTAAATTAAAAAGAATTTTGTACCTAGTGAACGAATGTTTCCTTTAATTTGTTCATTGATCAATATTCTTTCATTATTATTTCCTAAAGAGAATGAGATTATTCAGTAATTAATCTTTCACCATCAATTGATTTTAGCACTAATTCGAAAATTATTGAGATTTGTATTATTGAATTCTTGAACAATTAATTCTGCATCTGAATAATGTTGAAGATAAAGTTTAACGGAACCATTGGATATTTCATTCAATGAATTCTCAAATTGTATAGACAGTATATTCTGAATAAAAGATAATAATATATACAGTTGTCATTAGAATCGATTACAAAAGACAAATATATAGGAATGTTATTGTTACTTTGGGTGATTCAAGAAGCGCAACTAACTTCCCTAACTGTGTTACAGAAGACTGTTTCGTTTAATTTATTGTATTCCTATTATTGTCATATTCCTATCTCCCTTACCACCCATTAGACTCATAAACCGTTATCATATATTTTGTCATTCAGGAACTATAATCAGTTAATCATGTACCTGTACCCTCAGTTTTTAGTTATCATTGTTCCCATTATGTATAAATGTTATCCATCCTATTGGTATGATACGTGTTACGGTTTTGAATGTATATGAATGAATGAAATATAATATGACTGTCTGGTGGTTGGTTTAGTTGTTTTGTGTTGTTGATTCTGGCTTGGCGAGGAGGGGGGTGGGAAATAGTAATCACGTGGTGGATGTGTGCATGCATTGATTGGTACTATTGAGGTCAATGTTTTCCGGCACAGGTTAATCGTAATCCAGGGTCAATTTCCCGCAACATGACAATTTTGTGACCTTGAGCGGATAGACCCGTAGCGGCAGTTTCGCATCTACAGCGTGGTAGACTGGTCTATCTTAACTCTCACAAATCTCAACAACATTTATATTTGCAGAGAAATATGGCTAACAATAGGTGTATCTTCAGTTTATATTAACCTACTCATATTAGTTGTTTGGCCTGTTCCTCATGAGAAATAACTGTTGATCTGGAAGTAGCCCTTGAAAATATACTGCTTGGCTGACAATTTCTCAGTTGGGAGGATTTAGAGCAAGCAGTTGAAGAGTGTTAGTCTGTAAGTAAATAAATTTTATGAAATCGTAGATAATCTGCACTATGTTCATTCCCAAAGTTAAAGAGCCTCGTTTTCGTCTTTTAAATACATTTACGTCGTTTTAAATGTGCATTTGGTGTTAAAAGAAAATCACGGGATTGGTCAGAGAAACAAACCGTAGGTGAACTATAATTGTTGCATGTTTAGATCGAAATTCATGGATTACAAATCAGTGTTTCGTGTCGCGCTGGATGCTAATCAGTATATCGTTAGTTCTTACATCATGAAGCACAACCATGCCTGCACAAAGTCTTTTATAAGGTGCGACAAGCGTAATCCAGGATGCGCGTTTCGAACTATTTGAGACTAGCTAGCGGTCCGAACTCAGTGTCCTAGTAGTAGACACGGTGACATTTGGTACAGGTTATGGTGTGAACGTCTACACTGAAATGCAGGTACATCCAGGTGACAACTACCAACCAGGACGAAAAGCACGTCTTGGATTTCGCTTGCCAGACACAATCCGACTCAAACAATACTTGTGAACGTTTGTTAAATTGAGGCAATCCACTCAGGTCGCATATATGGCAACATAGACTGATCAATTTCAGTTCATGATAAATCAATAGGAAGATCCAAATACATTTTAATCTATTATTATTATTATCCTTTTAGTGAAGTTTCCAGACTCTATTATTATTACTGCTATCACTTTTATTGTCAAGACTACAGTAGTTAATTTTTGCGAACAAACCCCCCCCCCCATTTTATCTTTATTCATCTACTTATTTCTCCATGATTTATTTATTTAATTTTATATCATTATGACTATGCCTAGATACTGGCGTGGATTCTGTACGAAATTTAGCAATACATATATGTGTATACTGTTTTATCGTTAAACATCAGTACTACAATAAGTGTTTCTTGATTGCCTTAGGATTTATTCAATTATAATTGATTGGCTACAAAGATTATTCATTGAGAATAATTTAACAATCACCTGAATTCATTCCTATCAATCAATCAATCAATGCCTGTTACCCCATGTGGAGCATAGGCCGCAGACCAGTATTCTCCAACCACCTCTGTCCTGGGCTTTTCTTTCTAGCTCTTGCAAAGTACTCTTCATTCTCTACATATCTGACTCCGATTCCCAACTCAATGTGTTCCTAGGTCTTCTTCTTTTTCTTTGGCCTTTAGGATTCCAAGTTAGCGCTTGTCTTGTGACACAGTTTGATGGTTTCTTCAGTGTGTGTCCAATCCACCTCCAGCGTCTTTTCCTAATTTCTTCCTCGGCTGGATGTTGATTTGTCCTCTATCATACAAGGTTGTTGTTGATGGTATCTGGCCAACGAATCCGAAGTATTTTACGCAGACATTTGTTTATAAATACTTGAATCTTATGAAGAATGCTTTTCGTAGTTCTTCATACAAGTTTCAGCTCCATACAACAGAACTGTCTTCACATTTGTATTGAAAATTTTGACTTTAATATTGACTGACAGTTGATTTGAGTTCCAGATGTTTTTCAGTTGTATAAATGCTGCTGTTGCCTTACCAATCCGCGCCTTTACATCCGAATCAGACCGCCCCCACTTGTTTGTCGATGATGCTGCCTAAATATGTAAAAGTTTCTACATCTTCCAGAATTTCTCCGTCAAGTGTAATTGGTTTAGTGTTTGTTGTTTTGTATCGAAGGATCTTGCTTTTCTCTTTGTATATATTGAAGCCTACTAATTCATTCCTATGGTAAATTTTAAATTATAACCATCATAAAGTAAATAACAATATACAATTAAAAATAATGTAACATACCAAATTTTTAATTTTCTTCTCTAACCATTGATTAAAATCAATACTATTCATATCTTTTGGTAAACCGTTAATAGTAACCATGATTAGTTTATTGTCAAGTTTAGATCCGATCAGATTATTTGATTTGTACAATTGTAATTCAGGTTTATTCATTATGTCATTATTTTTATTGTTATGATTTACCCATGAATTTGTTTTAATATCATTTACATTATTCTTATTCTTATTATTATTATCAATGAGAATATTGTTATCAGTAGGATAATTTGTTATGTATGGCATTGAAGTTGATAAGAATCTAGATGATTCATGGCTAGAAAATATATTTGGCATTGATGTTGGATAAATGAAATTCGGTATTTGAAATCCTAATGAAAGAGTACATTGTGTTAATGATGAAAGAAAATGCAAGTTATTTTAGGATGTATAACTAATAAATTAGAATTCATTAAAATGCATTAATGTTTATGTCTAAGATGATAAAATGCTAATTTCAATATGTTAAAGTCAATAACTATGGATACATCTTACGTCTGTATATGATTCAGCTAGAATCAATTCATAGACTATATAGACTCATGGTAAACAGTTGACGTTTGGACTATTCACTTGGAAACCAACTACCTGATTGCTTCTTAGTACTCACAAGTCTCTTCCTACTTTTGAATAATAATCATCAGGAATTCTGAAGAGAAGCTTTACTATTCAGGTTAAAATGTAAGCAGAAGCATTAGGGTATTTACAGATTAATACATGACTATAAAACTATAGGAACTACTGGATAACATACCAAATAGTTTAATCAACTGACTTAGTATACAGTTGAATGATATAAATATACTCCATCTTTTTATAGGATTCTTCAGATGGCCCCTAAGAAAACTGACTGGTCACTGTATATTTCTTGTTGTTTAAAACGTTTTTCAAAGAATTAGCTGCTACTTATAATACTTAGTATCTTTCAGTTATTATACTTCAATAATATTAAAGTACATATTATCTATCTGATAAACCAGTGTAATAAGATGACGATTATAATGAAATGTTATGGAAAAGCTGAGGAAACGCATAGAAGTCGAAAAATTATTTATAAATAAGAGGTAATAAAGGAAATAGTTCTCAGTAGTAAGGACTGTGAAGAATGACAGAATGTTGCATAACCATATAACCGCAAGGAAATAACCTTCATTACTTATAATACTGTGATACTTTTCATTCGAATAATAGCCAGTTGATCTTTAAATTATGATACTACAGTCTAGCTGTTATTAACCTAAACACATGCTTAACCACACTGTTATTTTTCAAAGAATGAAATGGATAGGTTCATACAAATAATCTCTACATAAAATTACGTGAAAAATTCATATTTAACACAAAGACAGAACCTTAGAGTACAGAAACTGAGTAACTAGGACAGAGAAAACCAATCACATCTTGGAGACGATAGAAGTTAAAGGTTATTAAGCTAATTATAATCTAAATGAACATATTAATCAAATTAATGGGCCTTGAATGAATTATTAAGGTTTCCCATCTCTTGCTTATCTTTTCAACAGATTTTATTTTATACTATTAGTTCTGATTTTTATTATGATCCATTGAGAAAGTTTATCAGATTGACCAATTCTGTACTAAAGTCTGACGTTAGCTAGTACAAATCAGCAATCTTGATGGTACTGAGAGATCATGTTTTATTCCGATATGAATCACATAGTTTTAGGGTCTAAGACTTTTCTCTGTCATTATTTAGTAACCTGATAAACACGATTCGAGTAAGACTACAGACTAAATAAATACTACTAATCCGTAGCTAATCAATATGAGTTAATTAGTAGTTTTCGCTGAGTTTACCTCGATATTTTTTCTTCTGTAAATTTTTATGGAGTGAAAGTATCTTGGATTTTGTCAGTGATTATTACTGTACCTAGTTTCTGTATAAGGTAACACCTTTCATATGCATTACAAGGTCTCTTTACTCGTCATTACATATGCAATGGTTATAATACATATGAATATGAATATGAAAAATAATAATTTCTAATTTACCATTCGTTATGTTCTCAATAAATGGTATTGACAATGGAAATGCATTATTTATCCCAGGGATATAGTCAGATACATTTGGGAATGTCGGTGGTGGTATATTGAAATTATTCAACTCTCTGCTACTGATATATGGACTTAAATTAAATGCAATATTTTTTAATTGTACAACATTTGGTTGCGTAATACTATATCCTGAATGAAATGGTATCGATGACTTTGGTATACTATCATGATATACTCCATGTATACTTTTTGATTCATCAAAACCATTTAGTTGAGTTAACGTTAACGGATTCATTGCTGCTACTGTTGATGCTGATGACGTTGATGATGAGATGAAATTTGTAAATGTTTCAATATTTTTTGACATATTAGATAATAATTGATTTAAATCTTCTGTTGTACATTGAATAACATCAACATATACACCAAATGGAAATGGTAATCCATATTTAATAAAAATACTTTTATGTTTCTGTTCACAAACATTTTGAGCTGATAATTCTGTAATAAATTGAATCATTGCTTCACCAATAGGTTGACCCTTTTATGAAAAAAAAAGTTTTTAGAAAATAGTAATTTAGAAATTTACATAATTCATGATGTTATGCTGTCAAGAAAAAGCTGTAATGATGGGAAAGTGTAACTAATTAATTAGTATAACCTTGTGCGTATAAAGTTACAATAGTAAACGTCAATAAGAGTGTTTAGTTGGTCCATGTACGTCTGTTCGAAGCTCACTTAATCCCAGGCCCGAAATAGAAAGAACACGAGACGATGAATTAACCGGATAAATCGTATTATATTTTAATCATTCCTTTACATATGCACAAAACAGACTACACAGCCAGCAACTCAAGGAATTTCCATCAATGCAAAACGAGGGAGACAGTGGTAGTGAATTGAAGCAACGTATACACAACCAGTTAACCATAGTTCATAAATGAGAAATGATATAGTAATAGTTAATGTATAAAACTGGAAGTTAAGGCATGAGGTCATAATAGTGATAGAAATTAAAATGTTTACTTCAGACACAACTAAAGCAACTGAAAGTCTTCCAAAACAGTTCTGAAAGTTAGTTCTTTCTCTTGGGTAATGAAGCCATGTAGTTCATAAGAAAGGATTTCAAAGTGTTTTGTCCTGTAAACTGGATTTTCATTGTAATCATTAGAAGCAAATACACACTTCGAAGTATACATTGATAAAATGACACTAAAATCAACCTATTTAGGGACTTAATACCTTCGGAAACCGCTACAAATAAAACTGAGATAGGGTGGTTTTGTAGAAAATTAGTTTTCAATTTATTGTTTGCATTCATTACAAACTGGTCTCAGTTGGGCACCAATGATTGTAAAGGAAACTTTGGTTATCTGCTTCGTCCTGATAAAGGTATTCTTAGAGGTGTAGACCTACGACTTATTATGGGCTCAGAGGTTTTCAAGCAACCACTTAACTATCAACACTACCAGGCAAGAATTTAGTAGTATGGATTCATACTCCAATCAGTTAGTGATATACTGTGATAATTAGTCAGTACCATTAGTGATAGCTGTCCCACTCTAAATATGTTTGAATTCGACTCATGAAGTTCCGTATTTCACGGATTTTTAACTTTCCTCAACGGACATCAATCTGTAACGAACATAAACAATATGTAAGAATCATATTTAACTTTGAAATGAAGCATGACGATAAAAGTTGATTTTTGTTGCATAAGCTATCGTGTACTGTCTTCGTTACATACTTCATCTTATCTCTCCGTATTGTTATCAAAAGTTGAATATATCACTATCAATAATTCTATTCCTGAAAGCGTAATTGAATTTTGACACGTGGTCATTTCTGAAGAATGTTTTAAAAGAATAGAGACCAAAATCTTGACATTTGTTGTTATGTACTCCTACCAAACTGTCTATGATCTATTCACTTTAAGTAGAATATATTTGAACAACTACCATTTCCATGTGTCACTGTGAAGTAGTTACCAATAAGTGGTATTGGCTGATGATTTCACAATACAGCGGATTGACTGTTTATTGGATAAAGTGGAAACTAATAGGTGTTAATTCAGTGGTTTGGCGGTTAAGCGCTAACTACAAAGCCTAAACGTCCTTTGTTTGCGGATGACTAGGTCATGGATGTACACATTTTAGAAGTCTTATAATTTGACGGAGTAGTTTTCTAGCGTTGATTGACCATCTAGTTTGATTCAATTCAAGATGTATAACTTCGTTTTCAGCACTCTCTACAATAATTGGTTCATGGATGCACTGAAAGTCTTCACGTTAACAATTATCTTATATTCCAGGAAGGGCTGTAAATGTGTTGACATTTCTATTTCTCAATACACTCAATCGAATTCGTTTTTGTCTATATTTTAATCTAGCTATCATATTTTAAGCTTATACTATAAACCTCAGTATACATTAACTGAGTAGGCTTAAACCATGCTCACTCTATTCATAATATCTAGGATTTTTGTCGTTACTGTTCTGTGATTATTGTTTTTATTTCCTATTCTATAATCATACATAATTAAAATGGATATTTAGGTGGAAACTTCATTTTTTGATACAGTATCTGATTTTCCGCTTTGAAAAAGAATCACATCTTGATTCCTATGCTACTGAAAGATGCTAAATGATTTACGATATTGACTAAACAAAAACGCTCGTGATTTTCGAATCCATTTACACTCTTTAATATGAATAGTCATATACTAAAGCAAATATTTCATATAGTACTAATTATATAATTACTGTGTTTTCACTTACGAACTTCACTAACATCTTCACTATGGAGGCCTTTATCTTTGTTACGAACTTAAATATACTTGTATACTATGCTAAGATGAAAGACGGTTTCGGAGTAGTCGGCAGAAAACCCTAGACATAAGTTTTATTCTACTTGGAACTCATCAGTAAGGTGTACCAGTGATCTCTCTGAGAACCCATAGTAATTCGCAGATTCGATCCCGGGTTGTCCAGTTTTACAGTCTCTCACTGTTACCAATGGGTTATTGGAGTCAACAGTGACAACCTCTCGTATCAATATCAAACCACATAGACTAGTAGCCATATTACAACTCGGACGATATAATCCTATTAGAACAAATAAAGGATTCTTATCTTCCGATTACGTCATATTACATTCTATAGTTTTACATAACAAAATTCAGATATCCTACCGTTACATCGTATACTAAGTGTATTCCATGCACAGCAACATTACGCCAATTATCTTGAAGAAATATCAAAATATCTGTGATATCAGCATTAATTGGCATTCCACATATACGTATAAATGTTTTAGCAATTTGTTCAATAGATAAATGAAGATTTAACAAGTTTTCATTGTTTTTACTGTTGTTACTATTAATATTTTTAGTAGTATTCACAGTAGTAGTATTGCTATTATTATGACTTGTTGTTGTAGATGCCATTAATAAATTTGGTCCAAATATGTGTAATAATTGGAGATTAGTAAAATCGGGTATAATGAACTGTTTATTATTAATATTATTTGTAATTGGTGTAGTATTCATACTAACATTACTACAACTATTACTACTATTATCACTAGTATTATTACTACTATTAACATTATAATTAGTACTATTCATTGTTGAAGGTATTGAATTAACTGGAAATCTAGGTAGAACTAATGTTGAACCAAAATTACTTAATGAATGCATTGTACCAATAGGTCTAGTAAAATCAGTTGTTATCAATTGATTTGGTGATGATGATGATGATGATGATGTATTATTCATAACACCAATAAAATTATTTAACATATCTAAACTAATGAAAGTATTCAAATGATCTGTAGGTAGAATATTTGTCATTGAAGTATTAATTGTATTTGTATTTGGTAGAATTCGTTGAAGGCATAAATTTGCATTTTGTGATAAATTTGTTGTTAAACCATATGAAAGTGTTTGTTGCTGTGTATTTACTAATTGTTGGCTATCATTGATAAATAAAGGATTTGAATTCAACATTGAAAATATATGCGGTGGATAAGTAATATCTGGAATAATTGATTGATTGGATAATAATTTTAAATTGTAATTTGGATAAAGTAAATGATTAGTTTCATTGAAAGGTGGCATAGTGATATTATTGTTTATAGTAAATATAGAACTATTATTAGTAGTACATTCTGTTAAATTATTCCAACAATGAATTTGTTCTTCACAAATTGGATTTAAAATACTATTCATAACCTGTAAAATGAAATGTAAAATATCAACTAATCATCAGTTATCATTGTATTGAGTAAATAAATTATTCATGGATTAATCAAGATATTTTGTACAAACTATATCAATGTTAAATGAGCTGTTAGTATCCAGCAAAAAAACTTTGCATTCGTTGACAAAGAGTCCTTATAATCTTGAGTAAAATGGTTGGAGTTTAAATCTATGTCACCCAACTTTATAGTTTTATGTGAAACCACGAAGGTTTTTAGGCTCATATACTACTGTTTGACTATTCATAAATGAATTTGAAGATACTTGAATCTACCTATTGATTTGATATAAACTAAAATTGATCAGTCTCTGTTGCCATATTTGCATCCTAAGCTGATTGACGCGAAACAGTGATAATTCACATGTATGGCTTAAGTTAGATAGTGATTGGCAAGTGAAATATACGATGCCCGTTTCGTCCTATTTTGGAATTCATCGGCTGGTCGTACATGTATCTTAGTGTTGATGTCCATATTGGGGATCGATCTAAGTTCGTTTTGTGTCGAACGTCACCACGCTCATCATAAGTAAGTCAAAAATGTTCATTATTATTAAAAAATGGTTAATAGAAGTCTTTATTAAGTAGGTAACGTATTGGCTTTTCAACTATGTGATCGAAGTTCTGTGTAAGCACAAATACTTGAATGCAATTACTTTCTCCAGACAAGTCATAAATAACACGAGATACGTATTTTACTATTATGAGCAATCTATATTTTTAAAAATAATGTCTGCCGAATGCTTTCTTTTTCTGATTATTTGCGCATTGAATATCATCCACATAAACAACGCATCTTCACAAGTTCATCCACATATTTTAACCTAAAATTGACTGTTAGAACTTTAGTGCATACTGAGTGATCAATCCAATTGTCTTTATCTAATCAATAAAACACACACATTGTAGAGATAAATCAATCATTTTGATATAATAATGTACTTTTGTGGTTTATACAGTCATTGTGCATCAGAAATATTACAACGTAATTCCCAACAATGACTCTATCTGTTACTGGCAATAGTTACGATATTTACAGATTTGAGAAATTTTTGCATTATAAGTTACTGAAAATCAGAGAATCAATAGGTACTAGGTAACTATTTAATCCTAGGTTGTGACTTTACATTAATGTGCTTGATTAACTCCAAGTTAAACTGAATCAAGTGTCTGGATGTTTTACTGTGACTGGGGCACTAATAAACCAATCAGTTAAAGTAAGCTCAGTTACGATGTAGTATAATCCGTATTCAATGCTATCAATGATTACTATCTTAATTCAACCTGAACACATGATGATTATTATTTAATAGATTAATCTTACTTGATTAACTTCTGCTGGTGTTGATTTAAACAATTCAATATAACGATTACCAATATGTTGTTTATTATTTTCCAGGGCTTTTTCAGCGATTGCTTTTGTTTCAAAAATGACAAATGCATCACCAGTTGCTCGTCCATCACGTTTATTAACAAAAAGAATTCCATCAACACCAAATTGTACTGAACAATTTGTATTTGCAAAGAATGTAATCTATAAAAATTAATTTTTTAAAAATAATGTCTGCCGAATGCTTTCTTTTTCTGATTATTTGCGCATTGAATATCATCCACATAAACAACGCATCTTCACAAGTTCATCCACATATTTTAACCTAAAATTGACTGTTAGAACTTTAGTGCATACTGAGTGATCAATCCAATTGTCTTTATCTAATCAATAAAACACACACATTGTAGAGATAAATCAATCATTTTGATATAATAATGTACTTTTGTGGTTTATACAGTCATTGTGCATCAGAAATATTACAACGTAATTCCCAACAATGACTCTATCTGTTACTGGCAATAGTTACGATATTTACAGATTTGAGAAATTTTTGCATTATAAGTTACTGAAAATCAGAGAATCAATAGGTACTAGGTAACTATTTAATCCTAGGTTGTGACTTTACATTAATGTGCTTGATTAACTCCAAGTTAAACTGAATCAAGTGTCTGGATGTTTTACTGTGACTGGGGCACTAATAAACCAATCAGTTAAAGTAAGCTCAGTTACGATGTAGTATAATCCGTATTCAATGCTATCAATGATTACTATCTTAATTCAACCTGAACACATGATGATTATTATTTAATAGATTAATCTTACTTGATTAACTTCTGCTGGTGTTGATTTAAACAATTCAATATAACGATTACCAATATGTTGTTTATTATTTTCCAGGGCTTTTTCAGCGATTGCTTTTGTTTCAAAAATGACAAATGCATCACCAGTTGCTCGTCCATCACGTTTATTAACAAAAAGAATTCCATCAACACCAAATTGTACTGAACAATTTGTATTTGCAAAGAATGTAATCTATAAAAATTAATTTTTTAAACAAAATGATTGTGCTTGAACTATTATTATTAGGTAACATATTGATGATTAAAGTGACAGGTACAAAATTCATGTTTCAGTATTTATATTAACATAAATATATGGCTACTATATCCAGCTGATGAATTATAATTTAAGACGAAACATTTATTTTTGATTTCACTGCTGGTCAATATTCACATATTCTAAAACTTTTATTGGTTTGTGAAGATTGAACTTAGTGTTTTTTAAACAAAACTTAAGGAACTATCAACTTGTGAACCATCAGCATTCTGAAGTGAAGACAATAAAATGAAATTAGCTAGGTACTTAGAAATCACTCTGTAATTACAATCCTAGATTAAAGTTTAAGTTAACTTGTGATATTTGCTAATCTGTCGGTTTATCATGACTTCTGAATTGTAAAATCGTTTCAAAGTTACCTAATGAGCATATGATTACTATTACGATACAGGAAGGTAATAAGTTTCTACCATAATGAATAACATATTAAAAAGTCAGACAATCATAATATATGGAAAACATTGACCACGGTAGTACCAATCAATGCATGCACACATCCACCACGTGATTACTATTTCCCACCCCCCTCCTCGCCAAGCCAGAATCAACAACACAAAACAACTAAACCAACCACCAGACAGTCAAATTATATTTCGTTCATCCATTTATATACATTCAAAACCCCAACACGTATCATACCAATAGGATGGATAACATTTATACATAATGGGAACAATGATAACTAAAAACTGAGGGTACAGGTACATGATTAACTGATTATAGTTCCTGAATGACAAAATATATGATAACGGTTTATGAGTCTAATGGGTGGTAAGGGAGATAGGAATATGACAATAATAGGAATACAATAAATTAAACGAAACAGTCTTCTGTAACACAGTTAGGGAAGTTAGTGGCGCTTCTTGAATCACCCGATGTAACATTATGCTGTAAAATTAATAATCGATTCATTAAAACATTATACTGTACGACATGCATTTGTTTCTAAGGGATACATAGCAAACCCAGCCCACCATAGAATTCATCAGTTAGTTAATCAAATCTTTTAACATTTATAAGCACAAAGTACGCATAGTAACTGTAGACTTTCAAGAAAACGTTTTCTAGAAACGGAATGCATTTAGACTCCTTTAAACTGACTTTAGTCAATTGCATTAAGACACGAGTATCATTTTATTCTTGCTAGTCAACAGCAAATCCTGTTAAGATATAGGTTTCATGCTAGTTGTCATGCGTCAGTAAGGTCTTATAAGTAACACAAAACTTACATTAAACGGATTTTCCCGACAACCACTTCCAAACAACTAACTTTAAATGATACCGTATGTGATGTTTACTCACTATGGATGTTACGCCGGGCAATTAAAGAAAAGTAACGAACTTTCAGAACTGTATTTTGGGGGACTATTCTCGTTATTTTATTCATGAGTGATGTAATCATTTTATTTCTGTGACTGTTACGTTTCCCTTGCCCGGTTCTCAGTTCTCGCTCTCTCAGTGTTCCTGTTCTCAATTCTGGTTTGTCCTATTGTCGGCCTGGGAGGGTGAGTGGGCACATTCTCAACTAGGCACGCATCTCATTGGTGTTAGCGTCCACCAACCAATTCATCCTCATCCATCCTCTCTTTCATTTCTCACGGCATAACAATGGGCCACATTGTAATTTCATTGATGATATTCATTAAGTATTTGGAACTAGCAAACATAAACAGTGATTACTTCTCACTGATTAGTTGATATAAATTAATGAATGAATCATGTCCACTTGGTTACCATCTAACTGAAGATTCTTAATTCATAGTAAGGGTGGTAACTGGCGTAAAGTAGAAAGAATAGAAAATAGTTTCTGAAATTATTGCCATTTCATAGTCATTACTTTCATAGTTAATAATCTTTACTATCGAATGTTTTTTATTCTATAAACTACACCTTATATGAAAGTGAAGTCGCGCAAACATTATTGGTTCTTATTCAAAATGTTGAGTTTGGAGTTACACAAGCATGATACACTAGATAACTGTTTCGTCAAAATCTGGAATTTCATTTCAGTGTGGATCCCAATCTTACCCCATCAAAGATCGCATCCAGAAACTTCAACCTTCATAGTGAATGCTAAACCTTTAGACCACTTAGCTACAACCAAGCCATCCTAATTTCAGATTATATATATTAATACTCGTCTTTATCCAATACCATTCATTAGTACCTGTCACTCACATAACAGCACTGCAATAGCAGTAGGACCCCATAATTATAAAGTGGAGTAGGTTGCCACGTAGTGATTGTTATTATTTGATTTTTTGAAGATTGTTGATTATAAAGTTTCAATTTACAGACTGACTTTATTTATGCAACTAATAAAACCTGAAGTGTACTAGATGACTTATTCATCCTAGTATAAATTCATTAACCAGTCCAATTTAGTTCTCACTTGTTGTCTTACAAATGTTCAGTCAGTAATTAGTAACTTCTAAACGAACTACATTCACCATAATGTATAGCAAACTAAGTAAATGAAGCTATAATAATGAAATTATTTGAAAAATTTAACACGCTAATCTTTTAGAATTGTGTAATCAGTCATATTAAAATGATCCGTTTGTATTCTTTCATACATGTATAGAGAAACATTCATTGTTAAACATACAAATATCCACATTATGATATCAATAATAGCTACTTAGAATATAAATGAACTGAAAGTAACTGTAACACTTTTCAATATTTAATAGGTGCTAGCTGATTGAATTCGTCTTGGATTGATGTTGGTAGGATACCATTATGAACAAGGTAGGACTGAACAGCTATTTCGTCCTAGAGTGGGACACCTCATCAGTGTGAGCTATAGATTCTGTTACAGGGATTTTTGAATGCTGGACTTGTAGCCCTCTTCACCACTAGGTCGTGACTGGTAGAATTCAGATTTGTCGGGAGTGTAAGGCAGTTTTATCACTAATTGATGCAGATCGGAATTCTACCGTTGAACACTTAAAGGTCCAATAGTCAAGACAGTTAAACCTTCGTCAGTCGAGAGCCCCTGGGACAGAATGTAGATTACTTACTAGGAAGGCGTCCAATATTAGGACGAAACGGCTGTTAAGTGCTACTTGGTCTTCAATGATACTCTACTAACATCAATCTATTACAAATTCAACCAACTAAAACTTAATACCAAACTACTTAAACCACCTCAGTTCAATTTAATAGGTGTGTTTATATTGGGAAAATTAGATCCCTTCTCATCACTCATCCCCCTCTCGTGTAACAAAAACATTCCGAAAATTAAGAGAAAAACTTGATATTGACTATTGTAAGATTGATTTCTGTTAAATATTTCCTACAATTAATTGAATCTAACATTGAGTTATACTAAAGATTAATTTATTCAGTTAATGATTTAATTTAACTCTTATTCACTGTAACTAATGTATATTTAAGTAGATCAAAATAGATAGAAAGGTATCTCTTAAATGGAATCAGTTAATCACTATGTTAAGAAATTGATATGAACAGATTATGTCTATTATGTAATTGTTTCTTCATCTAGTAATTTATGATAATGTATACTAAAATAAATTCAGTAGTGTATTCAAATTATTAAAAAGTTAAAGGAATGAATGGATGAATTATTTATTTTTTTTATTTTTACTAGAGTGTTCCAGTTTACATTGCGGGATGCATTCATTCAGGCATCAGTTAGATATTATTTTCCTTGTAGTACCATAAAAATACGTTAATTTTAGTAAATTTTCTAAGAATAAGGTTTTATTACAGAATTTTTATTGATAATGGTCGAGTTCTGATTGGTGATTAGTACTATAATTATGGTACATAACAGGGAGTTACGTGTTTGCCAACCTGAAGCTCCTGGAGCGAAATCTAGGATGCTCACTGCTGAAATGTCTCATACGGGGACAAAACAGCTGCCCAGTGCTCCATTATTTTCAATGGTACCTTGCCAATATCAATTTGTGACATATTCAATCAATTATATTAGTAATATAAGTGTGTATGGCAATGATTTCTGAAATATTTTTCTGAAATATAGGTCATTAAATTCATTAGTGTGATATACATTATAAAGGTAATATTACAGTAGTTAAATATCGACTCTATTTGTGTAAAGCCGAAGCTTTGAAAAAGCTCTTTAACATGACACTAACTGATTTACGACTAAAATAAAGGACATATCACATTATCATTGATGTATTCAAAAATCGGTAATAAGTAGAAAGATGGCTAAATTAATGAGCTAATAGTTAAGATGCTTGGAGCACACACTTATTATTCATTTATTCTGACATATAAACTATCTGAAATAAATGAAGTTGATCCGTATTGTTAAAGCGTCCAATTTCTTATTCAAGTGTTCTTATTTCTTCTACTTTGAGTTTGATTGACAACAGGCTGAGTATGCCTAATCGTGTTAAAAATAGCTTATTATTTGATCGCCTATCAAAGTTTCATGTTTGTTAACTGGTGGTTATTCATCAAACAGAATTCGGCCAAACTCCATGATATCAGCACTTTTAATCTAGGTACAGTACACTGTAGTGTTGTATGATACGTTGATTCACCGTGGATATATATATATATATATATATATATATATATATATATTGTTACAAATAATTAATAAAACAAAGTCTCAAATGGAGATTGAGTGGTTGAATGCTTGAATCGAATCAATGAAAATAATGGTTTTAATTTATTCACTTAGCATTTCTAACGTTGAAAATAACCTCAAGAATACCCACATATAGAAAAAATGGTTAGTAGATCTCCTAGAACCTGTGGGAAAACGCATTGTCATTCACATTTTACGTGAGACGCTTGAATTCGTAGACAACATACAACAAAATGGATGTTAAATACAGATATATAATCTCACTTTATGTAGAATCACTCTTCACCAATATCCTACTAATTCGTAAATGATAGCATAATAAATATCGGAATACCAATATTCTATTTAAAGGAATTATTATTACGATACACATTTAGTGTACAATCTACATTCAACGATACTGTTCATAGACGAAAAGATGGCATACCTATAGGATCGTCTCTAGGTTTATTACTAGTCGTTTGTTTCATGGTCAGTTTAGAGAGCAATCAGTTAAAAACAACTAATGAATTACTTCATTTATATAATAGGTACGTTGACGATATTTTTATCATTTGTGACAGTGAATATAAGTTAAACAGTATTCTACACATCTTCAATTAAATTTTTGCATGAGGTGGAAAACACGTTGAACTCCCTCTTTCATGATGTACTAATTGCAGGGAAATCTTATAGAACTCTAAGTAGATTTATTTCCAGAAAACTAATTTAGAATGGTCAGTTATCAAGCTTCCACAGCTCAGTGTTGGCAGGGCACCATTGAAAACCATACAGTACTAGACAGCTATTACGTCCTAGTATGGAATTCTTGAGTAATGTGCACCCTAGATTTCGTCCCTGAGGCTTCAGGTCGACAGTTGATTAACCTACTACACTACTGACTAGACATCGAATGATGGAATCCTTACTTTCATCAACTTTTGATGCAATGCAATTATCATCCATTGTTCAGTGCTCCCTAGTTTTCAGTTGTGTCCTACCAATATCAATCTACGACAGATCCAATCAGCTAAACTTAATACCCAACTCCACAAAACCACCTTACATCAGCCTTTTTATTGTTGTTATGCTCATTCACTTATTGCCATTGACAAATATTATTGATTATTATTTGAGTTGGATTGTAGTTAGCAAGCGGAATTCATAACATGCGTTTCATCCTATTTGGGACTCGTCGGTTGGGTGTACCTGCATCCCAGTGTTGATGTTTACACCGAAACTCAAACTCAGTTCATTTAGTGCCAAATGCTACCGCGTTCACCACTAGACCACATAGCAACACTTGTGCAGTGGGTATATGCATATAATTAAAATGTATTTGGATCTTCCCATTGATTTATCATCGACTGAAATTGATCAATGTCTTTTAACATATATGCTTGCCAGTCACAATCCAACTCAAACAATACTTGTGAACTACCTCTATATTTAGCAATTCAATCAGGAATCACATATAGCAACAGAGGCTAATCAATTTCAGTCCATGATAAGTCAACGGGAAGATCTAATACATGTATCTGCGATCATGCAGCCTTGAAAAGGAATTCACTAAAAAGCGAACTCTTCACTGAAACATATTCTTGTTTTTTTTCATGATAGATTAAGTATTTTTCTTTCATATCCACATATATCTCTAATAAATATGTTTCCCAGTTTGGTTTATTGACAAAATAAGGTGACATAATATTGAGTGAACAATATAGTAATTGACTGACAAAACTGAGTACCCCATTTGTCACCTTAGTTTATTGCATAATAATACATGTTTTTCATACTTATAATAGTAATTCTACTTAAAGTATAATATTACACAAAAATAGAGTAAGAATGAAGGTGTGTGTATATGAGGGGGGGGGTGTATATTCAGTAACCGTAACCAATTGTATCCAACATATTTATGTAATTAATGTATTCAGATATATAAATACTAATAGAAAGTGTAAACCAAAAGGGAAGTAAAATCAAATTAACAACTCCATTAACCATAAAAAACGTACTATTTTATTGGAGTGTATGTGTGTGTGTGCGTGTATTTGTTGAACGCTTAAAAAATGAAATGTATTTTATGCATTTTTTTTTATATACCAATAACCATATTTCAATATTACATACACCCAGATACAAATCTTTACATAAACAATACAGGTTATTATAAATATATACATTAGCTTTCCATAACCAGTTCTACTTTTTATTGATTTCCCTTATATTAATTGATTGATAAATCAATTTATCGATGATATAATAAATGTAAATAAATAAAAATGAATTACTCTAACCATCGAATATCTTACCTGTGAGTATTAATAATTAAACTTTTAAGGTTTTATATACCTCAATTGTATTGAATATGTATTATTCTATTAATTTACATTATCTTGTACAATATAATATTAGCTTACATGCTTTTACTCACCCTCACATATATAAACACACATACCTTGATCCATTTTCAACTGGATGAAGTGTTGAACATCTAATAATTATCGATTTAAAAGTTAGAATAAGATATAAATGTTGAATAGTAGTAGTGATTTAAGTAGTCTAAGTATTAGTCAATTGATAGTGATAACAGTAATTGTTTTTGATATCTACAACTAGATTTACAACAACCTGTACACTTTTAAATTACTTCAGTTGAAGTTCTACTAATGGAGGCTACATGAATTGTATTTAGTTTTCAGTTAATAACATGTACAACATGAATTCAGTGTATTCTGTTCTTTCTCATCAGTTACATGAAATAGAATAAGTTCAAACTAATGAAGGAATCATTTGGATTAATTGAATTGTGGTAAAAGCTCAAATTAAGATTAGGATTAAGAGTTTTCAAGATGATTTGACGGGTGTTCATAGTGATAACTTCAGAAATATGTTACAGAATATGATGGGAAAGGAAAATTAGTATTGCAATTATAGAATAATAGTCACATTTCTGTGAACAGTTAGAAGTACACTTTGTAGTTGTTGTTACAAAGTTAGTCGGCGATTAAACACTTACTATTTATTGAGCACAAAAGTCCACTAGATTGTATATACACTATGGTGATTTTAATTGAACAGATATACATTCCTTAATACATAACCTTAGTATGCTTTCTATATACACTACATGTTTAGTCTTCACTAGATGTCTTACAATTGGGCTCTGGAAACTGATTTTTCCTTTGAGAGAGAAAGACTTAAGAAGATGCCCGATAAACCATCTATATTATTTTATTGGTCCAAATAATAAATCAAACTTTTATTAGATTTAGTTGTCTGTGTTCGTCAAAGATTAATCTTAGTTAAGTACTACTGGGGACCAGGGAAAACAGGACAGATATCTTGTCCATTTGTATGAGTTCTTGACAATTCACACCCTCTGTCTGTCAAGGAACCAAACCCTGGGCCTTCAGGTTTCACAACAAATGCTTAATTCCCTGCACTACTAGGCCGACTAATGTAGTACAATCGCATCAATTTATCGATGATATAATAAATGTAAATAAATAAAAATGAATTACTCTAACCATCGAATATCTTACCTGTGAGTATTAATAATTAAACTTTTAAGGTTTTATATACCTCAATTGTATTGAATATGTATTATTCTATTAATTTACATTATCTTGTACAATATAATATTAGCTTACATGCTTTTACTCACCCTCACATATATAAACACACATACCTTGATCCATTTTCAACTGGATGAAGTGTTGAACATCTAATAATTATCGATTTAAAAGTTAGAATAAGATATAAATGTTGAATAGTAGTAGTGATTTAAGTAGTCTAAGTATTAGTCAATTGATAGTGATAACAGTAATTGTTTTTGATATCTACAACTAGATTTACAACAACCTGTACACTTTTAAATTACTTCAGTTGAAGTTCTACTAATGGAGGCTACATGAATTGTATTTAGTTTTCAGTTAATAACATGTACAACATGAATTCAGTGTATTCTGTTCTTTCTCATCAGTTACATGAAATAGAATAAGTTCAAACTAATGAAGGAATCATTTGGATTAATTGAATTGTGGTAAAAGCTCAAATTAAGATTAGGATTAAGAGTTTTCAAGATGATTTGACGGGTGTTCATAGTGATAACTTCAGAAATATGTTACAGAATATGATGGGAAAGGAAAATTAGTATTGCAATTATAGAATAATAGTCACATTTCTGTGAACAGTTAGAAGTACACTTTGTAGTTGTTGTTACAAAGTTAGTCGGCGATTAAACACTTACTATTTATTGAGCACAAAAGTCCACTAGATTGTATATACACTATGGTGATTTTAATTGAACAGATATACATTCCTTAATACATAACCTTAGTATGCTTTCTATATACACTACATGTTTAGTCTTCACTAGATGTCTTACAATTGGGCTCTGGAAACTGATTTTTCCTTTGAGAGAGAAAGACTTAAGAAGATGCCCGATAAACCATCTATATTATTTTATTGGTCCAAATAATAAATCAAACTTTTATTAGATTTAGTTGTCTGTGTTCGTCAAAGATTAATCTTAGTTAAGTACTACTGGGGACCAGGGAAAACAGGACAGATATCTTGTCCATTTGTATGAGTTCTTGACAATTCACACCCTCTGTCTGTCAAGGAACCAAACCCTGGGCCTTCAGGTTTCACAACAAATGCTTAATTCCCTGCACTACTAGGCCGACTAATGTAGTACAATCGCATCAATTTATAGCATAACGTAATGATCATCTAATGTCACTGGTGATAAGTTTAAACTTTATCTATCAAGACTTCTAACTAGAACTTCAGGAATATACCGAAATTAGCCACCAGTGAGCTGATTATTGTAATTGAATTGGGTTTCTTTCTCTTGAGGAATCGAGGGATCTCACTGCTTAGGAGTCCTATACTGGGAAGAAACGGATGCCCAGGGCTTCCTATTTTTCAGCGACACCAAATTAACATCATTCTGTAACGAATGCATAAACGGAACTTACTACCTACCTCCCCAAAACCACCACAATTCAGTAGCTATCCTTTAGTACTTTGAAATTATTTATTTGTAAGTAGATGATGAGAAATACATAATGTGAAATCCATGATATTCCTGAAAATGTTTTCGTTTCTGTTTTGCTTTAGTTTGTAAAAGGAAACAAGTATATAAAATCTATTCATTATAATGATACTTGAAATAATGTGATTAAAGGTGACAATGAATCCGATGCGTTTAAAACATGTCATTGGTCTCGGAAATCGTGTACAGATGTTAGTGTATAGACTTTTCAGTTAAATATTTGGCTTGAAGCTTTATTTAGGCTTGTCTATCTTTAACTGAAATGTGACTCATCCATATAACTGAATAACACTGGTATTCTGAAACCTTTTACAGCCATTTAATTAGTAGTTTATACATCTATCAGATGATTCTGGTTGCGACCATGGTAATAGTTATGTTACGGCTAGTTTAGGTTTAGTACTAATGTAGTATTTTGATGTAGATATAGTGTTGACTAGTGCATTATATTCAATTTGTTTAACGTGTATTATGCAATCAATGAGGTTAGAGTTACAGTTTCTACCCTTATATGTCAAAAATGAGTTCTACTTAGGAAGTTTATATGTTTTGGGTGTCAATAATCAGTATTACAATAAATGTTTCTAGGTTGGTGTCAGATTTTCTTGTTGATTACTAATTGTGTCCGGGTAATTATTCATGGTGAACATTTCATGAATTATTCTTATACTATATTGTAGCTGAACAAACTATCCACCTGAACCCCCCTAAGGTTTCTGCCGGTCCCAAGCCCCGATAAAGGAGGAGTGTTGGGCTTAGGGTTAGTAACCCCATCCCGTAAAACAACAACTTTACTAAAAACACGCTAACTAGTAAAATAACTGAAGTCAAATAGTAATGTGCTAACAATTAATTATTTTATTGATAATAATCTAATTCAAAGGTATATCACTTCAGATCAATCTATTAGAATATTCCTAATCTACGAGTGACAATATTAAATGTAAACCATTATTTGTTTTAATCGACCATCTAATGAATAGATTCCAATGATTGACACTAGTATACTGATGTAAATGCTTAATTAAGCTTGTTTATTAAAGAGAACGATTTGGAAATAGATTTTGTCTGGAACCGGCTGACAGTTTATTGAAACCAAGAATCATTGAATACATTTTATATATTTAAGTTGGATTGTGACTGGCAAGTGGAATCCAGGACGCGCATTTCGTCCTATTTCGAACTCATCGGCTAGATGTACCTGCATCCCAATGTTGATGTTCACACACCAGTTTCAGTCTATTACAAATCAACGGGAAAATACAAACTTATCCTAATTACATTAAATACATTTTGTTTTAGTTTACAAAATTTCCAGTAATGTTCATCTATTACTTTATATAGAATTTGATCGTAGAACTTTTAGGCCTTACAGTAAGGATGTTACATTCAATGAAACTGATTTAGATTTAAACAGGGTACATACTAACCTTTTAGTTAGTGATATAAAATGAAAGTTACATAGTCACTTTTTACTGTCTTCTTTAATTTGTTATGATTAACACTAGCTGAATGCTTTGACCTATCAAGGAAATCACTCATTATGCTATGTTTTCACATTTAAGCGAAGTCTTTATTAGGGACTCAATAAACTGAAAGGTATGAAGTATACTTAATTCGCTAGAATGAAATTTAAAGTTTTGTCTTCATTGATTTCTTGTCGCCTAGTTAGTTTACCAATAAACCTAGAAAAGAGGTTACAGTAACTAAGAAGTAACAGAACACTTAAATATTAACATTCAGTACATGGATTAATGTGTCTAAATGGATTATTCACAGAAGATCGAGATTACCTTAAATTTTTTAGCCTTTCTAAACCTGACAATTGAAATAGAAAATAAGTGTTAAATCAATTTGTCAATCCATAGGTATAATGTCAACTAATCAATAGATTCAATAGAAACATAAGAATTAATCAAAACGAACTGATATGTAGCTTTTTGAATAATTGAAGAGCTCGCTTTTACATGGAGCAGAAGCTAGTAATGTTACTCAGAATGAAAATGAAAGCTCCCCAATTAAGATATTTAGCTTGAAAAAGTGATTGCCAATGAAGGCACTTAACTTTTCTGTAAATCTAGTCTATCGCTTCACATTTATTTATTCGACAACCTTTCATGTTCACGATGAATTCTGTATTATTTTTTTAAAGATTATATTTCATCGTGTTATTAACACAATGGCTGGACATATTCTCATAAATATGTGCTATAGAACTTAATAAAATAGCATTCGTTATATTCCATGCATTGCCTATAGGTGATACATTGTAAGGAAAACTATACCTTCGAAATTCTTTAAAATCATAAATTTGTCAGTTAACCAGACAATTACTCTTATTGTCGTGGTATTAGGTGATCCGATGTAGGTTTTGTGCGAGTTGACAACTTTCACCGAGGCATACATGAAGTCATGTGGGAGCTGACTATCTACCTTGTCGGCTTCAAACATCTATCATATAGTTTTGTAGTCTGAGCAGTCATCACAAACTACTTGCAAGGCTTAGATACTTACAATAAGTAATTATCATCAATTGATCACCATCATGTTAGTATAATAACAATAATAGCTCTATTCAATAGTATTTTTTATCATAAAATGAATTTACAGCATACATTGTTTCAACAAGTTACACCTTTACCATGTACACAAACGATTAGATTTACACTAGTTCGTATTCACAAAAGTAACAACACCACCATTACACTTTTACTTGGTAACAGATCGATCCTGACAAAAAATGGTTATGAAGCCAAGATTTTTGAACTGTTATCAAAATACAATTACTGTATATGTTAAGACTAAGGAGAAATTGTAGGAAATCCACCTTTCCAATAAGAGATCTATGGTTAAGACTAAGAATTTGATGAGTAGACATTTCATGAATATTGATTCTTTTTAACGCATGTAACCAGCCACCATAATGTCTTCGTTTAGGTCTAACTGAATTACTCATGATAGGTCGTAAACATTTTATAAAGGCACGTGAATACACAATCCGACTTCGGAACATGATTAAGCAGTCAAAACAAAACGAAAAAGTAACTTTTTGCGATATTTGGTAAAAAGTGATAGCCCAAGATTTCAAACAGGCCGCTTATATATATGGTCATAGATGCTCACTGAATTCGTATCGATCACCTTTATTTTACTGTAGAACCTCTGACAAAGACTATCTGAATTATGCTACAAATCTGCGTTTCTTAGTTGTTGGCTTTCCAATAAACAATAATTGTCTGTAACCATTATAAAATTGATGTTCTGTCTATAATGCTAAGTTGTCTCATTTTATGATGCATTCATTTGTGTAAAATATTTAAAAGTAATAATTTATTGAAATGAAACGAATATATCATGAAAAGCAGTGACTGTCACTATGACAACAAGAAAATCAGACTAGGTGTAAAAATTGCACAGTAGTGGCATATCATAGTTTATATCAGCTGAGTTAAGTTTAGTGTAATAATTATTAGCAATATATACTAAAGTATCTTACAATTTGTTCTGGTGTTGTCGTATAGGGTAGACCACGCATTCGAATAAGTGTTTGAGTAGGTGTTGTAAGCTTTTCAAGAAAATCTATCGCTTCTTGTGTTTCACCTATAATATTGGATAGAAAGTAATATATTAAAGATGATTTATAGATTAAAATGATGATTTTGGTTATATTGCTTTCTCTGGAATGAATGGTTGAATTATAAAGCTTATATAATCATTCTGAACGACTTCATCGGTAAGTAAACTCTAGTGGAGGAATGAAGAAGAGTAATTGTAAGATGAATGGATTGATATAATAACACTGATCAATACTCGAAATTGTGACTGATAACTAGAATAGATGAATTAAGGCATTACGTAGGTGAAGACTGAAGCTTGAAGTTACCAAGGAAGTGTTAAAGTGACCACCATATCGCTTGTCTAGTTTAGTGGCGTAACATCTTAATTCACCTATTTTAGTCAGTCTAATTAATTAAATCACAATAATAAGGGAAATCCCAACTCCCCTATTAATTTCAGTACTGTACCCAAATAGGATATGTTGCTTGGTTGTTAACGTACTTAGCAGACTGACCTCAGTTAGGTAGTACTTAAAATCAGAGAGCAAAATATAGTTGTTTTGTGATAGTATGGGATTCATCAACAGTGTTCACCTACTATGCTGACAGAGAATTAAAACCAGAGCTTTCAGGCCACATGACGAATGCGTGACTATATACACTACATGGTCGGAATCGAATTGTAGAATTTCCACTTTTATCGGTTTGTGATACAGCACTACGACCATCCATAAGACAAATAACATAAAGAAGATTACTTGTGATTTCATTGTTTTAACTTACCTCCAGCTACTGAAACAAAATCTTGTCCAGTTGCAGCATATACTTCAATATAACGTTTACCAACATGATGTTTATGTTTTCTTAAAGCTAAACATTGTTGCTCTTCATCAACAAATTGTATGAGTGCTTCACCATTTCTACGTCCAATCTTACTTAATACTAATGATATACCACCTTTAGCAATGTTTATACCACTGAAAAATTGAAATATCTCCAAATCTGTTGCTTGCCATGGTAGTCCACGTGCTCGTACAACAACGTTGTCACTGACTATGTCAGATTTAGATCTTTAAGTTGCAAATAAAATTAAAAAAGTATTTACGAATCATTATTATCAATTTCGTTATTGTTAAGGCATATTGTTAATCAAATTTTATTGCCTTATATGCATTTTATTAGGATTGTAATTAGTGGGGAAAATTTAGAATAAGTGTTTTGTACTATTTAGGACATGTCACTTGCATATGTTTGCTATATCTCCCTGGTGGTATTCATAGCATTCATTGACTTCCAACATCATTGCATAACCCAACAAGCTACTGAATCCTTATTGTCTCGATGATACAGTGAGTATATAAGGGTATGCATATATTTCTTGTCTTTGGCATGGGGGTGGGGTGGGGAGAAGCAATAGCAACTCAGTATATATTAATTTGTTGGTCAATATTATGATGTATGTTTGTTCTAGTCTTAAACTAAATAATGTGTGTGAAGAATTTCTGCTTCGATAAAAATGATGGTGTAGTGTTTGATTAAAATTCTGTATACATTTTAGTCTGAACAACTATTATAGACGTATAGTACAATGTTTATGTCGATGTTGATTCCTTGAAATTATTACAGTCTTTGAGTATACCAATGTAAGTAAGTATCCACTTTGGATAAGTGATATCATGTTTAATCGAAAAAACTAAATGAAACTATCTTATCTGAAGAAAACAACAGTTCACGACGAATGTAGTTTATACTACAGTATAATACTGGTTAATAGAGCTATGTAAAACTTCGCATGGTATCAAACCTAATGAGGTACATGTCATTTTGTCATTAGTTTGTGGATCAATTCTTTGGTTACAATATTTCGACGCATATTTATTACTATGCAAATGTACTTCCATATCAAGCCGATGAAACTCTACTTATTCATTTATTTAGTTCTACTAATCATAACTGTTTTGGGCTCTTTGTTTCTAACAATGGACAAAGTAAAATTATAGCAAGAAAATTTTCTGAATATAACGAATTCTTTCTACTCTGAAGTTTCTTCTCAGTTGAAAACAGATTGAAGTTGCAGATAGCAATAACATGTTTAACATATTACCATATGGTTGATCAAGTTATAAAACTGACTACGTATTTACCAATTAGGATGACTCTGCATCTCCCCGTCGATTTGTCATGGACTAAAACTGGTCAACCTCTGTTGCTATATGTACATCCTGTGCGGATCGACTCGATATAGCTATAAATCACAAGTGGTAGGACGAAATGCGCGTCCTGGAATCCATCTGCCGGTCAAAATTCAACTTAAACACTACGCATTTACTAGTTTGCGAATTTTGTCGTTTTGAGTACTGAGGAATCATACTCTCCCCCCCTATTCTAGATAATGACTTCGTTTTTTACGCATAGCTAATCATCAGCCTCACGTGTTCTATTGAATGCCATATTTTGTGTTTACATTCTTTACTTCCGATTTACTTTCCATGTGTCAATCATCACTTTCAACAATCATACAGCCAGTAAATTAGACAAAAAAAGGAACTTATTTGAAACTTGTGAACTGAAGAATCTTAAGGAATCAGATAACCGTTGATCACCAGAAAGCAGTCGACAGCTGTTTTGTCCTAGTATGGGGCTCCTCAGCAGAGTTCCATATTAGAATCATATTTATTAACTAGTTTTCACTTGACATAAACACCTATTTCTCGAAATGTTTATTTATTATTTGCTTAAATATTTCTACTTCTCACACTTAGTATTCACTTGTTACATTCCCATAATATCGGCTTACCATAACAACTAATATCTCTAGTAGGCATGTGCTTTTTTCCTCATCTTCTTCTCTAAGTGAACAATTATCTTCCATCTTTTTTAAATTGATGATTAGTTTATCTTTTGATTCTTGTTAAACCTGAAATTTTAGACACCATTATGGTGTAACTGTCTTCTGTAGGATAAGATTTTAAAAATAATTTCAACATAAATATGATTACATAAGTTATGTAATTGATACACTAGAAGAAAAACTTTACTTCACTAAGCTGTCCTTATTTTGTCTCTTATATCAACAACATTAACCGAAATACTCGTAACTGTTTAACATTTAAACTTTTGCATTCAATGAAAAGCCTTTAAAATAAACTGAATTTATACTTTTAAGTTAACTTTGTTCCAAATTTATCATAAGAATAAACTGTAGACAAGTGAAATCATGTAGTGATGTAAAAGATCTATGAGTTGAATAAGACATTTAATTGATCTTGTATTATTGTTACTTTCATCTTATAGTTATAACTGTCAAAAATAGTCATTGTTGTATTCAGTTTTAATGTCTAGGAATCAAGAAAATACGAAAGTCATACGATAACAGTAGCTGATAATGATTGGATTTTGTGGAGTGTGTTGAATGTTAATTCGATATCACAAATTGGCTTAAGTTGGAAAATTAATGACTAAAGTTAGGAAAACAAAGATTCCATAAATATATCACTAATTGGCTAAATTTAGATATATGAATATTGAATGTTGGCCCAGTAGTTTGATCGTTCAGTGATTGAAGTAAAACATAAAGATTCTAAACTGTGTTTCAAGCTGGAGGTCGTGGATATACTCTGTTAAGGAGTTTCATGCTGTGACACAAAAGCTGCATATTTATTCCTAAAATTCAATGCTTGTCTAATCCAGGTCATATTGTGACAGTGAATACAAATTTAGCATTCTCTATAACTTGAGACAGCCATTCCTGGAGTTCAAGGGCAAAAACAAGACATGTCTAATGTTAGGTAGCTGCCCAACTGATGGAAATGAATAAGATCATGCAAATATATCATAAATCAGATCACCGGAACGGTTATCTGATGTCTAGGCAATCACCGTGCCATCTAGAGATGCCGAGCCTTATGCTCTACGTTGATCGTGGATGGGTAAATTTAAAAAAACTTTGATATTACGGAGAAACAGACGTTTAGTGCTGTAAAGCTGGTTTTTAATAGAATTCTAACTTAGTCCAGACTGTGATGTCGAAATCAAAGTCTGTGGAAAATGTAAGACTAGTTACCACAAGAAATGATGTTGTAATAACTGTTCAATGTTTTATGAACCACTCTGTGAACAAAAGTAAACAAGATTTACGTATATATGCTTACATAATTGCTGGATAATACTCACGATTGACCGTTTCAAATTCTGTCCATTCCATTCCTGAAAGAACGTATTAAATGAATATATGAACGATTACTTCATGAAGTGATGCAGTCATCTTTGAAAGTTATGAAAAGTAAATATTCTAACTTTGGAAATCATTCGTTATCAGATAAAAATACATTTTGAATAAGACTGTGAGAAGAACTAGCATTGAGCAAGAGGTTCAGATGAAGTCTTGTTATTATTTGTCTTTTATGTTAGAATTCTGAATTGATTATTTAGAGAAACATATGAAAGTTCTATATTGTAGTTCCGAGTTTATTGGTGCTTGTCATTAAAACGTGCCTGTAATCCTGTGGGAAGTATTACTCTACCCTGAAAACTGAACCTACATAACACAGTATTCTCAATTATTCGCTTACGGTGTTATGATTTATTTTTATTTGTAAAAATCTTTACTTATACATTATATACTACTGTTAAGTAGTATAACACAATATTCAACTTTGTAATAATAGTTTTATGATATAGACAAAAAATCAGTAGAAATCACCTACGTTGTATTCAGGAAAAGAAAGTTCTGAAGTCATTACATTAAGGGGTTCCGATCTCTTAAATAGTGTTGTATATATTGTTCCATAGTCTTTAAAATATTCATTTTACGGCTAACAGAAATGGTAATTATACGTCTAATAGATACCTCACCCATAGAGGGATCTAAATGGACTATATCTGTGATAGAAAGGAAAGTTGTTGAAGGCTTGGAATGTATATAATCTCTATAGTTAGTATTTGATGGCTGAAATGAAAGTACAATCTGGTGGATTGTAGTACAGATTACCGAGTACAGGATTAATGTTGCTGTTGTTCCTTATCAGTATTTCGTTTACCTCTTTGAGTAATAGTGCAGATAAAACTGTGAGTCCGAACTGATTATACTAGTACTTTGGAAAAACTTGGGAGCCATGTAGAAGATTTCGACATAATTTATTAAAGACAGTGAGAAGCTAGGAAGTTGTTTAAACATTCAAGTCTTAAATAGAAATATATATGTACTAATTAATGCACACAGGTTCTATCCACTTCCAGTTGTCATTTACACTGAGTAGCCATTAGTAGTATAGCTCAGATCAAATTATTTGCAGTAACGGTGTGATTTCCTTAAGTTGGATGCCAGTTGCTCAGATCCTATAAAGAGCATGAATTCTAATAACAGTAAATATAAGTTTGGCTACCTAGCTCCAATTAAAATGAATGGAATATCAATCAAATTTTCTTGGCGACTACCACTAATCACATTAAATAGTCATCATATGCTCCTAGTCCTATCTTCTTGTGATGGTAGTCATTAGTAACAGATAATGGATCGAAATAATTGTCTTTTAACATGACATATATATATGATTGTACTCGTGGTGGTTGTTAATAGGACTTACCTAGTATTCATTCTAATTGGCTGTTGTCAATAACTCCTACATGCAATCATCAGTGAACTGATGTAATATCATGTAGAGTTTCTACCCAAACTATTCACTTCAACAGACTTAGACGTCACCATTAAGCTATACAGTCTGCGCTTAATTTCATGTGGGACATATATATATATCCCTACGAAATGACCACTGAAATGTTTATTTTATACTTAGTGCTAATAGTATGCATGACTTGAAATCACACGTACGATTTCTTAAGTATTTAGCTGATAATCATTACTATCTATAACTTCAACAATTGATCATTCAAGCAGCTAGTTGGTTGGCAGCGATACAATTATGAACTACTTAGAAATTTTTTGTGACTTCGTTTTAACAGTGCCCACTGTATGAAATTAAACTTTACTAGTATGAAAGAAGGTAGTTTGTCATAACGAATACGATTAGTTGATGAGCATTGGCATGTATGAAACATTCTACTTGAACCTTTCAATTCAGTTACTTTACAATAGAATTTATATTGTTGTAAAATTTCTATGGGAAAACTAGTTATGTTCATATGTATTAAATACATTAAAAAAAAGTCAAGTAATTTTAGATATAAAGAATTTTCCAGTCACTTTCTTATAAAACCTTTAAAGAGACTAAGAATGAGAGTGAGTAAGGTTAGGGGGGGGGGTAATAAAAGGGGTTGGTAGCAAACATTTTAAATACCAAATAACAAGTGATTGTATTTACTAATGAAGAACATATTCACTTCTTCATATTAAATTAAAATCTATGATTGACACGTTGTACTAAGTGTTGTTTAGTTGTTCCTTTTTTTTTCATTTCACTTCAATAAATACAAGTGAAATGTTTTATGTACAGTTAGTTGAAAGCTTTAAAGAAAAATACTAATTAAATGAACATATATGTCTTCACTCCCTATGTATCTATTCACAAGATATCAAATGATTAATTGTATTATTCAATGTTATTTCTTCTAATAACAATCTTATTCTATGCATATAAAGATGATATTATCTTAATGAATGTATGAAATGTATCTAGTTTTCTAAAGAAATTCAAATGGTTGATGTTTTATGTATCAAACTGTATAGTCAGATGTATTGTAATCATTAGCTTTCATCAGTTATGTAATCATCAAGTGTATACCTACTTATTCATTAGAGTGTAATTATCATTAAAAGTTTCTTTAATTATCAATTGATAACATGACAGTGTTGTGTAGTTTTACATGTTGAATGATTTGAAATGAACTACTAAATAGTAGTTTTAGTGTATTATGTAAATAACATTTATCTATTGAATGAAGGAGACGAAAAGATCTAATAATTATTGACAGTGTTGGAAATTAAATTAACGGAAAATCTTCCCCACTTGATAAAAAATAAACATACTACTAGAATAAATCTTATAGTTGATCTTTAGATGCAAAATGTTACGGGTCAACTCTTAGAGCTATTGAAACTAGGATAACCATGAATTAATTAAGTTACTTGGTAAATATTATTGATTTTCCTAATTAGTAACCAAGTGAAATGATTGTTAAATGACTAAAATATCATCCAGCCGATGAGTCCCAAATAGGACGAAACGCGCGTCCTGGATTCCGCTTGTCAGTCACAATCCAACTTAAATAAATGACTAAAATGTCAGTTTTTTTTAATTGGAAATGAAACAAGTTATTGTTTATTAAATTAGTTCGACTTAAAGATTGTGTGGATTAGAGACAAGTTTCGTTCGAATAAAGATTAATTTATTTTTTATCAGAAATTCTAATAGTAATATACTGACCACAATTTCCTAACATCCTTGCTTTAATTCCTTGAAGGTTCCTATAACTATCCTACTAAAATGTTCAAGACTTTTACGAAACAGGTATTCAGTGTTTTCTTGTTTTTAATGATTTTATTGTGTGATTCTCAGATTGTGACACTGATCATCTTCAAAATTTAAGTCTCCACTAACTACATAAAATGAACTGGAACGTTTAAAATCTTATCACAATTATTTCCTTGATTTATAGATTAATCTAAATAGTTGTCATAATTACTGTATCCTGAAGAATTACACGAAATCACTCATCAATATCATCCAATTCATCAGCACTATCAACACGATCAATTTTATCACAGTACTAAGCACTATTCTTTACACATAGTCTATTTGAATTTAGCATAGTCATGTGAGAGTAAGAGGTAACCGTGTTTATACATGAAATGGCACGAGAACTAAAACATCTGTTTTCTAACTGTAATACTAGGTGACAAAAGTTCAGATCCCACACACTTCATTCAATTAATCAAAATCATAGATATCCAATAGAACAAAGCTTAGTTCCAGATGTTTCTATTGATTAATCTCCAGGATCTTTTTGAATAAGAGAAATATTAATAGGACAAATGTAGCACCACAGATTCGAACTATTTTCAAAAAGGTTTAGATTGATTTATCTAGATTCTACGTAATAAAAACTATTTCTGATCATAATTCTCATATTTAATAGAAAATATTTTATATGAAAATAGTCAACTTTATAATCACTAACCATCTAATGTCATTTTCTGTACTATTTTTACTATGATTTTACAATGTTGAATAGGCCAATAACCTGGTTGATTATGTAATTCATTCAATGTAAAGTTGAATTGTTCATTAACATGATCTAGTTCATAGGATTCTTGAACTGTAGTATAATTTAAATGATTTTGTAAAAGATTTACAGTGCCTTCTGATGATTGCATTTTTGAATTACATAATTCATAATCATATTGTTTATTGATTTTTTCATTTTCAGATTGTTGAAAGAGTATTTCTTCAAGTTGTATATTTGAATATGGTGGTGAATATTCACTGTCTATTTGTAAATCTTTAACAATAAAAAAAATGAAGAGAAAAATAAACATGACAACAATTAGTGATTATGTAATCATATCATGAATACATTTAATAGTTAGTAATAATGAATGATAACTCCGCCTGTAGCTCTCTTAGGGTTACTGCCGGTCCCAAGCCCGGGTAAAGGAGAAGGGTTAGACATGGGACTAGCATCCTCATCACGTAAAACCCAAGCTTGCTAAAAATACGCAAACCAGATTAAACAAGATAAGTAATCATTAATGATAATATACATGATTTGATGAAATTTTTCTGTTGTTTTAATTATGTTTGTTTAATGTAGTAAATTTCTCTAGTAGTGTAAATTTGTTTTAATTAATTGATTACGTAATTAATGTCATAAATTGATCCAGGTTAGACATCCTCTCAAAATCAACTTTTAAACACTGAACAATTAATTGGCTTATTGGTTTAGCGATTAAGAGATTGGTGGCAAGATTTAAAAGTATGATGATCACTTCCATGGTTTGGACATAGATGTACATCGTTGAGTAGTCCATTTCTATGGCGAAACAGTTGTTCAGTGATTAAAAGCTTAATTTCCATAAGTTATCTTAAACGGATCAATCTGTGATTTCAATGTTAACTTCAATAATCACCACAACATTCAATTAATTGTGTTTAGTTAAAAAGCCACACATATTTAAGCACTTTCATTAAATGTTTACAACTTATGACTCAAGATGTACCAATTAGATGATTTCTTATTACATTATCATCCTATCTATGCTATAGAGATAGTAAAAGATAGCTGTTATGCAATTCATAAATCGAATCTTTATTTAGCGAGGAAAAGAGATATCATTAAAACAACATTGTTCATAAATGGTTGCTCATGAATGACATGTAATCACTGTTGAGGAAAACATTTATACATATTTTGTGAATACTCACAACTGAAGTTATTGTCTTCATGCTACAGATACATTAAATAAAATGGATACTAGTGTTATATTGAGTTCACAACTAAGCAAGATAATGCAATTATTATCAAGCTTATTACTATACATTACATTATTCCAAACATGCATAACTCAATACACAAATTTGCTTGTTTTGTATAAAATGAGTCATTTTTAAACGTATCTTAGAATATTATGCGGAAAAGCTCACAAAAGGTGAATGCGAATCGATCACCAGCCAAATACAAGAACACCTTATCAACTCAAGTCAAGTTTCTCAACCCCCTTCCGAAATAGTCTTTCAGCATCATCTATTCCTTTAAACGAGTAAGCTCAAAGAGGACACAAACGACCATTTAGTGTACTACTGAAGCCTTAGCAATCCGGCAGTTCTTACCTGATCATTGACATCAGAAAGAGCACATCTTAACAGTTATTATTACTTCCGATTTATTTTGAAAATATTCTCTTGTATTTCTTAAGCTCTATAATCGACTTCTCATATTAATATTATCTTCCTTATATATCTCTTATTCAGTCGACAGTTGTCTCTCATTCTTCCAATTTGCAAATTAATTTCATTCCAGAACATTTCTTTACCATCTAATCATTACGTAACTCTCATATGATTTTTTGATACTTGAAAGTTTTATATGACTTATTATGTTGTCGTTTTCGCAGATGGTAGAGAAGAGTTGTAGATCAGGAGAATGGTTTAGGCATTACTGCGTTCATTGAGTTGGATGTTCAATTGCAGCGCTTTTGTCGTCATTCTGGACGACTTTATCAGTGCAAACTTCTGGTAGACGTGAGTTATGAGATTTCGTAAGTGACTATCAGCTTATCTTGTAGATCTTGAATTCGACTAGTTATTGCTGACGTTTGTTCTGTCACTTTTGTCACATTTGTTTTCATTCTCTTCCATCTTGACCTGATCTATTCTATTGTAGTTTTTTACTTGCTTTCTAATTAGTTAATAAACTACACCTATCTCAATGTGTTTATTGATCATCAATTGACTTTAGTACCAAGCTTCTAAAAGTTCTTCGGAATTCTTTGTGTTCCCTCTGTCTAAAATCACTACGTTTTTGCAATCAAACTTTTGTCATAATTGACCGTGTATAGTAATACAAGAGACGATAAGTCGTGGTGCACGACGCTTGACTGATGTTTATGTAGGCGGAGATGAAGAGGTTGGCCGCTTCGTCCAAAGCAGTACTTATCACAGTTAGATCAGCTGATTTTGTAGATGAAGTTTGTTTCGTCCTTTTTTGTTATCTTTTCCTTTGGTTAACAGAGAATTCATTGTAGTGAACTTGTTAGCTTCCGTGTGACCTTGACTCTTAACGGTCTTAATAGTCTAGTAGTCATTTCAGATGTACCGCTGTTTATTTTTAAATTGATAAATATTTTGTATTTGGTTGAATATGTCACATATTGACATTGGCAGGGTACCACTGAAAATCAGAGAGCATTGGACAACTGTTTTGTTCTAGTGTGGGACTCCTCAGCAGTGCGCATCCCAGACTCCGCAACAGGGGCTTCAGGTTTGTAAATTATTTTGTAAATTATCACGATATCTTTATTGGATAATCATTAGATTCGACTAACTTGGAAAGCTATTAGAGGTCAGATTTTCACTAGACAATATGATTTCCTTTTTGCAGCATCGTTTAGTAAATTGACTGAAAATGTATTGATTACGTAATGATTGGCAAATAGAGTTATTCTATTTGAATTATCAGTTATGACTAACTTCCGGTGATAAACTTTATCTTTTACAATATACTTAAATATTTCTTACATTAAATTGAGATGAATTTTTGTGGAGGTTCGTGTTTCTAATTGATTGAATACGTCATAGATTGATGTTAGGAGAGTACCATGGAGAACGTGGGGGCACTGGACGGCTGTTTCGTTCTAGAGTGAAACTCTCCAGCAGTGTGTACACCAGATTCCGCCCCAAGGATATTGGGTTGACGAACACCTAACCTTTTACACCACTGAGTTAGTATCTAATGGTAAAATTCCTACATTAAACAACTTTCACATATAATCAGAATAAGCTTATATCTCCCCGATGATTAGTAATGGACTGAAACTGGTCAACCTTTGTTGCCATATGTGCATCCTGAGCGAATCGCTTCTATATAACGATAGTACACAAGTAACATTTGAAGTTGGATTGTGACTGGCAAGCGGGATCCGGGACGCGCCTTCCGTCCTACTTGGGACTCGTCAACTGGATGTACTTGCATTCCAATGTTGATTACATATATAATCGTTGTATAAATGTGACTTTCTGGACATAGTAGCCTAGTGGTAGACTCGGTGGCGTTTGGCACGAAGCAGACTGAGTTCGAGTCCCTGTATGACGCAGGCACATCCAGCCGACGAATCCCAAGTAGGATTCCGCCTGCTAGTCACAATCCATCTTCAAATATAACTTTCACATTTAATCTACTAAGATCATTTCAACGATGGATATAATGTAATGAATTATAAACCTTTAAACATTCATATCTACCGTCTTATTCTAAAGTATCAGTATGAATAAGGCTTTCCATTCAAATATATTCAATTACAAGTGATCACCATTATGTAATTGGATGTGAAATAGTACATGATGCAAACTTATGAACGTGGGATTATCTGGATGTCGACTAAACTTCCTTAGCAATAGAATAAATTCAAAGTACATCAAAAATTCATTTACATAACTTACATTTAATCATCTCGTTCAATGTCTTTGGAATAGTATTCAACTGATAGAATTTTGTAAACGATTTTTTAATATCAATAAATTGATAGAAATAGGGATACATTGTTAAATCAATTGATTTTGTTGTAGTTTCTGGATGAAGTGTTAAACGTATACCATATGGTCCATCAACTAGTAAAATGAAACTTTTCCTATTTTCATCACATTCCATTTTTTCGTTAATATTATCAACAACAGTTATATCTGTAGTAGCCGTTGAACAAGATTGAATAGAAGTCAAAGAATCAAACTGATCTTGGCATGGGTTCTCTGGATATTTTGTATTCATTGTAGATCGATCACTTTTGAACGAGTAGAGATTGTTAACTTGAAGCCAATGATTAAACTGTATAAAGTAAAAAAAGAATGATGAATTGTTATTTTGTGAATATATAGAATGCATTTTTGGGTCAAATTTGTCGTTTGAAATGAAGTTTGTAGAGGCCACTGTTACCCCTAACACTGATGTTTGTACTGTATAATTCTTTATTGATATTTATACTATAAAGTTTGATTGAAGTGTAAAAAAATTATTATTATTGTTGGCGCGTTGTACAATTGGTGACGCTGGATTCTCTCGGTTCAAATATATATCTGTCGCATCTTCGTTCCTGACTTCTTGATCATACGCGCAATTGGTGATTGCTGTGCGTGTATAAGTCTGGTTATTTACGAAGACGAAGTTACGAGATATATAGTTATTAGTTCTAACGAAGTTACAGATCCAGCGGTATAAAATAAGTCAGTCTCATAACCAGAAGGTACCAACAAGTTAATTATAGCCATACAGAATGATTAAAAACTATAAATCACTTTATTGTTCTAGTTTGTTGTGTCTGGAAAGATTGGAAAATCTTCCTTTTGATTTATGATGGGGTTCAAATTCAAAGTACCAAAAAGTTTTAGGCATGAAGAAGGCAGCTGTCGAATCTGCTTTAAATTTTTATAATTGATCTACTGAAATTCGTTATTGCTGGTAACTTATTTGAAGGAACGATTGATAGACAACTCTGAAATGATGATGGAAATTTGGTCAGTTTTGAACTGACTACTAATGCAAAGTGTTAGGTATTGGTAAACTTGAAGTCCTAAGGGCATAATTTAGGTTGCACGCCATTGAAGAGTTCCATGCTAGAACGAAACAGCTATCTAGTATTCACTCGTTTCCATTGGTACCCTACCAACGCCAATCTTAAACAAATCAGGTCAACTAATTCTTTTAAGCTTCTTATACTAAAAATGTGTAAGTTTGGTTGCTACTTTTATGAACTAACCAACGACATGAATAATAATAAGAGAACTGCTTTGATGGAGGAATGTTATGTAATTGATGAGTCATACTGTTGGATAATTTGATTTTCAACAGTCTGCATAGAACATTTATGTATATGGGTATTTGAGTTTTGTACAACTAGTACAGATTATAATACGATATATATATTTTTAGGAGTTCTAGTTGCTGAACTCAACACTGAAACATTCCTTGTCATCATTACAACCGTGGAAAAATACCTGTGTAACTAATACACACTATTATCTTAAAACTTACATGCTTTAAGGCTGTTTCAAGTGATGGTGCTTCTCTCAGAATATGACTATTCACTGAAGTCACCTTCACACACTCTTCAGTTGGTTCAATTATTTTCATATTACATTCTTCTTCGTTAAAATAAGATTGTATTGTTATGTCTGATGTTGTACTGTCATCATCTTCTTGTGGATAGACTTCATCATTTGTTAACTTTATATGTGATTGTTTAATTTTGGATAGATTTGATTCTTTGGTATCATGAAAGATCATTTGACATGGTTTAATAAATTGTTGAAATTCTGCTCCATCTTCCTAAAAAAATCAAAAAGATCTGGTCGGTATTACTTGATATGAATAATACTTTAAAACTATGAAGAATATGATTATGGTTTATCATTCAGTTAATATCAGTCATCATAACGATAATCTGTGTAGCTATCAGTGAAACTTTGTGCAAATTTTATGCGCAAACAGTTAACTATCTTGTACTTGTATCAGTCAGTAGTTCAGTCTACGCAACACTTAATTACAGTCAATATGAGATCACCAGTGATTAGTTTCAGGGAGGAGGTTGTAACCTGGACGGCATGATGATGTGTGTAGTTCAGTAATGTTAGGTATGAAGCAGTTGACTGCTGATGGTAATGATTCAGGTTGTGCAAAGTATCTTTGATTGAATTGAGTTAAAAGCATCGACTGACGGTTGCCAGCTACGCACCTTAGTGGTCCAAAGTATAAGCCTTCGCCGTAAAGTCTGAAGGTGTTGAACATGATCCCATGGTCTGCTGTTGGGTACACATGCCTTTAAAGTCACAAGTCATGATGAAACAGCTGCCCAATATTTGGAAGCTGGTTTTTATTCTCTGTCTAACCAACGTCAATTTACGATATCAAATTTGCACTCAAAATTCCCAACAGCACCCAATTACAATCAGATTAGTATAAACTGTGACAGACCTCAGACGAATATTTATTTGCTAATCTCTTTCCAGTTCATATTAATACCAACGGACAAGGTTAATATGAAAAGCAAAAGAGTAAGCTTAAAAACCACGAAAAAAAATTTAAAAACAAATATGGAGGTTGTCTTTTAAAAGGGATTAGTTGAATGGGGCGACAAAAAAGAACAAAGTATTACTACATCAAAAAACAATGGAACTACGAGAGTATGTTGCAAAGGTTGATGTCATTAAGTAACCTAGTTTAAATGACCACCGAAAACTAGGATGAACTGAATTAATGTTTCGTTTCAGTGTGGGACATTTTAGTAATGCGAAAATATACCCCAACCAGAAATCAAACCCAAAACCGTTTAATTACTGATCCATCATCCATTGGTTTATAAAATATTTGATTCATGCTGGTAATATAACCAGTTTGAATCAAGCATTCTAAGATCGAGCTGTTCATTGTCTTAGCTACAGTTTTCTTTCAAATTTGCTTCATCATGTTCTAAACTGTGAGATTGTAATTTACTGGATAACCTATTTATGGAATGTATTTGGCAAAAGTATGTGAACTGATAAGCATTAAAAAGAAGACTGATTTATGTAACTTGTCACCGTCAAAAATTGAGTGGTGTTGGTAGGTCTATTGTATACGAAGAAGTATATTCTGATTATCAGTTTGCTACAGATTCCTAAGGAAACGGCATACTTAACATTTTGAACGAATTAACTATAATTTACCTATTATCTGAACATTTCGAAATATAACTAAGTTGTGTAGCCAATGTGACAACAGAGACTGTTACTAGGTGCCTCGAAGTAATTGTTTCTCAGTCGTTGGTATTCATCGCAGATTAATGTCGGCTGGGTACCAATGTAAAACATGAGTTACTGGACAGTTTTCACATTCTACGATGGGACTTATCAACAGTGCGTACCCTCGATCCCGCCAAGTAATCAAACCCTGGGCATCTAGATTTCACGATGGATTCTCAATCCTCTGCCATATGGGTCAGGAGGTTTTCAATCATAGAATTGTCGCTCCCTTCATTTTGTGAGATAGCACGACGATCTGTTGTTGAAATTACCTGACGAAAGTTCTGTTAACCCTACGTATCATGTAAAATATATCCTATTTGTAATCTTTAACAGACTAATGTTTATCCACATGATCCAATCTGTACCAATCAACAGACAACATGCTACTGATTACTAAGTTGAATCATTTAAATGAATTATTGAACTCTACAGAGGAGTAGCCTTTCTAACTTTAGTTCTAAGCGATACCATATTGATACTTTAAAATCAAATGTTAGTTAGTAACTTCATTTTTTCTTTCCCCCATACTTATCAAAAAAACAAAAGAGAAAACGTCTTAATTTCCTGTTAACAAACAAAATGTTAGTTTTGCGATCGAGTTGCGAAATGTTTAAGTAGTCATTTATGCCACTTGAAATAATTATGAACTAATAAGTAGTTTATTGAAAGGTTCTCTTGAACTAGATTACCAATTAAGTTATTAATAAATTAATTTAAGTTATTACTTGTGACAATCGATTTTCGCTGTACTAAATTACAAATTGATAGAAGTAGGAATTCTACCATTAGACGTTAGCTGGCTCAGTTATACAGAATGTTAAGCGTTTGTCAACCTGAAGTGTTTGGGCTTGATATCATGATAGAATTACAAGGTTACACACTGCTAAACAGTTCACTGCTCAATGCTTCTCATTGGCATCAAAACAACATCACTCTGTGATGAATACAAACCACTAACCTTAGCATCATCTGAAGTGAATTATAACATTAAAAAAAACTTTTCTAAATAAATCTCTACATGTCAACACGCTTACATCGATTTGTTTTAAGTGATAAATTTTAGCAGTCAACAACATGATTGGATATTCATCAGAACCAGTTTCTTCATATTGTCGACCAGATGTACAAATATTGAAAATTACTAAACAATCTGGTTCATTTCTCTTATCATTCATTGATTGCGATAATAAATTATGAGAAGGTGAAGATCTTATAAAAGAAGTAGAAGTCAGAAGTGATGATGCCGATGATGCCGATGACGCCGATGACCCCGATGACGATGATGGCGATGGTGATGATGATGTCATTGTTGTTGACAATGTACAGAAAGGATAATCAATTTGTTGAAAATTATTATTGATTGATTGATTATCATGAAATTGAGTATAATAATTCATTGTTGTAGATGCATTATCATTTGGTAAATGTTGATAATCATGTTTAGACTTTTTAATTTGATTTAATGAATTCAAATCATTTGAATTGATGATTTCCATGTGTTACAAATTCAAATGGTACAAAATTCTTCTTTATAGATCTATGAATTAGGAAGAAAGAATAATTATTGCCCTAATGAACACCAATTATGAGTTATTATGAATAATTATACGCATATATATATATATATATATATATATATATATATATATGAAGTGCCTACAGTGGTATATATTTGTTTGGGTGTAAATGTTTCACTGTGCCCATAAGAGCATGTAAACATATATCAGTGTTTAGAATGTTTATTGTGACTATGGGTTGGTCTCATTACTGTAAACTTCACTTTTATATATATATATATATATATATATATATATATAGAACGGAAGTAAACAGTTGGGAACGTTATTTCGATTTCAGTTGACTATAATGTCTTTCCACCTCCCCTCCATCTGCCACCACCCCTAGGAAAAAACCATGTAATGATCATGGGAATGGTACACATATACCATACACACATTATATATGTACATATGTATATATATATATACACTGAGTACTTAAGCTATTAATATCGAACACTTAAGTTTATAATCTCATATTCGTATATTCTATACATAAATGTAGTTGAGTGGAATATAAATAAATAAAAAAAATGAACATTACATGAATTGACTATTGTTCTTTTCTATTAACTTCAATGTATTATAAGATTTATATTATATTCAAGGAATCAATCTCTATACATATAAAGATTGATTAATAAGTTTAACTGATAGACGATATTACACTATACTCATTGTTTGCCAATAAGAGGTAATATTCAATTGGAAGTGAAACAATCACATTTAAAGAAGTAATGATTTGTACATAATCATTATTATTCCATTATAAGCAAAACAAATTGTTCAATGGAATAAATTTTAGTAAACAAATCAATAATATAAGAGAGTTAATAAAAGTTATTTTGTAGTTTCAACTCAAAGATTGAGATTAACCAATGTCTAAGCCCAGGAATTTCGAATGTACCCACAAATGGTGTATGTGTAGATTACTAAATTGTTACTTAACAACATACATTATCTAAATTGTAGAGAACAAACTGGTTGGAATTGAGACAGTGATCACCGATAACAGTGAGTGATCGTCGATATATATAGCAAACTAATGAAAGTGCGGATTCTTTCACTGCACGCCTGAGAGCTCAGTGGTGCAGTGGATTAATAGTTCGCCGTGAAAGCTGAAGGTCCTGATTTCGATTCCATGACTGAATCGAGAATGCACACCTTTGAGAAGTTCCGTACTAAGAGGAAACAGTTGTCCAGTGACTCACGGTACCTAACCAACTTTAATCTGTGATGAATACCAGTGACCAAATTTGATAGCTGTTCCTGTATAACAACCTTGATTCACTTTCTAACTGCTAGCGATTCATATCATACTATAATTATTTATTGTCACATCCAACAGGCTTTAGCTCTACTTATCGTAACCTATCACTGAAACTCCATAAGTTGCGTTTGTAAGTTATCCACTAGTAAGCACGTGACAGCTGTTAGCAGAAGTTGAGAAGTTCATAGGGGTATCTGGTTTCACACCATACATTGATTCTAGATAGATAGTCATTGAGTTATGCAATGAAACTTCTTAACAACGACCATATAGGACTTCACGAGAGACAAAACCTAGGTTCTTCGGGCCTTGCTGCTAAAGTAAATTTGTAGGCTTATGTTACCATTAAACAATTATACGATGAGATTGGTTGGTGAACAACCGAAGAACATGTAATAGATATTTGATTTTTATCCGAAAATACACATGGATGACTTAGTAAATGAACAACCTTTAAGTTTCAAAGTAAGTGCACTATTCAATTATTGAATCAAAATCAAAACATCGACATTTGACATTATAGTTATTTTATTAATCTTATCCAACAGGAATAATGATGTACAGCCAAAATTGTTCCATTATTCTAAGTTGATGCTAATTCATAATAAGAACTCTGATTATTATCTGCTTAGATGAAAGCTTAGCGATTTCAATGATTAGTAGACAATAGTTACAAGGTCAGCAACGTAAATTTACATCAAATAAATGAACTAGGTAAGTTCTGCCTAATTTCCCAAATTTTTTAATTAGAAATTTGATGAGATGTCTTCATCTACTAGTAAGTAGCTTGATCATTTAGAGTGAAATTTTCTTGGAGAGGTAAGCGGGTTGTCATTTATCAGAAAAGTTTACTGCTCTCTAGAGTTTTAACATTCCACTTTGGATTTAAGATGATAAAATCATTAAACAGTCAATTCCCTGAACAAGAATCACCTATTCGACAAGTGAAATATTCATCTAGTTATCTTAACGTTGATATAATGTACAGCAGTTTCATGTGTAATCGTTTATAACTGCAGAATAACTCCTTTACTGCTAGTAGATGTATGTAGGTTGATTCAGTACGACTACCTATTGTTGCTGTAAGAATGACTTACCAAATGAGTTATTTTTAGAATAATATTACGTTGATACATAGAAATGGCTGTTAAGTTGATAAGAATATAGGGAGTTTTGGTTGGTTGGAACATTCGTTACACATACACAACCACAGTATTATGGTAGTCATATGTTGGCAATTGGGTGGAGACTATTGAAAGTTAACGGCAAATGACATTATATATTTTCTACCAAACGTTGAACTTAAGTATTGTACGGTACATAGCTTTCAGCAGTTTAATCTGTTGTAATTTAAATCACGGGCCTATCGCATCCAGGTGATCTGAGATTCTGTAATACCAAGGATTCCCAATCCCTCCTACCATCAAATAATGTAATTAATGACTCGAAAGCCACTTTACAATATTGTGTGGGTAATACCTATAGTCAGTTGATAATGTAAATGACAAAACTCAACAGTTTCTACAAATCCTCTATACTAACTTGTCTTTTTTTATTAACTGTTTTCGAGATACTAACATACTCAGTAAATTCAAGAAAGCTCTCAACAATACGTCCCAAGCATTTTACGACCTGCTAGAAGGAAACGAAGCTGCCATGAAGAAAAACTAAAAAGGAATTTAACTTTAACATGTCAGGAGGTTTTGGGCCACAAGAGACATCCCCCCATAAAAATAGATCTCCGTTGGCACTCTGAATAAGATCGAAGAAAGGAGAGATAAGCAGATACCAGTCAATAACGGCTGATCACGAACAGTGAAAACCAAGGTACAGACCAAATAAACGGAAATTACAAACAAGAAAAAGCTATGGGCGAAGAGAACATAAGACATTTAAATAATACAATGAAAAAGCTAGCTGGAAAAATACATTTAACCAAAACGACCAATCAGAAACAAGTATAGTAAACCAACCACTGCGACCTAAGAACAGCCAAACAGGTGGAAAATGAATTTTGAGGAACTCTTGAAACGACCAGTCCCAGTGAACCTATCAATTGTCGCAGAAGCATCTGCATACCTTCCTATAGACGTCAACTCATCAACAATCTAAGAAATCAGCGTGACCATCCGACAAATCAAGAATGGCCAAGCAGCGGCGCCAGTCGATATACCAGTTCCTCTAGGGTTACTTCGGCTCCCAAGCCCGCGTAAAGGAGAAGGGTTGGGCATGAAACTAGCGTTCCACTCCCGTTAAACACAATCTTGCTAAAAAAACGCTAACTAGATTAAACAAACTAAACCATTTAAACTCTGTCTTGGGAGTGAAAGAAATGATTATGATGCCTCATGGTGAAAGCCGAGATTCTTCGGAAGTCATGAAGCCGATGCCCCTTATAACAAACTAAGCAAAAGAATTTTAAAGGTATATGGAATGTTCGGATAATGCGGGAAAGCGGGAGAACCAATCAAATGGCTGCAGAAATGAAGAGATACAACTTGACAGTGCTCGGAATCAGTGAAACCCATCGGACTCAAGTTGGCGAGGAAACATTGGCTGTCGGAGAGATGCTATTATACTCTGGTCACGAAGAGGAAAATACTCCTCTGACCCAAGTAGCTGCTCTGATGCTGTCCAAAAGCACGTAATGCACTTGCTGGATGGGAACCATATGGACCCAGGATCATCAAAGCATATTTCAAAACAATGAAGAAAGGGATTATAATGAACCTACAGATCTTCCGATAGATGTCACTGTCCCGACGATGGGGGGGGGGGGAAATCAAGATGGTCATCAGACAAATCGAAAGTGGGAAAGCAGCAGGACCGGACAACATACCAGTTGAAGCACTCAAGTCAGATATGAATGTAACATCAAGGATACTTAACGTTTTATTCAGGAGGATCTGGGAGGAAGAACAAGTGTCGGTAGACTGGAATGTCGGATACCTTACCAAGATACCATAGAAAGGAGCATTGAGCAAATGTGAGGACTACAGAGGGACCACGCCACTGTTAGTACCATGGAAAGCCTTCAAAAGAGTGTTTCTGAACAGAATTAAAGATTCTGTAGGTGCATTTTCAGTAAGGATCGGAATCAGACAAGGCTGCCTACTCTCGCCTTTTCGCCTCCTTCCAGTGGTTGACTAGATCATGAAGGCCTCCACATCTGAGGGGATGCACGGAATTTAACGGACAAGTAGGATGCGACTTGTCGGTTAGGACATTGTGGATGATCTAGCTCTTCTATCACATATACATCAATAAATGCAAGTGACGACAATCAGCGTATCATCAAGCTGAACATCAGTAAGCCTGAACATACATAAGGGAAAGATCAAGATCCTCAACTACAACACAGCAAGCAACAACCCAATTGAACTTGATGAAAAAACTCTGGAAGTGGATATTTTGCTTAGCAGGGAAGCATCATCAATGAACAAGAGGGATCCGATGCAGATGCAAAGGCAAGGATGGGTTAGGCAAGGGCAGCATTCCTACAGTTGAAAAACATATGGCAGTCAAATCAAATATCAACCAACCTCAAAGTCAGACCCTTCAATTCAAACGTAAGACAGTTCCAACGTATGGAGCTGAAACCTGGAGAACTACAGCAAACACCTTTAGAATGGTATAAGTATTTATAAACCCCAATTGTAGAAATCATCAAACTGCTTTACAAGACAAGCACTAACTTGGAATCCTTAAGTTCAAAGAGGAAGACCAAAGAACACTTTGCTCCAGAAATTGGAGAGAGATATAAAAATAATGAAGAGCACATAAGGAGAACAAGAAAGGAAAGCTTAGGAGTGAGTTGGTTGAAGAATACTGGTATTCAGTCTATGCTCCATGAATGGTAACAGGCATTGATTGATTGAACGATTCTTATTAACTATACTTACTTTAAGTGCAACAGCTTAGGTCAATATTAATTTGTATTCAAATGCTATCCAATATATAATTTTAATAATCTAATCATCCAGAATATTTACTAATAAAATGTTATGAACTATTATCATTATTAGGATAAACTTGTATATTCCCGTTGATTTGTTATAGACTGAAGCTGATCAGTCATTGTTGCTATATGTTCATCCTAAGCGAATTGCCTCGATATAGCGAATTGTTCACAAATATTATATAAGTTGGATTATGACTGCAAGTGAAATCCAGGACGCGCGTCTCGTCTTATTTGGGACTCAGTAGTCTAGTGGTGAACGCGGCGGCGTTCTACACGGAACGGACTGAGTTAGAATCCCACTGTGAACATCAACATTACGATGCAGGTACATCCAGCCGATGAGTCCAAAATAGGACGAAACGCGCGTCCTGAATTCCACTTGCCAGTCACAATCCAACTTATATAGTATTATCATTATTATTTAACAAAATTATTAATATCCTGTTGGCCTATATTTTTCCATTAGTTTTTTTTCTATTTAATAACACTAATTTACTCTCTCTATTAGATTGTTTAATTGTTGCTTCACTCACTCACTCACTCACTCACTCACTCACTCACTCACTCACTCACTCACTCACTCTCTCTCTCTCTCTCTCGCTCGCCCTCGCTCTCGCTCTCGTCTCGCTCTCCTCTCTACTATTTTTTTTTCTATCTTGTTCTTGAACTTCATTATTGAATTGTAAAATTTCCATTCTACCATTGACCTGAATACTTTGAATTCAATGAATTATAATGAATATTTGAAGAAATTAAAATAAAAAAAAGTGTAATTGTTTGTAATATCATCAAATGGTTAATTTCATTTGGACTATGTTAACTTGACTAAATCATGATTCAATATACATTCAAAGATTGAATATTGAATAATCAGTAATTGAGAATAATTAACAAGGTATCATGAAATTGTGTTTGATTAACAAAATGAGTACTTGTTAGTAAGATATAAGCACAAATGTAGAAGGATAAATATTGTCTATGAAACTAAATGGTTATTCATTAATTTATGCCAAGTTTAGTTAATTGTATTGGTAATAGATTGATGTTGGTCGGGTACAACTAAAAAATTTAGAAAGCATTAGACAGCTATTTCATTCTGGTATGAGACTCTTTAGTAGTGTACACACTTGATTCCATCAGGGAGATAAACGCATAGACTGTAGGTCACACGTAAAACTCTTAGTTATTTGCACCACTGTGCTGGAAGGTGTCCAGTGGTGGATTTTCAACTTCCATTAATTTGTAATACAGCACAACAATCACTCATTGTCACTGGTGACATCTATCTTACTACCAATATGTCTGAAATTTCCTAGTTACGGACTTCTCAGCAGAATTTCGGGAACACCATGAGGTTAATTGCTAGTAAGTTGATTATTGTAATTAGATGAAGTTGATTTTGTGGTACATAGCAATTATCCATCGATGACGAATACAAGCAACCAAACTTAACACTTATCTCCACAAAACTACCTCATTTCAGTTGTGACAATGCTTATTAGATTTCGTCGATTGAGTTGTAATTCCATCACAAATTTAAGCAACCTAGACTTAGCTTAAGATTTCAATGTATAACTGTATTCATCAATGCGTTGATATTAGGAGTTCACTTTGATTACTGTAAATCTGGCATATTCGTTTCTATCTTGATTATGTTTCTGATAGTATCAAAACACTGGAACCAAGGAGTTATGTTTCGTCTTATCTGAGTTTTGTGATTATGTGCTATAGCGGATGCTTTGATATTTGAAACGTAAGGTATAATACTCGAGAATTGGTATGTACATCATCAATCAACATTAGATACAGGCTTACTTTAAATTAGATCATCCTTGATCTTACTATTAGCCACAATGCAAAATATATTAAACTTACGAAATATGAGTAATTTGTTGACTAATATTTAGCAGAAATATACTAATGTCAACCATTTTGTTATTAATTTAAACCAGTTAACGTTCAGATGTTCATTAGAAACAAATCCCAATTAAGTCATATGAAAAGAAATACGATGAAGTATGTCGGTTATAATATTTGTCGTTATCCAAATAGAAATCATGTGATGCTTGGAGTACGGGAGGTTGATGTGGGGTAATTTGCTATTAAACAACATCACTAAACGTAAAGACAAATTTGTTAAAAATGCAAGTTAGCGACAACATTAACGCAATAACAATCCCCCCCAACAGTCAATTGCATCATTTACCAGTGACCATCTTCTCCAGGCTTTTACAGGAGTTCTAGTGAAATGACGTGACCAGTACAGTTCTACCATGTTGGGTGTGAATCAGTTACTTACCAATGGCAAAAAACGAGATCAAACATATATATCGCTAATTGACTTCGTTAGAAATATCTGCCGGTAGAAGCTGGCCAGCTCAGTGGTCTAACGGTGTAGAGTTCACCGTAGAGTCAGGATGTTCTGGGTTTAATCACTGGTTTGAATGTGGATGTAAATCGCTGAAGAGTCTCACACTATAACGAAACATACATTCAGTCCCAATTCCTAGCTTTCAGTGATTGTTTAATTCAGACTAATTCGTGATATCAAATTAACATTCGACAATATCCACAACACTCAATTATTACCTTCCTATATTGATTTTTTCAAAGATGCCATCATTTTAATCAGTTTAATCGTAAATCATTTAGTGAAAACTCACTAGTTTGAATATCATCAACTCGTAACGAGGTCTGAATGTCATGTATCTACTCTGCTGCATTCGCGAATATACACCTGCTAAAAAATTTTGCATTAGAATAAATAACTGTCTTATACTTTAAAAATGTCAATAGCTATCTAACTACAATCGGTTCATGACAGAATCTACATAATCAGTTCAATCAAAAGATTAAAAAATTTATTACTATTTGGTTTGACGGACACTATAAACTATAGTGTTGTTTATCATTTCATCGAGATGAATACATACTCGATTCTTAATTTATAATAATACACCTTGATTAGAATGGTATATGACCAAACTGATCTCAACTTAATACTATTGAAGATGAGACTTCCCTCAATCCCGCTAGGGAATGAAGACCAATATCTTTAAACCTTACCAAAAATGTCTAGCCAACTGTACAACCAGTTAGGTGTTTAATAGTAGAACTCTCTTCTTCAATTAATTTGTAGTATAGCATAACGATCAGTCACTTTTATTAATCATAAGTGCCTTATGCCCAAAATGTCTAAACTTCTCCACCAGTCAAGTGTACTCACTAAAACTTTATGAACATTTTGAGACTATTCACTTATTAGATGATCATCATACTTGATCATGAAGCAACTAATCCCCATAACTTTAACTGAAGAAAATCTTTTTACTTTGTATACAGTAACCATGACATCAATGATATGCATTTTCCTCTTCTCAGAACATTACAAATATTGTGACGAAATAAAATTTGTTCCTATTACTTAACTAATAAACGTACTTAAAAGTCATTTGTAATAAATAAGAGATGCATGTTAAGTGGTTTGGAAAATTGTTACACAGTCAATCTAATGTAATTTTCACTTCAAAAATTTAGGAAGTCAGCATGACCTAACCTGACTATCGAAGAAGAATTTAGATTTTTTTTTTAAAACAGAAATATAAATTCAATGTTCACCTCCTACACTAATCCCATAATTATGTAATATGTAACGGAAGATAGTTGTATGAGATTTGTTAACTAGTTCAAGCATACGTATATATTAATGAATAATAGATGGTTGATATTTTTTAATTTTTTAATTTTGTTGTTATCAAATGATATCGGTTAGGAACTCTTAAAAATTAGGCTTAGTCGTAGTATGAGATTTCTCTACAGCCACCCCTCAGTACTGTTGGTTCCACAATGCGATAAACTTTAAATCTCATGGTGAACGTATGATAATTAGAGTAAAGATCTCTACAAAACTTCCTCAACTCATGTATAGTAATCAAACCACAAGTGACTAGCCTCAAGATGTTGATAAAGTTCTAGAAAAATTCCTGTCTGGCAAAATCTAAACATATTGGGTGTTAGACACTTATCATCAATAATATTGACTAATCGTCACACTATACTACAGATTTATCTAGGTGAGAATTCTATAATTAGATGCCGATCCATCGGTTCTAAAGGTTAGGAGATTACAGAGAAACATTAAGGTTCCAAGTTCGATCTCCTAACGGAAATAAGGGTGAACAATACTTAGGAGTCCGGTGTTAAGAAGAAACATAGCAAGTTTCCCCTCATCTTCGATAATATTCAAATGATATTCATTTGCAAAAAAATTCAACAACAGTATGCAATACCAATCTATACAATGCCAACTCAACTCGAAACTGTTAATTGGGAAATAAATACTAATGTTCATGCAAGTTCACGTAATTTTCAATTATTTCATTGTTTAATAAACGTATTATATCTTGCACTAATGATTATTTTCCCGTCAACTGGATATGTTTATGAAAAATTCATTACAAATATCATTTTATATGCTAACATTTACTATATTTGTACTTTAACACTGAGATATTCGACTACTATACGATGACATATTAGTGGCAAGTAGTTGTTCAGAACTCAAAAAGCTGGAAATGGAATTATGGATGGAGACAATACTGTGTTATGCTACTTGTTTAATCTGGTTTGCGTTTTTTTTTAGCAAGCTTGGGTTTTACAGGATGGGGGTGCTAACCCCATGTCCAACCCTCCTCCTTTACCCGGGCTTGCGACTGTCAGTAGCCCTAGGAGAGCTGCAGACTAGTCCGGTCTAGATAACCAGATTGAGATGCTGCAGTGGGTTGTGCTCGAATCGTTGCTTAATGATAATACTGTTATGCTACACTCATACAATAAATGAGATGAAGATTAATTCAAAATTCGGGATAAAATACACCTGATGAACAATTTCAAAGTCATGAATAACCTCAGAATGTTTTGTTAGAAAACAAATACTAAATTGTGATAAACATAGTGATCATTGTTACTGAGTAGTTTAAAATATAAAGTAGCTTAAGACTAATCGAAAGGCAACTCTTGACCTTGACTTTACATTATTTGGCACTCACCAACAAATCATATCTAGAATTTTTAAAGAACTATTTCATGGTTTTGCAGTTTCACACTTTATACCGTTTTCAGTTAACCACTCAAACTGTAGCTGACCTCTCGTAGTACTGTGATGTATCTATATTTACTGGTCATAGAATAATCACAAATATAATGAGGAACACCAAATTTCATAAAGCCTAAGTTTAGAGTTCCCTACTGACTACCCTCCAAATCGCTTTCCATCATAAAGTTGTGGTAGAGATGTATAACCACACAAACTAATGTCCACATTCAGTCAGCATTACATATAACTTAACATACGGGGCACTTATCAGTGCCCAGTGAGCAGTCAATATAGTTTAAGTTAAGTTCAAAATACGTGTTTCATTTTTATCAGCGATCAGACATTTAGATTTTGTCAAACAATTTACAAGTTGTCAAAACCCATTACGTTTACTTACAAGTAGCATAGAACACATAGTTAAAATGGAATGTAAATTAGATATCTGAAAATTCTATTAATAGTCAAACAGTTATGTGTAGTCGGCGAGTGTAACAAAAGTTCTGTCGGCTGAGATATTTGGAATCATGTAAACAACAATATTAATTTAAGTTGGATTGTGACTTGTGTAATAACGCTATATCGAAGCAATCCGCTCAGGATGCACATATGGCAACAGAGACTGACCAGTTTCAGTCCATTACAAATCAACGGGAAAATACAAACTCATCCTAATCACAAGAATACTAATAATTGTATGAATGTAATTTCTTCACTTTATTGACATTAAAGTCTAAATTTGATCGGTTGTTGTTAGATTATGGGATATTTGATTAGGGAGAGGTGGGGGGGGAGGAGATAGAGAAGAATACACATTAACTTTGGTAGTATGTAATAATTCACAATTGGATAAAGTTACATTTAAACAACGAATTGAAAATAAGACGAACTACTGGTTCTTGATAACGGTGATAAATATATTAGAACTAATGTACAGAGCAATTGAATTTGCCAAATTGTAATAAAACGAGAACAAGACAATTCTAGTATAGAAGTGAACAAGAATTACCCTATAATCTATTTGTATTAAACTTGTTTATAGTAAGAGATAGTAATAAACCGAAACAAGCTAGTGGTTTAAAGATGGTTACATAATTTTCAGTTAAATTCTATTATCAAAGGCAAACATTTCATTCATTATACACTATAGTAGATCTACAGGAAGATCATTAATGACTTCTAAGAATACTACATTCCATAAATCTTGTGCTCAAGATTCATTTCAGATACGTCTTATTGATGAATAAGATTTAATTTAGACTTAACTTCAGATAACCTATGTACTTATGAAGAGTATATGGCAGATTGTATTCAGTCTTACCAATACATGTTAGAATTGATTAGAAAGCTAGGTACATGATGTATAGTCAGAAAGTAACATAAACAATACATAAAATAATGACAAGTTATAAAGTGGTATTAATTATTCATTAAATACAGATTTATTAGCAGGATTAACATAGGAAAATATATACTACTAACAAGGCTAAGTAGTAATTACTTGTTGAAGTTGAACTAATGTTCATAAGAATTAAGTATTTGAAAACTGAGATAATTATTCAAGTGGTGCGTTTTCTGAATGGACGTGTTCTCGACAGATTGATTGAATCACCTTCTACAGACGGCATTATTTAAATAAACTTAAAACACTTGACAAGCTTCGCTGAACAAGCAATCTGATAACTAACTAGTGATATGTAACAATGTCCACAGGAACTAATAACACACTCAGAAAGATGACAAATTTAATTCATTAGTCTACGTGGCATATTTGCCTATTATTTTTAAAATGAGGAAAATGAACGAGAAATAGGAGCTCATCGGACATTGGCAAATCGTGCGTTCACTTTTCACCTGCTGACGGATCCTGCGTATCTACCTCCTAACCATCCTGTTCCACAGTTTGTGACCGTTTTCATTGACATAATTTGGCCCCGACCGACTTCACATAGAACAGGCAAATACATTCATTTATCACCTACTAGTGACCAATGTCACGTTTATTTAGTCTTTTTATAACATTACTCGAATGCCGTTGATCAAGTTTTAATACGGCCACTAATCTAGGTGACTAAAAATCTTCAGGATTATGATGAGATGGAGGGTGATGGGTGATCGTATTTGTTGAGATTCCTCACTTTCCCAAAGACTGAATATTCGCGTTTATTGACAACTGCCAAGTGGCACGAAACATAGGTCCAAGGATTTCATACCGACTACATCAAAGTACCTTCCATTTTGGTGTAGTGCCAGGGAGGTCGAGCCGCTATGATTAGTGGCCACATTAAAACTCACTCTTCAGAATTAGAGCAGCACGACTCACTAATCAGTCAGTATATAGAACAACTAAATATTAAAACTATTTTGAAATCGTTTTAATAACAAGCAGTTTTTTCTTCTCACGTGCATCTGTAGGTGTTTATGATCAACTTGGCTTGCATGACATAGCTTTATATCATATTACAATATTCGTCGTATCATTTTCGAGGAAATTAGCATTCATTTCTGCACGGATCAAAGGAATAGGATAATACACTTGCCACATATGCGACGTTTATTAAGTTTTCCAGTTGTTCAACTTGCAACCAGTTGTGATTTATTTATAAAAAATGTTTATATACATTCAGTCAACAGGTAAAAATAGTTGGTTAAAACAATTTGAAAATAGGAAAGTTAATATCAATGCACATGACCGTGAAGTATGGGGAGGCATGTTACAAGTTTGGAAATATTGTGGCGTCTTTAGTAAGAACTAGTGACAAATCTCAAGCCCAAAACAAAGTAGTAACTAACTGTTCCATAGAAGTCAGTGGTTCTTCATTTGAAGTGAGTTATGGATTAAAATAAGCTTCAGGCTATTCGAAATCTTATTAAACGTTATTAATAGGTACTATGGCGTAAGTTGAATTTAAAGTTTAATGTCTTGGATTAACATTAATCAAGCAACCAATCCAAACCTGGGAGTACTGAAAGGATGTTCGGTCTTTGTACGAGACAATGCACATTTGTGAACCCACTAGCAATCAGACACGAGGCACCCAGGCTTTCAGGATACAGTTTAGTCTGCAGACTATTAAGTTAATATCAGCAAGTTTGTGTTTCCAATTTCGGTTAATTTATGATATATTTTACAACGCCATTCTATGCCGTTGCTTAGCAACTTTCTCATATGTGACCTTGTTGGACCTTACTATTTCTGTCTTCTCATTAGAAATCCCGAATTGTCTCCAAAAGATAGTTACATTCAACACATGATGAATGTTATAATTGTGTGTTACCCAGTTAAGGTTATTTAAGGTCAATTAGTGTTGTGAAAATTCAAGATTTCTATAAATCTTCCCGTTGTGCATATATTTTCTTTCATAGAAATTTATGACTAGTTGAGATAGATTGAAACTATTAAAGTAAATCTTCAAAGCAATGATTATGTGTAAGTAATGCTTAATTGATGAATAAATCATATGCTAGTTAACAATTTTAATTCTTCATTCATGTACTACTTACTTTATATGAGTAGTATAACACCACACAATATTAAAGATGTTAGAAATGTCAGCAAAATAACTAAGCAATAATGTTTTATGCCTTATTTTATGGCTTAGTGGAATAAATTAATGCTCTAATTAGATAAGAATATCTCTAAAGTTTAAAAAATACACATAATGATGACAAGAATAAACTTTACTTGGTTATTTATTAACCGTAACAATTAAGTGCTTAGTACATTGTTTACACTAATGTATTTCCTGATGACCTGAAAAAAAATCAAAAGGATCATAAATGACTATCATTATTCTGTATCCATGATAGATCAGTAATATCACCTTTTGTTTTATAAAGTAGTATTTGTCAGTAGTAAGTATAGGATAATTAGTTAAGAGTTAAAAAGATTGTTTCTATGCCTTAATTACCATTTCAAATAACCTCATTGAATTAGGTGATCATATATTTATTTTGCATGGAAATCTTTTGATTAATGACTTAACTGTTAGTAATAATGGATATCGTTAAAATATTACATAATATGTATTTAAGTAGTGACTTCATTTAGGCTAAGATTTTTCTGTTTATTGAATCACGATTAATTAGTTTAATGTTTAGTATAAGCTATTTGTAACAATTAATCGACTTATGTAAACAATGTGTTTTATATGTTGGATGCATAATTCTTGCAATAAAAGTAAAATAGAAACGATGTCAAAACTTCGAGGCTTCAAATCACAGTTCGCTGAAAACCAGAATGCATAGGATGACGTCATACATTCAAGACTATATCAATAATCGAATTCAAGATAACATAGCTTGAAGATTATGGATTTGGTTTCTAGTGAGGTGGTGGATGAAACAATCGTCTAGTATTTTATGATTTTCATTGGAATTTTAACTAATGTTTACTTGTGACGTTTGACTTGAAAGTTAACTTTATTTACAGCACATAATCACAACAATCATGTACTTATAATGATCTAAAGAGATTTTGCAATACTAACAGGATGAAATGACAATTGACATATAACAATATCCACATAAAGTCGTTATCCTCTCACGGTATTGCATAATGATCACGCAGTGACCGAAAGTAGAAATATAAACCAATCAGTATTATTCGTTGGTCAAATCTTGAAAATATCTCCAAAAACCCTGAACGAGTTGGGTGCTTGTTAGATCCATGTATGTGCACTGCTGTGATGTTCTTTAAGTGGACGAAATAGTTATTCAGTAATTCCTATATAAATTGATTGTTTAACTAAGGTAAGCGCATAATATAAAATTATAAATCCAATTATCATCAGAACGTCTAGTAAACATATGAAGAATAAGCAAAGAGATCAGCACCACTCTGTTTCCGCCTTTAAGAAACAGTTTTGTACTGGAAATATCATAAATGAACAGATAAACTATGTTATTTCATCAGTGTTTCACTGATAGACAATTTATTGTCTTAATTATCAGAACATCAAAGTTTTCCTAAATGACGTTAAGCTGATTGCAGGTGTCTAGTTAATAGGCATGTTACTGTGTTTTGTTCTTGAAAGAACACTTTACAACCAGTGTATATTAGCGACAACGTGTAGTCGTATAGTGTTTTGAATATTTGTATTTAAATAAATCCTCACCACAGTAAAATATTTTAAGATTTCTTGTAACATACTCATCATAAGCTAACTCCAATAAATGTTCATAAAGTAAATGAATCTAACAATCACACTAAGCAGGGGTTGTAGTCGAGCTGTATGGTTTTCAGTGATCTTAAATTGTTTGCTTATAGTCGGAAGAAAACTTTGAGCCCAAGCTTTGTTTCATCTGTCACTCATCAGCATGACCAACCTGTATTTTCTGAGGAGACTGATGCTGCCTAGATTATTGTAGCGGTATCACTTAGTTTCACTAGACTTTTACTGACCTTCTGTTCGACAGAGCCTTACTCATTGATTGATCACTAACAAGTAGTTCATATCATGCATTTCACTCTCGTCTTACTACTAATTTAGTTCTTTTGGTCATGTTTCAATGTAGTCATTAGTTTACGTAACTTAGCATTATGTTGTTATTCGATGGTCCATCAGAGTTTTAGTGAAAATTACCACAGACTGCAAAGCTGGATAACCCACCAATAAATATGAGTTCTTTTACAAAATTGATATTATTGACATATGATCGGCATATTATCGACAAATGCCAAGTAGGATGATACTTAGGTCAATCAGAGTTACCTGCTAATTACTTCTAAACAACCTAACGTCACTTAGATTAATGGTCACATTATAAACTTGTTCTACACTATACTATAAACACTAAACAAGACTAGATAAAAATTACACATAACTATTTAGTGATTAGTCGTTGTGTAGTTTATACTGCTGTACAGTTTTAAGATAACAAATAAGAAAATAAGAATAAGCGTACAATTTAACTTGAATCAAGTTATATAAGACTTTATGAATGTAAAACATCATTCTGTATACATGGCTTTATCTGAAGAGCATATTGCATAACACAATGCATTACAACCATATGATCAACTATTTAATCTAGGTAAAATGCTTGGAAATACACTCATTACTGTAAATCGAAATGGTATTCGAAATTTTATAATAACATTCAACTTTAAATTTCTGCATTGTAGCTCAAACGCACTCATTCCATTGCATCCACATACCTGAGTTTGTTAGTTTAATCTATAAAATTTTATAACTTAGTAAACAATATTATCAGCACAAACTATTGACAAATTTGATTTATGAGAGATTTCCGGAAATGATCAGCAGATTGTTTCATCAACTAGGAATTCGAACAACTACAATGGAGCTCCCCAACGGCAAGCATACACGACCCCATCAATAACTCTATCTTATGACCTTCAGATTTCACGGCGACTGCCCACTACCGACTAAATGCAACAGGAAATTCCCGCAGTCTGAATGGTATGGCGTGATGTGCTTAGTTCACCCATGTTGAATATGAGGTAGCTACTCACCAAAGGTAATGAATGAAGTCGAGCAAATATATCACAAGTTAACTAAAATTATGCCATCCTACTCAGTGGTCTAACAGTTAAAATTTCTCTACAGAACCCTAAGATACTGGGTTTTATTTCCTGACTAGATCATCGGTGCACGATAGACAAGAGTTTATTTCTGTGGCGAAATAGTTATCTAGTGTCTCCTGATCTTCTTTGATCGTCTAAGAGAGCTCGATTAGTGATATTATAGGGAAAATGAACTTTCATAGATAGCTTTTTTTTGAAAACGACTCATTAGATACTTGACATTTTTTAGTCTAAATGAATAACAATTATGACTTGTGCTTGGTAGCTTGACTAGCCGCAGACAACCTTAGCATTTGAACGCCTTGAACCCTCCTAGTAGCAAATTCACAAAATAGAAGATGAGTAGACTGAAAACTTTATTTCAGCAAGATAGAGAGTGAGTTCTGTGCAAAATAATCGTATATTTATACTTTTCAGAAACAACAAAATCAGAAAATAGTCCTTCCAATCGGAACTAAGAAGTCCCAACTATTACCCAATCAGAACAAGCCACGTCGAGATTCTGTAAGGTCCTATTGATCAATGATTGGATGGAATATCTCAGGCCCTTTTAAGGGTCCTGGAGGCCTCGTCGAGGTTTCTAGGAGCCGTCACAACAGCAATAAACCATCAAATGCCACAACAGGTTTTAGGTTAGATTAATAGATGTACATAATTGCGAACATATTTAATTACGAAAATCTTGGACAAAGTAATCACAACAACGAATGTTAGCCAATCTTTAAATCTGTCAGTATTCTGTACATGTTATGAAACAGATCCTATTTGTAAACCAGTTAGAGTAATTAGTAGGAACCGTAAATAACTTGGTACCTGATAAATATCCACTGATGATGACTGAGATAGATGAGTAGAGCTAAAAATTAAATTATTAGAATACAAGAGAATAGAAAAGAAATGATGTAATGTCATTATGAAATAGGGCTTATGCTTCCTAAACAAAGAAAAGTTAGTCATCGTCTCTTTTTGGACATAATCAAATTCCAGAAGACTAAAGCTTGGATGTTCGTTTATCAAGTTAAAAGATTTTAAAATGTTAACCTAACGTTTCGCATTCGTAAGACGTCTAGAGATGAAACTGCTGACGCTGTTTCTTCACCATATTCAAAAATCCTTCACGGTTTGTTCAAAAAATCCCAGATAAACTCATCACCGTCTTCAGCCAAAGTAATCGTTTAGCTAGATACACATGCATGTCATTCTATTATTAAATTGTTTAGTGTTTTTTATTTATTTATAATAGTGCGATAGGTTCTAGTCAGTGAACACTGTTGCACCCAGTTTTATCTCGACTGATTTTTTGTTTACAATCAACATCATTAAAAATATATTTTGTACAAATGAATCTCAATGTCAGTGGCATTCAATTGTTCTAGATGATCAGTTCTATAGAAAAGATACTCCAATTTAGAATAATTATCCATATGTACATCAATGCTCATATACACATGATGGTAATTAAAAATACAGATGAGAGTTGTAGAGAATGTTGAATGATAATTTGATATTGCGAATCTGTCGCAATCGCTAAACCATTAACAACCAGGGATTACTGGTCAGCTGTTTTGTTTTAGTATGGGACTCTTGAGTAGTGCTCGTCCATCGAACCTAGGACTTTTAGGGAAACGTCTTACTATTAAACCATTGAGCTAGCTTCCAACGGCTAATGCTTCTAACTCAGTCAATTCACAATATATTTGCTCGACCTCATCCTTTGTCATTAGTGAGTAGCTACCTCATACACGACACGACTGATCTTCACTGGTAACGTAATTTGATTTGAACTCCAGGAATTACGTTGAGAAAGACTTTAAAATAGTATACTTATTTTCTTTTACAAAAATGTTTTGAATTAAAGTAGTTAAGAAAACTACGTAAATATATTTGCTTATTTGTAGTCTGTAGGTAGTTTACAGACTATTCTTTTTACTCAAACGGTAGTACACATATCCTTTCTAACATTTTCTACACACGTACATACATAACCCCCCCCCCCAAGAAAAAAACAAACAATCGAACTAGATTTTATGTCAATGATGGATTTTCTTTTCGACACAAACATATTTAACCAGGATACATACATATTCATTGGTAGACATTATAAGAATAAGAATAATTAAGTAGATATTAATAATATAATAATAAGTAGTATTGACTACTTAACTAACCAATATTGAATAAAATTGAATTCATTAAAATTTCTTTTAAAGAGAATAGGATTACTATTTGATTGTTTAAGTAATAAAAATTAGATTAGTACATATTTATATGACAATTGTATCAGTAAGTCATTGATACATCATTATAATCTTAGTATAAATAAAATCAATTCAAATATTCATCAACAGGAATTCATTAATCTTAGTATAGACATTTTCTTCAATATGATAGGATAGCAACAAAATCTACAAATTTCAATTACAGTTTTAATGATATTAAGAAAAAAAAAAAGTAATAATAAAGGAACACACAAGAACTATGACATAAATAAATCTCAGGATGTATATATCTATCCAATAGAAAGATAGCAGTTAGAATGTATTCAAATTGAACAGTTGAATAGATAAAGAAGTAAAATACAGTGAATCATTTTGATTAATCAATTATGTCATAAATACAAATATGAGGAAAGATTTAAAATGATAATTGCTTACTTGTAAACACTTCTTAATGAATAAAACGCTTTGATTAAGTCATAAATGTTATACTGCAGTAACGAGATAATTTTTTGATGGTTTGATTTTTAAAAGTGTACATATGCTAAACACATACGTTATATAATCAGGATGAACTTGTATCTTCCTGTTGATTTATTATGGACTGAAACTGGTCAGTCTCTGTTGGTATACATGCTTCCTTAGCGGATTGTCTCGATATAATGATAAATCACAAGTGTTATTTAAGTTGGATTGTGACTGGTAAACGAAATCCAGAATGAGCGTTTCGTTCTATTTGGATGTACCTACATCCCAATGTTGTTGTTCACATTGGGATTCAAACCCAGTTTAACGGTATCAGTAGAAATAAACAAGTTAGTCCTGATTACATATGCGCCCGTTGCACAACTGTAGCTATTTAAACTCAGTAGTCTAGTGGTGAACGATATAGCGTTTGACACAAAACGGACTGAGTGCAAATCTTGGTGGGAACATTAACATTGGGATGCAGGTACATCCAGTCGACGAGTCCCAAAGAGGACTGTAGAAGGTTCTTTGAATCTGCTTGCCAGTCAAGATTCAATTTAAACATCATACACTATGTTTCATAACAATAATCTACAATGTTTGGTAATAAATAAGTGGGTATACTAATCATAAAAGAGAAAGAATGTTATTCTTAGGGAAATCCTAAAAATATAGTAGTTAAGATAGTGAGTAATCAGTAGTGTCCTAGAAATTGGATAAGGCATAATAATTGCTAACAAAGAAAACAGTTGACTAACATGAATGTAAGTCGGTTCTTAGTAAAAAACAAGAAGGAAGGAGATCATGTTTTTTTTGATAAATTTAATCTTATACTACGGTGATTAGTTACGCTAACAAATTTCACTACTAAATTCGGTTCACAACTAAGAACTCAGAATTCTATAATAGTAATATTGCAGTAATAATATTTCATTTTTTCTTCGGCTTATGAGGAAGTGACATTTCAGATTGAAGCAATCAGCTTAGAATTTCCATACTCTTACAGGGTCGAATCAAAATATAACCTTGAATATTAATAACCTTACATTACTAACCGTTACTACTAATTTGGATATTGGTTAGCTGTTGAAGAAATTATTAGCGTTTGAAGAGGAAATTCATTGGATTTAAATATTGATAAGAACATCGACAATGAGATGGCAGTGTACATCCAGCTGGAGTTTCAAGCAAGATAAACCCTTGTTTCTATTATACGTTCACTTAGAAATCCCAAACTCATGCTCAATAAACTTCAAACGGCTAGTGGCTGAAATTAATCTCACTTATCTGATGAGATTACAGGGCTGATCTGAAAAAGTACGATGTATTTGCGGAGTACATTATAAGTATTAAATGTCAAATTATCAACTGAATTGGGTTAAATAATCAATGAAAGCTACAGAGAACTATACGGTTACTTTATCAAAGTATGAAGCTCTTAATAATTATACATCTATAGTCACATCAGTTATAGAATTAGTGAATTAGCCTTAAAACCACTAAGTTGGCATGTAATAGATTATCTTTTGGCTTTAGAGTAATTCACAATATTTTATAACCTAATGCTATCGGTAGGAGCTTTACTTAGCAACAGAAAGTAAATTACATCATGAAATGTCTAGAAAATGTGATGAAGTAAGTTATCTAACAGTGTAAACAATGTAAAGGTAATTGTACACCTGATACATGAAGAAAGTGAGAAAGAAATAAAGGATATGTAGTTATGGGAAGAAGGACTATATGCATTAAGTAGTTTCAATGTATGGCTGCCTCGAAGATTAAAAATAAGAACTAGAACATACGATCATGGTAAAACAATGGGCTGCACCAGTTACTTTTGTATACAGAGTTTAGGTTTGAGACTACGAAGTTCCAAAGCCTTTGTGTCACATTAGTTAATGATTTGTGCTCACTGACCTCACTTGTTTAACAGCTTAGATGACCATGAAATAGTGTTATGGTGCGGCAGAATTTCCGGTTATCCTAAAATTGAACTATTTTTTTTATCATACTTTCTCTTTTTGAAATCTAAGCTGAGAAATGTTCGGAGACATGTTTGGAGATCAGTTGTTTTATGTGGCTGAAGTGCCCTCATTAACACAAGTAAGTGAGCCTATAAATTTATGTAGGATAGACACAGCCGAGTGAAGATGCTGATAAGTAGTTTAACTGCTTAAAAGGCTTTCTTCAAAGATTCTCATAGTCAATTCATAAAAATATCAGCTACAGTATTGTGTTTAAACTTAGGATTTATTAACAGATTTTTTTCATCTGTAATAGCTTCCATCGTATAAATGAAATAAATTATAAACAGTAAATTAATCGGGATGGTTATTTTTGTGGAGATTGGTTATTTTATTTGATTCCTCAGCAGTGCGCACCCCAGATTCCGCACCAAGGGCTTCAGGTTGACGCGATAGCTTAACCATCTGCGCCATTGGGTCGGCATCCAATCGTAGAATTCCCACTTCCATCAGTTTATGATATATAGCGCCACAAGTTTTCAATGCTACCCTGGCAACATAAATCTATGATATATTCAATCAAGTAAATTGATCATTTATTGTACTCCATTATTATCCAAGAGATGACTATGGTTCTCTCGCTGGAACTGATCTTATTCATATATACACTCAAAAAAATATATGCATAGAAATTATTGTTTCATTGCAAAATATACTTGAAACATTATTTTAAGAAACATTTTATGAAATATACTACTAACAAACTTAAGAATTTTTTTTTAAATATCAATGTCCTAAATCTGGCTATCAAAACAGCCGCAACAACAATTCACTATAATAAAATATTGCTTTTTAATATAAAAAAACAAACGAAACAATCGTTATAGAATGAAGTGAAGAGAAGTAATTGCCATCTTGAAGAAAACGAAAATCTAAATAAAATTAATGATTTCTATAGTATCCAACGTGGTGGTGGTGGTGATCGTGGTTGGTGGGGGTAGGTGAGGACGGTTAGGTTTACCAGAAGTAATGGGGCGGGGAGGGGGGGAAGAGACAGTGTTATTTTATAAAAAAATTATCATATTTTTCTACTTAAATAATCGTAATCATTATTAAACAATTAGATTATAAGTTGAATTATTGTTTTGGTTGCTTGATTTATCCGATGAATAAATACTCGTAAATACTCGTTGTTTCTGTATCCGACTGTTTGTATACACGTGTGTGTGTGTGTGTATGTGTATAAATATATCGATAAGTCCTATGTAGTTGCGTAGTCCTATGTTGTTGCGTAAAACTTTTTCTAATGAACAAACTTGAGTATTTTGTTAAGCAGTTAATACAATTACACTTTAATAGAGTCACTTATAATGTACAGCTACTTTTTAACAAGACATTTGCGTGTTCATTATCTTATTGATTGTATAAATTATTATTATGATGATCAATATTACTGATATCAGCACATCAATAGAATGTTGTGATAAGCAAGAAATTCATTAAAATTACTAATCACATTCCTATTATCATTATGATTAACCATAGTAGAGGAATCTATCATCATCATCATCATCATCATTATCATCATCATAGTCTTCATCGTCAATACCATCTGCATCATCAGCGATATCTTCATCAAGTCTACGACAGTAAAGTAATATAATAAAAACTTTAAAATCAATGATACAATACTAATCAAATTGTAAAAATAATTATAACAAATACCTACATAGATTGTTGACAATGAAATGTCATTTAATGAATTGCAAAAATGTTGAATGTAAACATTTCATCTTTTAATGAAACAAACTAGAAAGTGAAGAATGAGATTTCTTTCAATATTGGTTACTTCAATATAATCTAATACTATCATTAATATTTATTGTAAGTAAACATTAAAGAATAAAATAAAATAGATTTAGAATGATACTACTTAAAAAAAAAGAAAACTAACATTTAGTATTCTCTATAGATAGACATTCATGAAAATACTGTTAACTATAAGAAGTTTGTTATTGTATCTTGTAAACTTGTGTTGTTTACTTATTATACTAACTTTTATTGTTATAACATTCCATACTACTAATTATAATTGAATTCATGTTAACTATGTTGTTTAATTAGGCTATAATTACAATGAACAATTGATTGAATCTATGCTTAACTGATTATTGATTGCAGACTGATCTCTTATGATTCTATATAATCCTATTCTGAAATTTCCACATGCATATTTGTTTTCATGGATGTTCCGGGGTGGATAAGGGGGGGGGGAAGGAAAGAGTTCATTTACACAGATGACAGTCAATTTATTTGTAAATTGTTATACTCGTCTAGTTTCATTGTTATGTCATTCAGTTTGTATTAAATGGTGTCGATGTGAGTTATGATTAGCAACTTTATATGATGTGAATATCTCGTCGTTGAAACATGCTACCACTACAAACATTAAAGTCATTTGAATAGGCGTCTCCTAGATGATTTATAGATTAGGCAATTGATAAATCATCTAGCTGTTTTGTTAAGTTACTGTAATTCAAAAAAATAAGGTAAAATAACACCTTATTTATATATGATATACGGTCATATAAGACTGATGTAAGAAAAAATAACAAAGTGATTTTAACGAACATTAAATTTTCGTCAGTTACCTTTACTAACTACTCACACTTTGTGTTGGGGATGTCAGATCCCCAGAATTCTCTTGGTAAACCTGTTATTTTTGTGATTTATTTGTGTAAATTTAAATTTCTCGTTTTTGCGCCAAAAATTTCGCTTTCAATTTCAGTTCGCGTTACCCACTTAGTGAGACGCTAAATCTTATTGGTTCGTTGTTTATTTTAGTACTCTATTTGTAACATTTCAAGGACGCTCTCTTTTTTTGTACATATATGCATGGGATGTGTGGCTGTTATTCCGGTTGCCAGGCTGCCTGTTGAATTAAATGCTTCTGCTGACTTTGAACTTCTCCCTCTAGTTAGCTGGGCTGGGGCGCTGTGAAAAGCTCAGCTTACTTGTTGTTGTGTCGCTGGTTATACGTTCGCTAGCAGGTATCGAGGTGTTTATTTAATTCGCGAGAAACCTAGCACTTTGAAGGTCACCATATTATGTTAGTATGATTTTATTTTATGACTATAATACCATTAATTTGTTAAACTTTAGCATTATGAATGGTGGTTTTGAGATAATCTGCAGGAAATCCTTGACCAAAGTTTCGTGCTATTTGGTACCCTACAGCATGGCATACTTGTAGTCTATGTGCTGCTACCAACCTTTCTGCAGGACTGAGCTGTATTCATTAGCTGATCACTGCGTAGTGACCAGTTTGATATCCGATATGTCATTCAAAGTGCTGATGGAATTGTATCGATCAACTTACACAGTGGCCACTAGTATTAGTGACTGGACCTCACTGGGGCTATGTGGAGATGATAGGTGATTTAGAACTTGACAAACATCGAATAAGTAGTCAGTCAATGTATGCTAACTATTTCTAGATTTTTAGTTTAGTTACACTACGGTAACCAGTAGAATCGAGGATACCTCCTCTTCTTTCAATATTCATCTTCTTATTGATAAATGAACCAAATACCTATCACTTTAATTATCAATATGCTATACATTTGACTACTTAATACAGATAGTTATTTCAAGCTGATATGCCTCGAGATATTACTTATATTCCACTGTTAGTCAAAATGTAACTCTACTAAGTCATTTGTTTTACACAGTAACAGATAAATGAAAATTCTTTACTAATATTTATTTAATGTATAGCTTAGTTTATATTAAAACATTTTTGACGGCCGAAAAAATTGTGTACTCACCATAATCAAATTAATCACCATGACAATCATCATATTTATACTGTTGTTGTGATCTTCTTTAGCATTGATTAATTTCTTTAGTGTCAATAGAAATACTATTCCAATTAATGAATAAAGAACAAATTAAGATAACTAACTATTCGATTAGATAAAATAAAATGTAGATAACCAAGAAAAAAGAATAAACAATATTCACAACAACAACAACGACAGTAACAAAAAAAGATAGAACACATAAAATCAATAAAGTTTTAAAATGTAGTTACAATTTGACTGTTTAATATACAATGCATAGAAACAGGTAGATGAAATCTTACTTAAACGTTTTACGAGATACATTCATCTTGTTGTTTTTCCCCGCTTTTCATGATAAACTAACTGTTGACGTGGATAAAGTGTATGTGTGAATAAGTAATGAGTTGTGTTTTTTTCTAAAACAAACGTTTACTAGGATGCATCTGTATCTTTCTGTTGATTTGTTATGAAATGAAATTATTCAGTCTCTGTTGTTGTATTTGCATCCTGAGCTGACCACCTCGATATAGCTAATAATCATAAGTATTGTTTAAGTTGGATTATAACTGGAAAGCGGAATCCAATCCGCAACAAGTCAAGTGGAAGATATAAACTTACCCGTTACATATACCCGTTGCACAAGTAAGATTGTGTGCGCTCAGTAGCTGTTATGACGTGACAAAGAGAGGAAGAAGGATTTGGTTGGTTGTAGCGAACGCCAATGAGATGTGCCTAGTTGATAATACACTACTGACCTAGCCCTACCAACCCCCCAGGACGACAACAGAAGAACCAGAATTGGAAACAGGAGAACGGAGAACTGAGAACGTATTTTATTTTAATCATGCTTTCATATATACATAAATCAGACCACACGTTAAACCAATCACAAATCTAACATTGATACAGAACAAAGGAAAGAGTGGCAGTGAATGGGTACAGCTTGTACACAATTAAGTAAACGTAGTTCATAGTAAATAACAATATACTAAGAGTAAATGTACTAAACGAAAGGAGCGGGAAGGGAGAACGTAACAGTCATAGAAATGAAATGTTTACACTGTTCATAGTTATGACAAGTGAAATAATGTTCTAAAACACAGTTTTCGAAGATAATCAATCTTCATTAGGTGCTTGACAAATCAGTAGCCTAGTGGTAAACGTAGTGGCGTTTGGTCCAAAACGGACTGAGTTCGGAAACCAGTATGGACATAAACATTAGGATACACTTACATCCAGTCACAAATATATTGACAATTCCCTTAGCCAGTCACAGTTCAAGCATATACAAAACGTTTACTAATTTATTTTTCATATTGAAATATGTTAACTTTGTGAATTAAGTTGGTTTGCGTCACAGTGTAAACATCAGCACTAGGTTTTCAAGTTAATTCAGTCTCATTTAGGACAAAGCGCTTGTCTTAAATACCGCTTACCAGTCACAATGCATATTCAATAATTCTTATGAACCACTATTGTAATCAGGACACCCAGTCATGATAAACATACAGCAAGAATGACTGATTATTTTCAGTCCATAACAACATGAGTAGAATGATGGTGATACCTTTAAATTTTGTTATATGCAAATGCAATTCATGATTAACAGAAATCATCACCGTCTGAAAATCAACTGGTAGTTGGTCTTAGATTAGTCAATTGGAAACTATGTGCTTACGTTTCCAGCTGTCTGGTACTTGTCAGTAATTCGATCTCGGAACACCCTGTCACTATATGTGGGACTGAGATGTAAATATTGACTAGTCACTGGCTAGCAAACACTGATATATTTGTCGTTTACAGTCCTGTGGACCACCTCCAAACCACATTCTATCTCAGCATAGTACGGGTAATGATAAATCACTCAAATTGGTTGTCAAATTAAGACTTGACTGACAGAATTTGATTATTACTATGGTGTTGACATGCATGACATCAGTTACTACCTAGTGATTGATTAACATATAGTCAGTGAACTCATAGACTACCGAAAAATTTCTTCCATTTATTGAAACAAAGATGACTGAACTAAGTATATTCTTCCCAAAGAAGCCATTTATTCATCTACAACTTTCATCGATGTGTGATTCTAACAAGGAAGTGGAGTCTACTAGGCACATATTGGATTGTTTTCGGTCTCAGTTATTAGATACATTTGAATGTGATGATATTCATATTGGGACTTGGATCTGATCACTTAAAACTCCAACTTGTTTACTGAAAAGATACTTATTTACAGTTATCGATTCAGAATTAATCAATGCCTTTGAATGGTTCAGTGTACGGTAAATACATCTTCTAGTAAATTACTAAACATGAGTTTTGGATAATTAGTAATAATTTGTGTAACAGAGTTTATAATTCTTTGTACTCTTTCAAAATTAATGATAATAAGACAAAAGTAATATCAGTAGTATTGAGATGATTTATGATCGGTAGAAACAATGGCAGTAATTATTATACACAATAAAGACAGATCATCTTATAAATTGAATGGATGCTAGTAGTTGACTATAATTAAAGAAGAGGTAGGAATTATTTCTTTTGTATACAAAAGTGTAGAACTCCTGACGTGTATGGCTGTTGCTTTAGTTATTTCAATGACATTAAATCTGTCTGATCTTAGTAGATGATTGTTAAAATGGTAGATTATCATAAAAGAATGAATGATGTTAGTTGCACTGTGTGGATAATTACTCAGCCTAATAAATGACTTATTTCGTGAAAATAGAAACGTCATATATAATATACATAAATTACTTTTCATTAGCTATTTGTTTCCATTTTCACGCGACATTCTGATATTTACTACTTATGGACGACATTATGAGTAGCATCCACCACATTCAATCCCTCATCCAGACGTCGAGCTTGTATGCGTGCTGATCTCCTAGGTTCTGTGGTCGCTGGCCGTCCCCATCATTCTAACAAATCTATCTTTACAGCTGGCTTATGTTTGCGCACTTCACTTTGTTGTCTCTCTTGATAGTGTACAGAGGTCTGCGACTTGCGATGACTAGGTAACGGTCTTCCCATTTGGAAAGTAGTTTCTTTGAACCTAGTTTGCTAGGTGTTACGCTCTGTATACACTTCACCAAAGCACTTCACTGTGAAAGATTACAGCTGCTTCCACTGATGCTATTCTGATCCTTTAACGTCCATTCTTCGTTTCTGTTGCACATTTCTCATCACTTGTTTTCATTCCTCCTTTTACTTCATATTATTTAATTTCAGTAGTTGGGGCTAAACCAAGTTGTTTGTTGACAGGCGAGGTATTTTTTTCGTACATCAGCTGGAATGATAACTTCTTTATTTTCGCTTGACTTGAGGCTCGATGTGGTATCAACATCATCAGTAGTTCTGCTCTTTGATCTATTTCGGTCCTAGGCTTGCTTCCCTTGGTTGTCTTTATTTCTCCTGTGTATTATGATCAGGTTTTGCTCAACGCTACCTCGTAACTCACCTCGTTTTCCGTTTTTACTTTCGGTTGACATTCCACTACCTACCACTTATGGGAAACTTTATGACTAGCATCCATCACAGTATGATTTGTTTGAATAAAATGAGATACTATGCAACTGTGATTGACTAGCTATTATAAAAGATAGCAGATAACATAAGCTAATATGACTTTCTTTATATAAGTAAGTGAATAATGAAGCACAGTGCTTAGACAACTTGCCTTTTAGTCTCAGTGTCATCATGACAATCGAAAGCACTAATTACAATAATCTTGAATTGAACTTTCTTCGGATTGTTCTATGTAAATGTATTAATAGCGTTTTTCTTGGAACATCACCTCTTAAATAACAGTGGCATGAATAAGGAGTTTTTTTGCTTACTATATGTACTTACTTTTGACTTGCTTTGATGTTTATATATTTACTTATAAAATTCCCCGGATACTGATTTACCCTGAGGGTATAATGCATAGCTTTCTTTTTTTTTTCATCAACACTGTAAGGAGACGATATGTCTATTATTTTGTAGTAGGGTTTCAATTAGTAAATAGGGTATGTCTTAAAATTCTTCTGATGAATTTTTTTAAAGTTCTTAGTTACAAAGTGTATAGGATAACTTTTCTTTTTAACAACATATGACTGTTGCGCATAAGTTGGACATTGTAACTACTAATTTCTGAGATATCACGAGTATTGTATTAAGCAAATAAGCATATTCAAATATGCATATCGTGTATAAGTAAATGCAAATGAATTTTTCATTTTAACAATTTCTATTTTGATTTTAAAATTTAAATTATTGAATGAAATTTGAATGGTCTAGATGACACACTTTCTCTACGACGTCTCAACGTCGTAGTGAACGTCTCAAGTTATTTCATCTGGGGAGGGGGGCAGTGTATACTTGTATGAGCTAACCAACATTACCTCAATTTTAATGGTTGTTTAAGTAAAGTCAATTCATCATGTGAGTGACCCAGATATACAGCCTACTTTGCCAAATTTCAAATGAAGCCACTTATTTTGGCGATCGCTATCACTCGACGGAGAATATCATCACAGAAATAGTAGTTTGTTAAATGTAGAGGCTTGAATAAAATGTTACACATTTTTGTGAAGTTTCGTATGAAATTAAAAACTTCCAATATTCATATTAAACAGCATGGATCGGATTTGATCGAACAACCCTTTCTTGTATGAAACTACTCATGAATGAATGTCAACGAACTTGAAGTACATGAATCACCGTAACACTTTGTCACTAATCATAAAATGTTTCCCTGTAACTGAATTCAAGAGGTTATTCTAGAAGTTTCAGTGAGCGACAGTGACCATTGAAGTTTCACAATGTTTGACATGAAAAAATATAACCACTGGAAAAAAATGAACTGCCTAGATTTAGAGGTTCAAATTATTTTATGCTAACTTTATGGTTAGAAGGTTAAAAGTCAGATGTACAGGGGGGGAACCTTGCTCTAGTTCGAACTATGTATCTGCTATAGTGAGCCCCATACATGGGTAACATAGCTGCTTAGTAAGTGCGTATCATGATACTTTAAAAATATCCTTTAATATTTAAATTACTAAAGTCTACAACTGATGTCGTCTTTGATTGGATCGACCATATTTAATGATGCAGCCAATAACTGTTTGCTTCTTTACACTAACTTGTTTCATTCTGCCAAGCAGTAAACTTGAAAGTGAAATACTTAATAACAGTTTTCGTAATAATAAAAACTGCATTTTCTGACTTAAAGCTAAAAAAGGTAGCTATTTAACTTTTTCTTGAATCAATAAGAACTAATAGAGGCTCTGATGTAACAGATGACTATTTCAATTACGTCACAACTGGCCGCTATTTTAAAAATAAAATTCTTTATAATGAATTTAACAATCATTGACTATGCGAACTTGTATTAATAACTACTATAGTCTTATTTATTAATAAATGCTGGTCATCTTCCTTTGATTACATTTTAAGGTAGTAGATAAGTGATTCGACATTACGATGCATTTATCATACTTTAGAGGATTTATGGTTGACAACACGAAACTGTGAATTGATGCTTCATGTGGATTGACATGCATCAACAAGATCTGTATACGATTCTTATGAGCTGGTGCTTAATACTACGTCTCTCGGTATTTTAGTCAAAAACATTATCATAGACTGTCTATAGTATTTAGACAATGGATGATAAAATGGTCTAATCCATAGTATCAATGCTTTCTTCTACATTCTCCATGAATTCTAACAGTCCAGTTACATTTTTTCAGTTTGGACAAGCTTGTCAGGGACAAATAAACGTGTTGTTATGGTAGATAGACTAACCTAATCTGAATGCATGTCTTTGCAGTCTGCAGAATTCATGATCAGTTGCGTGTTGGAATAATAGGTTAAGGTTAAATTCACGTGTGAATTTATAATTACCATGGTTTCTCTAACTGCACACCATCTTATCTATCTGTGGCATTTGGGTTTCTTTCATATAAGAAATAAAACCCTCTCGCTAGTCAATGTTTATAATTTGTGCAGTTTCAGCCGAATATAGTATTTTTAATCATTTTCAGAGCCTCTAATTAATAATCTTCTCTCACCATTACGGTCAGCTATGTCAGTGTCTGTCGTATGTATACAGCATTACAGTTTCTACATTTAACCACAAAGATAAATATCTGTTGTTATTTATTTAGCACATTGTCATTCTTTTCCACCATGATTTTAACTGGTACAAAAGTTAATCACAATGTCCCTTCGGAATAACTATGCTCCTAGGTTCTATATGTCGATGTTTCATACAGTTCTTTTTCCAAAATTCATTGTCGATACTAGAATAGCAATGTGTTAATCCATTTCATCATTTAATTTCATTTAATGCAACGCTATTCATGTGGAATCAGACATCTAGAGAAAAGATAAGAAAGTTATCGAATTTGTTCCATGGTTTCTGTGTAAAGGGACTTTTGTGAATAATACTGGTATTCAATACACTTTACATCCCTTGAATCGGTCTTTTAAAGAAAATCAGATTAACTACTGTATACACCTTATCATATATAGTCTAGTAACTGAGGTGATAGACTCGTCAACACTTATAAAAGAGTTATGAACAGCAGACGGGAATTTGAATGCTTATTCAAGTAATTAAAAAAATATTAGTATCTTATCGAGTGACTATTAATCAAATGGTGTCTAGTGAAGAGTCATCAACTGAAATGATTTTGGAAAAACGTTCAGAATGATTTTCAAGAACTGATGAAGGGTAATTACCATAATAAACTGTTTCCTAATCTGTATGTTGGCGAGATGATATGTTTCACAGTATACCACAGTGAAAGTAAAAGGAAACCAGCAAAAATTAAACCAAGTACTATGTAGATTCTTTGTCAAGTGCAAATAGCATTTAGAATGTAGTTAGGGAATATTTGCCAAATTCGGAGAGATAAAAATCAAAGTATTTGAGTGACGTTGTCGATTATCATACAAGCAAGATACATTTGGAAGTTTTCTGGATGAACCGGAAATAGGAGGAAAATAAAACTTATAATAATATTGTGACGTCATAAAATGAAATTCATTGACGTCTAGATCACAGTGGGAATGAATCCTACAAATAGATCTCATAAAATAAACTTATAACTTACAAAGATTTTTCAAGAGATATCTGAAGTAAATTCTTCTAAAATGGGGACTCTGAAACTTTCCTCCTCCATTTAGGGTCCATTACAAATATTTGAAACATTGACATGTCACTTTTCGAATAGATAATCCTAAGCTCTTAAGTGTGGCACCTCATTACTCTTTGATTCTATATAAATAAATCATAAATGTTTATTATTTTACATAATGATCGATTTTTGTAAGTGAAGCTTTCATTTAAATCTATCCCCTATTAGTATAGGTTTAGGTTTTGGAGTTGACAGAATCTGGAATGATAAGAAGTTTTAGGTGTTCTAGTTTATTAAATGTGTTAAACAACTCACTATGTTTATTGATTGTAGTATTATGTAATAGCTGAGATATTCTTTAATGAAACTAAGTTATTGACTCATTTATTTAATATTACAGTATTGTTTATTGCATACACCAAAAAAGTAACATGCAAAACACGGAGCCGAAAACAAATGTCTAGTTGACGAGTATATATATATTTTGTTGAGTAACAGATAAACAAAACGGCAGTCTGTCTTATTGCGTATTTCCTTCTGGAAAAGAATAGAATTTTATTGGTTTTCCAATATATCCAGTATAGTGAACACTATATGTGGATACTGTTATGTATATGTAAATGCTATTGTAGCTCATAGGACAAATGTTCTCTATTCTTTATGTTGTGTCATATTGGTAGTTTGCTTTATTATTGTATTATATTCTACAAAATTTAATCACTAATTGAAATGTTTAGAGTTAGATTATGGCTTACAGATGGAGTTTAGAACTTGTATTTCTTTCTATTTTAAACATATCAACTTCATGTTTCTACCAAATCCTATGTCGATGTGATGGTCTAATTTCATATTCTGGTGTGAACATGAAATTAGACCATCACTTTATTTACCAGGAAACAGAATTTAGGTGATTATCTCAGGATATAAATATGACAACAAAAGACTTTTCATTCCCAGCTGTTATAAATATCACTGGGGAGATGGACATACAAATTAGCATATATGTGGTCGTAATAATAATAGTAATTTAATTATAAATGTACAAATCGAACTACATGATTAACGTTACGTAATTAACAGTGACCCGTACGCATTTTTATACTATAAACAAGCACAATTTCATACATTTCCTCGCTTATATAAATTTTTGCAAGTCAAGAACAACAATTGTACTTTAATAACAAGAATTCATTTTAATTTGATGTCACTAATAGATCTGAATTAGATAACTGGAGAGTTAGATATCTGATGTGGTCGTGGCTACATGCTGTTGGAGAGTCCCACACATATATATAACATCTAGCATTTGTCTCATATGTTTGTCACACGATATTAACCAATCACATGTCTTCTTCCAAACATATGAACACTTCTGAGAAGTCCCATACTAGGACGAAGTAGTTATCCAATGCATATTTGTTTTCAATAATACCCTTCCCACATCAATCTGTGACGAATTCAATAAACTAAACTTGGTAGCAATCTCGAGTATCCATTTCAATTCTTTACATCCTTCCTCATCAGATAGATACAATCTATTAATTTTAGATACACATGTTGATTATGACTTGAGATGTTTAGCAGATAACAACAGATCGTTTCACAGATGAAACTGTAAAGAATTCGAAATTAGGGGGGTTTTTCTACGGAAATTATAATTACTATTCACGTTAACCTACAAGTTGAATTATTATTGGCTACATCACAATTAGATAAATAAATTCTGATCAGCACCAAGAACTAGAAATAAATACAACCTTAGTTATTAATTAGTGATCAGCCAGTTTGAATATGTTAGTCCTATAGAAGATCTATCATTGTATAAATAGTTTAAGGCTGCACAGCCGTGAAATCATCTGAAAATTTACAAGCCTGTAGGTACGCTTTGAAACAACTGTCAAATACCTTGAAACACATGTTAAAAAGAATTTTTGTTTGATACTTAAAAACGAGCGCACAGTATTGATAATTGAAGTGGAACTACAAATTGCGTAATATTACAGTTCGATTGATCAAACAGTAGAAAAGAATACTAAGGTAACCTGTAAGCTAGATAAAATATACTCAAAATTCGTAAAATAAGGTATTTTAAGCCATACAGGATTATTAATTTAAACTGATTTCACTAGTTCACATGTAAATTCAAACTTATTCTTTTAACTGTTAGTTTGAATTCCAGCAAAAACATGATTCACTATGTGAGATCATCACATTCAATAATAGTGATGTAGTTCAATGACAAATTCTAAAATCAGTGTAAAATGTACTTACTGTTGGGAATGTTGGATTCCGTAATTCCTTTGGTAAACCCAAAATGCGCCCTTTTGACAATCAGTTTATGTTTTCCACCTAGTCGGACATTAAGTCTTATTGGTTTAGTGCTTATTTTACTACGCTATTTATGACATTTCCAATGACGCTTTCTTTATTGTATATATACGCGTGAGTTGACTGTTTGTCATTCGTCTGACAGATTGCTTGTCAAGTAAAAAGCTTCTTGCTGACGTTGAACTTCTTCCTCTAGTTAGCTGGTTCACTGAGTAATATCTTAGCTCTACCTGTTGTTGTATCACTGAGCATACGTTCATTAGCAGGTAACGAGGTGAAATCTTATTTCTCAAACCTTACCATTGTAAATAGTTTTCTTTATTCAACCTGAAATTTAACTCAATAAAATTCCAGAATTTACACAGACTACAACCAATGACGTTCATTTATATCGGACATATGAAAAATAGTTCTGATGGTAATAGATAATTATTGCACAATATCTTAACTTGATTTAATTTACAAACATAAATCATTGAAGTGCGATTCAATTCCGGGATCGGTAAGTGTCCACCATTATGCTTGAATGTGATACTTTTGAACTATGATGGCATCATCAATAAATACAGCTGTGTTTTCAACTGCCGATTACCTATTCGTTTCATACGGTTATTTAAGTGAAGTTCGTTAGTAGTGCATAACCCTCCCCCCATCTACTAAAGTCTTTAGTCAATTAGTAAGAAGTTATTTTCTTTGAAAAATGATTAGCATAATAATTTAATCGCCTTGGTAATCATTTGTATGAAAAATATGCTTTTAATCAATGCCTAGTGACTTTCTGTAGGTAGTAAACCATTAAACTTTATCTGTTATTCCAATGAATTGATTCAATTCTCTTATAAATTAAAGGTGTTTGCGTGTGTATACAGGAAAAAAAATGTGTTTATTTTTTGATGTTTCAGTTGGTATTAACAAAATGTAGGTTTACGTGTTAAAGTAGATCTCGATGAAAATTAATATGTAATTCAATACATATTCAAATTTTATTCTATCGTGATAATAGATTCTTTAAGGTATAAAAACCACTGTAATCATCAATCAATAAGAAACTAACATCATAACATTATTTACGTGATGAGTAACTTCAATGAAACTTGATCAATAAAATTAGAATAGTCCAAATTAGATGGCTATTTTTATGAATATTGGTAATCTGAATATATATAAGTCGTGACTGGTGGAGTTCAGACTTGTCGGGAGTGAGACAATAATCACCAGTCACAATGGATGAATGTCGCGCTATACATATATATATATCACAAATTGATGGAAGTGGGAATTCTACCATTGGATGTCGACCCTGTTGTGCAGAAGATTTAGGCGCTCGCCGTCAACATTAATCTGTGACAAATTCAATCAACTAAAATTATAATAATATTAAATTCTTGTTAAATATAACATTAATCACTAAACAAATTATGTATAGCTATCTAGCTTAAAGTTCACAACACTATATACTGCTGTCATTTGGGGTGGGGGGGGAGATTCAAGAAGAACAACCAACTCTTGAAATTATGTTACACGAAACTGTTTCAATTACTTCAGTTGCGTGTTAAGTAAACATTTCATTTCTTTCATTATTATGTCCTAATCACCCTATTCTGCTGTTTAATCTATTGCCTATTACTGACTATTGATTTCCCATTTGTAAATTATCGTTGCTAACTTGTGAATACGCTACTGTAGTCCACTACCACTGTCTTTCATATTATATAGTGTTGCAAATTTATTAATTGTTTGATTGGGTAATCAGTTTTTATGTACATATAAAGGAGTGCTTGAAATACTATTTGGTTTGTTTGGTTGATATGTCGGCTTGTGTACTCACTATTCAGGCCTGGGACTCAGTGGATATCGAGTAAATGTAATGATACTGACTAGGCACTTTCATTGGTGTTTGTCACTGTGATATTGTGCTGATAAGGCCATACCAATTAAAATGGTCGTACGTTCTAGTCATAACAAATGTGGTGATATAAAATCTTTATGATTGAAACTGATTAGTCTCGGTTACTTATAGCTTGCCGCTACTTTCAATTTATTAATCTTACTCTTTTTATATATTTCAATGATGTTCAATGAGTAGGTGTTTTCTCTTAGGTATTTTTCATCACTCTTCAACTTTCTGTTTAATTTGTCAGTAGTATATTCGCATAAACTTTCCACTCTATAAAACAATAAACCGACTATAGCTTTCATGCAAACAACAACACAAAAATTGCTAGAATTAAAATACAAATAGTACAATACTATGCTTCGAATGTGTTTGAATCTTCCTGTTGATTAGTTATGAACTGAAACTGGTCATTCTCTTTTCATATATGTGCATCCTGAGCGGATTGACTTGATACAGAAGTAGTACGTAAGTATTGTGACTGGCAAGCCGAATATAGCACGTATATTTCGTCCTACTCGATACTCATCAGCTGGATGTACCTGCACTTCAGTATAGATGTTCATACCGGTATATGAATCCAATTTGTCTCGTGCTAAACGCCACTGCTTTCACTACTAGGCTATTGAGTCCATTTGCCAGTCACAATCCAACTCAAACATTACTTGTGTACTACCGCTATATCGAGGCATTCCTCTCAGAATGCGCATATAGCAACTCAAACAGTACAATTGTAGTTGATAGAAATTGCAAACTCCAGTAGTGCTATTATAGCTGTTTACGTAAATTATATTATACGCACCATTAAAAATCATCCAATCAGATTATTGTTTACAAGAACAAATTAATATGTGAATAAGCTAGCCAATCAAAATTTAGAGTTTGTAATATAACACTTAATGCATTAAATATTTACTAGTATTTTTTGGAAACGACTCAATTCAACAACAACTAACAATACCCTTTAATGTACCCTATCAACTAACTAAAAACTAAAGTGACTACTTATTTCTTATGTAATTAGTGTAGTAATAATTTGATAGTAGTATATAAGTAATTGTAAACTTGAAAAATTTGAGTCTTTTTAAAAAAAAATGAATGTATATCACATTGATAAAATGATAAAATTGCTTGGATTAACATTTTCTAAATTTATGCATATTTATACAAATATACCAACCTAACAACGAGCATATTTAATTTCAATGGATATTGCTCCTAATTAATTTACATATACACAGTATACACTTCAACTTTGATTATTGTACAATTTCATAACCGTTTTAGAATTGAATTGTACAATGTCTAATCATCAGTATTCATCAGGTCGTCCATCTGATTTGATTACACGTGTCGGTAGACGTATGAGTGTTGTATTTAATATAAATAGACAAAGTTCAATGAAACGTAATGAAAAGTAAGTTACATGTTCTTCCCTTTGTTTTTTTTTTATATAATGTAAGAAGAATTGTCAGTTTATATATTACTTATTGGCTTTATAGTCAAACAAAAGTGATTGTTCAATACTTTGTAGTACTTTGGAAAATATCTAACCATGATGTGTACGAACTATGACTTATTGATTTTATTCAAAATAATTATAATTTCTTATACTAAACAGTGCATATGTTTAGGATTGAATAACTCTAGCAAAAATTCTAGTCTTTGAGATTGTTCCTGTATAAACCTTTAATGAACTTTTTTACATTTTTCTGTTTCTACTCATTCTGAGTGTATCTGTGGATAGACACTTCAGACAACAGATGTTCATTATTATCTTGTCAATTGAAAACTGTCCAATCTACTGTAAACATCAGTAATTTGTAATCGATCTAATCCATATATGTAAGTATATTTCATGCTTCCGAAGGACATTGTAAATAAACAAAATTCCTATGATCATTGAGGGCTGAAGTTAAGTATCAGTATGAAAACATCTTCAGTATATTTTAAAATGATTTCCCCAATTAAAATGTAATGTTTATGGTATTGGTTTTGATATTTTATACCTTATAATGTGAATTAATTAATGTCTTTGTTGCTGTGCATGATATTAAATATAACAATCATTGGCTTTGTTGTAAACTACTGCAACTTGTCTCAACAATTCATGATCTATATTAAACGCTGTGCACAGAGACAATCCTCTCTCTTCCTTTAAGAGTATAGCTCTATTTAAGTTGACTAAGAGTTTCAATGAATACTTTGATGACTACAGGATTAATTCAATGCTAATTGAAACCTTAAAACAAGTAAAATAACATCTATACAGCATTAGTTCACGTATTCATTTAGTTATTCATAAATACCGACATGTCGGTATTTACAGGTAAACTCCTTCGAAGAAACTTCTATTTTAAATCATTATACATAATTCATAGATTATACGATACTATTAAAACTTTCATTAATTCAAATTATTATGTGTATATGACTAATTTGTGGGAGAAAATGGTGCCACCTATAATCATTTTGTTGAAGGCACATAAGTTCACAAACCTCTCACCGTTATCATTCCTTTCTCCCAGTCCATGTTGTCCCATGATGTCTTCATACCCGGTGTTATTCACTCCAATCTTGGCGTTGAAGTCGCCCATCAGAATGATCAGGTCCTCGGCTAAACATTTCTCGATGATTGACTGCAGCCTCGCATAGAACTGGTCTTTGTCGTCTTCGTGGCTGTCATTGGTGGGTGCGTAGCACTGGATGACATTCATTTCAATCCCTTCCTTCTTCGTCTTGAAGGATGCTGTGATGATCCTAGGTCCATGAGGTTCCCATCTTATAAGAGACTTCCATGCATCTTGGGATAACACCAATGCTACTCCTTGTGTGTGGGGGGCGTTTTCTTCTTCGTGGCCGGAGTATAAAAGCACATTTCCCGAGGATAACCGTTGCTGTCCAGCTTGCACCCAATGCGTTTCGCTTATTCCAAGTATCTTCAGGTTGTATCGTTTCATTTCTTCGGCTATTTGCATGGTCTTCCGAGTTTCCCACATCGTGCGGACATTCCATCTACCTATACTAATTGTTGCTCTGGTTGTCAGAAGAGACATCGGCCTCGTGGCTTCCGAAGAAACTCGGCTTTCACCATGAGGCGTCATAACACACCTTCCACCTCCCAGGGCAGAGTAAAAATGATTATAAAGATTTTTACTGGTTAGCGTTTTTTTAGCACGTTTGTTGTTTTACGGGATGGGATTGCTAGCCCCATACCCAACCCTCCTCCTTTATCCGGACTTGGGACCGGCAGCAACCCTAAGGGCTACAGGCGGAGTTGATTAATTACAAACAATACACTATTTAATATGATGTAACAAAAGGTACCAAAGCATTATTATTGTTTATATTACAGATTAATATTAGTTGAATAGTCAAAGAAAACTCAGGAATCACTAAAAAACTGTTTCGTCCAATTTTTTGACTCCTCAGAAGTGAATATTTTGTCCTGTAACATCTACTAGGATAAGACAATTGTCCAGTTCTTTCTGGTTCTTAATGACTACAGTTCTGTAATGTAATATGATAAAATTTATCTATTTTTACAACCAATTTTTTACTAAAAATATTACTAAGTTTCATAATACTTAAGTATAGAAACTAATTAATTAGAATTATCGTTATTCAAGTGTTCATTATGAATCGTAATGTTATTTCTACATATTAAACTAACGATTATCATAATCTATAATGAATCCGATCAACTTTACCCAATATCAATCTTAACACAACCACCTTAGTTTAGTCATCACAATTAGTTACTTTGGATTCTTCGTATTATGAACTTTAAAAGTAACTTATACATACTTGATATATTTCAACATTGTAGTAACTGGCGTATTGTATTGCATGGTATCAAGCTATATATTGTCTATTCATGTGCTAACGTGACGAGGCATTATGTAGAAACTGAGGTGTTAAAGCTAATACTGAAAATTGTTTAACGTCATTAAATTTACATCATATAGTCTAAAAAGTTATTATTAGGTATTTTAGAGACTGACGATTTCAAAACTTTGCGTCATTGCCTGATTAGATTATGACACCTGTTAGATACTAGGTAACTATGGCTAGCATTCTCATAGAAGTATATGATCTACCAACAGTGAGCATCCATAATCCCAAGGAGGATCCAACTCATCAGGTTGAAGCTTCGCAGTGAGTGTCATATTTTTACACTATTTCGTCGCCGGTTTATGGTGTTCAACTTCATATTTAATTATCTTTATCATACTTGACGATGGGAAGCATCAAGAGTTTTAATAAGACGTAGCACTAGTATTGCTCATCATGTCATTAGGTTATTTGGTAAGTTGTTGTTTTCCAATTCTCGACGCAGTGTGTTCTTTGGCCTTCCTCTTTTCCGTTTTCCAACAGGATTCCATGTTAATGCTTGTCTCGTGATGCAGTCTGATGGTTTGCGTAATGTATGTCCTATCCATTTCCAACGTCTTTTCCTAATTCCCTCTTCGGCTACTGGGAGTTGGTTTGTCCTCTCCCATAGTAAGCTATGTGCATACCAGACAGTTGTAAATAGCTTCATAGTCTTAAAAATGTTTAATATAATTTGTACTCTGATAAGCAACTCTTACAATTGGACTTAAATGAACTTAAGTAGTTTTGAAACTGGATACTGATTGTTAGATCAGTTAATTATTGAAAATAGAAGAAAATAGTTATTCAATTGATTAAATTCGTCACAGATTGATGTTGGAAGGGTACCATTGAAAACAAGAGAGCACTGGGCAGCTGAATCGTCTTAGCCTAGGGCTACTCATCAGTGCACACCCTAGATCCTGCTCTACGGGAATCAGGTTAGCGAGCGCCTAACCTCCTGCACCACTAGGCTGGGTAAAATGGTAGGATTCCCACTTCCGTGTAATTCTGATATAGCGCGACAGTCATTCATTGTCATTAGTGAAAATTGTCTGACTTCTGACAAGTCTTAACTCCACCAGTCATGACTTTCCGATAATGCTTCAGACGCATCCTGAAGTTAGTCACTAGTGAGCTGATTATTGGCCAGTGGTGCAGAGTCTTAGGCGTTGACCAACTTAAAGCTCCTGAGGTAGAATCCAAGGTGTCTGCTACTGAAGAGTCCTGTGGTAGGATGAAACAGTTGTCCACTGTTCCCTAGTTTTCAGTGGCACCCTACTAGCATTAATCTGTGACGAATTTAATCAACTAGACTTAATACTAATTTTCACAAACCTTCTTAATTCAAATAGTTATTTAGTCGTTGAACTCGAATGAACATTAGACAATCATGACAACACCATGTAAGCATTAAAGTTTAATGCATAATTATTCATGTAGTGTAACTTGTAAATAGGGAACAAATAGATTATAGGTATTGATATAAATAGAGTTGTTTTTTTGTTGAATAGTAACATTTAACTTACGTCTTAGTGAGTAGATATTCCGTTGAAAAGACAAATTACTCATGTAAACAAGTTACGTCATTGTAATCTAATTCAAATTAACCTACAATTTCATAAGTTCACCAATAAAAAGAGTTTATTCTCATACATGACTACTTATAACATCTTTTAATGTAAACAGTTAGTAATAAGTTGTATTTTTTTAAAAAAATTAAGTGACTTTCATTATGATCAACTATCCTCTTCTCTATCATATACATCATGGAAATTAATAAGCTAACAGATTATGACGATAGTTCATTGAATGTCATGGTAAACATAAATAGGATAGACATCATGATCAATCTACAAGATACATAGAAAATATATATGTGTGTACAAATGAATATGCAGATATAGGTATTGTGAGCATGCACTGTAGACAGAGCAGAAACACCCCACGAATCTTCACTATACTAATGAATGAATTTTTAAAATGCCTAATAATTATGTATGATTTTGGATAATAATGACCCATTATTTTCTCTAAAATGGTTACTATCATCACTGTAAGAACAAAGTTAACTTAAGAATGATCTAAGAAATTTGATTTCAACCAGTCGTCGAGCTACATCACAAATTGATGAAAGTCAGAATTCTACCAATAGATCATGGCATAGTAGTTCACAGGGTTAGACGTTCAACAACCAAAGGCTCTTGGAGTGCCCTGGATGGGTACTACTATGGAGTCCTATTCTACAACAAAACAGCTGTTCAGGGTTCTCCACTTTTCAATAGTACGATGCCAACACCATTGTGTGACGACTCCAATCGACTAAAAATCATATAATCTAACATTCAGAATGGATTCAATTTAAAATTATAGCAGTTTTTTGGTACCAAGTGTATCAGACACTTTAAGTTAAACCTGAAATCATAGCTAGATGCAACCCAAGTACTCTTACATGATAATTTTGATCTCTATAATGGAATTTAGGATACACTGGCAAGGTTATACGATTATTTTTCAATTTTCAGGTAGGAACGCTTATATATGACTTTAATAAATGCATCATTCATCATGAGAAGATTTGTAATTTTCCATAATTTGGATGGTAACTAACAATAGGATGCAGAATATATGTTTTATTTGGTTTAGTACTAGTCATTTAAATGTATTAGGCAACTATCATATAACATATCAAAATGATATATAGTAAGCAAGCGAGTTACTAATGTGGGTTAGCAACAGGAAGCTGCCGACACTTTGAAGCAACTTTTGACTTCATGGAATTGTCAGTGGCTGCTTAAATTCAATAGATCAGTAGGTGCGACCATGGTGTTTGATGAGATTACAACGTAGTACATCCAAATAACAAGTCTTAAGTTTACCTTTCGATGTAACATCACAAGTTGTTCTGCGTTAGGCAACCATTGAAAATCAGGAATCAGTGGAGATATGTTTTGACACTGTATGGAACTTTTCAGCTTTGCTCAACTATGACCACATTGGAGGACCGAGCACTGAATCTTCAGATTTTGCTGCGGATACTTAACTACTATATCAATGATTGTTCGTTTAAACCAAAAATTGCTAAAAGTTTGTGTCCCACGATAGAGAAATTCTTGAAATTTATTCGGTTAGTACGTTTGTCAACACAGATTGACCGAATGCAGTCTTTAATTCAAACCACCATAAATAACTATTAACGACAATAATTTGATATGTCTCACGTGATTTCTAGTTTTACGAAGAGTAAGCACGATTTATAATTGAGTCATTATAATTCAGCTATGTCGTTTCAGTCACAGAACTCGACAGCTTCTTAATGACATCCTAATCATTTTCAAATTTTTACTAGTCAAACACATCACACGATAACTGACAAGAAAATTTCCCCAGGATTGTGCACCTGTAACACTACCAGAAAAAAAGATTCTTGATCCTTTCAGGTCTCACATCATACACTCAACATTCAGCGTTACTTAGACAGCTTTCAACAATCGAAACCCTATCTTAATCAGTTTGTGGTACAGCACGAAGATCAGTCACTAACATTTGTGAAAACTATCACATTATTAAAACTAAATAAACTCAATCCCCCTCCTTCACCAAACAGTCAAGATTTCTAATGAACATCGTGAAGTTAGTTACTACTGCGGTGATTATTTTAACATTTATAGTGACATGGTTTTGTAGAGACTTGTTTTGATTGAAATGTATTTCCAATTGAGATGGTTATTTTTGTGGATATTGGTAATTTAGTTGACTGAATACATCACAGATTGATGTTGACAGGGTACCATTGAAAACTGGGGAGCACTAGATATCTGTTTCGTTCTAGTGTGGGACCCAGATTCCCCACCAGGGCTTCAGGTTGACGGCGGGCGACCAAACCCTCTGCACAAGTGGGTCGGCATCCAATGGTAGAATTCCCACTTCCATCAATTTGTGACATATATAGTGCAACAATCATTCAGTGTTGTTGGTGATAACTGTTTCACTCCCGATACATCTGAACTTCACCAGCCACGACTTCTCACTAGAGCTTCTTGATCATCCTGAAGGTAGTCAGTAGTGAGCTCATTATTATAATTCAATTGAGATGGTTATTTTTGTAAATATTGGTAATTTAGTTGACTAAATATATCACAGATTGATGTTTGCCAACTTCCGGATTTTCAAGAATATCTAGTGAAAAGTCGTGACTGGTAGAGTTCAAACATATCGGGAGTGATACATTTATCGCCAATCACAATGGATGAATGTCGTGCTATGAATATATATATATATATATATATCACAAATTGATGGAAGTGGGTATTCTGTGATTGGACGCCGACCCAGTGGTGCAGTGGGTTTAGACGCTTGCCGTCAATTTGAAGCCCCTGATGCGGAATCTGGGTTGTATACTGCCGAAAAGTTCCACACTAGAACGAAACAATTGTTCAGTGCTCCCTTGATTTTTGTTGGTACCCTGTCAACATCAATCTATGATATATTCATTCAATTAAATGTACTTATTTAGCAGCTATTTTTTTCAAGTATGCTACACTTCTGCATAAAGCACTATTTTTACTATGGAATGATGTTACTCTAAAAGAAAATACGAATATGAACGTTATTAGACAATTGTTTTATCATAGTTTAAGCATTTACATTAGTAAACACTTGTTCATATTAGTCTATAATTATTACTTTAATAGTTTCAAGTAGTATACAAGTTAAGTACCACTATAATTGGTTATGATATTACTTAAATTACATAGAAAAAAATAGCCTATATTGATTGCATAACATATTTGTAATATATTAACACGTATTGCATAATTCTTTTTTTGTATTTTTATTAATTTTACTGACTATATTACACTTAATTACTGTTGTAATCTTGTTCTGAATAATTATATTCTTTATAATTTTGTTCATTTTATCCACCTGTTAAGTGAATTCTTTCTTCTAATGACCACTATTCAATGTATATACAGTGTATGGTAGCATATTTCTGTATGTAATTGTATGTTCTAATAATTATTACATATATCACAATGTGAATTAGGTTAATTTGTGTGTACGCTAATTCTCAAGGAATTTGCATCAATTTATTCGGTGTACCACTATACGATCAAATCCAAGTAGATAAGTGTTTTTCAAAAAGTGACCAAAATAATTAGAAATTAACTTTAAAAAGGTATAAAATGTTCATGTTGGAATGAAGATTAAAGGTAACTGATGAAAAAAAATGGGTAAAGTACGACAGTGGAATGACTAAGTGTGGTACAGAATTGATTGAACATCATTCTTCAGTTGACTTATTAGGAATGTATTGTCAACGTAAATGTTGCTGTAAACTTGAACTAAAAAAACATACACTATACAAATTTTATCAAATCTGGGATTAATAACTAGGCTAACGATTAGAAACTTTGATTAAAATTAAGCCATTGTGTTCGGAATGTGATATTTGGTCAGGTTTTAGAGTAGGTGATAGGTTTTACATTGAGGTTAGTCGTAGATTGGAATTCTCCATCTCAAAGCATAGTTGCAGTTCCATCTCACAACATATTCATAAACAAGTTGGATCAACTGAAAGATTTCATTCTCTAGGCCTGACATTCACAATCCAGTATTTTGACTAAATCAGGCTTCAAGTAAAGCCAACCCGTGATCCAAAAGTTCAACCATAAAGGACATAAGGTTGGGGAAAACATAATGTAAAATATAGGACAAAATGTATGAAATACAAATAGGCTACAACCATGCCCAAAGTTTTTATGTTACAGCATTGTACTCAACTTTTAATCCAACCTTACATTGATGCTTGCCCAACGTTACACAACATTGTGATCAACCCTACACTACGTTTGACCCTATATTACAATTGTGCTTCGTCCAGCTTTACATCACTGCTGAACTTGGATTTAAGAATACAAGACTTACACTGGAAATAGTATATATGGTATCCATTAATATTAACAATAAGATATATAAATTCTACTTAAAACGAGACTATGGTACTAAAGAGGAATACATTTCCGGAATAAATAATGAGGGTAATGAATTTATAATGAGTCTAAGATTTGAATTTACAAATAGGGTTATAACCCGACTGAAATAGAAAACAGTAGTTGTAAATACTTGTATTGTTCATTACGAAAAAAAGCTTACATCATTAGTAAGATAAAATCAATTATGTAATTCCTATTTTTCACGGAAATCTCCAATGATTCGACTGTTGTGTGTATCCATTTGTGAATAAATCTTTGCCTTTTTGATCAAGATTTTCATGTCGGGGGGTGGGAGGGGCAGAGTTATGTCGTATTTAATCTTCACTTCAGATTCAGAAAATATGTGGTAAGTAAATCAATACTATGATTTGTCCATTATGAAAATGAGCACGACCATTTGAAGCATCACTTTTCCCCTTTCCTACACTGTAATTGAATGCAATAAATTACAAAGCCATGATTAATACCTTCAACTAATTAATCAATCAATGCCTGTTACCCAGTGCGAAGCACAAACCATCTACTAGTATTTGTAAATCACCTCTGTCCTGGATTTTCCTTTCCAGGTCTTCCCAAGTGTTGTTCATTTTCTTCCTGTCTTTCTTCAATTTTCGACGAAATGTATTCTTGGATCTTTCTCTTTTCCTCTGGCCTTTAAGAATCCATGTTCATACTTGTCTTGTGACAAAGATTGATAACTTCCTCAATGCATGTCCTATCCACTTCCAGCGACGTTTTATAATTTTTAACTTCCACTAGAAGTTACTAATACATACTAATACATATATCAGTAATTATCTTTAATTAATAGTTTAGTGCAAGAAAGTCTTACGTGTTCTAAAGTACTAGTTTTTCATGTAACCTGAGCAATTTCATTTAAATTTATTCGATACATCTTTTTTCTTTTTTTATATTTTTATTTAACAATTCGGTATTCGATTTGATTGGATATATCACAGATTGATGTTGGCAGGGTAACATTGCCAACAAGGGAGCACTGGACAGCTGTTTCGTTCTAGTGTGGAACTCTTCAGAAATGCGCACCCACGATTCCGCACCAGCGGCTTCGGGTTGACGCGAACGCCTAACCATCTACACCACTGGGTTGGCATCCAATGGTAGAATTCGCACTTCCATCAATTTGCATTTTCATTTTTTGTTTATTTTTCATTTATAGCATAAATTATAGAAGATAAAGAAGGAACATGATAATCATAATGATCAACTATTCAATTGATTCATCTAAGAACTGTAGTTTATTTTTCTTCTGTTGAGTTTATTTAAACAAAACAAAGAAAATAACAACACAAATTGAATATTAAATTTAAAAATTTATTTATTAAAATGGAAAAATAAAAGTAAAACAAAAAACATACTCTATGGAAAAAAAATTTTATAAGTAGTTTGTTAAATTTTACAAAAAAAAATCTTATTTAACATTAGACAATAGTTTCACAGTAACTATGCACTTGGAGAACACTATGGAAACTTCTTCGACACTACGGCGTATCAGAAAAACTCGTCAACATCATCTGGAACTCTTACGACGGAACACAGTGCAAAATTATGCATGGAGGACAACTGACAAATGCATTTTCAGTGAGGACCAGAGTCAGACAAGGTTGCCTACTCTCACCTTTTCTCTTCCTCCTAGTGGTTGACTGGATCATGAAGACCTCCACATCTGAGGGGATGCACGGAATTCAATGGACAAATAAGATGCAACTCGAAGATTTGGACTTCGCAGATGATCTAGCTCTTTTAGCACATACACACCAACAGATGCAAGCGAAGACAGCCAGTGTAGCAGCAACTTCAGCATCGGTAGGCTTGAACATACATAAGGGTAAGAGCAAGATTCTTAAAAACAACACACGGAGCACCAATCCAATTCAACTTGATGGAGAAACTATGGAAGAAGTGAATACTTTCACATATCTGGGGATCATCATCGATGAACAAGGAGGGTCCGATGCAGATGTAAGGACAAGGATTGCCAAAGCAAGGGCAGCATTCCTACAGTTGAAAAACATATGGGACTCAAAACAAATATCAACTAACCTCAAAGTCAGACTCTTCAATTCGAACGTGAAGACAGTCCTGCTGTATGGAGCTGAAACTTGGAGAATTACTGCAAACATCATCAGACGGATACAAGTATTTATAAACAACTGCCTACGAAAGATACTGAATGTCCGCTGGCCGGAAAACATCAGCAACAGCTTACTATGGGAGAGGACAAACCAACTTCCAGTAACCGAAGAGGGAATTAGGAAAAGACGTTGGAAATGGATAGGACATACATTACGCAAACCATCAGACTGCATCACGAGACAAGCATTAACATGGAATCCTGTTGGGAAACGGAAAAGAGGAAGGCCAAAGAACACGCTACGTCGAGAATTGGAAGCAGACACTAGAAGGATGAACAGCAGCTGGAAACAATTGGAAAGGACTGCTCAGGACAGAGTTAAATGGAGAATCCTGGTGAGCGGACTATGCTCCTCAGTGAGGAGTAGCGGGCATAAGTAAGTAAGTAAGTAAGTAAGTAACTATGCACTTAGATACTTATAATATATAAAGATTTTAACTTCAGAACATTTTATTAAAGAGAATATTTTGTTTTAATTGGATGGTTTCTCATCAGCTGCATTCAACTTAGAAGATTATTTTTTATCAAATTGATATTTGAAATAAAGTGTAACATCGATATGAAGAGGAAGTTAAACATGATAGACTTACAAATGTAATTAGAATGTTGAGTGGAATGCTAGAAATACATATAATGAAGGAGAAGGTACCAGAAACAGATAGAGAAATAGTAGTCAGGATTGGAATGATCACATAATAAGAAAATGTAATGAGAATGATGTGAATTAAGCACAGAAATCAAAATTAGAACATGTTTCCTAGAACAATTAAAACTCAACAGGTATCCTTCCTTTGTTATCGCTAACTGTTGGCATACATTTACTTGTGCCTGTAAAAGCAATTACATTGACTGGACAGAATGAATAACTCACCTACAGTTTCATGAGTAAGAGCCAAATGTCTGATTTACGCAAGACACTAGGTTGATATTTTAAAATCGTTCAGATTATTTAATGGGCAGTAAACTTTGAGCTCTCTACAATTTACTGAAAACATCGATATTAAACACTTGAAACAAAACTTCTGTGTCTTATTGGAAACAGTCATCAGTATTTTGTTAACTTGGTAACTTAACTCTTATGTTGTTATGTTACTGTTGTTATTTCTTCAAATTCAATTCGTTTTATTATATCACTGTCACATTCCTTTAAATCTAGTCCACTTGGTTACATCATTGTTTATATTGCTAAATCTAAATCACAAAGTGGGAGTTCTACAATTGGACACCTGCTGGCTCATTGGTGAAAGTGGTTAGACATTCGCCAACTTTGAGTCCATGGGGGGGGAATCCCAAGTACACACTGATGGGGAGTTCCACACTAGAACTAAGCAATTATTCAATACTACATGGTTTTCAGTGGTATCCTAACAACATTAACTTGTGACGTATTCAGTTAATTAAAAATCTAATCCATTTAGTTATGTTATTTTATATCATATTTTAATTTTAATATCTGAGCTTAATTTATATCATTTTTAAGTGTTACCAATTGTTCTCACATTTATTTTGTTATGTAATCACTAAAATGTTGACCGTTAATTTGTTTGCTATATCTGGTAACTTCTCTTGCATTATATACGTTTCCTGTATTGCATTTAACATTTTGATTACATGCGAAAGTTTATCCTGTTTACGTATTTGAAATTTTGATCAACTACATTTTCATAAGCATGTTAAACTTTGTTGGAAATATAATTTTGAATAGAAGTGTTTCAGGATGAATGGAGTTGATGAGAAACCAACGAAATAAATTAATGGAAACAAAGTGATGGAAGTGGGAATTCTACCATTGGATGCCAACCCAGTGGTGCAGATGGTTAGGCGTTCGCTGTCAATCTGAAGCCCCTGGTGCAGAATCTGGGGTGCGCACTACTCTGGAGTTCTACACTAGAACGAAATAGCTGTCCAGTTCTCCCTGGTTTTCAATAGTACTCTGCCAACATCAATCTGTGATATATTCAATCAAACGAAATAAAAGATGCTTTATTGATGTATTCAATATAATAATGAGAAAGAAGTGTATGAAACTATGCAATAGATAAAAAGTGTTTGATTCTATTGTGAGATTCTTCAAAAGTATGCCCCTATGAATTTACACACAGTTGAAGCAAAAGTATATTGCATGATGTAATTCAGTCAACACTTGTTAGGATAAAACAATTATGATATTTAGTCACTAGTTAGTGATACATCAATTGAAATATCACAGTTATATAAGTAATTAGTTTTAATTCTAATAGTTCAATAGTAACAGCATAAACTGTTAATGTGGATGATACAGCCTCAAATCCAACTAAGTGTATCAGCTCCTGAAGTTTATAGGTATGTTAACAACCATGAAACTTAGTTCACTTGTTACATGACAATTATGTGTAACCTCCTAATTATTGATAAAGCGAAAAACTAAGCAAATAGATCAACAATCTTCTAAGAATTAAGTAACTAATAGTTTAAACTAGCCTATCTATTTCTATGGTACCTGACCATTGAACTTACATATATCACTTATGATGTCTATTATCTACGTGACAATTAGGACATTAATTTATGTACGAATTAGTATGTATAAATATACTCAAGATCAGTCTATTTGTTACTGGAATTCATTAGAAGAATTTAAAATTTTCATAATGTAAATATGAGCCAGCTTACTGACAGTACAAAAAAGATTTGATCCATAACAAAGTAGTAACTACGTTTCATCAATAATGAAATAGATTATTGAAAGTTTATGAGAAAGTATGTGTATGTAGGAGAAGTTAGATGAGTGAACTACTCATTTCCAGTAACTAAAATTTAATGGTGATGTAGAATATAATGTTTTACATGACTGAATAGTGAGAGAAAAGTTACCTAAATTTTCATATTCCACGTACGTATATAGTTTTAACTGTCTCTACGGCAAATCGAATGAAGAAGCATCTTACGCAGTGGTTTGGTAGAGGTCTAACAAAGCGTATACACAAGTCAGTTGTATCTTATTTGATAGACAGTAGTTATATTGTAGAAAAAATTCTCGTCGTTTAAAATAATACACCAGAGATTATCACATTTTCCTAATGAGATCCTTATTATTTTATTAAACATAGAAGAAATCATAAAGATTCAAGCCAGCTATTGTAGTCACGAAGCTTAAATGAGGTTTATAACACTTTCACCATTTTCCTGGCCAAAAAGACTTAACAAATTTCCTTATAAATTCTTCACATCGTTTGTTTTCTTTCGTCTCCCACCTTTCATATCTTATTTTCACTGTCTACATAATATGAAAATTTTATTCAAACATTTGCTATTAACAAGGTTATTTTTAGAAATAGTTATTAAGTCTAGTTGTTTGTGTTCACCATAAACCGATGTTGGTTAGGTGTTAATGAAAACTGGAATGAACTGAACTGTAGATCCTTGATTTCATCAAGGAATCGAACACAGGGCCTTCAGGCCTCACGACGAACGCTTAGCTCTCTGAATTATTTATCACTATTGATTATTACATGATTCATTTTATTTTCACAAGTTAGGATTTACCTTTTGTGTTAAATTATTTAATAAATCGATGTTTTGTTACTCTTATTTATATCAGAACATTTGTCTTCTTACTGTAGATTTACACTTCCTTCACATGTTATAACTTATTGACTATTAAGTTGAATTGATTGGTTTACCATTCAATATGTTTGTATGAAAATATTACTGAGTATAGTAGAAAGTAAAGTCTGATAAGAATTGAATTGACGAAACGATATTGTTCTCTTCAATGTATATCATTTAGCAGTAATAATTATGAATTCAACCTTTTCATCACGAAGTTTTTGAAGTCATTTTAACTGTGTAAATATGAAAAGTTAACTTGTTTTCTTCTTCTTTTCTGATTCTGTTTTTTCTCAATTCAAATATTTGCCAATTGTTTTTGTTTAATTAGAATGAATAAAGTAAACGTTTAGCTTCATTTAAACATGTTTTTTTTTCTTTTACATTTCATGCTATTTATTTTATCAAAATGCTATACTACTTATAAAATACTTTAATTAGATTAAAGTAGAGTGCCGCTTTTCAGCAATTTCGTAAGTGACGTTGACTTATCATATTCTTAATGTCATTTATTTTCAGCCATGTCATGCTGGAAACTTCAAGATATTGTCCTATGAAGTATTGGCTTATCTCAAAGATAAGTTATTGATACAAATTCTTCCAAACTGGGTAGTATACTCTATAGAACTATTACTATTATTTTAACTGTACACTACAATCTTAAGAATCATCGCCGAAGTCTGAATGGTTTACTATTATAGTTTTATCTTACCGACACTTCGATAAGTATTCCATTTCTACTCACTTCTATAGACTGTTTTACATAATGACCACAGAATATGATAAAGTAAACAGTCTTCTTTTTTTTCATTGTTTCGAGTAAATATACTTATCATAATGAACATCTTGATTAAACGGAAATTTTATGCAATGTATACTTAGTTACTAAAATACAAAATAATTGGATTGTAGTATTTTTACAATTCAATAATGACCCTACTTTGGATCCTGCTTGTATTATCATTATTATTATTATTAAAACTGAGTATTCGAAATTACAGTTTCGAATTAACAGCCTATTGAGCTAGCCAGTCTCTCGAGGTCTATCAGTTGCTATTTCTAACTGCAATTAATTCGTGATGCATTCACTGTAACTTTCTACAACGTAGTTCGTGACGGTTTTAGCTTCAAGAACATTTCCAGACATCTCTTACAGACAAATACATAAGTATTTGGACAATCCATATTAAATAGTTGCTGTATTCATTTAGTCTATATGAAACTACAGTTTTATACATATTAATTCACTTTTAAGCAATGTATTTAACATTATTAGTGTTGTATAATATGAATTGCAAATATCCAGCTAGCTGATTGTCTTCGTCACAGAACAATGTTGATTACATACCAGTAAAATTCAGAAAGTACTGAACAACCACTTCATCCTAGTATGAAACCTCTCAGTAGTGCGCACCTTAGATTGCAAATGGGGTCGAATTAAGGGCTTACAGTTCGCTAACAACTAACCCTTTGCATCACATGGGTAACCGGCGTCTAATGGTACACTCACTTCCATTAATTTGCGACGATCATCTATTGTTATTGGCAATAACTCTCTCAATTTCAATAAGTATAAAACCCATCATTTATGACTTCTCACTAGAGCTTTAAGAACATCCTGAAGTTATTTACTAGTGAGCTGATTACTGTAATTTAATTAAAGTGATTTTATAGTACCTATCCAACACCATTGTTTGATGACTAAATGCAACCAAAATATAGTCTTCTAGTATATTAATGCAATAGCAGTTAAGATTATATGTATTTTTGTCCTAAGATTTATTAAGTACTATTTATTGTATTTCAGAAGTCGAAAAGATAAGCGCTTTCATTAAAGCTTTAGAGCGGCAGGTTTTAACCGAGTTGTGAAAATGCACTGTTAATGAGTTGCAAACTAGGATGAACCAGACTTTTAACTAATCCAGACTAATCAGTGACGATTAACAAATAAATGAACTCGTTTATTTACAACTATTCAGTAATGATTAGAAGGGTTTGTAGAGATAGTTAACAGTCAGTTTTGATATTACGAATTGACCTGAATCAGACAACCATCGGTCCCGTGGAAACATTGGACAGCTCTCTCGTCCTAGTACGGGACTCAGTAGTGTGCTTCCACGACCCCATCAGGGATCGAATTCAGGTCCAGTGCTCCCAGGTGATCAATGATTGTCTGATTCAGAACAATTTGTGATATGAAAATTGATAGTTAACTATCTTTACGAACCCCCCTAGTTGTAACTAATATCAGCTCACTAGTGACTAACTCCTTGAGGTAATTCCTGGAGTTCTATTGTGAAGACGTGACCGGTGGAGTTCAACCGTGTCGGATGTGAGGTAGTAACTCACCAATGGCATGGAGGAGGTCGCGCAACATATCGTACATTGACTGAATTGGAAATTTCAACTGTTAGGAGCCGACTCAGTAGTCGAATGGTAAAGCGTTATCTGTGGAGCCAGAGGGTCCTGGGTTCGATCCCCGGTGGGGTCGTGGAAGCTCAGCGCTGAGGAGTCTCATACTAGGACGAAAAAGCTGTCCAGTGCCTTGACGTGACCAATGGTTATCTGGTTCAGGTCAATTCATGATATCAAAATATCTAGTAATAATCTTACGAGATAATAGTCAGTACAAGCTTTCATAGATATGTCATTATAGACTTATGCACCACTTCAATTCATCTTTATTCTGATTAATAGAATTTCCTTATCTCCACTATTGGTTTAAAATAATCGGTATGCTAAATGTAAACAATGATTCACTTTAATTAGGATAAGCTTGTATCTTCCCGTTGATTTGTAATGGACTGAAACTGGTCAGTCTCTGTTGCCATATGTGCATCCTGAGCGGATTGCCTCGATATAGCGATTTTTTCACAAGTTATATATTTAAGTTGGATTGTGACTGGCAAGCGGAATCCAGGACGCTCGTTTCGTCCTATTTGGAACTCATCGGCTGGATTTACCTGTAGACTGAGTTCGAATCCCAGTGTGAACATCAACATTGGGATGCATGTACATCCAGCCGATGAGTCCCAAATAGGACGAAACGAGCGTCCTGGATTCCACTTGCCAGTCACAATCTAACTTAAATGATTCACTTTTGCTGAGATTTTTATAAAATTTTAACCGATATTATATAAGTGTTTATAAATTCAAGTTGATGATAATTAGGACTGTTAATAATTTGTCATAGTTAAAATGTGTATACCATGACTAAATTATCACATTATTACTATTTAATTAGCATTTTAAAGGAATAAAAATAACTTGTAAATTGTTAACAACATCATTGAAATGTAATTACATTCAATTGATGAACTTCACATACAATGAAACCAGTATCATATTTTCCATTTTATCATTTCATCACTCTACTTGTTTTGTTTTATTATTGAATTATTTAATCTAAGTTATAACTACGTATTAAATTATCAAGTAATCAACTTTAATGAAAGTAACTACTGTCTAATGATTAATTCTTATATTGGTCATTTTTATTTGGATTCATCTAATTTGCTTTCAATTATCTTTTCAGTTTTAGTTATGATAATAATTAGTAGTATTGTTATTTACCGAATAAAATTTATATTGTTCAATTGGGATGGTTATTTTTGTAGAGAGTGGTTATTTTATTTGATTGGGTATATTACAGATTGATGTTGGCAGGATACCATTGACAACAAAGGAGCACTGGACAACTATTTCGTTCTAGTGTGGAACTCCTCAGCAGTGCGAACCCCACATTCCGCACCAGGGGCTTCAGGTTGACGGCGGGCGACCAAACCCTCTGCACAAGTAGGCCGGCATCCAATGGTAGAATTCCCACTTCCATCAATTTGTGATACATAGCGCGACGATCATCCATTGTCATTGGTGATAACTGTCTCACTCCCGACAAGTCTGAACGCCGTCAGTCACGACTTCTCACTAGAGCTTCAGGAACATCCTGGAGTTAGTCACTAATGAGCTGATCATTATAGTTTAATTGGGATGGTTATTTTTGTGGAGATTGGTTAGGCGGTTGCGTCAACCTGAAGCCCCTGGTGCGGAATCATGGGTGCGCATTGCTGAAGAGTTCCACACTAGAACGAAACAGCTGTCCAGTGCTCCGTTGTTGTCAATGATACCCTGCCAACATCAATCTGTGATATATCCAATCAAATTAAATTTATATTATTGTACTCATCAATTTCTAAGATTAAAACAAATTTTCATATTTATTCAACTGTGAAGAAAAAATAAAAGGAGATCAAAGCGAGAAAAAATAAAACAAGATGTTTTTCTTATTTTAGATAGTGAAAAAAAACCAAACGAAAAATTAATGTTTATCATTATAATCACTATAATCAAATTATTTAAGTAGCTGAAGTAAACGAAAAAAAAACAATTTTGCTTCTTAGTAACATGGAAACAGAATGAAAGTATAATGAATGGTTCATTTAATTCATTACAAAGTAGTTTGTATATTTCCTTCTTGTGTTTTTGATTGAGAAAAGAAAAAGAAATTCAATTTGCTTAGAATTAAATTTGTAGGTGATTAAAAAAAAACAAAAAAACCAGGCGAATCAGCTGATCATTAGGATGTTTAAAGAGTTGAATAGTTTTGATGTGGCTTTTTGAAAATGTTTTATTTTTGATAATGACAAACCTATAAAGTCATTGAATCATTGAAATGTTGCTAAGAAAAATTTAAAGGATTGATTGTTTTTTGATTTATATTTTTTTAAGTGTTTCTAGTAGATTGAGATGATAGTATTTGGGTGTTGTATAGATTGTTGAATGTTAACCCAACATAATAAATTAGCCTAAATATGACAACCAATGGTCACCAGCAATCATTGGATGGATAGTTCGTTCCATTCTGGGACTCTTCAGCAATGCGCATCCAAGACTACATCGGAAATCACACCCACGACTTTCAAGCTCAGCAGTTAACGTTTTACCATTACACCCCTGATTCGGCTCCCAACGGTTAATATTTATAACTCAGTCAATTTGTGATGTGTTTGCTTGACCCTATCGATGGCAAATGATGGGTAACCGCCTCATTGCCAATAGGTGATATAGAATTGACGTTCACTAATCTCAACAACAACCAATTACAATCAATATCAGCTCACCAGTAACTAACATCTTAAGGTAATTCCTGGAGTCCTAGTCAGAAAACGTGCCCAATGGAACTCAACCGTGATGGATGTAAGACAGTTGATCACCGACGGTAATCAATGAAGTTGCATAAACATATCACAAATTGACTGAATTAGAAATATCAACCTCTATGAGCAGGCTTAGTGGTGTAATAGTAAAACGTTCACTGTGAATCCTAAAAGTCCTGGGTTCTATTTCCAATGTTGTGTTGGATGACAAATCCTAAGGAGTCCCAAGATAGGAAAAAAAACAGCTGTCGATTGCTTTTTGTTAATCAGTAGATCTGAAGCTAATTCTATGTTAGTTACTGTAAGTTAAAAAATCTCTATAAAATTAGTAATGAAATCCTGTAAAGCTTAATCATTGTAAGAAGTTCATTTCAAGGTTTTTTAGGAATTTCTACGACTCGTGACACTGGATATATATTGTGACATAATCTCATGCGTCTAACTGTAAAAACATTCAAACTAAAAGAATACATTCCTGTACTCTACACGTAGTTACATAAGAGACTTATAAAAATTTCATCATCATTTACAAAAGCTTTATTAAAAGTCTTAATGATCATATACTGATTAATTACTAGGTAATAAACACAATCATATTTATCAAATCTTTTCATAATACTCATTAAATTCTAAAGATCAGTATTAACAGTCACAATCTGAAAATCTGGCTAACTTGACAACAAATCCATTAAGAAATATTACTTATTTGAAGTTTGCTGATATATCATGTTAATCCATGAAATCCACATTTCAGACTACCTGACAATTTCTATACATTCGCAATCTAAATCTATTAAGGATCTAAAAGGATGAAGTTTTAAGATAGTGAACAATGTCTTCTTGTACTGATATTAAACAACTTTATACAACATATTCAATATAGAATATTCGTCTAGTACTTTACTGACAGATATCACTTCAATAGAAATGAAATAAAATGTCAATATCTTGCAAAACCAGTCTAAATGAATACTTGACGCATAATGAAATGTTCTATTCATGCTATCATCAAGTAGTATAAACTATTTTACATCATTTCATATAGAGTTGTCATTATCAAGATAATGACATAGAAGAACTAATATAATTAGATTAAACAAATAAAAAATTGTAATTAGGATAAATTTGTTTTTTCCCGTTGATTTGTAATAGATTGAAACTGGTCTGTCTCTGTTGGCATATTTGCATCCTGAGCAGATTACCTCGATATAGCGTTATTACACAAGTTATATATTTAAGTTGGATTGTGACTGGAAAGCGGTGGCGTTTGGCACGAAGCGGACTGAGTTCGAATCCCAGTGTGAACATCAATATTGGGATGGAGGTACATCCAGCCGATGAGTCCCAAATAGGACGAAACGCGCTTCCTGGATTCCACTTGCCAGTCACAATCCAAGTTATACCATTGACCGTGTTTACTTTATGTAGATTAATTTTTATTTAGTTGATTGAATTTGTCACAGATTAATGTTGGTAGGATATAATTAAAAGGTGGAAAACACTGGAAAGCTGTTTCATCCTAGTATGGGACTCATCAGCAGTGTGTATCCTAGATCTTAGGGCTTCACGTTGACCAACGCCTAACTCTTTGAACTACTAGGCTTTTTATATAATTGTTATGAAAATGACTTATATTTACAAACAAATTACTGTGTCTCCTGATAGCTCTTTATTTAGAGGGTGGGATGTGAGTATTTTAACCAGTCAGTCAGATTTGTGAGTGACAGTTACCTGGTTACAGTCGTGTTAAGCCATCGATTACGTAACGCATATTTGGTATATTAAATGCAATCCACTCCCTCAGCTATGCTAATATTTGTCAGATAAATAGTTGTATAGTCATCGGTATATATTAGCAGTGAAGAATTGCATCTATTCATTGACACCGATATAAGTGATATATCACCAGACGTATTAGTTTTATTGCATTAAATGCAGCCGGAGTACAGTATAGGAAAGAGCAAACGTCGTACTTGAAATACTCACAATCTGTCTACGCATGTGGCATACATTATCGCAATTTACTAACCACTTTCAAACTATGAGAAAAGAGAATTTGTGACTGAATTGTTTATAACGAAATAGGCAAGTGATAAGGTATTTTGATTAGTAAACAAATGAGCAGTAGTTTTGTAGTGGTGTTGCTGCTGTCATGCCTCAGACATGACTATAAAGAAATTCATTTATATAAGAAAACTCATAAGGTTATTTTTCAAAGAACTTCAAGACTAATTAAATTATGTTTTACCTCAAACATGGAAGTCTTAACTAAAATGCTAAGATATGTCCACAGATGAATATACATACTAGTGGTTCCCACCATAAACCATATATATGTATATGTGGTTTGTACTAAAAATCTCATTCAACTAAATGTATCAATGAGAAGTAGGAATTATATAATGAACCTTATTTCACTAAAGATGCATAAACCAATTACCAAGTAACAATACAATTATTCGTATGACAACTGTTTTGTTATAGTATACGACTTCTTAAAATTGTGGACCCTCGATTTAGTTAGTGAATAGAACCCAAGTCATTCAGGTTTCGTAGTGAACACTCCACCACCCTTACAACTGGGTTAACGGGAGTGAAGTGGTCTAATTCTATTATGACGTAAAGAAACGACTGTGGTTTATGTATGCGACTAATTAATGGATATGGCTTTGTGCGCGTAAGGTCGCAATAGCAAACGTTAATGATTGCTTGATATCTACTAGATCCTAAGGCAGAATAGGAAGAATACAAGATAATTGATCGACCATACAAAATCATATTATATTTCAGGCATCCCTTTATATATACCGAAGCTAGATTACGCAGTCAACCAACTATGAATTTAACATTGATACAAAATAAGGGTAACAGTATTGTAAACTGGAGCAATATATAGGCAATCAACTACGTGTAGATCGTAAATGAGAAATGTATTAAACGGGAGGATAGATAAGGTAAACTTAAGAACAATAGTAATAAAATGGTCACTCTGTATACATTCAAAAATAATAAAGTTGTCTACAAAACAACAGTTCTTGAAAACAACCAATCAGCCTGGCATATCAAGTTCTCACTTCCATCAAGTTTTAATAGAGCTCGACGATTACTCATTGTCAGTGGTGGTAACTATCATATTCCTGACAAGTTTGAATTCCACCAGTCACGACGTCTTACTAGAACTTCAGAAATATCATGAAATTAATCACTAACAAGTAGACTATTGTAACTGAATCGAGATGATTTAATCACCTAGTGAAATTAAGGGTGAACACTTCTAAACTACTATGATGTTATTCAATAATTTTTATCTTCACAAAACCACTTCAGTTCAATTTCTTGTTATTATTTTTTTATTTTTAGTTACTTAGTAACAATGAAATTTACATTTTTCTCTAATCGAATTGAAAAATAAACTATTCAACTGTTGACTTAAATAAACAAAAACTTAATTGGTATAATTTTCTTTATGAATACTTTATTAGGTACATAAATACTATAACGGTAATTATTCAACTACAAATAAACAATATACATTAGCATATACCTTCTAAATGATTATTGCTAGTAACTGAAAGAGTGTTATGGCGTGAAGAAAGAAGAGTAGAGAAGTTCTGGTTGGTTGTAGCGAACGCCAATAAAGTGTGCCTAGTTGATAATGCGCAACTGACCTTAGCCCACTCACCCCCAGGCCGACAATAGAAGAACCAGAATTAGAAACCAGAAAACGGAGAACTGAGAACTGTGAACGTATTGTATTTTAATCATGCCTTTATATATACATAAAATCAGACCACACTGTAACCTAATGACAAATCTAACATTGATACAGAACGAAATAAAGATTGGCAGTGAATTGGGACTAGCTGTACACAACTAAGCAACTGTAGTTGGTAGCAACAATAACAATATACTGAGAGTAAATATACTAAACGAGAAGACCTGGTAAGGGGAACGTAACAGTCATAGAAATGAAATGATTAGATTGTCCACAGTTATAATAATTGAAATGATGTTCTAAAACACAGTTCTCGAAGATAATCAATCATCATTAGGTGCCGGGCATATCAAAGAGTTATGAAACGGTAATTAGATGTAAGAAGCTTGGTTAGATACATATACATATAGATAGATAAACATGGCAATACCTTAAAACTATTCCATGCCAACCATTATCTACATATAATTGATGGAAATTGTAAATTTAATGTATAATCAGAAAATGTATGTATGTATAATCAACATAGAACTTGGCACATGTGTGCATCGGTTCAAGTTGCCATACCTCCATGGCACCGCAAGACCAACACCACCACCATTAGTAGAAATTACTTCAATAAAATAAAATAAAATAATAATAGTAACAAAGAGTGTGAACATATAGATTACGGTTTAGGAAGCGTAGAAAGAAAGTAATGGAATAATTTAAAGCTCATGATTTAAGGGAGGACAATGAGTGAATGCACCTGAGCCATTGTGAACGATTCTAGGCCATGTCACTCAGTGTTTCTAGCCACTGGTTACTGTAATCGCAATGACCCTTCCAGGTAGTCTGCAGCCACCGACACGACTTAAACCGGCAGTCAGTCACTTCATGGACTGATGCCATGTTTTAGTTTGGCTGCCTCTAACTCTCTCCCATCTTATTCCTATATCGGCCAACATTTCGCATCGAGGCAGACGGTGGTTGGGCATACTCAACATATGTCTCAGCCACCCCAGTCGATGAAGATTCACAATCCCATCGACTGATTTACCACATTTGCCTAACACCCGTCGTCTAACCTCGTTATTACTTACTTGGTGATCCTAGCTAACGCGAGCGATGTTTCGTAGACATCGATGGTCAAAAGCTAATAACCTTTGAGTGTAATCTACTCTTAATGGCCACGTCTCACACCCATACAATAGGACAGAGCGAACTGTTGCGCAGTACACTCTTCCTTTTGTTGAGAGGCGAATGTCTCGTCTACGCCATAGGTGATGTAAGTTGGCAAAAGCCAAACGATCTTTTTGAATTCATACTGAGATTCCGTCAGAGACCAACTCATTAGAGCTAATCAGACTTCCAAGATAAGTGAAGTGGTCGACGTGCTCAACTACTTCACTCACTATCTTTAGTTCAGGTGTTGACGAAAGGCAGTCCTGGAGCGATAGTTTACATTTAGAGAGGGAGAAACGCATTCCGAACATGCATGCATTCGAGCTTATTGCTGTTAAAAGATTCTGCATCTTTTCATCAACTTCGAATCAGAGTATATATAAATGTCAATTAATCTGTCAAGAAGTTAATTAGTTATATTTCAATTTGTTTGTTTTTGTGAAAGTGTTTACTTTTAAATAAATAAAAATAAACATTAAAAGTAGATAAATAACAATGGGGTGGGGTGGGGGGGGGTTGGTGTTGAAATAGAGGGCAGTGGGACGGAATTGGTGGGGGGTGGGCAAGGAATAAGAATTACACGAAATACTTATTCAACTAGATGAATTACTTTGTTGCTAATTTCTTAATTTATACTACTTTAAAAAAAATTGAAGTATTTCTATTTTTTATAATGAAATTTTTTTAAGTTTAACTAAGATTTTCTATTTAATGTGAAGGAATTTATGTTTTAACTTGTAGAATCTCATGTCGACTTAAACTTTCGATTTAGTTTAATTATTAGTAGGATTAAGGTTCTTTTAAATATACTGTACAATAATGATGATTATATTTGTAATGATTGCATAACATGAATTTTAGAGTGTACGTTATGGTAACACATAAAGATGCATTAAAAAGATTCAACAATGTTGACATCATAAATATTGTAATGGGTAGAAGTTGATACGAGTCGAACTTATTAATAATTTCAATAGGGTGATTCATGGTGAAAACCACCATTATTCGTAATTCACAGAAACCCAGCCCAGCTAACTAGTGATACCTGTGAAAATCAAACACAAAAGCATAGCTCTGAAACGAAGACAAGAAGACGCATGAACGGAGCATACAATGCATACGTATACATATATAACAAAAATATCTTTGAAAAAGTTCTGTCATATCAGCGTTCTTAAATATAAACGATTCACTAAGGTCCCTAGAAGTGGTAAACGATAAAGTGGTGGTGACGTAGTCAGAGTTAAGAAGCTATTTCCTGGGAAGGGTAAATGTTAATTTCTAAACAGAATATATTGATCAACATAAGTATTCTGAAATATGTTTTAGAGCCTTTGGTTCACAAACAAATGGTCAAAAACGTCATCAGCATTATACATGAAGTAATGCAAAATAAGATGAATTAGATACAAACAATGTGTAAAAATTGCCTACATACCATGATCCTGAAGTAAAATTTATTAAAAAGATTTAGTCGCTACAGTGATCATACATGGTCAACTCAAAGTTAGGAATCAATTTTGTGTATCCTAAAAGACAAGTATTGAAAATAAGTATTTGAAGTACTATCTATTTGGTAAACCCGGAGTGAGCAAAACATTACATTGGACGTACTAGTCATACTCTTCATCTATGACTAAAGAAGTATCAACTGGTTCCGATACTCCATGATATATCTTCACCTTTATCTAATCAAAAATTCAATTCGGTTTATAGATTTGTATAGTTCGATCTACTGCTTGGGTTGTTTTCATCATTGGAAGTTATCAATTAGATTGTCATTGTAAAAAAGTGGAACTTGATGAAAGTTTCCTCTTGGTGTTGACGAATTCAGAATTTGATAAATAAGATACTGCGATGAGTTTTGCACAGAACATTTAAGTCTAAAATGTTGAAGGCATTATCTTTAAGATATTGAATTGCAGTCGAGTAGTCCACATTTTTGTGATTTCAATCAAGTGCAATAATTATGACGCTAAGGCTTATCGGCAGGGATACAATAATCATAGGCAGTTTTGGGTAATAGTCGTAACCAAGTCACAAATTTAATGCAAACCAATATTTCTTGTTAGCCAATTTGAAAAGAAAGTTAAGTCGTTTTATCTTAGAAGGTGAATTATCAACATTTGACAAGAGCAATTCCAAGTGGTTTTTTATAAATTAACATAAAATATATGTACATGTAAGGGATTATTTCTGTCATCCTATTCATTTGTAGGTTCTTTCACTTCTTATAATGTTTAATTCAAAGGATTAGGAATCGTTTGTCAATGTTATACAGTTTTATGTGCAACACAGACCATAAGAAGACGACGCACTTATTATTAGATTGAAAAGTATAGGATACTACTGTCGATTAACTCGTGTCCATATATTACTGAGCTATTCATCACTATGACAAAATATTAACCACGTAACTGATTATTCTACAGTATTCATTGTGTTTTATGTTACTTGATACATTTATACAGTTATCTTTTTTATCAAACTTGGTTTAAAGATACATTCCTTGGGAAGGTAGCCATAGAAGTAATTCTCATGTAATTATGTATTTTTATCAACGACTTGTTCCAAGATCAGTTCTAATCCCCTTTCTGAAAATCAACATTTGGATGCAAATACATTCAATCGACGAGTCTCAAATAAGACGTAACGCGCATCCTAGATTCCACTTACCAATCACAATCCAACTTATATAATACAAGATCAGACATGTTAAGAGTCATTCGTTCCCTTAAGATTGTATTACTACAAATAACGAGATAACTATCAAATTGATTATTCATTATTAATCACTGAACTAATACATTTCTATTGATAGCAATTTATACATCACATGTATACTCAATTCTACTTCCTTCTAGCTTATGAATTTTAATGTATCCATTTAAAGCACTAAATGAAATGTAATAAAAATCACTGTCTCCTTTGTCTTCTTCTTCTTCTTCTTTTTTTTTTTTTTTTTTGGTATGTACTCAGTAATTTACTACTTATTTCATAAATGATAAAAGTAATAAGCATGTGATTATTTGCGTGTTCATTAGGTTATGCTTAATCATAATGTGAACTGTTGAAAATCATTTATTTCCTTTTTTTTCTTTTTTTTCTTTTTTTCTTATTTTTCTTTTATGCATATCAATCAGTTAAGTGAAAATTACATTTTTAATTTTATTATTTCATTAGTTACATTAGCTTCAGGCAATTAATTTAACTTAGTGAAAAAAATAGAAAGAATAATTTATTTTTTTTCTTTGTTTTTTTAATTTTTTTTATTCATAGACAAGAGATAGTCAATGAAATAAAATAAAATAGAGAAGAAAAAGAAAAAAAATTAGAAATAAAATGAAAAAAAGAACAATATTCAACCTTTAAATTAGTTTTAGCTTAATAATTGATCAATTGAGTTTTGATAGAAAATTTAAAGGGTTTTGTGTATATCTTAATTGGTCTGTACAAATAGACATCATCGTTAATAATAATAATAATAATAATAATAGTAAGGATAGTATTATGAGTCTATGATTTTCTACCTGAATGTTAGTATACTTATTTAATTATAATAATAATAATAATAGTTTATTCTCAATTAGCAATTTCTACATGAGAGCATACCAGTTTACAGGCATGATCAGAATGATATGGGCCTATTTTTAACAGGGTTTTAATAGAGTTATTGTTACGGAATTCACGATATATGAATATTTGATTAAATATATCACAGATTGATGCTGGCAGGGTATTATTGAAAACCAGGGAGAATTAGACAGCTGTTTCGTTCTAGTGTGGAATTCTTCAGCAGTGCGCACCAACGATTCCGCACCAAGGGCTTCAGGTTGACCCGAACGTCTAACCATCTGCACCATTGGGTTGGCATCCAATGGTAGAATTCCCACTTCCATCAATTTATGATTAGTGTCACACTAGAACAAAACAGCTGTCTAGCAGTGCCCCCTGGTTTTCAATGCTACCCTGCCAGCATCAATCTGTGATATATTCAATCAAATAAAATAACCAATCTCCACAAAAATAACCATCCCAATTGAAATATATGAATATATTAATTAATTATGAAGCCAACGGTAACAGGCTTCACAGTTTACAGTACTACAGTAATAGAGGTATATTTTGTATTATAGAACACTTCCAACAAACAACCGCTCGCTTTTTGTCTGTAGCGTTGTAATCCCAGGAAATAGCTGCGAGTGAGCATAATGAACCATAGAGACTATCCGAAAGCGGGATAAGGCCGATAGTTTGAAATTTGGTTAACGGAGCCAATCTATGTGGGTTAGTCTTGAGTGGTGAGTTATTGGTGGATTGATTACGTTCCACCCAGCGTTTAGATTAAGTTGCTCAAAGGAGACCAATTCTTTACTAGAATAGATCATAAACTCGGGGAGATGGTCATATAGATTATGAAATAGAAAGGAAAAAACGAATTTAATTAGTGTTAGTAAAGTATTCAGTTGCAAACCAGAATCTTCTTTTTTTTACTACAGTGTACATGATTTTAGTGTTTTCAGTTTTATAACCCTAATAAGCCATTCCTATATGCTGCTATTTGTTTGCTATGCAAATGGTAATTATGACAGTGACTGACTTTATTCATTACTTATTTGGAAATTACATTTTTGTAGACTATATTGAATGTAGATGAAATTTAGCTTATAACAAAACCTTTTGTTGGATTATGATTTTAGAATAATTGAAATTTGGTTGGTTATGCTTTTGGTATTTGAATTAGGTACTCTTAACATTCAAGTTAGTAACTATGATTAACAAACTATTGGAGTTAGAAATAACTGTATAATTTATCTGACAAAATGAAACAAACTTCATAAAACCCGATTAAAATGAATATCAGTGCACTAGTGACTAATGTCTATAGGTAATTTCTGAAGTTGTAATGAATATATTTAACCTGTACAGTTAAACAATGTTGTGAAATGTATCATGAACTGACTGAGGCTAGAAATATCAACTATTCGATGTAGGTTTAAGCCTAAAGCAACCTATAAGTTCAAGGCTCTATCGCTTGGGTTTTGTTATGGATGTTCATTACTAAGAAACTTGTCATCTAAGGGAAACTAGTGAGCACTCCTTGCTGGTCACCGATGCTCATCTAATTCAGGTTAGTTTACGATATCGATTGATCAAGATTTCTGGCTGCTTAGTCGTCATTATCAAATACGAATGAACCAATGCTCCTAAATAATGCATTGTAGATATCTTTTCTGCTTTCATATGTATTAACTGACTACTTATGCATGTTAACTGTCCAATATAATTAGTGCTTTTCAGAGGAAGCCATAGGTAATTGAACTATAACAAATTCACCATATCCATTACCAAATAATCAAAAATTCTACTGGAATAAACCGATTGTAATTATTAATTAACCGGACTTTTTGTATTTCACCACTGCTTGACTTCAGGTAAGTAGTTGGTTACTTTTATTTCAGCATAAAATTCTTTGTTAATATTTGTGATGTGGATGAAAATCAAGAGCCACCGAAAAGTCAGAACCCAAGAATTAATACTTTCTAAAGTTCATTCAGTTCACTACGTGTTATCATAGTCAACTATTATGATTAGCGACTAAGCATCACTGTGACTTTTGGAAATACTTTATGAGGTCAGTCATTAGTGATTTCATGGTAGTTGACTGATTATATATGTGGTTAAGAATAGGTTTTTTTGAGCTGAAACAGTTACTTGATATTTTTAGGTTTTCAAGACAACATGGATTTGACATCCCATAGGAGAACTTCCTTTTGTGACATGTTCTATCATCTTCTGTAATCCCTTCTTATCTTTAGATTATTGTCAATTTACTGTTTCCATATAGTTAATTAAGTAGACGAACAATAAACGTTTAGAATGCTATTCACTAAGGTATTTAGAAACTGATTTCACGTGATAAGAATTCGAATCCATTAGTAAACAAATTTCTCTACATGATATTTCATAGATGTGTCAAGTTGACGACTAACAACTAGTTATAACGTATTTCATATCGCCACTAAAAGTTCTTCTAGGTTTTATTCCACTGAATTCTTAAGCTCATGCTGTGTGTAATGACAATTATCCAACTACTAGAAGGGTTATCATCATGAATGTACCGACTGAACCAGAAATGTGAGAGACCAATTAGGAAAGCACCCGTCCATCCGGTGAAGACGGTGTCATACAATATTACATACCTTACTTCCAAGCACATCCTCCGCGTTCTCTGGACTGTGTCGTTTATTAGATTGCTTCTCTTGGTTTTTCTCAATTTTCCTCAGTATTTTAATTTTGCTTTACTTCTTGCCACCTTGCAACTTGCCTTGTCTACTGTTTACTGATTCTTCCTAATTCCCTTTGACGCTCTGCTACCTACTACTTATTGATGACCTTATAAGTAGTATCCACCACAGTAACATTTTGTTCACTGCAAGAATCAGATGTTTCACAGAAAAATCATGACCACATTGAGGAAAAACATCAATTTAATGTGCTATCATTTCTAACGGTCCTCTCGGTTTTATCTATTTATGAAGGAAAACACGTAACTGTAAGTCACTTAGGCTCTTCTTTACATACATGTATTCTTAAGCACCTGTGTTACATTCTACTATAATATATAGGTGAAAAAGCTCAAATAAATTGGGTTATAATTCGTATCTGATACAATAATACAAGCAAGTAGTTTGCAGATTTCTAAATGTCTATTCAAGCTCACATTCACGTTAACATCGAATATATCAACATGTATCGTACTAATAACTTTCAATACTCTAAGCAACAACATACTTATAAGTAACATCTCTTGGATAATTTAAGAGGAAGGAGAGAAGGAGACATACAAGTTATAAGATTGTCTACATGCCTCATAAAGATGATCTTTATCATTGACAAAATTTCAGGCAGGAAAAAGTGTGAAAGATGAACAAACAGTAACTTTAAATGCATCAAAATGTGTTTGTAAATGATTGGAGCACCTTCCAATATGTACAGCAACTTAAACACATTCAGCAAACTAAAAATACAGACAACTGTTTTGTCTAAGCATGAGAATACACACTGGTTTAATTTGTAAAACAGGATTAAATTCGTAAGTGAAGTCAAGAAATGTAATAAAAATAATCTTTTTGCATTATTTTAAACTAAATAGTATGTGATAATGTAAGGCAACTGTCGCATTCATAATTCTTTTATGACTTTTAAGTAGATTGGTAATCCTTTGGTATTGGCCACAGTTTGGGTAGTAATTATACTAATGGAAATAGTACAGTGAATGATACCTAATAGAAATACTAAGAAATTACTCATACAAAGAGGAACGAAATCGAACCTAAGCATAGAGAATGTGGTATTCTATGTAGAATGATAGTATTTACATATAGTTCTCTTCAAGGTAGACGAAGTAGCATCATACCTTCAAGCATTTTAACGGATCTTTATTGAATATGTGATGTATATTGCTGATTTTGTTTCTAATAATATTAACGTATATTATTGTAGAAGTCTGTAAACGAAATTTTGATTCAATAAAAGTAACATGTGGGAACATACAAAACATTAATTTATATAATAACTGTAATCTACAGCTTGCTAGTAGACACATGAATTTCATTATAATGTAAACATATATGATTTGGTGTTGTGGAGAATAATTTTGATATTACAAATTGATCTAGATTGGATAACTATGGAAAACCGAAATCAATAGGCAATCACTTTTATCCTCGTATATATCACTCCAGTTACAGCATTCCCCCCCCATTACCCTAACTAGGATGGAATACAAAACTTATAAGCTTTGTTAGTTAGCACTTATAATGTTGAGCTGGTATCCAATAGCTATCAGTTCAAAGTTTAATAAAGTCACAATATATTATCTGACCTTATCTATTACCATTGATGAGTACTGTCAAACGGTCAACACTATAGTTCCCGAATATTATGCTGACGTCAGTAACCCCTCAGCTCATTGTAAAATGTACATATATATATATATATTTAAAATGAAGGTTGAAAATTATTCTAATCTGATCATGTTAATGTTGCCTTTAGCTTAAAGGATGTATACATTATAACAGTAGCCCACCAAACCAGTACCAGAGTAAATGCAAATGCATACATATACATAACATCATACAACATTTTAGTTAGGTTCATTGCTTAGGAATACCTGTCTAAAATAACAAATTTTTTTTCATTTCTCTTAAGTTTTTAATAGTTCCCTCACTACAGTCAGTTTATCCAATTAACTGTTAGAATCAACACAATTAATTGAGAAAAATATGGATCACTTTGCCATACTACTAATGATCACTATCCAAGTTTATTTTCTATGAGAATAACAAGTATCCTGCATAAAGCATGTATCCAATCAAAAGTTAATCAATTAGAGAAAACAAAGTTTCGCACTTTTGAATAAAATTCATTAAATATGTGAAGATAATTACAAATACTAATTAAATGACTACTAATAGATAAATAAGTAGCGACATAATAACAAATAAGAGTTCATTATATTTGATTGTGTAATAATATGTGAACAGTTTTAAAGAAAAGAAAATAGTTAAAGAATCTCATTTAAAGCAAACAATATTACCATTAGTCCAACAATTTCAACCAAACACTGTAATTAATCGTAGTGGTTGTTGTAGGGAAGGGGGGTTGGAAAGCATGTGCCTAAGTGTCTTCAGAAACAAATAACACCAAGTGAGCTAACGAACACAAAGAACACAAATTCTTGATTACAAATAGAAAAACATTAAAATTAATGGAGGCCATAACTTTGATTTTAAAAAATGGCATTTAAAGCTCTGTATACCAGTCATCACTAACGTATTCCTTAATTGACAATACTCTCGGCCATTAGAAAATTTATGCCTTCTTTGTGTGTGTAGAAACAGTTTGTTGTTACCCCATATTATTTTAACACTATTATCATTATTTACTTGTATTCATCATGGGTTGCTGTTTGTTAGATATTACTAACCACCATGGAGAACTGGACTGCTGACTCGACACTGTATACTACTTATCAGAATCCTACATCCTCAATTCAGTCAATGAATCGAACGAAGTGTATCCAAGTCTATTTTTGGACCATTAATCATCTACACGGTATACAGTGTCAAAATTTTCCACTAGTATCAGATTGTGATGTGGAACGATGGCCATCCATCATCATTGGTGATATCTCTCTCACTCCTAACATGTCTACAATCCACCAGTAGTCACTTCTCACATGAACTCTAATAACATCCAGAAGTTAGTCAATAGTAAGTGAATTATTGTAATTAAATCGAGGTGGTTTGATTACCTGGTGGAAATGAGGAGTATCAAACTAGAACTTGACAGCTGTGTCAGTGCTTCCTGATTATCAATCTTACTAAGCCAACATCAATTTGTGTTGAATATAAAACAAGTTAATTAAATACCAATCATCACAAAACCATCTTAACTGTTATATTTGAGTTCATTTGTGACTAGCAAGCGGAATTTAGGACGCGCGTTTCATCCTATTTCGGATTCATCGGCTGGATGTACCTGCATCTGAATGTTGTTGTTCACAGTGGATTCCGCTTGCCAGTCACAATCCAACTTAAATACATTTCTGTACTATATCTATATCAAGGCAATCTGCTCAGGATGCACATATGGCAACAGAGACTGACTAATTTTAGTCCATTACTAATCTTTGGGAAAATACAAGCTTATCCTAATTACATTTGGATGGTGGCATGACTTTTTAGTCATCGTCTCATTCATATACTAATCGTCATATTGTGAACATTTGAACGATTATGTAACTTGACCTTTTTCAGATTTTGAGATTTATGTATATGAATTCCATGCTAAGTAAATGTGTATATGTCCAATAAGCTCTTATTACATAGCTAAAATACACCTTCATATTTGTTTAAATCAACTTTGTCTTTCCACTAAACTATCTAAATTTATTCAATCTACTGATTGTTTTAAATGTCACTTCTTTATTTGCCTGAATTAAAATTACAAATAATCAAGTAAATTTTGAAAAATGCTCTATTGACAACCACAGTAATAATGAATTATGTAATATACTTGTAATAATCCAATAAGTTCAATATTCATATTTCTGACATTTGAATTGACGTTGTTTAAATAAATTGATATTAAGTGTTCTATTTTAATTGATTGAATTTATTACAGATTGATATTGGTAAGGTACCATTTAAAAACTACAGATTGCTAAACCGGTAATTTGTCTGATGTTTTATAACTTATGAAACTTGAACAAAACATACCGGTGATCAATTTTCAAATTCATTGTTTTCTGATTTTTTTTCCAAAAAAAAGCAATGAATTTTACTACTAAATTGTGTCATAAATGAAATAAAAAGTAGTGTAAATTATCGACAGTTCAATAATTTGATTGAATACATCACAGATTGATGTTGTCAGGGTAGCATTGAAAACTAGGGAGCACTAGACAGCTGTTTCGTTACAGTGTGGAACTCCTCAGCAGTGCGCACCCATGATTCCGCACCAAGGGCTTCAGGTTGATGCGAACGCTTAACCATCTGCACCACTGGGTCGGTCCCCAACGGTTGATATTTCCAATTCAGCCAATTCGTGATACATTGCGCGACCTACTCTATGCCATTGGTGAGTTACTGCCTCACACCCGACACGGTTGAACTCTACTGGTCACGTCTTCACACTAGAACTCCAGGAATTACCTCAAGGAGCTAGTCACTAGTGAGTTCATGTTAATTACAATTAGGGAAGTTTGTGGAGATAGTTAACTGTTTAATTCAACTTTGAGCCGACTCAGTGGTCCAATGGTTAAGCGTTCGCCGCGGAGCCAGAAGGTCCTGGGTCCGATCCCCGACTGGGTCGTGGATGCGCACTGCTGAGGACGAAACAGCTGTCAAATGCTTCCAGGTGATCAATGGTTTTCTGATTTAGATCAACTCGTGATATCGAAATTGAACTGGGCAGTTTACTGTCTAACCTAATGTTTATTCAGGTTAGTTCAATGTTTAGACAAAAAAATACATTATACCATAGAATAAATTCAATAAAGACAACTAGTGTTAACTACGGAAGTAGTGAATTCGGTTTCTTATCTCATTAAAGTTAGAACAGTAATACATACATTAATGAACAATGTTGTTTCGTCAGTAGGATCTTAATTATGCTTTACTTTCATATACACAGTAATATTTATAGGAAGATTAAAATGATTGTGTTAGCCTGTGAGTTATAAGTAGCAGTGAATTAAGTAGATTATATAAGTATCCATCATAAGTAAAAAGTAACAATTAATGTTGATAAGATTAGAGTGTTAATACTGTGAAGCAAAATAAAAAGAGCTTGAATAAATAGTTTGCTATCATGGTGTATTAAAGGGTTGAAAATATTTAGGAATCACAGTCTACGATTAGATGGTTGTCCAGTTCTTCCTGATTTTCAATAGTACCTGGCCAATATCAGTCTATAACGATTACAAGTAACTAAACTTAATACCTACTTCCGCGTAACTATCGCAGTTTAAAACTGATTGTACCAAAAGTCATTTAATATGAAGTGTGTAAATAAATGTTTAAATATACAGGTAGTGAAGACAAGGTATAAAATGTAGAGTTATGGTAAAAAGTAAAAACAAAGCACATGATGTACTGAGTTCATGAAACAGTTTATTAAATCATATTTAGCCAAGGAAGAGTTAGGTGTTCATGTTTCTTCTAAACATATAGACTAATGTAGTTTCTGCTATATGTAGAGGAAACGAATACATATCCTATTATCAAACTGTGATGATATATAGTTTGTCATTTTAAATGATTTGTGCTTCTTTAATAATACATAACGACTACTCAACAAGTCGTTTTTACCATTTGTTTAATCAATGCTGAAGTATAAATGAAGGGTTTTCATTCATTCATAGACTAGAATGTCGCCATAGAAGCAGTTTAACTGATATAAACGAAGAACATTTTCGGTAGCTTATCTTTCGTTTGATAAAACACTTCTGATCGGCTAGAAAATGATACACAAATTTTACCTACATCAAATGTCTTTTTAATTGTCTTCATTATTCTATTAGAATAAAGAGTTTCTTTTTTAACAGTCCACGTCTTTAACTTTTAACTCACTTATTCTGAATGTATTACATCAATAAGAACTATCGAATAATTTAATTCAATCAGTATATCTTTGATAAACTCCATTTCCTTTTTCATGATGTTCTTTGGGTAGACTTTTTTCGTTCGTTCGGTTAAAGCTTAAACAAGATTTCTTTTGTTGTCAGAAAGTGCATAGTTGCATAGATGAGTGATATGATTTTGAAAATAAGATTCTTCATGTACAAACTGTTATTTAGTTTGCTATTCATCACATTCAAGTAATTCTCTATAGATTCTTCAATAGTTTTATGCCTATATTGTTATTGTTCTTATTTAGTATTAGTAACTAAGAAACAACTATCCAATACTACCTGGTTATTTTTCATTGGTACGTAACTAACATCATTCTGTGATGAATATGATCAAATTGGTTAATGATAAAGTTAAAATTAATTTAGATGCTTAATTAATATTTCTTTTAAGATATGCAGTAGGACAATGAGTACTTTGAATTTGTTGTATCTTTGAGCTGATCAATTCTGTGATAAACAAATCCTCGTTAGCTAGCAAATACTTAATCTTGGTGGATAAGTGAATAATGTATGACTTTTGAACAACAAACAGATACTCTAAGCCAACTGTCTGTCTATTCAATATTGTTTTCCTTAAGCTAGAGAAGAAAGAATACATGAATGTGATGCACTGAATGACTGATTGGCAGCTGTTGAATCTTCTAGAGGATATCATCATTCATAAGACTGGAAGTAAGCTTCTCTGATTGATGAAACTTAAATGAAGCTCGGTTTACAGTAGACTATCTTTAAACAATCTAACATCATCATAATACTATTCACTTACCTAGATTAGTGGTTATATTGCATTTCAATTAATAGAATATTTATCTGAAATAAACAAAAGTAGGCAAATGTGACATTTGTTAATATCCAGTAGTCGATCGGTATAATGATTATACTTATTTCTAGACTATAAATAACATCTCTTTTACAACCTTGAAATGAATGAATTCATTTGTTCTTTATTCAAATTTATTAAAAGAGTAAACTAGTTATGAAGCCCTAACCGCTGATGTAGTGGTCGTGCTTGCCTATAGTGATTAATAAATCGGCTTATACTGAATGGAATACTCATTTCTCAAGGTCTTAACATTCTAGGAAGTTGGGCTAAAGGTCGTTGAAACTAAAAGCAGCAAAACTAAGGTTAGACGGCTGAGTCTTACTATTGACTGCATAAATGTGTATCGGCACTAAGGTCTCCCATTTAAACAGTAAGAATTGCGGAAATGTTTCCTATCCATAAAGGTAAGGTAAGGTTAAAATGGTTTAAATATACACATCCTACCTTACTCCACAGATTTCCATCTTCGGTGGTAAGGTCTTAACAAGTATAGAGTTAACTAACTGAAAACCACCTATAAACTGACCGTATCTGAATGACCTCAGACACTTGTTTCTTGAGCATTGAGGTCACACTATCCGGTCATCAAGGCTATCTCTATTCCTCAAAAAGAGTAACCATTCCATGGTAATGACAACCATAATGTGATATCCACCCTTATACTTCTAACATCACTGACGATCATTACCATATAGTTGAACTTTAATTGTAGAAGTCTTTCCATTTAAGTTCTCAATCATTTATCATTAATTATCGATTTCTGCTAAAAGATATTAACAAAACAAAATAAAGAAAAGCTCATCTTTTTAAATATTCCCTAAAGAAAATAAATTTACCTCCCATAAGAGAGATTAGTGAGATAGAAAAAAGTATGTTTTCTCTATAATCTATAGAAACAATAAATTATACTTTCTAGTAAAAGTTCAATGTTATCTACACTCATTTGAATGGATCATTCCTAAAGTAACCCAATTGATTAAAACTTTTATTTGATTGGATATATCACAGATTGATGTTAGCAGGGTACCGCTGAAACTCTTCAGCAGTGTGCACCCACGATTCCGCACTAGGGGCTTCAGGTTGACAGCGAACGCTCAACCATCTACACCACTGGGTCGGCATCCAATGGTAGAATTCCCACTTCCATCAATTTGTGATGAGTTTCACAGTAGAACGAAACAGCTGTCTAACAGTGCTCCCTGGTTTTCAATGGTACCCTGCCAACATCAATCTGTGATATATTCAATCAAATAAAATAACCAATCCCTACAAAAATAACCATCCCAATTGATTAAAACTTCTTTATCTTTATTTATGCATACAATTTATTCATATTATATACATTAGAGATTATTAGAATAACTAATTACTAATATTAATGATTAAATAGGCAATACTATGATGTATATGCATTACATCATTTTATATGACACTTTATTACATCACACTATACTTCAATAGATTTCATATATTTTATCAATAAGGTATCTTATTCTTTATAGGTTACTTCAAAACATAAGAAAAAAAGGAATGCTATAATGGATTTCATTACATAAATCTTCATTAATAATAGAATCATTGAAAGAACTAAGTGAATCAAGTTATATCTATGGCGAGGAGTACTAGCAAAAACACACAGACTGGCATGTAATATATAGATATATGCTGCTTATTTAAAATAAGTAATCATGTATATTTAATGAAAGTAATAATTGATTTAACTTTAAGAGAGTAATTGGGTGTTATGGACATTGTAAAATGTTAATATGACATTATGAATTTCGATGAGGTTGCAGAATTATTGATAACCGAGAAGTATTGGATAGCTGTTTTGTCAACAATCTCCACAATATCCAATTATGTTTAATAACAATTCACTAGTAACTAACTTCTCGAGGTGATTCGTAGAGTTCTAGTGTGAAGATATGACTAGCGTAGTTCAATAATGTCTGGTGTTGAGAAAATTACTGACCGATGGCAACAGATGCAGTCGAGGAAATATATTATGAGTTGGCTAAAGTTGTAAATAACAATCATTGTGATCGGGCTCTGTGATCTAATAATAAAGCCTTTGTCTCTGAACCTGAAGGTCTTGGGCTGGACACCTGATGAAGTCATATGTGAAACTTGCTGGAGTCCCATACTAAGGAGGAGAAATCGTCCACTGTCTCCTGATTGTCTAAACTATATCAAATCCAAACTTTTCAATTTCAATATCACCTAATTACAATCTAATTTTACTAGATTTTTTATGGAAACCTATATGTTTCTTTGTATGTATGCATGAAAGCACATTTAGTTTGATTGTCTCCTATCTACCTTTTAATGTGGATTTTTTGAATCCATGTTATTTATGAAGTTATAATTTATTATTCTAATTCAAATTAAACAAGTCGTTTCAGTGATTCACTTCAGAGTGTTCTTCAGCATCACTTTACGCATTCGATGTTATAACTTCTCATGAACGGTATATAATTCTATATCTTTGAAAACACTATAATGATGGACAAGTAGATTAGTTCACTAATGTCATCCATCTTCATAACTATAAGTGACTTTATCACCCTTATAAGCTTTCAAACAACTGATATTCTTGGGAATAGTATATTTTACAATTACATTGATCGTAAATTATTTGACTCAATGTTTTGATAGTTTTTCTATCAATCCTATAAACAATTATTCGCCATATGTAGTAGTTTGTAGTTTGAAACGCTTGTTGGAATTGATGTGTTCAGGAGTGTGTTCAATACTTCATAGAATTTCAAATTATGATACACATAAAAATTTGCTTCAAAATTAAGACATAACTCGCTAATGAATGCTACCTAAAATGAAATATGCTTTTTGAATTTATCTTAAACTATATTGACTGATCATCCGGCACCGACAAGTGTCCTGTTTGTTAAGTTCTTTATAATACTGACTGAATTTTATTCAGTAAGTTGTAATGTGGACATTAGTCTAAGTAGTTTGACATCTCTGGCACAAATTTGAGATGGTAAGCTATTTGGAGGGTGGTTAGCAGGAAACTCTAAACTTAGGCTTCATAAAATTTGACGTTCCTCATTATATCCATCATTATTCTGTGACCAATAAATATAGAAACATCTCAGCCCTAGAAGAGGTCAGTTACAGCATGAATGGTTAATTGAAAACGATTGAAAAGTGTTGAGTAATAACAAAGATGGTGGAAAATTGCCATGTTTCTTTGCAATGCAGAACTATTTGACACCAAACGCCCTCAATTCCACTAGGGAATCAAACTCGGAACCTTTACGTTTACTCTTTAAGTTCCTAACTATTAGCACCAATAAACTGGCGTCTAATTATAGAGTTCAGGCTCAAATATTTATGAGATATATTGTGACTATTAGTAATTGTTAATGGTGATAACTATCTGTTATATCTCGTACTTGATATCTTGACTAGCCGCAAACAAACTTTAGCATTTGAATGCCTTGAACCCACCTAGTCGCAAATCAGAACTCAAAAGACGAGAAGACAAGAAACTTTATTACAGTAAAATGGAGAGTGCGTTATGCACAGAATATTCGTATATTTATAGTTTTTTGGAACAACAAAATCAGTATTATGATCCATTCAATCCGAACTAAGAAGTCTTGACTGTTACCCAATCAGAATGCTTCACGTCGAAATTCTAGAAGGTTCTATCGATCCGCGATTGAACGGAATGTCTCCAGCTCCTTCAAAGGTTCTGGAGGCTTCGTTGAGGTTTCTAGGATCCACCTCAACACTATTTAAGTCCTTACACGTCTGGACTTTACCAGTCATGAGTTTTTCCAGAACTTCATAAGTATCTTTAGACTAATCACTTTTGAGTTGATTATTATAGTTGATATGAGATGATTTTGTGGAGCTTGTCACAGTGATAGTTAAGCTTTCACAGAAAATCCTTGAATTTGATTTTATGTCAGAATCTAGGTAGATTTTTTGTGTGTGAGGGGGGGGGAGAGTGTGTTTCTAAGTAGTTTCATTCTATGACAAAACCTATATATCAAATGTTTCTTTGGTTTAAATGCTACACAACTGAAATCAATCTTTAATAAACAGCATAGTAACAATGATATCTCTATAAAAATAATAAAATATTTAAAAAAAAATATTTTATAAATATAATTGTCAATGTCATCACATTTGAACTACATCAAAATACAAATGATAAACAACAACGACAACAAAAATAAGAATCAACTATACAAACGATAACAAAATCATCTTTAATCTTTACTTTAAACTATTTTTGTTTTTGTTTTTTTTTCAATTCTATGTAAATAAATTAAAACAAACTTGATTGAATATTGAAAGAAAAAAAAGTATACAATGTTTTCTATTATTTTCTTTTCTTTGTTTTGTATTGTTTCCATGGGAGAAAAATCAACAAGCTCAATTAATTATTTTTTTTTTCCTCTATCGTTCTTTTTTCTATGTTTTGTTTACATCTATATTAGTTTTTATATTGAGTAATAATTCAATGCCAAAGATAATAATAGTAATAATAATAATAGAAGAATTCATTTCATTGTCTTTACACTCGGTAACACTTCTGATAAATTTTGTTGTTGTTGTTGTTGTTATTGAATGGTTACTGTGTATATCTAACAGGCCACATATGGTATATTGAATTTGATGATGAAAACAGATTTGTTTATTTTCATTGTGTAATGTTTACTAATCATAATAATGATTACATATATATATATATCAACTGGTATACCGGCATAGATGTTGTCAATGTAGAGGGGATAGTAATATTTATTTATTATTATAAGTCTTGTATAAGGATGAATAAACATTGACAACTGCAATATGTTGACAATCACAATACAGTTTTCTATTACTCTTTCTATGTGTGTGTGTGTGTGTATCACGTTATGCTTATATCTATATGTATATTCTAGATAAGTTAGTAACTAAAATACCATTATAAAATTACAATGTAGTCGTTATTAAAGTGTTCATTTCATGAGTTTACTATTATCTTCAACTTGTTGAAAGTATAACTTCATTTCATATTAACTGAGTGAAAGGACATATAAACATGTTTGTATTAATTGTTACAGCTTTTAATGAATTCGTTAATGAATATAACAGTGTATTATTCAGGTGGTAATTGTGAAATAAGAGAAAATCAACGATGTGGCTATTAGAAGTATCAAATGTATTCAGTAGGTTGGTGGAAGAAAGAATATTCCTTTTTGAAACAGCCAGTCCCATTTATAAACTTTGACATAATAAGAAAACGAGGCTATTTTGAAAAGTCTGATGTATTTTCGACTAAGGGTGAGGGAAACATTTGCCTAAGTGGCTTCAGAAACAAATAACAACAAGTGAGCTAACGAACACAAAGAACACAAATTCTTGATTACAAATAGAAAAACATTAAAATTAATGGAGGCCATAACTTTGATTTTAAAAAATGGCATTTAAAGCTCTGTATACCAGTCATCACTAACGTATTCCTTAATTGACAATACTCTCGGCCATTAGAAAATTTATGCCTTCTTTGTGTGTGTAGAAACAGTTTGTTGTTACCCCATATTATTTTAACACTATTATCATTATTTACTTGTATTCATCATGGGTTGCTGTTTGTTAGATATTACTGACCACCATGGAACACTGGACTGCTGACTCGACACTGTATACTACTTATCAGAATCTTACATCTTCAATTCAGTCAATGAATCGAACGAAGTGTATCCAAGTCTCTTTTTGGACCATTAAGCATCTGCACCACTGGGTTACACGGTATGCAGTGTCAAAATTTTCCACTAGTATCAGATTGTGATGTGGAGCAACGGCCATCCATCATCATTGGTGATAACTCTCTCACTCCTAACATGTCTACAATCTACTAGTCATCACTTCTGATCTGAAGTTCAACAACATCCCAAAGTTATTCTATAGTTAGTTAATTACTACAATTGAATTAAGGTGATTTGATTACCTGGTGAAAATGAGGGCGTACACTGATAAGGAGTATCAAACTAGAACTTGACAACAGTTCAGTGAGTCCTGATTATCAATCTTACTAAGCCAACATCAATTTGTGTTGAATATAAAACAAGTGAATTAAGTACCAATCATCACAAAACCGTAATGATTGTGTTATTCTAATGGTGTGATGACTTTTTAGTCTTATCATCATTCATAAACTAAATGTCACATTGTAGACATTTGAATGATTATCTAACTTGACCTTTATTAGATTTTGATGTTTATCTATATGAATTCCATGATAAGTAAATGTGTAACTATCTAACAACCTCAAATTTCTTAGTGTATAAACACTACATTTAACTTCTCAACTACTCTTTAACTTGTGTCTAATCTGTTCATTCCATATCAACATAAAACTATTTCAGTTGGCATGGTTATTTTTGTGGAGAATGGTTATTTGATTTGATTGGATAGTGAGAAGTCGTGACCGGTGGAGTTCAGACTTGTCGGGAGTGAGACAGTTATCACCAATGACAATGGATAATCGTCGAGCTATATATATCGCAAATTGATGGAATGGGAATCCTACCATTGGATGCCGACCCAGTGGTGCAGTTGGTTAGGCGTTCGCGTCAACCTGAAGCCCCTGGTGCGGAATGTGGGGTTCGCACTGCTGAAGAGTTCCACACTAGAACGAAACAGCTGTCCAGTGCTCCCTTGTTGTCAATGGTACCCTGTCAACATCAATCTGTGATATATCCAATCAAATAAATCTATTTATTGTTGACATTATTCTATGTCTTCAAGTTTATTGTTTATTAGAAGTCTAGATATCTAATTTTTTGTAAAATAATAATGTTAGAATTATTTCATTAAACATTCCGCATGTCTTGCAAACTAAATCTATTGCCGACCATATCAATGAACTTGGTCTTTGTACTGGTGAAATGCCTGTTCAACTCCTCTCTCACCCTTGGTCATTAACTTTAGAGTGTTTAGGGTTAAAATAGCAACTTATTTTAAGTTTTGTTGTTTGATTTTTTTCTTAGATTTTTCATAAATTTTCGAAATCTCTCATCATCGTATGCTTGTATTTTCTAAATAGTCATTTCTTTATTATTACGCAACTGTTATAAAAATGTTTCTTCTAAGTGAATTAACAGTTTATATATGAATTAACTTCCCATCACCACCTTCTCGGCTGACAATTTTCTCTATAGTTTGGTATATTCAAAACCAGTCTGTCTCTTCTGAGCATGTAATTCTTTGGTTTTACCCTTACAGTTCTAGTATTACAAGTAATAGTTGTTTGAGTCCAGCTTTATTCCAAGTCAATTTGATTATTTCTATTAAATTTTAATTCATCTGAATATAATGGTTTATTCTAGTTCGTGTTGAATACATAGTACTTCTGAATGGTATAAATGATTGTTCACACTATTCCTACTATCATAGTTCAATACTAATTGATTCTTACATACATACTAATCGTACGGTGTTTATTTGTTTGCAACTACTATTAAATTTTAAGTACTATAATTAAAAATATCATACAAATGGATATATATATACATATATATTCATATAAAGCTGGGCGAAGTTATTTACTGGTAATTTGTTGGCTTTTTTCTCATTCTGAACTTGTATATACCTGCTATACTAGTTGATAGGCATTTAAACACAATACGTGGTTGGATAAAGTGGTGAACGTTTTAAAAATAAAGATATTACATGTGTCACAGTTTAAAGATCTACATCTGGTATGTAATTAGGATAAGTTCGTAATTTCCCGTTGATTTGTAATGGACTGAAACTGGTCAGTTTCTGTTGCCATATGTACCTCCTGAGCGGATTGCCTTGATATAGCGCTATTACATAAGTTATTACACATATATATTTAAGTTGGATTTTTACTGTGAACATCAACATTGAGATGCAAGTGCATCCAGCCGATGAGTTCCAAATAGGACGAAACGCGCGTCTTGGATCCCGCTTGCCAGTCACAATCCAACTTAAATATATAACTACATCTGACATTTACATTTGGTTGATAAGTCCCAAATAAAAAAAAACATGATTCTTGGACTTTACTGTTATCCATATACTAAACAAACTAGTATATTGTTTAGTATCATGTTGATAGATATAAACTGCTGTAGCTACAATAATATAAGTACTGTATTTTCTTTAGTTTAGTCAAAGTGATATAAGTGAAACTACGATCTCTTAACAAATATATTTAATCTAAGAAACAGTAGGAGACGATCCACTGATTGAATTCCATTGCTTCCTTTGTAGCTACATATAAGGAGTTATTTTAAGTGATTATAAAATAATAATAATTGGAAATTGAAAGCAGTAGACTGATAATTGACAACATCATGTAATTTGTTTTGAATGGCCACGGTCGCAGTATGTAAGAAGGGATCAAAACCATATTACGATGACGATAGAAGAATTGATTCGACTACAGCAGTATATAAAATGTCGGTTTTGATAATTATAAGATGCCTAACCAAGACTCATGAACTGAGACTGCGTGAAATTTAGACTGATTTCAGAATTGGTCGCTGTTGTATAGACCAAATGTTCACCATTCATCAGGTTTTAGAACACAGGCATACTTTCTGAAGTCCGATATTAACTATTCTTTGTGAAATGAAAGCCGACGTTAACATGGTAGATTAAGAGGCTTTATGAAAGCGTGCGTCATTAAATTACCTCAGAAGTGCGTAAACTGTATGATAGCCCCTTAATAGAACACTACTAGACGAGTTACAGAGCATATCGTATTCTCGTCTGAATTCGTAATTTTAAGTAGTCCCATCAAAGCTATCTATTATTTTCAGTTTTGCCTAATTTTATGACAGATTTACAGTTAGAAATTGAGCTTTAGTTGTCCGAATTGTCAGGAACTCATCTCTTACCAGGATGTTTTAGTTACTGAACTAAAATATTTAGCTGACACAGTGCAGACGTTTATATAATGCAGAGTAATTTGGTGGCTTTAGGGGACAATTCATGCACGTTCAGTACGCGTTTCTGTTTTACTAAATGCAAACTATTTCTGCGGAACTGGTCTGTGTCACTATTTGGTTTAAAGATAGTGAATGAAGTAGCTGAACGCGTTGACCACTTCACCTTAGCTTGGAAGTCTGATCAACCCTGATGGGTTGGTGTCTGACGAAATTTCGTCATGGATTTAAGCTTCTCGTTGCTGGTTTTTGCCAATTTGTATCAGATATCCTCCTACCAAGGAAAAGTACACTGTGCAGCAGTCCGTCTTTTTCCATAGGGATCTGAAGCGTGGTCATTAAAAGTTGATGACATTCGTAGGTTACTGGTATTTGATAATCAATATCTCCAAAATACCGTTTGCGCTTGTTAGGTCCATGAGGAGTTAATAAAAGAGTAATTGTAAGTAGTGAATTGTTAATGACTCTTTGCATTTACTGATTGGATAATACACCTATGGATTCTTAATTTTAATCAATCAAGAAGTAAGTATAAATGAAAAAATCACTTTAATCTCGGAAACATTTCTGATAGGCAATTCTAATCGATAGAATCCAATCAGCACTACAAAGAATTTGGTAAACATCAAATTAATCATCGAATAGTGGACATCGAATGTACATGTTTATTGTCTTTGTAAATACAGATGACAAATCTGTGTACAATATAGACGTTGTGGCAATTTATCATTTAAGAACTAATCTCTGTATATATTGATAACAATTTATCCAAATTATCATCTTGAATTGGTCTTAAACATTACCACTTGTAATATTACATTCTAAGTTTATTTTAATTTGTACAGACTACTGACAGATGATAGTGAGTAGTGAAGTGAGGTATTTGTTGTGGTTTGGAATATATGCTAGATATTGTATAATTTAATAGTTCAATGTTTTTAGACAATAGTTTCCAGTCGTGACCGGGATTGCCTCCTAACTCTATTCATTATTGTTGAGTAAGAAGTGTGCTGTATGATCTCAGTCTATAAACCTAAGCTTCTAAATGAAGTTGCAGTTGACTTTCTGGTATATAACATGACATAGAAATATAGAACATGTAGTAAGTATACTATAATTATTCATCTGATGAACATTGTAACCGTGTGAAATTATTAAATTGATTACACACACCCGCTGAAATTTAATAACAGTGGTATGATTGGTGTGTACTTGATGTATGTTGGATCATTTTCTTTCTGAACACGAGATAATAGTTGACGTAGATACAAATGATCGATATAATTAATATTTCACTTTAATGCAATAGTATTACGTAATAAAAAGAGTAATTGTAAGTAGTGAATTGTTAATGACTCTTTGCATTTACTGATTGGATAATACACCTATGGATTCTTAATTTTAATCAATCAAGAAGTAAGTATAAATGAAAAATCACATAGGTGATTTATGGTTTGACGTTAAACATAAATAGTTGGGTATACACAACTTTGAATTTACATATGATGAAATTTTTTGCGAATTGTTTGCATTCGTAACAGATTGATGTTGATTGAGTACTTATGAAAACTAGGAAGCAGTGGACATTTATTTCATCGTAGTATGGGACTCTTCAGCAGTACGTACCCTCGGTTCTGTCGGAGAATTAAATGCAGTACTATTAGATCTCAGCTATCATTAACTTCATTGTCACTACCCAAATCATAATCATCACCATTAGTGTTTATTTTAATTTGTACAGACTACTGACAGATGATAGTGAGTAGTGAAGTGAGGTATTTGTTGTGGTTTGGAATATATGCTAGATATTGTATAATTTAATAGTTCAATGTTTTTAGACAATAGTTTCCAGTCGTGACCGGGATTGCCTCCTAACTCTATTCATTATTGTTGAGTAAGAAGTGTGCTGTATGATCTCAGTCTATAAACCTAAGCTTCTAAAATGAAGTTGCAGTTGACTTTCTGGTATATAACATGACATAGAAATATAGAACATGTAGTAAGTATACTATAATTATTCATCTGATGAACATTGTAACCGTGTGAAATTATTAAATTTGATTACACACACCCGCTGAAATTTAATAACAGTGGTATTGATTGGTGTGTACTTGATGTATGTTGGATCATTTTCTTTCTGAACACGAGATAATAGTTGACGTAGATACAAATGATCGATTATAATTAATATTTCATAGAAATAGGAGGCAAAACAAGTTTTATTGTCTTGGTCATTCCAGAAAAATGTGAATAAATTGTGAGGATTATACTTTAGTTCCTCATTTATTACATTTATAACTGAATAGGTGTCGGGTCATAACATACGAATCTGAGCTACTTAACCGTAGACAGATATCAGTATCTCTATCCTACTTGGCATGATTTATAATTGTATTTTTGAGTTTCGGGATTACCTAAGATGTTCAAAGTCATTCGAACTGCTAAACACAACTATTTTATATATACCGATGTCAACAAATGTGGTAAATATCTATGAAATGATCATCGTGTGATAAAGAAAATACTTTTAATAAATTTAATTAAGCTTCATAAAGTAGCCTTTGAGAGGAGTTATATACTTACTAAACAATGGTGAGTAGAATAAAATGATTGTTGCATACATTTGTAAAATTTCAATAAGTATAGATTAAAATTTCTGACGTTTCACTGCTTATTGCAAGTCGCTTCTTCAAAGGAAAAATGAATAACTGAATTGAATAAAGCTAATATTAAATAATACAATGGAATAAATCGAAATCAAAACCGATTCGTGCAATCAAAACGTAAGTTTGATCGTGTCAAGTCATTTGGATCAAGATGATTTGAAATGAGACATGTATGCATATGTTAGTGTGATGCGAAAGGAAATTTTGTAAGATAAGGATAAAATTGTATGTTCATGTGAATGAAATTTGATGTACTTTAATTGTGGTCGGTTGGATAGAAAGTCCATGTTGGGCGAATAGAAAGGCCTTTCGTTTTGTTTAGTGTAGTTGGAGCCCATTGCCACTCTGTTAGTTTGTTTGTAGAAAATCCCTTTGAAAGTGAAAAAAGTTGAATTCAAGCATAGTTTTATGGATTTCATGAGTAAACTGATATTTTATGAACAACAGTTGGATAGTGTATGATCATTTTCTAGTAAACCATTCTAGATAGATGTCAATTGGAATACTGGTCTATAAGGATACAACATCATAGCTTACAATTGTTTCATTATCTCCAACTATTAAATCCGATATTAATGAATTGAAATCAGATGTGTCTTTGACGACATTGTGTAAATTTTGTTGTAGATGTTTCAAAATGTTTCTTAGATATCTATCAAGCGCATTATTGAAATTTTACAAATATATATTACTCATTTTATAAACAATCTATCCAATGTTCAATTTATTTGAAATTATCAAATTTTACCTTGATAATGATACATACAAAGTGATGAGTAGAGTTTGGAAGCAATCTAAGTTATCACTGAAAACTATCACCTATAAACACTAAACTATGAAGATACATTATATTTAGTATATATTCCAGAAAGCGATACATACTTCTTCATTATACTAAATGGATAGATCCATAGAATCTGTATAATATTTCGGTTTATCAAGGTGTATTGCAGTTTGATTCATTTAGATGGCTAAACTCGTATAATGTGGCTATATAACATTATAAGTTGTCAGTGACAGTTATGTACCTATAAATAAACATTTTCACTGTCCTCTTCATACTAACGTATTTTCTATTCCATGTTCTGTATCCAGTCTACTGTGTAGTAATGGTTGAGCTTAGTAAATTTTAACTAATATATTACAAACTTGGATCCGTTTCTGTGATTAATAGTTCATACAATATACATATATTTAATGCTAATTGATGTTTGATTGTTAGAAGGAGCAACGGAATCTTAACTTTCGAAAAATATCTGCTTTCTTAATGAGACGTCATAACTCTTGGAAATGAAAACATTCCAACGCCTAAAGTAGACTTTAAAAGTCTTTTTCTGCTCACCTGTTTTTAGCAGAGTTGTTGTGTATTGCTACTGTTTTAATAGGCAACTTATTCACAGGGTATTAAAGATAAACTGTTGTTTTATACCACTTCATTATACGTAGTTTAGCCTTCTGGTTTCCTTTTTTACCAGGTTATTTGTAATAAAATTTACTCATCACCAAAATAAATATTTAGGCAGGTGATGGTCATTATTCTTGTTTATAGTTTAATAAACACGCAACTGATTCGACGCGGTTCCATATTACTGAAAAAGTCGCCGCTTGGTTTGTGTTTTGTGTCAGCACTTGGAGGAAAAGCATACTAGTGAAATTTTAAGAGAACCAATGAAATGTTAACGAGCATCACTTAACTTTATACTCAAGCCTTCCATTAAGCTAAGCAATAGTAACGGCTTAGTGCTGTTGAAATTATAATGATCGGATTTTAATGTGATCACTCAACCTCCTAATAAGACAGCGGCAACTCTTAAGATAATGAAGCCTAGCCACACTGGTTAGAATCACACAGTTAACACCGATTTATTCAGGTTTGCGTACACACCTTGATAAATTATGTATAATACTCTACAATAAATCTACAGTCCCTTGTGTAGTAGTAGCTGAACACTACTGAGCGGATGCATTAAAATAAGAATCACCTGTAAAGTATTCCATGGTTTTCATTGATACGAATACAAACAATCAATCACAAGCAGTCTATACTGTTTGTAGAATACATAAAAATGGTATTTACATCACATGGAACATTTATTGCTTAGTAATTATAAAAGTGCTCAAAATCAAAGCTAACTGAACGGTAAATCAGATTGTTCCCATAGTCATTCAATACTGGGCTGCAGTGATTTGTAATTCATTGACTTTTAGTAGTGCTTCAGTTGGTGTCCTTTAATGATGAAGACTATTCTAAGGATTATTTCAATTTAGTAAAATTCATTTAAAGATACATACTTATATGAATAGTGTAGAGCGTCGTCCAGACATGTTAGCTTGAAGTGCCGCGAACATGGTTGACTTTGGTTTGGATAACCATTGAAACTGGTATGTAGTAAACGGTCATTTCCTCTTTGTATATGACTTCTTAGCAGTAGGCTTTTGTAATTTCACTGTGGGATAACAAATCCAACAATCGTTTTAACTGAATATACTAAAACTCAACAGTCTTAAGGTTTTGAAACCCATCCGACATAGGGTTTCCAACACATGTTACTGAGTAGCCCATAACCAAAATAAATATTTAGGCAGGTGATGGTCATTATTCTTGTTTATAGTTTAATAAACACGCAACTGATTCGACGCGGTTCCATATTACTGAAAAAGTCGCCGCTTGGTTTGTGTTTTGTGTCAGCACTTGGAGGAAAAGCATACTAGTGAAATTTTAAGAGAACCAATGAAATGTTAACGAGCATCACTTAACTTTATACTCAAGCCTTCCATTAAGCTAAGCAATAGTAACGGCTTAGTGCTGTTGAAATTATAATGATCGGATTTTAATGTGATCACTCAACCTCCTAATAAGACAGCGGCAACTCTTAAGATAATGAAGCCTAGCCACACTGGTTAGAATCACACAGTTAACACCGATTTATTCAGGTTTGCGTACACACCTTGATAAATTATGTATAATACTCTACAATAAATCTACAGTCCCTTGTGTAGTAGTAGCTGAACACTACTGAGCGGATGCATTAAATAAGAATCACCTGTAAAGTATTCCATGGTTTTCATTGATACGAATACAAACAATCAATCACAAGCAGTCTATACTGTTTGTAGAATACATAAAAATGGTATTTACATCACATGGAACATTTATTGCTTAGTAATTATAAAAGTGCTCAAAATCAAAGCTAACTGAACGGTAAATCAGATTGTTCCCATAGTCATTCAATACTGGGCTGCAGTGATTTGTAATTCATTGACTTTTAGTAGTGCTTCAGTTGGTGTCCTTTAATGATGAAGACTATTCTAAGGATTATTTCAATTTAGTAAAATTCATTTAAAGATACATACTTATATGAATAGTGTAGAGCGTCGTCCAGACATGTTAGCTTGAAGTGCCGCGAACATGGTTGACTTTGGTTTGGATAACCATTGAAACTGGTATGTAGTAAACGGTCATTTCCTCTTTGTATATGACTTCTTAGCAGTAGGCTTTTGTAATTTCACTGTGGGATAACAAATCCAACAATCGTTTTAACTGAATATACTAAAACTCAACAGTCTTAAGGTTTTGAAACCCATCCGACATAGGGTTTCCAACACATGTTACTGAGGTCGCCCATACCAAAAATTAAATAACTGTCTGCCGTTGTCTGTTTTATAACTATTATGTGCGCTTATGTAAGCTTACACAACGTACATAACAAAGTAGTACCAACTGCAACTTGAATACATAACACCATAATGCCTTTGTCTACTTTGCTACTCTCAGTTTTTATTTTATTGTGGAAATCAGTAAAACAATCAAATAGATACATGAAAGTGAATATAAACATTAATGAATAAGTAGTAAAATCTGTTTACAAGTAGTTTCTTATACAGTTCAAAAAAGTTCCTTTACTTTTTGATTCATGAAACCAGAGAACTGTGATTTCTTAATTCATTACAAGTAACGTAGGTATTCTAGGTTGAAATTTTCAATCATCACTAATCTAAATAACATGTAAAGTGGTAGAAAACAGTTGGTAATGATATCATCTGGATTAAGATTTTATATAAGAGATCGATGTTGTAGCATTCATTAAATTGATGGTGATAACCAGAAAGTGAACGTTGAAATTGCATCCTAATAATGCAGTGGAGGAAAACAAATAAGTAATGGTATAATTAGGATAAGCTTGTATTTTCCCGATGATTTGTAATGGACTGAAACTGGTCAGTCTCTGTTGCCATATGTGCATCCTGAGCAGATTGCCTCGATATAGCGTTATTACAAAAGTTATGTATTGAAGTTAAATTGTGACTGACAAGCGGAATCCAGGATGCGCGTTTTGTTCTATTTCGGACTCATCGGCTGGATGTACCTGCATCCCCATGTTGATGTTCACACAGGGATTCGAACTCAGTCTGCTCCATGCCAAACGCCACTGCGTTCACTACTAAGCTACTGTGTCCTGACAGTCACACTTTTGCAACGGGCATATATGACAACAAAGACTGACCAGTTTCAGTCCATTACAAAGCAACGGGAAAATACAAACTTATCCTAATTACATATATATGACCGTTGCACAAGTGTGACTGTCAGGACACAGTAGCTTAGTGGTGACTGCGGTGGCGTTTGGCACGAAGCAGACTGAGTTCGAATCCCTGTGTGAACATTAACATTGGGATACAGGTACATATAGCCGATGAGTCCGAGATAGAGCGAAACGCGCATCCTGGATTCCGCTTGCCAGTCACAATCCAACTTCAATAAAATAAGTAATAGGTTTCTGGAATTAGAAATTACAATTTAGTTGTGTTTAACTAAAATACAAATAGTATCGTATCGGTTTATTTTGTGTAGAACCTGTTGCAAAAGGACCTATGTAAATATATAGATCTTTCGAATGGAACATAGTACAGTTATATTATAGGATGTAGGTAATGGTGTTCAAAAATTTCACCGAATAAACTGAATTATTACTGAGCTATATGGTTATCAGATATAACTTGTAAATATAAGTCTATTACTATCAACCTATATACCTACAAGTAAAGTACTCGTTGGTTAATGTAAATATTCTGGTTTTAATTTATTTTAAGGCCAAGGATATGTGTATATCAATAACAGCACTAGAATGCTGATTCGCATAAGATGATGGATCCCAGGTAACATACGTCCTAAAATCCACCGATAGTTACATATCAAATATCGCTTTGGATATTCTTAATGTTTCTAAGTTGTTTACATGTACTGAGTGAACAACGTTTGAATTCTAGTTAAAATGAATCTTAATTGTATTTCGATTATATAATCACGTAACTTTCTAAACTTTTAAATAATTTGTTTGCGTATACAACCTACTCATAAGTAGTGTGAATTTCAAAACTTATAATCAGTTACTACATTAGTTACAATATTACCTGATTCTGATTTCAATTAACTTGATTATCCCAATGATACTTTCCCTTATGGAGCGACAACCAATGTAGTTTTCTGTTACTACTGTTTCATAGCTATAGATTTTCATATAATAAACAGACTGCGATGTAACAATCACGGAATGATAATCAAATAGTATCGTTTAAGACTTAATACACACAGATAGGAATTGCCTTTGAGATATCTTCAATCATTTTAAGCACCTTAAAGTTTACTGAGGAAATGTCATGTATACTAATGAATAAGAATGCTGGTTAGTTAGATTTCAAGAATTTGTCTATGAAAGTGCATTTATTCGTTGTTTACTTCAAGTTATTACTAAGATTGTTGACTGAAAATTTCAAACTTTTATCTCTATAATGTGACTGATTTTCTATCTACTGAATCTTTTTATGCGTTGATAATGTGATAATTTGTAAATATGATATCACGAGCAGGCCTACGCTAGATGAATGAAAATCTGTTTCGTCTTAGCATGGGACTCTACAGAAGTGTGTATTCATGTTCAAACTAGCTTACTAAAATTAGACTCTAGCTCACTAGACAACGGAGCAATAAGATAGTGAGTGCACACTGTCATAGATTCCATCATTAGGAAGATTGTTTAAAATAGATAGTGTAATGATAATGAATCAATTCTTTCCATTCGTATAATCACCTAGTTCTTAAGTTATTTACGTTTTTTCGCTCATTAAACTCCCCTCCCCCTCCAATCCACACTGTCATTAAACTTCAAACACCAATAATCTTGTTATCAGATGTGTAATTCACATTTAAGTACAACTGAATATTACATCTACGTCATGTCATCATCTGAGAGTAGTTGTTGAGTAACTAGAATATTTTACCTGTTATGTATTACATAACTTTATATCAATTTTTTTCTATTATCATCTATTTACTTCTAACTTCAGATACAATAGATGTACTATTGTATGCTGTTCATCTGTCAAGTATGTGATATGCGTATATATTTTATTAATGTCAGTATAAAGTACATATTATGTTATGCTTGTAAGTGAATTAGTGTATATCACTACTCTTAACATTATTTTAATGTCGACTACTGAGATATAAAAATAAATAATCATTTTATTATTTATATTCATCAGAAATTGATCTAGATTAAGTACTAAAGAAAATCATGGAGAGGTTATTTCTTTCTAGCTTAGGACTCCTTTTTAGTTCACATTCTGTATTCTGTCAGGGAATAGAACACATATAAATTGGATTAATCAAGACTTTTCACCAGAACTTCAGAAATATCTGAACCATAGTCATTTGTTATAAGTGATTTGGATAATTTGGTGAAGATGAAATTAAATGTCAATCTTTATAAAACCACCTCAGTAGTGTATATAAACTGGTTTATATTACAATCTATAGTAAACTAATGCTTATAAATATATTCTAAGCAGTCGGTTTCCTTTAACGTATATAAAGTTATTGAAGGGAGATTACCAAAAACCATAATATAACTAAAGATATAAAATAGGAACAAGAACTACTCGAGAGAACGGTCACTATTTTCAATAACTTTATCGCCAGGCTCATTGAATTGTAAAACTATGGAAATGATATTACGATAGCCAAAATACAGTGTATATAAGTTTGTTGAATAAAATGCATAAACAGACAGTTATGCATGTAAGAATGGTTAACTTTTACATCAAATACTTCTAAAATGTATTCGTCGATTGTAAATTAGATGTATTTACATCGAATTTACTCAGGTGTGCTCTTTCTTTTTCGTTCGTAAGCATATACAGGTGTGATTGGGGAAGGGAATAACAGAATCCATCAACAGCACAATACTATCACACTTTCTGGGTAGGCAGTGAATACTGAATGAAAACAGAAGATGCATTCTCTGTTTTTTTCACTATGTTACAATTAACCCATCTAAATCAATATGGTTATCCCTACATTACATAGCTAAAGTCATCTGGATTAACTCCATATTCATCATATTCAACATATTCATCTAGAAGAGGTATGCTCAGCATCTAGGCCTACCATGACGCATGACTGTGTCATCTACTCTACAGGCTTACTAGTGATAACTTACACTCCACAACCCTCTTTTCTGTTTATCTATACACTGTCTCACGCTTAATTGTACATTCATCTTCATCAGTTAATGCTAATTTGTTATGATCATTAATATGACAATATCTTATTCGTACTACGTGAATTTCTTATCAACATTATCATAATTACATGGATAACAATCCCTCATAGAATATTAATATATCATTATTATTTTACTCATATTGTTAACATAATCAACCTAGAATGCCATTTCACCTATTACGTTATTGTATTGACACATGAATTAATTTGATTTGTTTACTGCATTAATAAATATAACTCAACACCCTAAAGTAATAGTAATTTTTCTTAACCACACCCTTGTAAATGACTTTTTAAGCTTAAAATCGGGAACTTTTGTATGTGTCTAAGCAGTGTTCATCACAGATTGATGTTGGTAGGGTACAATTAAAACCAGAGAGTACTGAACAGCCGTTTCGTTCTAGTATGGAACTCCTCAAAAGTGTACACCCCAGAGTCTTCAGGTTGACAAATACCCAACCCTCTGCACCACTGGACAAGCTAATATGTAATGGTGGAATTTCTACTTCCATCAACTTATGATATATAGCACAACGATCAACCATTATCGTTAGTGATAACCGTCTCACTCCCGACAATTTTGAGCTACACCAGTCACAACTTCTTACAAAAAATTCAGAGGTGTTCTAAATTTAGTCACTAGTATGCTGATTGTCATAACATATATGTGTCTATTGACAGTGCGGTAGGGCGAGAGCTTCTGATGAGTCTAACACTAGGACAAGATAGCTGTCCAGTGCTGCCTTGTCTTCAATGGTACCCTCTCAAACATCGATGTGTGATGTATTCAATCAACTAAACATAACAACAATCTTCATAAGCCATCTCAATTCAATTAAGCAGTAAGCATTGTAAAAGTTCACCATTCTCATATGTATCATTTTCTAATTATGTAATTCATTTCACCTTATTTATATTTATATGCCATATTTTAGTCATTGTAAAGAAATTTTCATAGATTTATAATTGTAGGATCCTAATGAAGTATTTATTGAATACAGTGATTCTACTCTCGAATATTCCCAATCTCTAATCACTGATATAAAAATTGGCCAATCAGAATTTAGATAATTCAACAAATATTAACCAATCAGAAAAGAGATTTGAATTTATTATTATTATTATTATTATTATTATTATTATTATTATTATTATTTGAAATGATATTTTATTTTCACATTTAATTCTTTTTTTTATGTTTCAATTATTATTAATAAATTATTATGTTTCATTACTATTCTATGTTATATTCTACCATGAAGTATACACAAATGAATAGTTCTAAATTGATTTTCTATTGATAATGATTAACATAATGAAATACATTGATTATGAATAACAATATCCCTTAGAGATATTCATCATAGGATTGACAAAATATGACTAACTGTCCATCAATGATTATATATCTTCAATAAAATAGACTAAAACATGATTTATAGTTGATTACATTAATCATATCAATTTTAATCAGTTCATGTATAAATGTCTTTAAGTAATAAAATCTACAGTAATAAATTGCCAGAATTAAATAATTCACAGTGTAATAATAGTCATTATCTTGGAGTAAATCAATATAAACCATATTTAAACATGATGACAAATTATGAATATCATAATCGTTTTCCACAAAGTCAATCTAAAGAAGTATTGAAACAATATTCTGGTGAATTTGATAGTTTAGGCGAAGAAACACGGTAATTATTACATAAATGTTTATAATATTTTATTGTGATGCTACTAATATGAATGTTTATTATGAAAAATTGTATTACAATTAGGATGGCTAGTTTTGTGAATATTGGTATTTTTGGTCGATTGAATACATGAGAGATTGTTGCTGGCAGGGTACCGTTGAATATCAAAAAGCACTGGACAGCTGTTTCATTCGTCAGCAGTAAGCACCCCAGATTCCGGACCAAGAATTCCGGTTGACGGCAAATGCCTAAACCTCTGCACCACTGAGTTGGCATCCAATAGTAGAATTACTACTTTTATCAATTTGTGATATATATATATATGTATATAGCACAACAATCATCCACTGTCACTGGTGATAACTGCCTTACTCCCGATAAGTCTGAACTCTACTAGTCACAACTTGTCACTACGAAAACCATATATTTTTTGGTGATCTCTGTTAAAACTTAGGATTCTGGGTTCAATCTACACTTTCGATTGGCCATATACGACGGTTAAACAGATGTCCAATACATCTTGGTCTTCGAAAGGCATTTAGAAATAATCATTCTATGATTTAAACTACAGCCTTTAACTCTTAGATTGGTTATTATTGACCAGTATTATTTGTTGCGCATCAAACAAGATTGTAGGCATCGAATGCAGAAGACTGTAGTGGATTGACAAGAAATTGCCCTCTATGTTGGTCAGCACTCATCCGTAATGCATGTCCTCATACCTCAAGGAAACTGCAATTTACACAGTGTCCAGTTGCGTATAACTTATCAGTACAGTCAGCAACACTAATATTTAGCCTTATTTAACCCTTCCACAAAACTGAGACCTTTGTATAATTAATGATCATTAGGAATTAACTTATAACTTTATTATCTCGATTTTAAATTATAATTTAATTAAAGTTGCGCATTTCATACTACACATAACGAATTAGTGTGTTAGTTTTCATACTGAAATTGAAACCCATTTCAAATACTCAGAACTTACCACCTGGGCCCAACATAGCCAATTATTAAAATTTCATTCTCCCTAACATAACAATAATCGACTTTCTATAAATGCGTAGAATCGTAGTTTTCCACCTGCTACGTTTAATAATTTGGTGAGAATTTTCCAGAATATTAACATTTGATGGCTTCAAAATACGGACTGCATACAAGTGACACTGTCCATTGATTAATCAGTATATATATATATATATATATATATATATATATATATAACGCAATGACCCAGAAACAGGTTCTACGGTTGGTCTATGAGTGACTGCATAGAGTTCCTCCATAACGCTTTGCAATTCGGCAAACATACGTAACACCATGTATCAAAAACCCAAAATACTCATCAGTAAATTAGATTGACTTTTTAATATAATTCTATATGGTTACTCAATGTGTATGCAGTTGATGTTTGAAGGGAACAAATTGCATGACATTTCATAATTGACTTCAGATTCAATACTGATATACTGTGTGATCTATAAAGAAAACTAATGATATATTGCTGAGATAAATCCACAAGGAGATTAAGAGAGAAATTCAGTTCATTTTAAACTATATGACCAACACCTATTTCATATAGGGCTAGACATTTTTATTCATTCCAAAGTTGTCATATCAATTTATTCTGATAAGTAAGTTTTTTTGTAAGTTCCATTTAAATTGAAGAACTGACAAATAATGTACACTTTACTATTACTATCACTTCAAAACTAGTTGTGTAACGCTTATTCTATTTAATATTTTACAATGAGATCATCTCATAACATTATCATTCACTTTATTGTTAAAATAATAATCTAAAGGAATCACTACTATTATCAATGTTTATTATAAGTAGTATTTGTAAGAAATTTCAATTATTCCTTTTAATATATTCAATGTATAACTACTATCTATTAATGTATAATTGTGAATATGTCCTAGTTACTATGCATACATTCAGTTTTTATACAATCGACTATACATTAGGAATATACTTTATTGATAATTTAACTAATTAAATAAATTTATAGAAAACATCAAAAACCTAATTGACAACAAGAGAGCACTAGACAGCTGTTTCGTTCTAGTGTGGAACTCCTCAGCAGTGTGCACACACAATTCCGCACCAGGGGCTTTAAGTTGACGCGAACGCCTAACCATCTGCACCATTGGTTCGGCATCCAATGGTCGAAAGTGAGACAGTTATCACCAATGACAACGAATGATCGTCGCGCTATATATATCACAAATTGATGGAAGTGGGAATTCTACTATTGGGTGCCAACCCAATGGTGCAGATGGTTAGCGTTCGCGTCAACCTGAAGCCCCTGGTGCGGAATCGTGGGTGCGGACTGCTAAGGAGTTCCACACTAGAACGAAACAGCTGTCCAGTGCTCCCTTGTTGTCAATGGTAACCTGCAAACATCATTCTGTAATATATCCAATCAAATAAAATAACCAATCTCCACGAAAATAACAATCCCAAAAACCTAATTCTTAGTCGCCAATAACACACATATCTATATATATACATATAAATGTAAACATAATTTGACATTTAATAAAATTTACACTTGTTTATACTATTCACTACAAAAATGTCTACATCTTAATGAAAAGTTATTTTCTTGCCAATTTCTTTTGTATACATAGTTTACCGATAGATAATTAGTTCTAAAAAATCTAATCTATTTACATGAATTCATTAGTATACATTTCTATTACATTTTCTTTATTCTGTCTATTATAAGAGAAAAATGCAAAAGAAATAAAATTAAAGCATAATGAAAACATTTTTGTTTTTAAACTATCTTCCTTTATCGTTTACCCACCCCCCCCCTACCCTCCCCACTCTTCCTTACCTCTCTCTAAAGAACCATCCCATCAGTAACCATTCTACAAAATAAATTTAAAAAATCTCAACAGAATCAACAATCTAATATTGTAAATTTCTAGTAAATAATATATATAAACATTAAAGTAAGTACCGATGTAATTCAATATAGGGTATATATTATGTAATAATAGGTTACCTTTTCTTTTTTTTTTATTGAATTAATTCATTTTTCTTTCTTTTTTTTTTGGTAATTCAAAGATATGCTTAATGTCAAGTGTAATGAATATAGTAAATGAATGTATAGGTTTTATTAAGAATACTATACTTTAAGTGGTTATTGATAGTAATGAATAATACAATTAAAGCATATGAATCTAATTAAATAGATTTGATTAAATCAGTTTAGTAGTTTTACTTTGAAGTTTCTTTCTATGAATTAACCTTAAGTAACTATTAAGAATCAAAGTAACATTATAAGTAGATGTTTTGTTTGTAGTTTAATAGATTAGTAATATATTACATTAGGATGAATGTGTTTCTTCTAGTTGATTTGTCCACTTCGATTATGAAAATCAATATTAAGATGCAAATACATCAAACCGATGAGTACCAAATAGGACGTAATTCATGTCCTGAAATCCGTTTACCAGTCACAGTCCGATTTATAGTATAAAACATTGACTTAAGATACAAATGTTAATTAGTAGATTTAAACTCATTATTTTAAATAATTTGGTAGTACTTTCCTGTTGATGTTTTTACCGGACTGAAGTTGATCAGTGTCTTCTCCCAGATGTTACCGTGATACAACAGTAGTTAATAAGTATGATTAAGACAGGATTGTGGTTAGTAGACGGAATTAAGGATGTGTCTAGCTCTACTTATGACTCATCAGCTGTATGTTCAACTTAGTATTGATAAATGCACAATGCCTCGTACGTAAATACATACCAGTTGCATAAAAGTGACTATCTGGACTCGATAGCTTAGTGATGAAAGTGGTGGAGTTTGATACAAACGAAACGAGTTGGAATCCTGGTGTAAACATTAACACCGAATAAAGAAACATTCGGCCTACGAGTTTCAAATAGGAGAAAACGCGTATCTTAAATCACGCTTGCTAACCACGGTTCGACTTTAATCATTAGTATTTAACCTTGAACTACTGAGTTTGATTCATAATAGAGTCTTAAGTAGATTAAGTTTTCCCAATTGTTCTATATTTTTCTCCATGATATTTATTTAAAAAAATCAAATATATGAAACCAGGAAACACTGGAGATCTGTTTCGTTGTGTTATGGGACTTTTTAACAGTACTCATCTGCGATTTCTTCAGCGATTTAACGCCAGGACCTTCATGCTTTGCTACAATCACACAACCGCTAGACTACTGAATCAGCTTCCAACAGTTCATATTTTTAATTCAGTCAATTTATGGTAGATTTTAGCGACCATAGTCATTTCCATTGGTAGATTACTACCTTACACCCGACATAAATGAACTTCACTGGATACGTCTTTACTTGAAACACCAGAATGCTTTCAAGTAGAATCTTATGTTCACTCTGCCTATCCACATACAGTTAGGTTATATCTAATCTTGTATTATAAACTATTTCACTACCATTCTTATCCTGGATCAACAAGTATAGGTATAGCAACAATATTGGAATAATTATTTCTCTCTACAATAATATTCATTTGAATTGGTGTAATAGATTTAATGTTTAGAGAGTGAACTAAATTGAACAGAATGTCGATGACTTATAATAACTCATAGAATAGAACTATTAACTCATACTTTACAAAAGAATGAGTTTTTCTATTATATAAAGTAACTTCGTCATACATAAACTATCATCAATAACAACTTAAGAATATCATCTTTGTAAGTTACTTACTCTCTAGTGAATTAAATTCTGTCAGTTTGCTTTAATGCTTATCCATTATATCAATTATCCATTCACGTTGCCTATAGTGAATCAAATATAAGATATTTAGGTAACAAAATTAACATGATACAATTGACTTGTTTGTGTTAATTTAATTGTAAATAGTGATTGTCTCATTACATTAATGAGTACCCTCTTCTTGATGAATGATCTCTTTGAATTAGGAGCTCATTCAAGGAAAATTAGAAAATGTGTTTATTGTCCTCATTTATGTACACATGTTGTACTAAGCAATAGAAACACTTCATAGGAAAATTATATTTTCTCTCTGATATTCTCTTTCTGATAGTTATTTATTCTACCATGACCCAAGATGTAACGTTAACGTTGAGATTAAGGATGCCTTTAATGTAAATTCAGTCGACTTGTATTAGTCGGAACAAGTGTTCATTTTTCGGTCAGACCATTCCAGGCAGGTTGGTTAAGTGATGGTGAAACTATTAGCACAAAAATAAAGGTCCAGATATTAAGCTGTGTTACTGTATAGACTGTGTAGAAATGTGACGTCAGTAGGGCACTTCCATCAGACAATCAGAATTGCAATGATGTTTCCTTTTCACATCTGAAGAATAGCATCGGTAAACAGGGAACCTAAAAATGCATACTACACAACCATCTAGTGCAGCATTAGCCATCATCTTCTTTACAGTCCGTTTACTAATCTAGATACTATTTATTACGTCTATCGAGTTTTACTTGATATTCAACTTGAATTAATATGTAATTCAGATATTTGTTTTAAGATTATCTTGTTAAAGAGATATTTGCCCGACTCATTGATTGCTTCACAAAAGTTGTTCATTAAAGTAAAAGATTTCCCAAGCAGTATCCTTTATAAGTAAGTCTTTTAGTTTCTCATTTAACTTCTACACAACGGTATTTATAGTCACAAATGATGATTGACAAAATGTTTGTAAGACATTTTATGATTAATAATTAGCAAGTACTTATAGTAGGCTGACAGATGTTTCAGTAGTTTGGCAGTCATCCGAAAGGCTAACTGAACGAAGTACATTATTAAACAAAGACTTGTTTTCAGTATTCATGATAGTCTAAAACATCTTCGAATATATGATATAACATTGCCTACTTATAAGTACTGCATAAATGCAAATTGTAATAAACATCACGTATTTTTGGACGGTGAGAAATTTATCATAACTAAACTATATCATAAATTGATGGTAGTGGGAATCCTATTGCGGGACCCTATCCCATTGATTCCGAAAGTTGAACGTTTGCCAATTTAAAGGCTCTTGATTCGATTCTCTGGCGAAATCAATGGTGTGTACTGCTGAGAAGTTTGTATACTGTAACAAACCAGCTGTTCATTGAACCCTAGTTTCCAGTGACACTCGACCGACACCAGTCAGTAATGAATACAAACAAAAAGGAAATGAATCGAGGGTTATCATCATTCATTATGTTGATAAATAACTTTCAAGAATTTAAAACAATAGACATTCATTTCAAGTAACATCATAACTCAATCACAATGAACACATTGTCATTTACACTACAGGGCTGATAAACATCCAGTTGTAGAATTCTTACTTCCATCAATTTGTAATATATAGCACATTATTGTGGTGTCCCATACTAAAACAAAACAGTTGGCTAGTGCATTCCTGAGTTATGTAATACGTCTATCGAGTTTTACTTGATATTCAACTTGAATTAATATGTAATTCAGATATTTGTTTTAAGATTATCTTGTTAAAGAGATATTTGCCCGACTCATTGATTGCTTCACAAAAGTTGTTCATTAAAGTAAAAGATTTCCCAAGCAGTATCCTTTATAAGTAAGTCTTTTAGTTTCTCATTTAACTTCTACACAACGGTATTTATAGTCACAAATGATGATTGACAAAATGTTTGTAAGACATTTTATGATTAATAATTAGCAAGTACTTATAGTAGGCTGACAGATGTTTCAGTAGTTTGGCAGTCATCCGAAAGGCTAACTGAACGAAGTACATTATTAAACAAAGACTTGTTTTCAGTATTCATGATAGTCTAAAACATCTTCGAATATATGATATAACATTGCCTACTTATAAGTACTGCATAAATGCAAATTGTAATAAACATCACGTATTTTTGGACGGTGAGAAATTTATCATAACTAAACTATATCATAAATTGATGGTAGTGGGAATCCTATTGCGGGACCCTATCCCATTGATTCCGAAAGTTGAACGTTTGCCAATTTAAAGGCTCTTGATTCGATTCTCTGGCGAAATCAATGGTGTGTACTGCTGAGAAGTTTGTATACTGTAACAAACCAGCTGTTCATTGAACCCTAGTTTCCAGTGACACTCGACCGACACCAGTCAGTAATGAATACAAACAAAAAGGAAATGAATCGAGGGTTATCATCATTCATTATGTTGATAAATAACTTTCAAGAATTTAAAACAATAGACATTCATTTCAAGTAACATCATAACTCAATCACAATGAACACATTGTCATTTACACTACAGGGCTGATAAACATCCAGTTGTAGAATTCTTACTTCCATCAATTTGTAATATATAGCACATTATTGTGGTGTCCCATACTAAAACAAAACAGTTGGCTAGTGCATTCCTGAGTTATGTAATAATTTATTAGCCCGTAAATAAAAACCAAGTTTAGTTTATTATATTAGAATCTGAATAATGTGTAAACTACACAATTCATATGTATATTCACTTAACTCACTTACTAGACTTCCTTTTCATGTAAATCACTCTAAATGATAGAATTAATGATACTGCATAATGGGCCGAATATGCGCTAAGTAGAATAACTTACTACCATTCACCGTAGTAACTGAAAATACAACACTTCAACATTCAAGATTGAATCTAAGACCCTATAACTTTGTACTATTTACTTGATATTTTTACTAATCTTTCATTCAATATCTTTTCATTTTCTCTAATACTATTGATCATATTGAATACATTTTCATGTATAACTATATCAATCTATACAGTATCCTGGAATTCATTTATAACAATCTAATTGTTGACTATACTACACTGTAGAAATGTATAAATAGATAGTAACTAATGCTTATATCATTCTATTTTCATGTACATTTACACTGTAATAAATTAACACCTGTTCTATTTAGAAAAGAAAAGAAAAAACAGAAAGAAAGAAAGAAAAAAAAGAAATTTTATGAAAAATTATATTTTATGATGTACAGATATGTAATACCTTTGTCATTGTTGTTGTTGTTGTTGCTATGTTTATTCATTCATTTTTTTTTATTTGTTAATGTAAATTGTTTTCTGATTAACCATTGTAGTCCATATTAGAAAACATTGAATATTAGGCATAAAATGATGATAACATATTGAATGTGTATTTAGTTGACTTAAATCACATTTTTTGTTCAACTTTTTTGCAATCTACTGATTAAACCATAAAAGTAGTTTATGTTGATGATATTTTTCTTAGTTGATATTCATAATGGAAAGTGTGTTATCATAAACGATAGTATATAGATGATGTTATTTATCAGACATGTACAATCATATACATATATGGGTGTAATGATTGTTTCACAATAGTCTATTGAAAAAATAGAAAGTGATTACATCATAAAAGTATTCAAAATTTTCAACAATCAAAAAAATCACAAGAAAGTAACTTGGTAATCTAAATGATAAAAAAGTGTTAAAAGATTGAAAATAATAATTTATAGTTTAGAAAACCTAGAGATAAATGTTCATTTGATAGATACGAAGAAATAACATGTGCTAAAGATAGTAGTTATTATGAAAATTTTATAAACATTTATAAAATATTAATTACTAAGTAGGTGATTTTAAAGAAAACAAGTATTAGTGATAGTGTCAAGGTAGGAATGACATTTATTACTTCTAAATGTAAAGATTAGGATTTGACTGTCAGATTGTTAAATCATTTATATATATATATATATATATATATATATATATATATATATATATATATATATATATATATATATATATATATATATATATATATATATATATATATATATATATATATATATATATATATATATATATATATATATATATATATATATATATATATATATATATATATATATATATATATATATATATATATATATATATATATATATATATATATATATATATATATATATATATATATATATATATATATATATATATATATATATATATATATATATATATATATATATATATATATATATATATATATATATATATATATATATATATATATATATATATATATATATATATATATATATATATATATATATATATATATATATATATATATATATATATATATATATATATATATATATATATATATATATATATATATATATATATATATATATATATATATATATATATATATATATATATATATATATATATACGATGATGTTATTATCAGACATGTACAATCATATACATATATGGGTGTAATGATTGTTTCACAATAGTCTATTGAAAAAATAGAAAGTGATACATCATAAAAGTATTCAAAATTTTCAACAATCAAAAAATCACAAGAAAGTAACTTGGTAATCTAAATGATAAAAAAGTGTTAAAAGATTGAAAATAATAATTTATAGTTTAGAAAACCTAGAGATAAATGTTCATTTGATAGATACGAAGAAATAACATGTGCTAAAGATAGTAGTTATTATGAAAATTTTATAAACATTTATAAAATATTAATTACTAAGTAGGTGATTTTAAAGAAAACAAGTATTAGTGATAGTGTCAAGGTAGGAATGACATTTATTACTTCTAAATGTAAAGATTAGGATTTGACTGTCAGATTGTTAAATCATTTAAAATTTATAAGTTATTAATTCTTACTCTCTTCAAACTCATTCTTTGTACAGCATAGATAATACTGAAGGACTATTTTGAGATGGCTGTAGGTGAGTAAAGGTTGAAACATGGCTAGATTAGAACAGTTATTCTTGTACTGGACTAGAGACGAATTTGTAACCACCTTTTTTTGCAGCCACACAGGGTAATGTTTTGAGGTATGTATAGTAAGCATTTGCTTTGTGCAACCAATTTAACCAGCTACACAGGAGCAAGTAAACTGTAGATGTATATGAATGTGTTGTGGACATCCAATCTCTATCCACTTTTCAATAAACTAATAGCTTGTATAAAGGAATCTTCGGGTGTACGATTGTGCAAGTATAGTAAATGATATCGTTAACTAGCTGGGTTGTCTTTATTTCTTACTTAATAGATAAAGATACCATTGAATACAATGAAGCAGTAAATAGTTATTTCATCATATATTTGATACTTTTATGAATTTACTAACTATTATCGTATATTAAACTGAATTCACCACCTTCATGTAGATCACTTAAAATAACATAAAAGCATATTAAACAAAGTCATTGAAAGGGATTTCTTGAAGTTTAAATAAAACGTTATGCCAAGTTAAGGCAAGCAACTTATTAAATCGGTAATTAACTGATTATAACTGAAGACTACCAAAAATCATTGTTATCGTAGTGTGAAGCTTCTTGAAATATTTTAAAGCATTCAAATGAATAACTTGGGCTCGTTCTCAAATTATTACTTCTAAGTGACTAGTTTACATTATCAGCAAAATTTCATTGTATCAATTTTATTTGGTTTCATCAATTGATAATAAGCATCATACGAAGTTATTACAATGTAGATGAGTAGCGCATGGATGTACGTTATAGTTGTAAATAATAAAGAATAATTCAAACAATTGATTTAATAAGTATTGACAGTATAACGTTTGCGTACAAAAAAGAAATGATGATGGTGGTAGCGATGATGACGATGATGAGAACAGTTTTTATTCATAGACATTAAAGTTATTTCAATTACATAATACTCATTCTGTTAGGTACCATGTTATTCTATTCCTATTTTTGGTACTAATACAGGTTTGATTTTATTAAGATCATTTGATTTTTAACTGAATTATGTAATGTATTGTTACTTTAGGATTGTTAATCAGTAAAAATATAGTTGTCGTTTTTGGTTAGGGTTATTGTCACAATTCTACTAATTTTGCGTTATAGTTAATAAATGAACAATAAGTTAGCAACTAACTTAACTGAATCTCTTGTTAGATAACGCTGAGATGATAAATAGCAATAAGAAATGAATACAAGTATATATGTGTACATCAATACTGAGATATATGTACATTTAGGTGACAATTCCTAAATACAACAATATTCGTATTCTATGCTCCAACTTTCTTAGATATTACAGTACGAATTCTGCAGAACTTACCTCAAAGGAAATACAACAGGAGAAATCCTAAGAAGCTGATTATCAAGATCATCGAAGAAAATGCTTAATTCAGTAGAACTCTAATTTAATTCCCCAAACAGGAACCTTATTCAGAGAATTGTCGACGAAAAAATTCTTGCTCCGAACACAACGTTTTCTTTAAGAGTTCACTTGTATTTATTTGAAGAATTTTATAAATAGGCTTATAACTTAAGCATTAATCAAAACAATCACTTTGATTCGTTCAATACAGCTAGAATCACCTACAATGTTAGAAGAATTGGGTTATTGAAATTTCGTTCTGAAATTTATTCATAGCCAAAGCTTTAGTAATTTACTGAATCCAGTCTTATCTTTATATTTAAAAGAGAAAACACATCCATTCTCTCATTTTGCCACAGTCTTGGCATTATCTTTATTTCTTTTATAAATATATCACTTATGCCTCATTTCCTTAATATCCGTCTTGATGTAACTTATCATTAACATTGATTTTTTACTACATTTTAAAGACTATTACTTTGACTTGTATCTAACGACTTTTATGTTAAACAACACTTCTATAGACTACTATATGTCAGTATTAACTATGAACCTAGTAAACTACTTTGTCTAAATATGAAACTTCTGAATAGTGAATACCAATGACTTTAATCTTGGATTGAACTTAAGAATTTCTTTCACTTAAAACTTTGAGATGAATGCTTAATTGTGAGTATTACTGAGCTGGACTACGTCCAGCGGAAGAATTCTAAATTTATTCAATTTGAGATGTAGAGTGATGAACAATATGCTAAATGACGTAATGTATTTCTATACTGTTACAGGTTATTATTTGTAAAAGAGTATCATAAATACAATTGTAAATGATTTCGTCGAATAAATAACTTTCTTTATTGGAACGCTTTGATTATTCTATGAAACTTCAAAGAATTTAAATCAATATATTGATCTGACAAACCCATTATCTTTCATGATAAATTAAAAAACAACCTACAAACCAAAACGTTCTAGTAACTGAAAAATCATAGAACAATACAGGATTTCATGATGACTAATATATCACTAAGAAATTCTCTATCTATCTATCTATCTATCTATCTATCTATCCCTGATCTATCTATCTATCTATCCCTGATCTATCTATCTATCTATTTATCTATCCCTGATCTATCTATCTATCCCTGATCTATCTATCTATCTATCTATATATCTATCCCTGATCTATCTATCTGTCTATCTATTTAACCAACTAACCGACTGACTAACTAACTAACTAACTATCTTATGATTAATTATACTGTAAGGTATTGTAATTTACTTAAAATACAGTTTGGTTCTAAAAAAGATTCAGTGAAGATTTTATTGACATATTCGACATAAAGATCAAGTAAACATGTCACATGACAAGTATTATTATTTTTATCATTATTACTATTCCACCTGTTACTACTTCACCTAGATTCTGTCTTTAATTTATGCTTTAATCTTACTGTATTTCCATAGTAACATGAAAAGGTTATCTATCAATCATAATTAAATAAGAGTATATTTAGTCATTGAATTCCATTTTGTTACTGACATTTCCCCATTCACTAAATAATTCATTATAATACCTCTTAAGTATTAGCATCTTCCCAATGATGCTCTTTAGAACTATAATTGGTCAGTTTCTGTTGCCATATGTGTTTTGTAAGAAGATTATCTCGATACAATTATAATTCACAGGTATTTTGACTGACAAGTGTGTTCAAGAATAAACGATTCTTTCTGTATGCGACTCGGCAGATAGACGTACTAGTATCTTGGTGTTGATACTTATGTTCAGTTCATTCACTGAAATATAATATCAACAAGCGGATACAAACACTTTTAGATTATATGTATATTTGTTCAGTTGCTTAGACTAGGTATTATAGATTAGAGTAATTATCTAACTAGTAGCTAATTTTAGGATGGTACCGAAGTTCTAATGAACGGTCGTGATTGATGAAGTTCAGACATTTCAAGAATGAGGCAGTTATCACCAGTGTAATTAAATGATTGTCACTTTATATTATAAATTGATAAGAGTGGAAATCCCCCCCCCATTCAATTTGGCTCAGTATCCCTGATAGTTAAGCATTTGTTGTGAAACCTGAATATACTATGTTCGATTACCTGACGAAATTAACTACGCGAACTGCTAAGAAGTTACACAGTAGGCTATAACAGTTGTCTAATGCTTCGTAGTTTTCACTGGTACCCAACCGATATCAATTTATGATGAATATAAACAACTCAATTCAACAATGACATTTGTCATATACGATTGATCGTTGTATTTTATTACCTTATGTTGAACTATTAAGAATATTTATCCAAAGAAATTCATTGTCTAGAATGTGAATCAAGTTAACGATTAAAGTTCTGTTTGAAAATAATTTCATTTCATGAATTAACAAAACTTGAGGAAGGTTTAAGGAGATTAAAAACATGTAACATATACAAACTACATTTCACTTGCATGTAAATAAAGTCAGTTGGAGATAATATCATTGACTTAAGTCATCTTAATTGTTAGTTTTAGTGGTATATTGTAACAATATCTTTTAAACAACTTCAAGTTTATTGACTAAAATCATCTTTTATCCCACATTCACTTACTAGTGTAATATCGAACTGTGAAAACTATTCTATTGTCAGTAACATATTTTCACATGAATATACTTACCGAAGCATATAGATATGCATCTTCCTATCCTTTCATCATAAGTGTACTTATATGTAAATCAGTATATGCTTACCATTATATTACCCCAGAAAATCATTAGAATGACGTAATTTATAAAATCATACACAGCTGAAATATGACTATGAAATACAATGAATTCAGTATATTCTGACACTAGCTTTGTCTTACCTTTAATTAAACATTACACTTTTGATTATCTAATGATTAGTCATTATCAAAATAAATCAGTATATAGAAAGCGGTTTAAGGAAAATTAACCGAAGACTCTCTTTCTTCAAGGTTCTGTGCCATTTAGCACTCGTCAGCAATAAATGTATGTTGACGTTTCATGGATCTGATGGTTCCCCGCGCGATGATTTGATCTTGGATCATCATGTTTTACTTTCAGCGACTATTAACATAGGTAGTCGAGCAGCAACATTCCTTTCCTTCACTACGGAGTATTAATTGTCACGAAACCTAGATCAGTCAAGGTCATCTACTGACTACCTTTAAACTATCTCTCATTATAATATACTATTTGAGTTATATTAGCCACTACTTAATAATCAATGATGTAAATATTACTTAATGTTAACGACTATGTCAAGTAATTGCTGGATGAAATTGTGTACCCAACACTTACATGCAGATCGGCTTACAGCATAGTTTTATAAGTTTTTAATTTCCCTGATAATTAAATGACAACCAATCTCGATATATTCATCCTTATGATCTATATTGTAGAAAGGCAACTCATTTAACAAAATAGAAAAAGTTTAGTAAATTAAATCACATACTTGAAACAATTACTTAATCATCGTTTCCTGATGAATATTCTATAGTTCCTGAAAATCGGATATATTGATTGTTCTCTGAACCTTATTAATCAACTTAAAATGTTATTACTTGTCTAATCGGCTTGATATCAAATGTATCATGATTCAATGTAAGGGGGGGGGTTGATAGTAGTTCAAAAGAAAACTTGCTCTACTTAGGTTTTATTGTTATTACTTCATGACTGACAAGTGTAACTGAAAATAACTGTGGATAACATAAACAGCCACATTAATCTCTGATTGAAATACAACATTGCAATTCAACACTTCCTATTCATGTATTCTCATTTCATGGTATTTTGATACAATTAAGAAAAAAATGAGCATAGACGTTTCATACAATAAATGAAATGATTTACCATATAGAACTTGGGAGTTTCTTGATGTTTAACAATTGAATGATATGTTTTGATAAAGTTAGGCTCATTAATCTGGAGAGTTAGAATTACGACACTTCTATTGTTATTTAAGGGTTTATCAGCGCTTACTTCAAGTGATTGGATATTGTAGAGAATGTTGAATGTCAATTTGATATCACGAACTGGTTTGAACTAGTTAATCATTGATCAACAGGAAGCATACGTGTTCCTTCTTAGTATGGGACTCTTCAATGGTGAGCATTCATGACTCCACCAGAGAACTGCTCACTAATGACTAACTTCTCCAGATAATTTCTAGAATTCTAATGGCAAGACGTGACCAGTGGAGTTCAACCATATCAGTGTAAGCCAGTAACCTACCAATCGCAATGAATGAGTTTTGCACAAACGTATTGCGAACTGATTGAATTAGAAATATCAACAGTTGTTGGCTGATTCAATGGTGTTATTGTATAGCGTTCATTAAAGATTCATAGTGTCCTGGATTTAATTTAAGGTAAGGTGTGGATGTGCATTACTGAATAATCCCATACTAAAACAGATCAGCTATCCAGTGTTCAGTGTTTCTTTAATTTAGACCAATTCATAACATCAAATTAACATAACAGTTAACTTCAAGAATCCAACCTCTTCAGTTACATCTTTTCTTTGTAATTTACAATACTGATTTATTAATTCATTCATATTAGATGTAAATCAATTCACATGATATATCACTTCTGTAAATCAGTTGAATAGTAATAATCAATGATGTTTAACAATAAATAAACTAGATTTTCATTTTCTTATATCATAACAATTATATTTTTCAATTGGGATAGTTATTTTTGTGGAGATTGGTTATTTTATTTGATTGGATATATCACAGATTGATGTTGGCAGGGTACCACTGAAAACCAGGAAGCACTGGACAGCTGTTCGTTCTAGTGTGGAACTCCTGAGCAGTGCGCACCCACGATTCCGCACCAGGGGCTTCAGGTTGACGCGAACGCCTAACCATCTGCACCACTGGGACGGCATCCAATGGTAGAATTCCCACTTCCATTAATTTGTGATATATATAGCGCGACGATCATCCATTGTCATTGATGATAACTGTCTCACTCCCGACAAGTCTGAACTCCACCAGTCACGACTTCTCACTAGAGCTTCAGGAACATCCTGAAGTTAGTCACTAATGAGCTCATTATTATAGTTCAATTGGGATGGTTATTTTTGCGGAGATTATATATATATATATATATATATATATATATACATATATACATATATATATATATATATATTTCTGTAAAAAGTATTAATCTCATAAACATTATCCAAGATAATATATCCAATCTCTATCTAGCCTTCTATCTATGAATTGAGTATATGTAACAAAGGATAGCAACTGTTATCATACTCTTTCTCTCTCTCTCTCTCTTATTGTATTCAATAATAAAGTTTCATTCTTATACATTCATATCATTATGTTAGTTACTATGTATTTATGTTTATATGTATTAGATATGAATAGAAATTAGAATCTGATTAATTATGATACCCTACCGCATAACATAATTGTATGTTTTACTTAATGTAAATAATCTTAATTACTTAATATATACATTGAATTATAATAAATAGTTAATTTCAAGTGTATACATATGATTTAATAGAAGTTAATGTTAATGTTGAGTCTTTTAATTGATATTAACTAGATAGGTATTTTGTAATTTGTTACGCCGAGTGATTTAAGAAAAGTAACGAACTTTCAGAATTGTAATGTAATCATTTTATTTCTATGACTGTTAAGTTCCCCTTACTCGGTTCTCCCGTTTAGTGTATTTATTCTTTGTATATTGTTTATCACTACGCACTATGGTTACTTTGTTGCGTACAAGTTCTCCCCGTTCATTGACACTATTTTCTTTGTTCTGTATCAATATTTGATTCTTGATTGGTTTTATGTGTGGTCTGGTTTCATGTATATATAAAGGCATGATTAAAATATAATACGATCTCGGTTCTCCGTTTTCCGGTTCTCAATTCTGGTTCTTCTATTGTCGACCTGGGGGTGAGTGGGCTTAGGTCAGTCGTGTATTATCAACTAGGCACATCTCATTAGCGTTCGCTACAACCAACCAAAACCCTCCCTCCTCTATTTCTTTATGTCATAACATAATTGGAGACAGTCACCAATAGACCACTGTCTTATTCATACTTTAATTCATAATCTGTATATTGTAATAATCATTGATTGTATAGAGGAAATTAATCTATACAACAAAATTGACAAGATATTGGTATAACTATGGGTTGGTAATGAATCGAGTTATTCAACTACGTAATAACCTACGAATTATCATTTTATAAACTAGTACTCACAACGCAGCCACTTCTCTAGTTTTACATATATATAATCACAGTTCAAAAGTAGATAGGTTCATAGAATTCATTGTTATATAGCTAGTCTTTTAAATCTCGACGTATAACAAAATAACAACTCATATACTACATAAAACCAGGACATCATAGTTTATTCATTTAATTGTTAATAGAAGAAGCATCAACTATAACTTGGATACTGTCTAGATTAATAAATATTCGACAGTTTCGTTATTAGTTAAGATAAAATATTCTCCTAAATATAAGGTATCTCAATCGTTTTCCACTTGATCATTCCTTTTAATATATAGAATTTATTTGAGCGTTGATGAGTTTTACGTTTAGCTGTGGTATTCTGTGTGCATTGATGAAAACATCACAACTGAGACAAAACAGTCATTAATTTAACTGGATAAGCCAAACTTAGTATGTGGTGGATTCTCTCCCTTAACATTTACCAAATTCCCGAATTCATCAATCTCACTTTAACGGTTTAAGTGAGCATCTCACTTTTAAAAACATAACTTTATAGATGGAACTCTGTCAAACATTAAGCATTCCTAAATATTCGATTGATAGTTAATATGAATATCAATGCCCCCCATTGAATTGTAAATCTGGATAGTGCAAGTTCAAAGCCTATATGAAGCATCAGTTTCCACATGACTGAAAGTAAGTTTGATGACTAGTAGTAACTGTAGCAAAACTTAAGTTCACGAATTTCTGCTGACTACCTCAAATCATCTATTACGGCTACATTACAGTGTGCAATTAACAATGTAATTTGAGATAGAAAAAGACTGGTGACGAATTTAGAATAGGCGATTTAGTGAAATTTTCTTATCCGTTAATGTTGCCTTAAAGAAAACTTACATTAATAACTTCAGCATCCTGTTTTTCATCATGAAGTATAACTGTTTTTTAAATACTGTTTTATGAAAAAGAAGATACAGAAAAATGGAGTTTATCATTGTTTGAGTTGAATTGTGGCTAGCAAACTAAATCCAGAACTAGCGTTTCGTCTCATTCGAGAGTCGTCAGCTGAATGTGCCTGTATCCCGAGAACATTCTAATTATATATACATATTTGTTGCACAAGTGTGGCTGTCTGGACTCAGTTGCCTAGTGGTGAACGCAATAGCGTTTAGCACTAAACGAACTGGGCTCGAATCCCGGTGTGAGCATCAAAACTGGGATGTAGGTACATTTAGCCTACAAGTCACGGGTAGAATGAAGCATACGTCCTGGATTCCATCTCCAGTTACAACCCAATTCAAATATTATTTGTGAACTATCGTTATATCAAATCAAACTTCTCAGGATGCAAAATATGGCAATTGAGACTGATCAGTTTCAGTGCATGACACATCAACGGGAAGATCCAAATACATTCTAATTATAGAGTTTATCATTACTACGATACTATCTCGAATGTTTTTATTTTAAATGGGTCAACATAATTGTCCTTGAACTTAAGTCACAAATAAATATACTATAGTGTTTTCAAATGAGGTCACAGAAACTACATTGCATGAACACTATGATATATCAATGTTTTCTACCCTCTTCCCTTGTTCGCCACAATACATTTGACTCGCATCCATTTCAACTGTCCTAAATATCCCTGAAATTCCTTAGCTATCTTTTCATTTTATATTTTGCTGCCTCCACAATTGTTTTCCTGGAGAAGCTTTTTGGTTACTTAGGTATTATAAGTACAATTCGTAAGTAATTTTTCAAACAGTGAATCATAGATCAAGCATAACAAGATATGACACACGTTTAGTGTTTACATCAACAGATAAGTGATAGACGGTCTTCTAGCCTCATGCTGTCTACAACACTAGGGCAATCTGAGAAATAAATATGTATTACACAAATGTCCCTCGCTAAATCGTTAGTAGTTCAGTTCTCTCATTTATCAAACAGGTTGTATATATGTTATTTAAAACTTTAGAGACTTTTAAATTCTTGTCGGAAGTAACAGTACATCCAGACTCAACCAGGATATTTGAGAGCATAACGTGGAGTTTATTTTCAATATTCATCTTCATTTACATACGGTTTTGAAATACAACGTCCAGCCACAATAATCAAAAGATATACTGAGGAGAAGAACGTGAATATTAATTTGCATTACTTAAACATAGCATAAAAGGTAGGATTTAAATGCCCTTCCCTCTAACTTCTTACAGTAATCAATTTAAATACTACTTATCCAACATGAAAGTAGTAAATTGGTTTATTCATTCTGTGGTAGACGAATATTAACTTAAAATTTGCTGAAAATCATAGAGTATGAAGATAAAGGAGTAAGAGAACTCTCAAAATAGACATGATCATGTCAGTGTGTTTTAGATCTATCAATGATTAAAATTTCACTAAGAAATGAAATATACAATGATTTTTATACTTCTGGACGATTACTTTTGGACATACTTTGACTATCATCTTTGTGAATAAGTGGTTCAGGAGCCTACTTTTAACCATTAGGTCTCAGGTTTGAGTTGAGTGTACACATATCAAAGTGATACTAATTTTTAGTCTACATAGTATACAGAATTTCATACTTCTAGGTACATTAAAAGGTAAATTGTTTATAAAACAGAGAGAATCCTCAAAGTAGAATAATAAAGTAGCAAGCACTAAATACTTAGTGTCATTCATAACTGTTTGTATTGTCCAATTGTTAAATTGCATTTATTTAGTTACTATGGCTTATATATGGATTATCTCCCTAACTTTTTAAACAATATTACACTCCCCCGCCTCCTCCCGCCCCCTCCCACATAAAAATTACTTGTAATAATTTTTGCTCATTGCTATTTAGTTTCTTATTGAATGTTTATTTATTGTTGAGTTATTTTCGTTAACTATGTACACTATTGATATAGTTGACTCTTTGGCTTTTATGTTCCTACATATGTGATAGTTTTAAATTGCTTACTCCATTAATTTATGTTGATACATTGAAGTAATGAAGTGGAACATATTGGTTGTATATACCCTTAATCCTTTATACTTGTAAACATACACATTCACCTGTACAAAGTGTGAAATTACAAGAAAATAGACCATAAAGACAAACTTATCTAATTGTTGTATCAATGATACCAATTATTCTTATAGAATAACGCTAGTAATAATCTTTCCGTGGTCACCTATTCATTCAAGCATTGCATTATCCATACACAAAACACAATTATCTTTAAGATAAATAGAAAGAAAATAAATAAGTGAAACTTAAAGAGGTAAGATCACATATTGATACGATCGACTATTTCTCAAATGATATACACTAACCACTACTTCATTCATCTTCCATTTGAATACATAAAATTTGACAGAACTAGTTTAACGTTTTAAACGTATGATTAAAGAAAGAAAGAAAACAATAAACAGTTGAATGGTAGGAGGTGGTTTACAGTCGCTAATACTGGATATTCTTTTCCTTAGTATTTGAAGGTTATGAATCGTTATCACCTAGTTTCACAATAGGATGTATTGTCATTAAATCATACTCGGTGCAAGCAAACCTTTTGTAGAACTGAGGTGCCTACAAATATCCATTATATTTCAAGCCCTTAATGGTGATTCAGTTAAAGTTTAGCCATTCATTTAAATGACTTATCTCTATATTGAACTTTGTCTGATGTTAAATAATATCCTCCCAAGAAAACCTGTAATAAATAAAGAAACATTCGAAATCATCACACTAAATGTGTGAGTCAAAACTGTTCAGTTATGAACTGATTATCTATCACTTATTAATAACTTGGTTAATATAGTTCTCTATCTTCAACTGAATCATAGTGGCATAAAATTTAAGTATCTTTACAATGTATTTTTATAAACGTTTGTGGTGAACATTTTTTCCTTTAGTTACCAAAAGTTGTTCTATTTAAAGCACCACTATAGATAGGAGAACATTCGACAGTTGTTTTACCTTTGTATGGGACTCCTCAATGGTAGTGTTCATTCACGACCCCATTCAAGGATTGAATTTAGGGCCTGGCATATGTTGCGATAAATACATAACTAAAGTAACTATTGGTACAACTGGCGTCCATGAATACCATTTCCGTATATAATCAGTGCATGAAAAAACGCAACTTGCACTTAATAATTAAACTGAATTACACTTTTCGCTGAAAATAACTAACACGACATTCACAAGAAACTAGTAAGATCGGATTAATACTCATTTGCCCAACTTGCATAAAATCTTTGTAGTTTCCTGCTCTCTTGATAAAATCGACAAGGAAACAGAAGCTTTACATCAAGACCTCATTGAGAATGGCCACCTCCTAAAGTTTATAAATAAACACACAGACACAAGAGTAGGTATAAAAGCTATTCAGGCTGTAAATAAGATAAACAACCAACACAACGCACCCAACGAAATGTTAAAGCTGAAGTTATTTAGAGCAATTAAAAGAACATTCAATGCAATAAAACTTCAGCTGATGTTTTATATACTTCAGATGGTGACACCAAAATTAAAGCATAAATCATCTAACCTTGACACCACGTCTTTTATCAATTATTTCGATTGTTAATGTGGAGTAAGCTACACTGGCAGATTCTCTAGGAACATACTTCTTCGTGCTGATGAGCAACGCCAAACATGCTTAAGCAAGGGCGTTGTCAAAACATAGATAAATTGATATTAGCCCAGTTAGTCAAAACGGATCATATATCGAGTATGAATCAACCATGTACTATAACCTATATTATGAATAGTTATCTGCCAACACCAGTTAGACTCAATGTCCTTCAACCAGCACAATCGACAACAGTACGGGTTAAGTGGCTCTCGGTATAATAGAAATGTGATCAAACTCTTCTCTTTCCCTGGTCAACCTAACATCAAATAAGTAATTTTTCGTCTTAATTATACGATGAGTTAATTAGAGTAATGTAAATATGGTTTTGTCTTTATTGTGTAGTCTCATAACTTATGTTTATTTTATCCACATAATATTTTCTTTGGCTTTAACATATACTCATATAAACACTTAATGAATTAGGATATTACCTAATCCACTGTTATTCTTTCTAATGGATTCATATCATTTTGTATATGACGTAACTTTTAGAATTAAACATTTGATCTGAATATAATCCCTATCTGTTATAACTATTATTACTGGATCTGTACGAATGTGACACATTAGAAATGTTACTCATCACATTTTATTAATGCTTAATTAGTCGACAACCTTTTAATATAGAACTTAGTCTTTAGAATCACTGTCACCTCTATCTGTATATCTTTAATAATCTTATTATTTCAATTGTTATATAAGCTTATATAAGTTAAACAGGTTTATATCTAAATGACAAATCTGCTGAAGTAATGTCAATTTAATATTTAAGTTGGATTATGACTGACAAGCGGAATCCAGGAAGCGCGTTTCGTCCTATATGGGATTCATCGGCTGGATGTACCTTCATCCAAATGTTGATGTTCACACTGGGATTCGAAATCAGTCCGCTTCGTGCCAAACACCACCGCGTTCACCACTAGGTTACTATGTCCAGGCCAGTTTGAGTCCATTACAAATCAACGGGAAAATACACAATTATCCTAATAATGTCTGTTTACATTAATTTGATTCTCTTAACTATAGAATCAAATGAAAACTTCAAACAATAAATATTCTTTATTCACAAAATCGTTTATTTTAAAGTAAAACTAAACAGTATACAACTTGTTTCCCTTAAAATTAAAAACTCTTTTACATTTAGGGAAGTTAAGTTTAATGTGAATTCCATTTTATCAATTTTACATTTCACCTAACAACAACTATGTAAAGTGATTCATTTTGTTACCAAGTAACTATCATATATTTCTAAATATTTACTTAGATTCCATTTTGATTTGAATTGAGAAAATTTACTTATTTAACTATTGAAATGAAAAGGTTTGGGAGCCTGCTTGAAATCCTGGGCTACCACTTTTATCAATAACTCAACAAGTTATCTTTCCGTTTTCTGTTTTGTTTTAATTGCCTAATCATGTCCCAAAATCGGATTGTGTACTCACGCTCTTTTATAAAACGTTTACGACCTATCATGTGTAACTCAGTTAGATCTACAAGTAAACATCATGGTGGCTAGCAGCATTCGTTAAAAAGAATCAATATTCATCAAATGTCTGTTCCTGCAATTCTTAGTCTTAACCGCAGATCCCTTATTGGAAAAGTGAACTACCTACAGTTTCTTCTTAATCTTAACATATACCCATCGAAGGCCTTGCAACGACAGCGGAAAAATCTGCAAGAGATGGAAATATGAAACAGCTATACAACACAACGAAGAAACTAGCAGGCAAATATGGTAAACCAGAGCGACCGATCAAGAACAAAGAAGGCAAGACACTCACTGAGATTCAAGAACAAAAGAATAGGTGGGTAGAACACTTTGAGGAACTTCTAAATAGGCCAGCTTCACTGAACCCACCGGACATCGAAGCGTCACCTACAGATCTCCCGATAGATGTCACTCCACCAACGATGGAAGAAATCAAGATGGCCATCAGACAAATCAAAAGTGGGAAAGTAGCAGGACCGGACAACATACCAGTTGAAGCACTGAAGTCAGATATCGACCTAACAGCAAGGATACTCCACGTTTTATTCAAAAATATCTGGGAGGAAGAACAAGTGCCGGCAGACTGGAAAAAAAGACATCTTATCAAGGTACCAAAGAAAGGAGATTTGAGCAAATGTGACAACTACAGAGGGATGACGCCACTGTCGGTACCAGGGAAAGTCTTTAACAGAGTATTATTGAACAGAATGAAAGAATCAGTGGATACTCAACTTCGAGATCAACAAGCTGGTTTTCGTAAGGATCGGTCGTGCACAGACCAAATCGCAACACTACGGATCATCGTTGAACAATCAATTGAGTGGAACTCGTCACTGTACATCAACTTCATTGATTACGAGAAAGCGTTTGACAGTGTAGATAGGAGAACACTATGGAAACTTCTTCGACACTACGGCGTACCACAGAAACTCGTCAACATCATCTGGAACTCTTACGACGGAACACAATGCAAAATTGTGCATGGAGGACAACTGACAAATGCATTCCCAGTGAGGACCAGAGTCAGACAAGGTTGCCTACTCTCACCTTTTCTCTTCCTCCTAGTGGTTGACTGGATCATGAAGACCTCCACATCTGAGGGGATGCACGGAATCCAATGGACAAGTAGGATGCAACTCGATGATTTGGACTTTGCGGATGATCTAGCTCTCTTAGCACATACACACCAACAGATGCAAGCAAAGACAACCAGTGTAGCTGCAACTTCAGCATCAGTAGGCTTGAACATACATAAGGGAAAATGCAGATTCTTAAATATAACACAGGGAGCACCAACCCAATTCAACTTGATGGAGAAGCTCTAGAAGAAGTGAATACTTTCACATACTTGGGGAGCATCATTGATGAACAAGAGGGGTCCGATGCAGATGTAAAGTCAAGGATTGCAAAGCAAGGGCAGCATTCCTACAGTTGAAAAACATTTGGAACTCAAAACAAATATCAACTAACCTCAAAGTCAGACCCTTCAATTCGAACGTCAAGACAGTCCTGCTGTATGCAGCTGAAACTTGGAGAATTACTGAAAACATCATCAGACGGATGCAGGTATTTATAAACAACTGCCTACGAAAGATACTGAATGTCCGTTGGCCGGAAACCATCAGCAACATCTTACTATGGGAGAGAACAAACCAACTTCCAGCCGAAGAGGAAATTAGGAAAAGACGTTGGAAATGGATAGGACATACATTACAGAAACCATCAGACTGCATCACAAGACAAACATTAACATGGAATCCTGTTGGGGAACGGAAAAGAGGAAGGCCAAAGAACACACCCCGTCGAGAACTGGAAGCAGATATTAAAAGGATGAACAGCAGCTGGAAACAATTGGAAAGGATTGCTGAGGACAGAGTTAAATGGAGAATCCTGGTGAGCGGCCTATGCTCCTCAGCGAGGAGTAACGGACATAAGTAAGTAAGTAAGTAATTAACATATACGGTAACTGTGGTCTAATCACAGTTCAAGAATCTTGGCTACATGACCTGTACGATGACAACTTGGTATCACCAAATGCTTCTAAGATTTTTCTCAGGATCGTTCTGTTATCAAGAAAAAGTGTGATGGTGATGTTTCTACCTTCGTAAACACAAACTGGTGTAAATCGAATCGTATGTTGACACGGTAAAAAGTAACTTGTTGAGACAGTGTATGCTGAAAATTCATATTGTACTAAAAATACTATTGAATAAAGCTATTATTATCATCATTATTATGTTCAATAATCAACTAGAATAATAGACAACAGGCACTGAATAATTTTAATGTAAATATAGAGGAAATAAACTATTTGTTTATTGATTTAAGTGGAATGTTGCAATGTACACTACTGAGGAGACCTTAACCAGGATGAAACAGCTGTCCAAGGCTTCTTGGTTTTTTAATTATACCCTACCAACATCAGTCTGTGAAAGAATTCATTTAACTTAAACTTAGTGCTAATCTCCCCAAACTACCTGAATTTTATTTAATTAATAGTCAGGAATAATAATTTTAATAGTAATAGTTTCATAATAAGAATTAATGAAGAATCACTGTTCGAAGGATTACTGAAACTGTTTCTAACTATCAACATGACTTGTTTATATTAGGAGCTCATTTCATAACAAAAACTAAATATCTTTCCGAGAAATATTGTACTTACAATATAATATATGGCGATCAGGCTAAATGATGCATATTCTAATCATCTCACTCTACAAGAATTCACAGCCTCATCAATTTATTTGTTATTTTTGTTTAGAATCCTATATCTTACATCACTATCGCTCGTTCGGTCGTGCTACGATGAGTAAACACTACTTTCATGACAAGTATGACCAAAACACTTCAGCCTATACATGTCTATTATTTTCACAATGCATGTTTAACATCATGAAGGTATTATTGTACAGTATGTTCTTTTCGTCTTCGGAAGATGGACGTGTCACTTAAGTTGAAAAAATAGTCAGTTAGCAAAGCCACTCAGAAGCAAAACTTGATTTATATAATGATAGTTTAAGCTGATTTTTGAAATCCTTCTAAAACGGAATAGTTGCTAGTGTAACATTTAAATAGTTTATTACAAATATTTTACTACCATGCAATAAAGTATCATCAACCCTCCCAAATCTATTTAGGGTAGAGAAGAAAATTTGGAAACTATTCTAGAAATGATGTATTAATAAGTTCAATCTGTCACCAACTACTTCTATAATTGTTTGTTATTCATGTATGCTTTCATAGGCATGATAAGTGTTTTTTTATAAGTCCAACATGTGACCAGTTAATTTATCATTGTTTAGTCTAAGAGATTTCTAAAAATGTTCTAACGTGACTAAAGCTTCTAAACTTTCCTAGTCAATCTGTTATCTTTATTTGTACATATACAATAATTTATATCACGATGTGATATCTATGATCATACTCACGTTATCGTTTTATAGATAATGATTTTCCTGATGCAATGTACCTATCATTTTTTAGGGCTAAATTTAATTTACATTACTGTTAAGTTCTTTAATTTATGGTTCGTTTCATGTTTGTACCCCCCCCAAAAAAAAAAGGATTGCATTGATGCAGCGTTATTTCATTGTCGTTAGTTTGGCTTTTTGAACACACTAATTCACATGGTAACAAGATAGTGTTTACCTGAAGTTGACTGAATTCAACTTCATAGTGAACACTAACACTTGAATATGCCAAGTACATCCAGCTCATGAATCCTAAATAGGACGAACAACCTGAAGTTAGTCATTAGTGGATTGATCAGTGTTATTGGATCAAGGTGGTTTAATGGTGATTGACATCATCAGTTAAACTATAATGATATGCATGATAAGCCGGATAAAGTATATATCAATGAAATATTATGCTTTTTAAATCTAATATTACTGTATACGAGTGCACTGAAATACAACAAGAATTACGGGATTATTAAAATATACTGAATTCAATGAACTTTCGTGCATTCTACCTTATCAGCTACACATTATATGTCAATAAATTTAGATAATTCAAATGAAATAAACTACACAGGTACATAATGAAATGAACTGTTCCTCAATTGAACTTAAATTCTCTACAAACCGAAAACAATAAACATTATGAGACAAAATCAATTCATTTCACTTTGAATGCTCTGATTCTTCCACCTACACGTGAAATTGTATAAATAAGTAACGTGTTTACAAGTATGTTACTCACTGTAACATATTAGTAATAGCCTCATACAGTTAGTTTTCTTTAGAAATTTTTTCACATTACGTAATCGATTCGGTCCAAGTTGTTTATTGAACTTAGCACTCCTTTGACATATTTACAAATCCTTTAATAAAAGCCCCTTTTAATGCATTACTGTTCCACTCTTGTATATCTCTTATTAACGATGCATGTTTATTAAACATACAAGGATATTCATAAGTTATGCTAATTACAATTGATTACAAGTATGTAGCTAAAAGGAATGCAACGAAATACAGTGTGTTCAATGTATTCTCTAAATGTAGGTGTTCTAGCTTTATTTAAACATGTAGCAGGTATTTAGTTTCAATAGTGAATGGCATCCATAATGACAAATTAACTTTAGAGATGAAGTGGATAAATCAGACTAAGAGGTCATTACGTAATCGGGTGTGAGAAACATGTACTAAGTGTCAAATAAACAATGATAAAGTAACGATGATAGTTGTTAATTACCGAAATTGCCATTCACAATAACGGTGGAGATAATAATAGTATAAGATTGTGTGAAAAAAAACACCTACAATGCTCAATTGATAGGATGATTCATGTGGTCTTGAAGATTTCAGCTAGGTTTTGATTGAGTGTATTTGTCAAAGATTGATGGTGGTATGGCGCCGGTGGTTCAAATGGTTAAGCTTTCTCAACCAGAAGCCACTGAGGCGGAATCTATAGTGGATACAGCCCAAGAGTCCCATAAGACTATACAGCTGTCCAACAATTCCCGTTTTTCAATAGTACTCTACTGATATCAATCTGCGACGAATACAATCATTTAAAATTGATAGGAGTTCAAATGTTTAAAGATATATTAAGACTAATCTAAATGAATATGACTTAATAAATATTTCCATGAACTCGATGCCTTTTACTATGTATTAATTTTAGATATTATTTGTTCTTACCCCCCATTTCGTCCGTACATTGTCCTCACCACTTACGTGACTATGACTTTTATTCATACATTTCCTATTGCGCAATCTTCATGACGATTATTATTTCATTTGGATTCGTCATAAAGTGATGTTAATAGGATACCACTGAAAATCTGGTAGCACTGAATACCTCTTTCGTCTCGTATGAAACTTCACTTCAGTGCGCACCTTAGGTCCTGCAGCTTAGACTTCAAATTGGCGGATGTTTAACCATCCGCACCATTATCAGTGTGTGACGATCCCACTCAATAAAACGCAATACCCATCTCCACAAAACTATCTCAATTAGACTATCTTAATCAGCTTATTCTCTTAAGTTTTAATCAGCCTTTTGTTCTACAATGCTTATCATTACTACAAGTACACCTGTCTTCTTACTACTAATTTGCGCTTTCCATTCATTATAACCAACAGTCATGTAATCTGTCTACCTCATGTTTACTTCTGATTCACAATTTTACTGTGATTATAATTGGGTGTTGTGAAGATCGCTGAATGTTAATTTGATACCATGAATACGACAACTATTAATAACCATGAATCACTGGAAGACTGTTTTACCCTAGTATGGGACTTTTCAACAGTGTTCACACACGATCCCACTACAGATCGAACAGAGGATCTTCGGACTCAAAAATAAACGCTTTACTATTAGACCATTAAGTCAGTTCCCATCGGTTAATATTTACAACTCCAGTAATTATGCAATGTTTATGCGCGGCTCCGTTCAGTGTCATCGGTAGGTAATTGCCTCAACACCTGATATCGTTGAACACCATCAGTCACGTCTTCTTACCGGAATTCTACAAATCACCTCAAGAAATTAGTCTCTAGCTAGCTGATATTGATTGCAATTGGGTGTTGGACAGATTTTGAATATTTTTTACATGTAACAGCATAGATATGTATTGTTTTTTTTAATTATTCGTACATGTACTTTAAGGATTTTATCCTTTTAAACGTAGATTAATTTGAATATGTTTACTAAATCGTAAAGACACGTATCGTTATAAATTTCCTGTGTACCTACTTTTTTAAGTACATTTAAACTACCATATACGTTTATAGGTGATGTGAGATGAATATATGAACTTAAGAATATTGATTATATGTTTAAGTTGGATTGTGACTAGCAAGCGGAATTCAGGACGCGCGTTTCGTCTTATTTGGGACTCATCGGCTGAATGTACCTGCATCTCAATGTTGATGTTCACAGTATATCCAGGCAATCCGCTCAGGATGCACATATGGCAACAGAGACTGACCAGTTTCAGTCCATTACAAATCAACGGGAAAATACAAACTTATCCTAATTAAGAATATTGATTGTTTCCTGAAAAAAAGAAACTAAAAGATGTTTCAATGACAGATTTGCCATTTAGGTGAATACATCAATTCAAAGTTAAACAACCGTAACTATCTACATCTGACTTTATCATAATAATAATAATAATAATAATAATAATAATAATAAACAATAATATTTGTTAATAACATTAAATAACTGAGCTTAGTAATAACACGGGTATTTATCAAAATGTTATTGATAATATGAATAAAAGTAAATAACCACGAATCAAGTCATATGGTAATGATGACATTTTAACAAGAATGATAATAATAATAATAATAAAGATGTTTCAGCCTAGAAAAGTTTCTTTTCTATGAAGTCTGTTATAACTCGTACTTGATAGCTTGACTAACTGTGGACAACTTCAGCACTAGAGCACCTTGAACGATCCTAGTTTCAAATTCAGAATATATAGGACAATTAGGCAGGAATCTTTATTCCAGTAAGGGTAAGTGAGTCATGTGAAAAATATTTGTACATTTATAATTTTCTGAAACAGTAGAATCATCATTATAGTCCATCCAATCTGGACTATGAAGTTTCAGACATTACCCAATCACAAAACGCTATGTCGAAATTCTTGAAATTTCTATCGATGAGTGAATGATTGAAATGTCTCCAGCACTTTTAAGAGTTTTGAATGCTTTTTGAGGTTTCCAGAAGCAGTCCCAGCAAGTCATTTGTCTATGGTAAAGTAGACAGGTATTGCATCATTTGCCAAACGTAATCAAAAACTAGTCACATGATCGAGTAACCAGGATGGTGGGTTGAAGGGGTTCATAATTAGTTTCTTTAAGTAGTTATCTAAGTAGGCATTAAGTTATAACATAAGGAAGTTGTCAAAATCAAGTAAATTTCTCAAGTATTGAATGTAACAAGTTGAACTAACAGTATATATAGAAAAAATGCAAGAGATAATTATCAATTTGACAAATATTAAGAAAACAAAAAGTAGGTGGTGATGATAATTTTTAAGGCAGAAGACTGTAAAATATGAAACGAAATGAGCGGGATGGTATTACGATAACAGTAGAATCGAGAATTGGACAGATTCTTTTGGACACAAAGGTTAGGCTGGAATCGTTGGATTCCCAACACCTTGGCTGTACATAAATTCTTGATCTGAACTCATTGTGAACCAATTCCTCTAACGGTGTAAATTATTGCAAAGGCTGATTTTTAAGTGGCTCATTACTAGAATTGACCAAATGTTCAAATGTTAAGTTGCCTACCGATTTGTAGCATCCAACAGATAGCCATTCAGGATAGTGCTCGGATATCCATTTGGAAACCGCTCGCTTTGATACAACTTGTCTTACAACAATAAGTAACCCAGTAAACTCAATAAATTGGCCCAAAGCAACACTTTATCCTTCACACTTCTTCGTATGAGGTTCCTTTTGGAGAAGACAATTAAAAGTTCTCCCAAATAAAGTGTTCTTTGCAGACACATGGAAAGTTAGTTTATGAGGATTTCTCCTGCCAAGTCTCCTTAAAAGTCGATATATATGAATACTGCTTTCATCGGTACAATTGCGATGGTTCCGGTTTGTTACTTTGCTTTTAGGTTCTTCAAAAAACGCCTTAGTTTTGACTTAATGATCTTATTGGTTTCTTCAGTTATTTTAACTGTAAATAACTTAGTCCTATGCAAAAGGTCAACAATGAATGACCCTTACAGTTTTCGGAGACCAAAAATTCTAATAGGAAGGTGTGTTTAAATGTTGTTCAAGAATTGAGCTTCCTAGAGATCAACTATCATCTCATTTCAACATTATTGGACAATCTTCTTGAATCCTCTTGAATAAAACTACATTTTTAAATTCCCACGAGTAAAGTATCATTTGTTGGTATTATACTACTTATTTATTGTTATTAACAGTAGAGAATAGATACTTGATAATTGTTTTGAATCTTGTATTTATTTAGCTATCATAAAATAGTTTAAAGATTCCCATGGAGCAAGCTGAAATAAGAACTATTTGTTCAAACAACCACTGTTGTTAATGACTTCTTCACTAGGCTCCTATAGACAAAAATCCATGAGAATGTTATAACACTGAGCAAAATAAAGCATGTACATATATAAGGAGTAGAATTGAGATGATTTGTCAAGATTGGTATCAAGTTTAGTTAATTGAATATGTCAAAGATTGGTGTTGGTAGGGTACCGACTAAAACCAGGGAACACCGAACAGACGTTTCGTCCTAATATTGAACTCCTCAGCAGTGCACAACATTGACTGTGCCACAGGGGCTTCATGTTTGCGAACACATAACTATATTCACCTTCCAGCCAACTGGCATCCGATGGTAGAATTCCAATTTTCTGCTATTTGTGACATCTTTCATTGAAACTGGCTATAACTGTCTCAATCAAGACAAGTTTGAACCCCACGTCACGACTTTTTACTATAGCTTCAGGAACATCTTGAAGTTAGTAATAAGTGAGCTGATTACATTAATCGAATTGAGATGGTTTGAGGAGATTGGTATTGTTAGGAGTAAGACAGTTATCAGCAATATCAGCGTATGGTCGTCGCGCTATATGTCACAAATTGCGAAAAAATTGGAATTCTACCATCGGATGCCAGTTGGCTGGGAGGTGAATATTGTTATGTGTTCGCAAACATGAAGCCCCTGTGGCACAGTCAATGTTGTGCACTGCTGAAGAGTTCAATATTAGGACGAAACGTCTGTTCGGTGTTCCCTGGTTTCAGTCGGTACCCTATTAACACCAATCTCTGACGTATCCAACCTACTAAATATACGTAGGTTGAATAAACTACATAATTCGACAATGATGCATGTGAGAATGATGAACATTTAAAATGAATGCTGTTTAAATGCAATCAAATTCCAAAGATTATTTAAATGGGCAGAGTTGAAAAAAATAGCTGCTAGGTGTTAAGCCGCATTCAGTAACACAATAAATGAATCAAATCATGCGTGAGTGCAACAACGTAATAAGCGAAACAATACGTTACGTTGGTTGTGGTAATAAGATTAATAAACTAATGAAGACAGGTACATCCGGCTGGTGAGTCCCATATTGAACATGAGTTTTCGATCCCATTTGTCAGCCAAATTCCATTTCGAATAACACTAATGAAGATCTGTTAATATAATGAGGGAACTATTGTCCAGAAATCTATGATAGTAAAAATAAAAACTTCAAAGGATTGAATTAAGTTGACTATCTGGAAATAGGTATTAAGTTTACTTGATTGTAATTGTCACATATTTATGTTGGTTGGGTACCATTAAAAACCAGAAAGCCCTGGAGAGCTGTTTAGTTCATGTATAGGACTCCTTAACAGTATGTACTCTTGATTCCGCCAAGAAATCGAACCCATGGCTTTTAAGTATCACGGCAAACACCTAATTGTTTGCACAAGTGTGCCGATGTCTAATGTTAAAATCCCCATTTCGGTTTGGCCTTCAGTATTACCCAACTTTTGGGGGTTCAAAATCCGCAAAAATACAATCGTTCATTTAGCCAAGTAAAAGGTACTGTATTAATTTTTTTGTAACGCTGATTTGTAGACTTTCATCAACTAATTACTTTCAAATGTAGGATATATAAACATTGTTTTCTAGTCACGTCTCGTATTTAGCTTCACAATATAATCTTCCTACGAGTTTAGTCTTTTTGGAGTAGTTGTGGGCTGGGAAGGAACAAATCGTGGTATCCGACTGAAGTACAAGTAAAAGAGATAACGATTCGTACTAACCGTACAGACTATCGAAGGAATCAGACATAGAATCCTGCTACCCTAAATAATTTAGCTGTATCGCATTGCGAACCGTGCTAAGCCAATAAGAACTCACGCGTTTGTCTCATCTGATAGAAAACATAACAGTGGCGACAGGGATTGCAACAAAAAACATAACATTAATGAACATCAGTCTGTAACGAACAAAAACAAACAAATTAATGTAAAACGGCTAAAGATATCGTCGAGGTGATAATGTTGATTAGAGATTGGTATGAATTAAGGTAGATGACTGTGTAGTTAAGAATGAAGTAGTGTAGAGATAAACAGAAAAAACTGTGTTAGCCTATACTGTTATCTTATGCTATGGGTAACATAATCATCGGCCATAGTAAACTGAAAGACCGAACATACCTTTTCTGAATGCACAAGTTAGGTTTTCTGAATTTAATCCCGATAGCGTCAACTATGTATTGTTGCCGTAATTTAGCTCCTTTATTTAGGTTAATTACAACATAGTGAAAAACAAAATACGTATTCCGTTTTGATTTGTTGTTTGCTACCTACTACGAAATGTGACGGTGTTATGTTGTTGAACTTCGTTACTCCATTCACGAATCATACAATCATGTGCCCATGAGCACGTATGAATAAGCCCTTCTAAGTACTACCGACATAATCTCCACAGAAGTAGTTACATTGTTATACACATATCATGTTTTAAAACATCGATTAAACAAACACTGGTTTCTTCAAGTAAGGGGGTATTTACTGTTATATAAAAATAATTCTTGTTAAAAATTTTCTTGAAGACGTTATTCTATAGGCATCTATTACGTAATGTGCTGAATTAAACAGTTTCTGAATATTGTATCATTTTTACTTTATTGAATTTTGCATTAGAAATATATTGTATGTAATATGAGCTTATATTTCTTAAAGATACCCTTATATGTATCACTAAATGCATAGGTTTGTATTTAAAGTAGCACTTCAATTATCTACAATATAGTTATATTTTGTTTTCTGTTATTCTTATTCCCTGACAGTTTTTATCAAGGATATCAATTGAGTATGAGTGATTTGAAGAAAGCTACAACTGCTTCAAAACAAACAGCTGGTTGCTTGTTTACAAATTTTGAAGATGTTCGAGTAAGTCAATTCTAATTTAAAATATTGTAATATTGATAAAACTATCATGATGAATATCTTTATACATACATTCAACAAGACAGAATGATGATGTTTATCTTGACAAGTAGTTTTATCTCAGGCTTATATAGTAATGTAAATTCATTTCACTATAATAATAGTATCATAGTGATAGTGTTACATAACAACTTTAACTTGATATTTACTATACAAGTGTTTATGGAGATTATGTTGAATGATTAATCAAGTTAATAAAGAAAGTAGGATTGCATAATTATTGTAACTAAAAGGTTACGTAATAGCTAATTTCATATCAGTTAGTAATCGTAGTTAAGTAAGATGTAAAAGACGAATTGAGAAATGATCATACTATATTAGGACACAAGGTATTAGACAAATTTAAATAAATATCATAAATTTTCAGAAGTGTAGTTGTTGGGGTAGGGGGGTGGTGAAATGAAAATTATCATGGTAAAGAAAGTGGTATTATAAAAATTCGATTTATCGATGTAAATAATGATAACTTCAGGAATGTGCAAAAGATGAATTCGTTAACAGTATCGTATATTACATGGAATACGATGGATAACTTTGAAAAAATTGCAATCATATCCATTCAATATACTGTATCAGATAAGTGTATGCGAATCGAGCTGTAAACTATTCTTAACTATCGTTTTCTCAACCAAACAGGCTGCTACTCAGAGATACCAAGATGGACTTACCAAATTGTGATCCTTGTGTAACCAACTCCATAGGAGTAGTTGAAGTACTAAACCCACATAAATGTAAACAATATTGACAGTTAATCTTTGTCTGGAGTTGTAATTATTGAACAGCAATGAAATAACACTTTCAGCTCAACCACAATTAATGTGTTTTCTGTAGTCATCAGTGTAAGAATATCAAACTCAGAATGATTTCATAGAAAAGGTTGTTAGGATTCTATTATCTCATTGTCTGGTTCATGTGTTTATTTGATTAATTCGATTAAATATCCATTGCTACTAAGCAAGTTATTTGATTCCTGTTGTTTTGTTTATTCATATTGTAAAATACTAAATGACATTTATTTATCTTATTTAGGAACACATTGTAATAAAACACAGTATAGATAATACTACTTATTGAGTGTGTTTGTACGTGATATTTACGGAACACAGTGATCAGGACAATTTGAATAGTGTTTGGTTGAACTTAGTGATAATAATCAGAATATATTAAATAATCACTGATTGATGATTTGCACTTAGGTGAAATAAACAAAGAAATCTGTATGTATACATCTAAGTGTTGAAATCATCCTGTTGCTGATATATTATGAAATTCAATAGGTTACCCTTTTATGACATATTCGCACCTTGAATAAACTGTTTTAATACTGTCACTCGGTTACCAGTTGGTAATAAAGTTGAATTTTAGCTAGAGATGGAATTTATTTCTAATCTAGACTTGTCTATTGAAATTAATCAGTTTATAGTACCTACATAATGAAGATTTAAACCATTATGCATTAATAATTTCCTCTTGAATCAACAGTTGAATGAATATCTGAGTTTAAGTGATTCGATTAATAACAGTTAGACGTTTGAAGCAAATAGCGTTAGGTTCAAGATCTTATGTGAATATCAAAACCGGGATGAAAGTACATCTAGATAACAAGCACCACATAAAATGCGATGAACTGAATTCATAGAATAATTGACATGTTCACTAGACAGTTTTGATCTGTTTAGCCAACTTTGTATCAATCAGGTTTAATTACGTAGCATAACATCTAATCAACATATGTAAATTATTATTGCCATTTACGTGCAAAATATTCGACTGATACGAATTGACAGAGCAGTGAATCAAATAGATAGTCGGTAATTAAGTTTGATAAGAGGTTTCAGGTTCATGAATTAAAGTAGTGAATTAAGCATAAGAGTTACCATTTAAAGTTCGATTGACACTATGGATACATTAAGGTAAGAAATTTAGGTTTAAGTTACGGTTGGATCACAATTAGGATCATATTTTACATTTACAGCTAGATTGTGCTTACATTTAAGGATTGGGCCAAGATTAATGTTGATTGTATGAAGTCATAAAGTAATAACATAATCGTCCAACTGCTGAATCTTCACATTTTCAAATACATCCATTACCTTCTGCAAGCAGTGATACTAATTGTTATATCTTGAAAAATCAGGCCATTCACTATATGTGAAAAATAGTAGCCTCGGTAGTACTAATCAGTGCACGTACGTTTCTGCCCTGTGACTACTAGTCCCAAAGTCTAAATGAAGAACACATGACAATTGAGCTAACCACCAGACAGTCGTATTACATTTTACTCATCCATTTATATACATACAATAGGAAGAAACTGTGAGGTAAGGAAACACAATTGATTGACTATAATTCCTGAATAGCAAAATATACGATAATAGTTTATGAGTCTAATGGAAGGTAAGGGTGATGGAAATATGACAATAACAGAAATAAAATAATCTACTTACATAAACTGAAAATAAATAAAACTCTCTTCTGAAAAACACTTCGGGAAGTTAATTCCCCTTCTTGAATCACCCATTATAACATTAATAATAGTTTTTAATTTTAGAGGTCGTCTTTAAGTAACATATTTTACTTTTACCCTAAATACTTCATTTCCAGTTGGCAATGCCTAAAATATAATCTCCTTACATTAGTTGTATTACGAGGTGAATATTATGCAGGTTATACAATTATTGTCAAGCAAGATGATAGAAATTTGTACAACCATTTTCTAAGTTCTAAACGTAGACGACATCGTTTCCAAATATTCCCTTACTTTCACTTTAATTTGTGATATTAAACATCTAGAAGTGGATTATATAACCAAAAATTCATCTAAATTAATTAAATGATATCTATATATACTACTTAAATTGTTAGTAGTATGAATAAAAAGAAATACAGATTACTTACTAAGAAATGAATTTTATCGTTTCTGTACCCTTCCACCTAAGTGCGTTTCATTTTTATATATCTCCATCCTCACTAATACTCTCCACCCCCCCCCCCTCCACCAAAACCCTCCGACCACCCTCCACTGAGCGACATTCTTTTAATTTATTTTTTTAACTGCATTCATTTAAATTACATTTTTAAATAAATTACTAAAATCATCAGTAAAACAAAATTTTTTTTATTTGATTACATAATTCATTTGTAATGAAGCTATCTATTTTTATGCATTATGATGAAAAATTAAAAATGTTCCCTTAAAGTATAAATTACATTAGAATCAATGTATTACTATGATGTAATACTATTACAGAATGTTCTTGTATTAGTATCTCTAAGTTAGTTTATATCATTAATTTTTCTTTTCTATTTAATTTATTAATGTTTAGTTTTCTTTTTTTTTATTTATTCTTTACTTGTATTGTTACTGTCTAGGGTGTATTGTATTTTTTGAATAAATTAGCGGTTAGTTGACATAAAATTCCATTAAGAATTTGCATTAATAAAATAATCTAGTTGAATGAATGAAATCAAGTTGATATTATTAATAACGAATATTACATAACAGGTTAATTATCTTGAAATTGTGATTAAGTACCTGTAGAGATTGTAGAATTTGAATTCAACACCATGAAGTAATACAAGTTAAACAACCAATAAAAATAAGAAACTGGAACTGAACAGTTGCTTCATTTTGGTGGGAAGGAATGGAAGGTATATCCACAAATGCATAAGGTAATCAACTCTTAGGTTTTATGAAGAACAATTAAATTTTAGAGCACTGAGCCGGTAGGTAGGTCTTCATTTAATGGTTTATATTTTTAATTTCAGTAGATTCGCGATTTTTAGGAGCTACTTCGTTAATTACTATCAGTTTGTAACTACCTCATACCTGACATGACTTAACTTTATAACATTCAGTTACAATCTCGAACAGTGTATTGTAATTATTTCAAATGAATTAGGATCAATTCAGATGATGATTTAATATGAATTCAGACAACCGCGTAATTTAAGTGTGTCTAGGTCCCCAATGTTTTTATGAATATGACTATTATGTGCTACTACTCATAAATTACTTCACTAGAGTATTACATTAATACAATTTTCATACTCCTTACTTGTTCTCGGCTCTTTTCGCTTTTACTCTTTTAACGAAATCATATTTGGAGCACATAATGGTATACATTACGGATCTGGGTGTGAATGTTTGCATTTCAACTATTATTTAATCTACTACAATCTCAGTACTGTTGATAATGGCTTTATTGTGTTAATTTGTAATTATAACCTGGATTACTTATTACTACAAATAATGTATAAACCCTGAAGGACTAATAACATGACATCACCCGTTGTGCCAGTCGAGAGGTTGTCACCCACTTATACATGAAGTCGCTACCATATCGGAAATTTACTGAAATTAGAAAAATCAACCATTAGATAGCGGTTTTATATGCCGGCTCAGCGTTATGACGACTAATTGTCCTTTGTGAAGCTTGAAATTTCCTTACTTGAGCAATTGGTGAGGTCATAGGTACACATTACTGAGAAATTTCATACAACAATAAAATAACAATCTCGTACCAGTCCCCAATTTTTAATGGTTTTCTAAGACTGGCCAAATACCAAAGGCAAAAGGTCGATTAACTGGAAACTTCGATGAAGCTTATGTTTTTGTTAGTGTTCAGTTTGTGGAATCAATAACTCACGTTGCGTTCTATTTGAAAATTTTCCTCCAGTGTTTTGCTTTGAATATAGATCACTTCAAATGCTACTTCTTCGCTTAACGGTTAAGCCACAGTATATGTAATGGATAAAATTCACGTCTGAGGTAGATGTTATATTTGTTGTATTGTCTGGGCTAGATGGTATATTTGTATAGCTTCTTATCTAGCCAGACAATATCAGTGTTGGGGATTCAAAATCTCCAAAAATACAATCGTTCATTTAATCTAACACAAGGTCGGTTACCCTAGATAATTTAGCTGTATCGTATCGCAGACCGTACTAGGCCAACAAGAACCCACGTGTTTGCCTCATCTAAGAAAACATACCAATCAGATCCCATTTTATTAAAAAAGGTTCTTTACAGTCAACAAACAAGAGCTAAAAACCAGTTTCACTAAGTGGTATTTTTTGTGTTTAATTGATGTCATTAATTCAATCTTAACTTTCCTGATAACTGTCCTTTTCATTTGAACTATGATCAAGTAAATGATTGACCCTTTTCGTAATACTTCATTGACTGACTGACTGTCGATTTATGATTGACTTGTTTGCATGAAGTCGGCTATTTCGATATTACAGTTCAGAGGATACAACATCAGTGTGACCTTTGAAACGTCTGTGAACCCTTAGACACTCTGTAATGGTGACTTGACAAATCCGGTACTATTTGCAAGTTAATACTTTTTGTAACTAGGGGTTGTGAGGATTGCTGAATATTAAATTGATATGACGGATTGGTCTGAATTAAACAATCACTGACTACCAGGAAGCACTGGACACCTGTTTCGTTTTATTATGGGACTCTTCATCACTGTGCATCCACGAACCAGACGGGGACCGAACCCAGGACTTTATAGCCTCACTATGAAAGCTTTGCCATCAGACCACTGAGCCAGCTCCTGAGAGCCGATATTTCTAGTTCAATTAGTTCGCAATATATATACGCGACTTTATCCGTTGCAGTAGGTCTTGGGTGTAAGGCTATTATTCGGTGATGGTAATGGATGATATTACGTAAATATATCTCAAATTGACTGAGTTAGAAATATCAACTGTTCGGATCTAGCTTAGTTACCCACTGAGTAAAGCTCTTACCATTAATCTAGAAAGTCCTTAGTTCGACCGCTGACAGGCTCGTGGATACACATTGTTAAAGATTCATATACTAAGATGAATCAGCTATCCAAATTTTCCTAGTGATCAATAATTGTCTAAATCAAACGTGATATCAAATTAATATTTCTTATTAAAGAGTGACGTAGTTAGCTACTTTATAAATTATGTAGGTGCTATCAGGCAGATGTAATAAAATAAATCTTTTCATATATTACTGAATCTTATTTAGGTAGTACATTAATGCATACAAAGTTATACATCTGAAGTTTTATGTTATTAAAACTAGAATATTAATTTCTATACTTATACATTTATAACTGTGTAACTGAAATAAATCTATGATAATACAATACTTTACCAAATATACATCACAGTTACCAAATAATTAAATAATGTAAGTAATGAACATGTGTTTTATCATAGGCTATTATGATAAATATACAAAACATAAGTTCACCGAAGGCAGTGTATTTACTACTACTACTACTACTACTAGTAGTAGTAGTAGTAGTAGTAGTAACAGTAATAATAATAATAATAACAAATGCTTCCTTCAATACCAAATGTTCCATTAAAGAAAATAAATTACTAGAAGAAAATATGAAAAAATTTGACAAAATATGGGTTTTACAAACAAACAACGTATGAATACTCAAAAGATGTGTAAAGTCCAACTAGCTACTACGTACAGAACGATCTAAAAACGCTTAAGGTCTTGTTTACACAACACATCATTTTTGTACATCATTTAAGTTTTATAATACTTTAATTTTTATTATATTATAAGCATTTCTTTGAAGCACGAATATACTTACATTATCAGAAGTTAATCGGAATAAATATATAAAAGGATGAATTCATGACAACGGTTTCCTTTTCAGGATCTGCTAATTCTATTGAATGTCATGTAGTGCTTAAAAATCACTCAGAGATGTGCTTCCGAAAATAAAGGCTATGGTAGATAAGTTATAATTACAATTTCTAGAAGTTATAAACAGTATAACTCAGAATCTTTAGAACGGAAAGCTTTAAAATCAAACCACTGGCTCATTCAAAACACTTCATATTCCTAAAATTGGGTTATAAACATGTTGTAAATTTAAGATTTACAGTTATAATTAGGATTATAACTTGATTGATGTTGAAAATAGTATTCATGAATAATGCTGTTACTTGAGAATAGGTTTTGGGATCGTTTAATGAAATAAAACTCATTATATTATGCCTTCATTATAGAAACCTTCAATAAAAAGCGAGATTTACAGTAAGAACAATATAGTTGGAACCAAAGTAATGTGCATCGACTTTTAGGCAAAGGCTTGTTTGTAGTAAAGATTTTCATGATGGGAAAGGGAGTTATACTGTAATGAATTGTCATTTTAAATTCTTTGGAAAATGAACTGACAGATTTTAAGTTACGTAGATGAATTTCTTTATCGTTGTTTGTGTAGCTTAATAGCTGTAACTTCACTATAAAACTATGATTCATTTATTTACTTATAATATATTTGCTCTTTATCCCGATAAACTATGTAGTCATGAAGTATCTTCTGATTAGTTTAGAGTGGGTGACGAATTGAAACGATAATTGACTTATTCATAAATTGAGCGTAGGCATTCTAAACATCATATTTGCTGTTCCCCTGTACTGTACTCTAGTTCCAGACTATTCTGTTTACATTCAATAACTTTTATAGAAAAAAATAAAATCTAATTTTTCTGTTTGATAATGTTCAGTGTTTAGTTTTTCTGATGATTATGACAGTTTGACCCATCAATTTAACAAGCTCTTTCTCTCACTCTCTCTCTCTCTCTCTCTCTCTCTCCTTGTAAACAATTACATAATGTTAGTAATCATCTATCAAATCTTCTTTAATATGTAATGTAATTACGTAAGCTTATGTAATGATAAATAATTTATCTTGTTTATACAATTATAAACATGATTAATTAGCGTAGGTGTATGATATCACCGTAAAGAAGAAACATTGATAATGCCATGATTTAACTTGATAATTAGAATATAATACATAGAAGTGAACAATACTGTTTTCAATTAGATCTTTATTAAGCTTTAATCTAATGAACTTAATGTTATCTAATTAGTATGAATATTGATATGTTATGGATTGAAGCTTGTCAGTGTCTGTTGCTATATGTACATTCTGAGAGGATTGATTAGACATAGCTATTAATCATAAGTATTGTTTTAAGTTGGATTGTGATTGGCAAGTAGAATTCAGGACGCTCGTTTTGTCCTATTTGGGACTGGTCAGATGGATGTACCTGTGAATATGAAAAATGATGAACTAATCAGTGACAATAATCGAAGAGATGGATTATGTAAATAATTATAAGTAAATGGTGCATATTATTGGTAGGATATTATATGTACTTTTAGTAATGAGATGATGATTAATAACAGTACTGTTATAATGTGAACTACGGCATATTACAATATACGAAGAAGTAACCATGATCGTAACCAATGTCAGAAAACATAGATATTAAGGTCATCGTTCTATGCCCATACGTTTGCTCAGCAAGTCCTATTACCCAAACCAAATAGAAGATAGGTGAACCAACGACCAACTAGTCAAGTTATATTTCACCTATTCGTTGATATTTATATAAAACCTGACCACGGAGAGGACCAATAAGAGGACATATATTTATACAAAAAATAGTCGATAAGGAATAAGAACTGAGGGAACAAATACGGTATCAATTAGCTATAGTTATATGAAAACCTTTCAATAGGAGAACATAATACTTACATTCTCCAATAAATGAATATCACTGCTAAATCCTACTGTACTTAACAAACACGAAGATCTTACTATTTTATGTAACACCAACCATTTGTCTAAATATTCAACATTAAACTGGATCAAACTCCGTACGTTTCAAACGCGTACAGATTATTAACATGCGGTTAGATTACAAGAACAAATCATATAACTTTAACATTACTTGACTTAAGTCTTCAGTGATAAAAATTGTAGGTCTGGTGACTTGTATTATTCTTTGCAGTGGTTTATCCTGTGTGAATCCAGCTTCTCCTTGAAAGAGTTCCCTGATGAAGTTGATACCACTTATTCAGGTAAAGCGTTTCAATCGTTGCCTGCTCAATGTGAAAAACAGACTCCTACTCTGGGTTTATTCCATTTCGGTTTTCAAACCTTATGAGGTGTCCTCTTAAATGATTAGTTCTAGAGTTAGCAAAAAGATCAAATACATTAGAACCTAAATCATTATTTAAAATACGAAATGCCAATGTAAGATCACAACATCGTATTCTACAATAAGATAAGGGGACAACATTTAGTCGTTCTCGACGCTTATCTTAAAGGAGGTTTGGAAGGCCAGTCACTAGCTTCGTACCTACACATTAAGATGAGAAATTATTTTTCTGTGTTATTTAAACTTACGCGAAGAAGAAAATTCAATAGGTTATGTTTTCTGAAGTCGTAGCTTAAACAAAGTTTCTAATTGTCAGATATTTCAATTACTACTCATTAGAATATTTTCTTTTCAATTTCTTTTTCTTTCCATTTTACCTTTACATATATCGAATATTTTTTTGACAGATATTGGGCGCCAATTAAATTTCATTCTTAAATTTTATTCGCTGAAATTATTTCAAATATAATTTCTACTTCTAGTTTCTTCTATTTATAATTGGCGCCAAATATCTGTCATAATATGCGATCAATTATAAATAAATATTTATATAAATTATACTGTAATAGAATTGAATTAAGAAAGATGGTCAAATCACCTGATAATTCTATTCGTTCTGTCGAAAGGGGGCTATCATAGCTACTAGAAGATTCTTAAAAGGGTGTATATATATATAGAGTCATTATAACTTGGAAGTCTCCACTTTCATGAGTTAGTAATATTAATGAGATTCTTTGTGTAGTTATACCAACGAACCTACGGCTTAAAGTGAATTATATCTGTAAACACAGTGAATCTTATTACAATCAATTATCAAAACAGATTCAGATAGATACAAGTGTTTGAAAAAGTACTCCAACATACTTTGAATCACAAACTTTACCAGATGGTTAGTTGTTATAACGAGAGCTAATACAGTTAATGTCAGAGATACTATAAATAACCCTGGCTATTATTTATAATGCTAAACCATATCCCCAAGTTGAATAGTGCATTATCTTAAACAAACATAACACAGAAACGAGTAAGCTACCACTAATGATAAAAGTGAAACTAGGGCTATTACAACGCTCTAGTTTATCATTAGAAATTAACAACCTTCGTAGATTTTATTAGCTACGAAAACTACACATGAATAGTATACTATTGAGACCAGTTGTTGACTTTCTATGTATATCGACATATAATCTTGAGAAAATCAGCTAGAATCCTAAAGCCCTATGAAAATAATACGATTCATAGTATTAACAATTTATCCAAATTCATTGACAAGATTGATGAGTCTGTTATTAAACCAGATGAAATAATGACAAGTTTTGATGTTTCTCTCTTATGTACTAATGTACTTGTCAAGGTAACATTAAATATTATATATGATTGTCTACTAATGACAGTGATTTAATTCGTTAATGACCGTTATGTTTAGCAGAAATCATAAATCGTTCAGTCTTCTCATTAATAATTAGTCGGAAAATACGATCTTATCACTTCTTTCTTATTTCGAAATGAATGTTGTTAAATTTTTTATGGTATAGTCTTCTTTTCTTTTGGTTTATTAAGTGGTACAATTGTGTCAGCCAAACATCGAATGATCACTCATTAATGACCAATGTCATGTATGCCAAGTACTTTATATTTCGGACTTAATTCTGCTTGTCAAGTTGTAACGTAATCATTATTTCAAGTGATATTTTGTTGTAACGAATGTTTGTATAAATGTGGGGGGTGGTAGGGTTATTGGCAAGACACTCTGTTAAACCTACGTTTTGTGCTATTTCGTATAGATAGTAAGGCTTACTCATAATCTTGAGGGGCTCAGTAGCAAGCCGAGATAATTTAATAATAACAGTGACAGACTGTATAACTAGTCGATGTGGATAAGAATGTGACAGGTTGTATCAGTTCCCTCAATATTTACAAGTACTCATTGGTGACAAATTCCAAAAAACACTAAACCTAGATATAGGAATTTGTTTGTAATTTTGGAGCAATGGTTAAAATCTACCGTCAAAAAATATATTATACTATCATATTATTCATCATCGAAAAATAAAAGACCATGATTTTGCTTTAGTCTCATAATTGCTGGAGTAATTACACCACATCCCAACGTATTTGTCGACTCACATGCATGTGTGGATATACATACATAGGAAGGAGTAATAGAATACTGCAATCAAGATTAAAGAAAATATGTTCCTAAGCAGCTTCAAAAACAAATAACATCAAATAATCCAATGGATTCGAGGAATAGGAAATCTTGTCAATCGCAAAACATATTATTAGTGCAGGCTATAAGTTTGGCTTTGCAACGGATTTTAGGGCTCTCAAAAGGAGTTATCATAATCGTATTGTTATATGTTAAAAATGGCCTATCTCAATATATGGAAAAGTATGTGACCTCAAAACAATTACTAGTCCTCAAAGACGAAATGAAGATGACAAGACAACTGTTCCAGCCACCAGATAATCCAGTTATATTTCACTCATTCATTTACATACATGCAAAACCTGATCATGCTGCATACCAATAAGAAAAATAACATTTTTACAGAGAACGAAAACAATAATGACTAGGAACTAATAGTGAAGATACATAGTTAATTGATTATAGTTTTCGGATGAAAAATGAAATGGTACACAGTTCATGAGTCTAGTAAAAGGTTAGGGCGATGGGAACACGATAATAATAGTAATAAACTAATCGATATACGTAAACTCAAAATAAATGGAATAGTCATCTGAAAAACAATTCAGTAAGTAGTTACCCTTCTTGAATCACTCTATATAAAACGTACCGTTAATTGTTTTTTTTTATAGAAGCTTTAATCATTAGGACATTTCTACATTGAATATTGACTAATATTCAATTGTAAATATGAAATAGTCTTCCCCAAATGTGTTCATATTTATGAAATTTTATTTATAATTAAGGAGATTTGTGGAGATAGTTAGTTGTCAATTTTGATATCACGAATTGATCTGAATCAAACAACCACTGATCACCTGGAATCACTGGACAGCTGTTTCGTCCTAGTATGGGACTCCTCAGTAGTGCGAATCCACGACCCCCATCGGAGATCGAATCCAGGACTCTATGGCTCCACCGCGAACGCTCTACCATTGGACCACTGAGTCAACTCCTAATGGTCGATATTTCCAGTTCAGTCAATTCGTGATACGTTGCTCTATCTCCTCGATGCCATCAGTGGGTTACTGTCCTACACTCGACACGTTTGAATTCCACCGGTCATGTCTTCACACTAGGACTCCAGGAATTACCTCAAGACGTGACTGGTGGAATTTAACCGTGTCGGATGTGGGACAGTAACCCACCGATGGCATAGAGGAGGTCGCGTAACGTATCACTAATTGACTGAATTACAAATATCGACCGTTAGGAGCTGACTCAGTGGTCCAATGATAAAGCGTTCGCCGTGGAGCCATAGGGTCCTGGGTTTGATCTCTGATAGGGTCGTGGATGAGGACTGTTAAGATGTCTTATACTAGGACGAAACAGCTGTCCAGTGATTCCAGGTGATCAATGGTTATTTGATTCAGATCAATTCGTGATATAGAAATTTTATTTCATAGATAAGAAAAATATTTTTACATTAAAATATAAAAAGAATAATAGACATTTTGAATAGGTGAAAAAAAGAAGAAAAAGAAGAAGAAGAACATTCGATTGTCTATTTTATTCATTTCATTGAAATCAATGAAATATTGACTATTGAAAATTGAAATGTTCACGATGTCTATGTCAAATTTTAAGTGATTGTTTCATTCTTCAATGTATTTTACACATTCATTTTAATTGTATATATAGATAATCATTTATCAGTTAGTTAATTAGTTTGTATTGTTCATCAACAATGATACAATTCACTGAATTGATTATGAATGAGGAATTTAAATAGTAAGACAATTTAAATGAATATTTAATAAGAAACCGATAATTTTATTAGAAAATATCTTGATTATTACAAAAAGTATTGTAGCTTATGATATGAATATGAAAGATTATGATTAGTTAATATGATAAATATTACTTAAACTTAATCAATAAAATTAGTAGTATAGAAAGTATTCTGATATGGAAAGAATGAAGTCAGATTAAATGGTATCAAATATTTATTAATATTCAGTAAAATTGAGTAAAGTTTCATAAAAAGCAATTCAGCTATATTTAAGCAATTGAATAGTAGTTTCTAGTATGAAACACAAAGATTTTAATTTATCACCTCATCAAGAATCTAAGTGAGTTCTTAACCTTTAAATCAATAAATGTGTATCCAGTAGTTAACAGTTATAAATTGAATCTTACACTGGACATGGCTGAATTAAAATAGTCATACTACGATATCATGCACTGAAGTTAATTGCAACTAAGCACATGTTTTAGATTAGAAAGTTCGTATAATAGATTTATTTTACTTAAATAATCTTTGAAAATCATGAAGCTATAGACTAACTCAATAACGTCTGAAGTATCCATTATTAATACTGATAACTGTGCAATGTAGCAAATATTTGAACTATCTGTATTTGAACACTTTATTAGATAAAAGTTTGAAGTGCGCCCGATATATGACCAAGTTACGTTTACCGTATTACCATGGCAACTTCTAACGTTTGAACCCACTCTTACAGATGAGAATAAATCAGAAGGCAATTAAGGATGGAAAGGAAGTTATGTTTGATCGTGAATATGGTGGCAATGGAATAGCAACGTCTAGACTGGCAAACTAGAGAGAGAGTTGCTTCCCACGATGCGGCGTGACGTGATATGGTGGTGATGCGTGACCGAGCGCCTTCACCTTAGTAGTGTCCGCTAAAACAAGCATGGTCAGCATCAATGTCGATGACCTATGTAACTATTAATTTTGGGGATTATTTACTGCTACAGGTTTCATTCCCCATCCCTCGCCAAGTACACTCGTTAAACTTATATTATTTCATGATTCCACTGCTTTTTTCAATACCAACGTTTACAATTTTATTACATAATATGCATTAAAAACGAAGGAGATGCTTTTGTTTTTATAACATTGGCATTATTAAATGGAACTTTGTCAATCATTAAATATCACAATAAAAGGAATCTAGTAACTTTCATGAATACCAAACTTTAGGTCAGTAGTAGTTCACCATAAAACAGTTGTGATGATTCCGTTTAATTTCGTTATATAATAATTTAATCAACGTTCACTTAACTTTCCTAGTATCTGAACTTATGAATTGACGATGCGTGTACATAGATTATTAATCGTGTTTTTCGAAGTTTATTTACTTCATGAATTACAATGAAATGAATTAAAGTGAACCTATTGAAGTTGTCTTCCTGCATTAGAAACTTTACCGTGTTCTTTCGATGTTGTTATTTACGTCACAACAGTATGTAACACGAAACAGTATGAGAAATGGTTCAGAGTCTTCAAGGCACTATCCAGCCAAACCATTGAACTAAAATATAATTGTTCACCTGACTTTGTAACTAAGCACTTTTGTTTAAGTCTTTCTGATATACTGTAATACCTTGACCTCAAACTACTGAGAAATTTAATAAAAATATTTCATGCATTCTTCACTCCATCTGAAGATAATTCGCATGTAAATTAAAAAAATACTAAACGTATATTTTTACTAGACGGATGTAAAATCCACTAAAGACTAAAGACTCAATTCATTTACAATAACCACGTCACTAGTTACGAACTTCAGAGTATTTTTGAAATTCTAGTGAGAAGTTATGACTGGTGGAGTTCAGTCTTGTCGAGATAGACAGTTATCACTCATAACAATGGATGGCTGTTGTACTGTATCAAACTTGATAGATGTGGGAATTCTACCATTGGATGTCGGTCCAGTGGTGCAGATAGTTAGGCGTTGGCCAACCTGAACCTCTTTAACCGTAATCTGGAGTGTGCACTACTGGGGAGTCCCATACTAGGATGAGGCGACTGTCCAGTTCTCCCTAGTTTCCATTAGAACCCTACCAACGACTAATCCACTTACTAAAATTTAATACCAGTCTCTATAAATCACCTTAACTACAGACTTATAAGCAAAAACTATATCGAGAAAATTTGCCCAAAATGCACATACGCCAACTGAGACTAAAGAATTATAGTAATAAACATTAACAAGAAAGAAATGACAAATGCGTTTTAACTTTGTGTATACATCCCGTTGAACAAAAATGGCTGTCTCTATATTCACTAGCTTGTTTAATAATAAAATAGAATTTGAAATAAATAAACTCTATTTGTGTCCTAGTGTGAATACCAACGATACAATTTACGAGACATATCCAGCTGATTAGCTAAAAACCAAGACGAAATATACATCCTGGATTTTACTTGTCAGTGACAACTCAACTGTATTAGCACTATGTATAGATGTTGTGATAATAAGTAAAAACAATTCAGGGACTAAAATGTTGTAAATTTCACTAAATTAGTTTACTTATTATCACATACACATCCATTTTTAGTCAATATGATGACGATGAATTGGATGGAGATGAGATTGATGATTTGAATGATTGAACTTTTAAAAGTGAAATGAAAAAGAATCCACCATAATCGTATTTGACGCAATGAGAATCTTATCATTGGCATTTAGCCAATTAGGCATATGGATATCATGTAATGGACATACATCTGTTCACCTCAGTTGCATAATGCATAAATATACGTATATATGGAACATTATTTGTGTTCACATACAAACATAAGATAAACTGGCATTTCTATGATGATGATGATGATGATGATGATGATGATGATGACGATGAATTGGATTGGGATGATGATGATGATGATGATGATGATGATGATGATGATGATGATGATGATGATGATGATGATGATGATGATGATGATGATGATGATGATGATGATGATGATGATGATGATGATGATGATGATGATGATGATGATGATGATGATGATGATGATGATGATGATGATGATGATGATGATGATGATGATGATGATGATGATGATGATGATGATGACGATGAATTGGATTGGGATGATGATGATGATGATGACGATGAATTGGATTGGGATGATGATGATGATGATGATGATGATGATGACGATGAATTGGATTGGGATGATGATGATGATGATGATGATGATGATGATGATGATGATGATGATGATGATGATGACGATGAATTGGATTGGGATGATGATGATGATGATGATGATGATGATGATGATGATGACGATGAATTGGATTGGGATACGATGACTAGGATGAGATTGATGATTTGAATGATGTGACTTTTAAAAGTGAATGAAAAAGAATCCCACATAATCGTATTTTGACCAAATGATAATCTTATCATTGGCATTTAGCCAATTAGGCATATGGATATCATGTAATGGACATACATCTGTTCACTCAGTTGCATAATGCATAAATATACGTATAATATGGAACATTATTTGTGTTCACATACAAACATAAGAATAAACTGGCATTTCTAACTGCTTGTTTGCGTATATACATATATGCACATAATAATCTCTAAGACAAAATGTTTATATCGCGTATTACGTCATATAAATTCAATGAAGATGGTTAATTTTATTTCAATAAAACAAAAGTAACAAAATCAACAGTTCAGTGATTAGTAAATTATGGCGAAAATAAACTGACAAATCAAATAAAGACGATTGACAACAATGTTGAACAAGGAGAATGTTTGATTACTTGTGATGATCATTTAATAATAATAATAATAATAATAATAATAATAATAATAATAATAATAATAATAATAATAGCTTTATTCAATAGTATATATAGCCCAATATGAATTCTCAGCAGACAGTGTTTCAATAAGTTACTCTTTTCCTATGTATACATGTCAGTTCATGTTCACGCAAGCAGCAACACCATTGCCATCACACTTTTTCTTGATGGTAGAACGATCCTGGACAAAAATCTGGAAAGAATATAGAGATACCAAGTAGTCATCATACAGGTCATATAGTCAGGATTTTTGGACTGTATGTTTAGATTAAGGAAAAATTGTAGGTAGTCCACTTCCCAACAAGAGATCTGCAGTTAAGACTAAGAATTTCAGGAATAGATATCTGATGAATAATAATCCTTTTTTAACGTATGTCGCCAACCAGCGTGATATCTTCGCTTAGATTTCAGTGCATTCCTCAAGATACATCGTAGACATTTTATACAGGCTCGTGAGCACACAATACGATTTAAGGACATGATTTAGCAATTTAAATGTAACACAAGACGAAATGCCAGCTTGTTGAAATATTTGGAAAAATGGTAGCCTAAGATTTCGAACAGGCTGTCTAAGTGAACTATACCAATAATTCATGAATAACTGATGCAGTGTCTTCATAAGAGTAATCAGGTGTATACTCTTTATGATATTTTGTAACTAACATTGAATTGAATAGAATATTGTCTAATTGTGCCACCAAGTTCGACCTATCTACTAATCTTGGTTAAGTAGTATCACTAAATGTTATATACAAAATATTAATTGAAGTTTAGTGCTAACTACGTACTTTATATGTATGCAAATACTACAATACAATGAAAGTTAAAGTATGGAAAATGATCTGATATAGCATTATCGTTGACCAAATGAATGACACAAGATTGGATTCAATGACATTATGTTTATTAAGGAACAAGTATGCTGGTATATATAACAACCGATTGGTTTTCTAGTAAAGTACAAATTTTATCATTACAGCCTCTCATCAAAACAATTTCTTTTAAAAAAATATTAAAACCAGGAAACACTTGACAGCTGTTTTGTCTTAACACAGGATTTCTTAGCAGTTTGTACCAAAGATGACTGGAAGTTTTTCGTGCATCAGAGATCTACTTAATAACATCCTCGTAAGCAACTAACTGAAACGCCGGATTTTTATTTTGTACTAGTAGGCATGATTAATATTTTAAGGTAGTGGTTAATTAATTACCTGATTAAGAGCTGTATAAATCTACATTGAGGCCAGTGAAAAGACCTGTGAATAGTTTAGATCGTTCTTAATAACTTCTCATAAGACTGATATATTTAAATTAATTGATCATTGAGCAGTAACTAATTTCATTTTAGTAAGGCCTTGTCTCTTGCTAGTCGTATTCACGAACTCATTCTTCTGCATGTAGCTTATCGGTAACTTTTTATGATTAAAGTTGAATAAATTGAGACCTACTTTTCTTACAGGTTAGCACTCATCAGTAATGAGATGAATCTGTAGTGGTGAAGGAATCTTTGTTTAAGTAGGAATTCAATGGACTTCATCATACCGGTTAACTTCGAAACATAGTATATACAAACTTAAATGGCTATTTTGTGACTTAATCAATAGAATTCGATCAGCATCAAGAATTAGAGGAACGTGATAATCGATAAATCAATGTGTATTTCAATTTCCTTAACTCGACCGTATACATGTGGATAGTCAAGTTCATTATGAATTTAAGATTAGATTCCTAACATTATCTCTGATAAACAGTATAACGGCACCCTTTCCTTAGTTAATAATAAGTCGTAATAGTTAATTTTCAATGCATTCTCTTCACCCTAAATGTTATCAGCTTAGTTGATGCATAAGATCATGGGTTATATGTCATTCGCCGGCGAGAGGTCAGCAACATACGGAAGCGACCTTGGGACCAACGATAAACAGTTCATAAGGTAGAAAAGTGAATAAAACAACTATGAAGAAAATTCAGTAAGATCATTTAACATCACTCACATAAAAAGTTTAAATTTTCACCCAAAATTCGTCATGCAAGTTTTAGATTGCATCGTCAGCTGACCACATATGAGATTGGTTATATCGTGGAAGTAAGAGCTTGGGAAGTAGCAGAGTATTAGATTGTAGAGTTATACAGCTTTGTTATACACACGTTTTATGATACACCGATTGCATGAAAAAAATATTTTATAAAGTTAAAAGTGACTGAATTCTTAGTACAGGGATCCTTTTATAGAATGGCAGATTTGGTGTCGGTTTGTAGGTAGTTGGTCACCAACTGGTAAAAGCGATCTTAGAACCAGAAGTGACTGACTACAAGTAAACAAATAGAAAAGTAGACAAAACAACCATCAGCAAATGTTTCGTATGATCATCTAAAGTTACTCTCGTGCAAAGTCTGAAATGACGCTAGAATATGTCTTACACGTCTTACACATAATTTCATTGAAGAAACCGCTTGTTTCATAGTTATGTAGAATCTATTTTAAACGGATTTATCATACAAGCATATCATATAACTTTGCATTTTATGAAATGACTTATCACAAATCAAAATTATTTAAATAATTTAACTTGTTAAAAGAACAGATACCTTCCAATTAAGAAGGCATTTCAACAAGATGTAACATTTAATTCCAGTCATCATTTTTTTTACATGAAAGTGATAACTCAACAAGTTGATTTACTATAAGTAGTCAGTAGTACATCAATTCTTTCTAGGTAAGAATTTGTTATAGTACTTAACCTACTGAAATGAATTTAAATGAATGGAGTTTAATTATCATGGTTTAATATTTTCAAACAGAATAGATTTTTCACACTAATACTTGTAGGAATCAGAATACATGAATAACTTTCAGTATAACTACTTCAGTCATACATAAATCAGGTATATGTTTAATATCATTATCAGATATTTAGCAGTATCTTAGGCATGTTCTCTTATTAACTACCTAAAGATCTACATTAACTGATTACTTATCAGTAACCGCTGTTGCTTTTGTTTAGTTCATAGAGTTGATTGGAATTCTATCTAACTTGTTCCAGTATAGTCAATAGTCTGTGAAAGTGGAGAAAGTTACAAGTAATCGACTGGTAATCTTGGATGCAAGTTGTGTGTTACATTACACTCCTTAATACTCTATATTTTAAAACTACACGTAACGTTACACCTAGGTTTAGAGTTTTTATAATCATCGTATACATTTAAACCTAGTGGATAATCCCATAAGCACTAATTACATTCCAATGAAACATTGATGTCTATTTAATTAATATTATGCTATTTTTTAATCTATCTTCATTACTTTCTAGTTAACTGATGAAGAACGTGTTTATTTGAATGCAGCAGCTACAGGTGATATTGGCATTATACGTATGTCATTAGAGGATACTGATGATTCAGTTGAATTCAATGTAAATTGTGTTGATTACATGGGACGTAATGCATTACATCTTGCTGTTGATTCAGAAAATACTGATGTTATGGAATTATTATTAGATAAATTAAATTTTGAATGTATTGAAGAAGCATTATTACATGCTATTAGTAAAGGACATCCTAAATTAGTACGTGTTATTATTGAACATCCAAATTATCAAGCTGGTGAAGATCAAATTAAACGAATGGATTCAAGAAATGCATTTTTTCGTACAACAGAAAAAAGTCAATTTTCACCTGATATTACACCATTAATTTTATCAGCACATTATAATAATCATGAAATGGTACAAATGTTTCTATCACGTAATCATACAATAGATAAACCACATTCAATTTCATGTCAATGTAATGATTGTCAAGTTCGACAAGATTATGATTCATTGAAAAGATCACGTTCTAGATTAAATGCATATCGTGCATTAGCAAGTCCAGCTTATATGGCATTAAGTAGTCCAGATCCAATTATGACAACATTTCAATTACGTCAAGAAATGATGAAGTTAGCAGAGATTGAAAAAGAATTTAAAGTAAGTTAATTGACAATTTCAACTTTTTTTAGTATTCTTATAGATCTCAAAGTTATTTCAAGTTACTTTTCATTAAGAATTAATATCAACATAAAGATCGGTGAAAATGTATATGTGTAGAACAGATAGTTTATTCTTATATGAAAGTTTTTAATTATAATGGCTTATTAATACACACATTATGAAACTTAAAGCATCCAGGTATTTCAGATAGTATTAGATGTTTTAATAACTAAATTGATATTTGGTACGGTTGCTACATTAAGGTTGTCAGTGTACACTACCTAATTAGTCTAAGATAAGTTTATGACAATTGACTTTAAGTCAAATGTAATCAAGCTCTACGTTGAAGTGAGAAGCGTCTAGAATTTGCATAAAAATAAAAAAATTAAATATAATCCGCAAAATGAATTCGAGAACATGATATACAAGTATACAGTACCTATTAAACTACCAATTACTCATTATTATTAACCAAATTCGATTAATATTACGTATTACAGTTATTTCAGCTGGTTATAGATAATTATCAGGATTCCCTGTACTAAAAGTTTTAGGCTAATGAGTGCTTACTAATAAAGAGTAACTGCACAACTGATTTTACATACTACTAAATGTTACAGTCATAAACAATATTATTAAATTATCTGTTCTTGATTGATTAAACTTAGTTTAAGCTAGTTTTCCTGCATATTCTGATAAGAATGAGTGGTCTGTGAAGTTAATGACATAATGTGTATGACGGTAACTCAATCAGGAATGATGATGACAATATATCATATATTGATTATGTACAATTCCCTCGCAAGATTATAGTTTGATGTTTTTATTCTTAGGAAGATGTTAAGTTCCGCTCTATTTGAGTTTATTTAGATCTAAAGTTCAAAGTTTACTAACTAGATACAAAGAGCTATGTTTCTTGAAAAGTATTCCGAACTGATCAGATCAATATTTAGTATAGATCGTTTGGCATTTTATGCCTTGGCTATCTGGCATATTGACAGGTAATTTAAATGCTATGAGAAATAACTTGAATTAAATTGTCAGTCAAACAATCAATGCCTGTTAGCCCAAGTGGAGCATAGACCGCCCACCAGCATTGAATTAAAATGTAGGGATTGTCAAATCAATATATTCGAGTAGTCTAACAATATGCTGATAATCCCAGCCGCGAATAAAGTACACCACACACTGCATCTTCAAGTTGAGTTTAACCGCAATGTTTACAACGATTACGATTGGTTTTGTACCCAATATTATGTCATTTCTAAAAACATTAAGTAAGTACCGAATATTACTTGAAAGATTTTATTTTGAGTCTCTGGATACATTTGAGAATGTTTTCGTGGAAGTGATCAACAGAACGAATCAAAAACACATGGATGAGAAAGGTTAGGGCATTAATCAAGATTTGATTGAAGTTGCTTGTAATTGGAATATGAAATTCAGAGCTTTCATTTTATCCCATTTTGAACTCGTCAGCCAGTTGTCCTAACCACATCCCAGTATTGATGAACACAAAGCAATTTAAATATAACCCATTCTTTTCGAACCTCATTGAGTGGTTCAATAGTCTTTTGAACTGAAATTTATTAATTAAAGTTAAAATCAACTTCTTGGAGTATTTGGATTGCTTTTAAGTCCATTTAAAATTTCATACCACTGAATGATCTAGATTAGACAACCATGAAAAATCAGGAATCACTAGGAGTCTGTCCTAATATGATACTCCACAGTATGGGGATTAAGTCTAGAACTGTTACAATTAGGCACCGAATGGTGTAATGACATCCTATTGTTGATATTCCTAACTTAAGTCACATTCTGATGTATCAACTAATGAATATCACTTCAAAGATTTGATGGTTCACTGATAATCCTATTAGTCCCAGTCTTCATTCCTTAGTTGAGTAGTGAGTGAACACTGTTATGAATATAAAAGCTATCTAATACTTTCTAGTTTTCTGTGGTTGTCTAATACAGATCAATTCATTGTAGCTAAGTCAACTATCTTCACGGTATCCAACTAAAAATCTTTATTATTCCGTTTGTTTTTTCCTTCTTTCTCTCTCTCGCTTTGTCAGTATTCATAATTAGACCAGATGTTGATATTACTGAATAGGCAATAACATCCACTATTATGCTTAATTTAACATTGATAGTATTGTTTTATGCAATATTTTCTATAACCATCTGTCATTACAATGATGTTATGATAAAAATTTAAAGAGAAGAATTACATCATTCATGTTTTTTTTTGTTTTATTTTGTTTTTCTATTTTCATTTTAATAATTTTTCTTTACCATAACATATTTCTTAGTTGAATTTACTACCTGCTTATATAATCATTCTGTGTGTTGGTTTGTCTGACTAATAATTTGTACTTCCAATTAGGGGGTTTGTAGTGATAGTTTAATTGTCAATTTTCCAGGTGATCAATGGTTGTCTGATTCAGATCAATTCATGATATTAAAATTGACAGTTAAACTATCTCTACGAACCCCCTAATTGTAATTAATATGAGCTCACTAGTGACTAGCTCCTCGAGGTAATTCCTAGAGTTCTAGTGTGAAGACGTGACCGGTAGAGTTCAACCGTGTCGGGTGTGAGACAGTAACTCACCGATGGCATGGAGGAGGTCGCGCAACGTATCACGAATTGGCTGAATTGGAAATATCAACCATTAGGAGCTGACTCAGTGATCCAATGGTAAAGTGTCCGCCGTGGAGCCAGAAGGTCTTGGGCTCGATCCCCGGTGGGGTCGTGGACGCGCACTACTAAGGAGTCCCACACTAGGACGAAACAGCTATCCAGTGCTTGCAGGTGATCAGTGGCTGTTTGATTCAGATCAATTCTTGATATTAAAATTGACAATTTGTACTTCAATTGTTTTTCTTTTTGATAGTTTTACGTATTATGCACTACAAAACAAAATGTTCTGTAATCACTGTTGATAGTAGAACACTTATTAGTAGTCATTATAATAGCAAGCATTAGGATTTATGTCAGTTACTGACGATTGTTAGACAGTATTGATTTGTTGTACCTTTGTAACATGATATTTCTAACATGCAATTGGAACTAAAACTTTCGGTTTTGATGTAGTTGCCTAAACTTTAAACTATTAAGATAGAATATAATAGTTTATATTTCTAGGCTCAAGATATGATTGTTTAATAGCTAATGTACTCCTATTGAAAGGTTAGAGGTGAGTCCAATAGATAGGACGAGATAGTTGTTTATTGGATTCTAATATTTATTAACTATCTATTTAAGTTCGGTCAGTGGTGTACAGTTGAACTTTGGCTATCTTCGTAACAGGTACTAATAAACTTTAAAATATATAATCATAGTTGAATTGAGGTGGTTTTGTAGATATAGCTATTAAGTTTGGCTGTTCGTATTTATTACTGATTGGCTTTGGCCGGGTGCCACTGAAAACTAACTGTGAGGCCTGAAAAAGCCCTGAGGATCTGACTGCTTGGCTGAATCGGGGGTGCGCCCTGATGAGGAGTCCTGTATTAGGATGACAGAGATGTCCAGTGCTCCTTGTTTTTCAGTGGTGCATAACTAAAACCAACTAAATTTATTCATTCTGTTATATTCAACATTTTTGGCTGTTTTTCACTCATTTAGTATGTAAGCACTGTATGAGCGAAAGATTTCATTTGAAGTAGCTACGCTAATGTAGAATGTTCAAGTACAGCGTAACACAATACAATATGCTGAACGAAAAACACAGTTACGGTAAATTTTAGAGCTCAAAGTGAAACCTTCAAGAAAGATTACATCTCACCAAATGAAAAGAAAAGTGCCCAAAAGTGTTGAATACGATGTAGTGAATATTGAATACATCAAGGGTAACGTACCTAAAGTTCCCTTTTTATTTGTAAGATTTACAGTATAACATTGATAATTGTGTCACTGAGATTAAATTGTATCAGTCTCTGGTAGCATATAAACTTTCTCAACTGAACACAGACACCTAAAATAATCGAAACGTCTATTTGGAAGGGACAATATATCATCGATTCCACTATTGAAAGCTGGCTATGACTAATTTGAATTGATTCCTATTGTAAGTTATTTTGCCCAACATTGTGTTCGTTTTGATAACTTACAATGTTAAGTTTGATAATTAGTAGACGGTTAAATAAACAATCTACCTAGAAACGTTGAAAATGATCAACTAGAAAACAATTGTAACTTATTACAGTTAGTGGATATATGGACTCAGTAAATTATTAGCTAATGTACTGATATGTTTGATGCAATAAGGACTAAGTTAAAGTCTCATTGTGAGTAGCCACAATATAATGTAACTAACATGTTTCATTGGCAATTCTCAAGTAGAACAAAGGATATCTTCTGAATTCTGTTGTTAGTCACAATACAATCTGGTTGAATAAATAAGAACAACAAAATATTATAAATTCTTAAGCTTACTAAATTGATTCTAATTTCGATTAGGATTAAGAATGAGCTGGAAGTCTATCTAGTTAATGTAGTTGATAGTTACTTTTATTATTGATTGATCTAATTGTCCTTAATGGGATCAAACCTAGAACAAGTAGGTCTCTATGTTGACACTGACACTTTGAACCAGCCTACCAGAATTCTTTGATTCACTGTTTCAAATTTATCAGTATAGAATACTCTTGTCAATAATAACTTGTTTCACTATAGACTGCCAAATTTCTTGTAAGAAGCTTTAATCTAGGAATACATATGACATTATCAAGTGTAAGATACATGACAAATCAGATTGGTTGAGTGTCATACTATATTACGTAGAACCTAATGATAAGATTTCTAGACCATAGGAGTTGGCTTAGTAGTTTAATGATAACATATAGCCGGTAGAAACTAAAATAAATAAAAGTATTTAAATAATATACATCGCTCATCTGTTACTATATGTAGTGACGATAAGATCAATAAGGAATTCTGTATGTTCAATTAAGGCATATGTAACATGTATAAGGTATGCCCGAACACAGCTTACCTCTACGAGAGATGCTGTTTAGTGTAGGATTAGGCTGAAAAAAGCTAGGGGCAGCCAAACCAAAACATAGCTCCAGTCCATAAAGTCTTTGACAATTAGACTGAACCGTGTTAATAGATGCAGATTACCTAGTCGTGATCCGCGTGATGATCGTAACCAGTGGTTAGAGACTCGGTAACATGGCTTAAATTCGTTCTCAATGGCGCAGGTGTATCCATTCCTTGTCTTCCCACCCCCACCCCAAATTCTAAGCTTCTGAATTCATCATAAATTTCTTTTTATTGGATCATATTTTCTTCGATCTGTAATCCTTTCCATTTATACTAACCCTGTTACAATATTCACTACTCTAGGATTTGATTTGAAAATTTCATCTCTATTTTCTAATTGAGCCATGGCAAATTGAACTGATGTAAGCACATACCAAGCTCTAAGTTTTAACTGACTGATTGATTTAGAAATGGAAAACGTATACCAGTTAATATTCAAAATTGTTTCAGTTGTCGTTTATTCAAAACTTTGTACTGTAAATCGACGAAAATTTTATGGGTTCAATATCGTTTAAAACATTATGCTAACAATAAAGTACTCGTATTAGTATTCCCTTATCCTAGCCAATCTATGAGTTCTGTTCTACAAAAAGTAACTTTTTTCACTATTGACGTAATAGTTTTGTAGTTTTTAAAGAGCACAAAATCTAATTTAAAGGGAATAGCATAGAAATTTATATTGTTTTGTCAGACTCTCACAAAGATGTTTATAGTTATCAATGTGTCTTTGTGAAAATTTCGGTATCATCTAATAGGAAAATGGGCAAAACTACAGCACTTACTGACTTATCGCTTTGTAATCACTTTAATGGACGTATTTTGTTCGTACTATACTCTTTGTTTCATCCTAAAATAAATTTATTTTAACCATTTTCTGATGAATTTCGTCATCTTTCATTAGGAAGCAGAAATAAGGTGGCTAGAACCAACTTGTTTTCATTCGTCACATAGAATGGTGGCTTTATTAGACTCTCAAATGCAGTCATAACCTCTGTATCTGATGGAAAACTAATTATTGCAAACTGATTTATCTGTAGTGTAAAATTTTCATTCATTGTATACTACTTATATTAGTTTAATAATTTCTATACAACAAGTAAACTAATAATGATGCACTTAAATGTACTCATCGAAAAGTTGAACTGTTCTAATGAGTAGATTTATTGATAGGCACAGATTGTTCAATACTTTAAAATTTTATTTTTGTTGCTTGTTTGAATATGAACCAAAATGAATTTTTAGTTTATGGGTGGGGGGCGGGAAGGAAAGGTTATGACGATGACCTGATAGACTTGAAAATGATGATTTGTTTGCACGATATCTAAGTGTTCAAATCCTTCACCCTGTGGAATGGTATGGAAAGTACAAAATACTAATGAATGGGAGTTAAGGAAAGTTATATATTGAGAAAAATCAATGACTGTTATGTCATATAATGGATAAAATAATTGATGAGTCTGTGAAAGTTTACAATTTATGTAATATAGATATCACAGTTACTGAATACTTAGCCAGATGCAGCTTAGCTGTAAGTGCCCAAATAGCATAAGGAATAGATTTGATAGGTTGCAATTTTCAATTCATGGTCCAGATATAACATAAACTTATTGAATAATCTCATAGAAATTTATGGGATGGATTATTTATATCCTACTAAATAAAGTTAGCATGAACTTCAATGTCCAAAAAATTCCACATTGTTAGGTACATTTTCATAGGTATTTTCGTCCAACAAAGAAAGAAAATATTTACAAAACTTGGGCGCCGAGTGTGTGTAAGACATATGAATAGAGTATATTTGTAAATAATCTCAACGGATGAAATTAAAGAAAAATTCCAACGTTTCACTCGGCTAGCTGGTCCGAGCGTCTTCAAGGAAATAACCAAGATCAAAAATTATCCAATATAAATGTACATAACAGGTCAAATTTCAATTACGAATATCCAATCATATACAGAGTATGAACATGTTATGTAAGTCATTGTAAGTGAAGTAATATTGAAATTGTTATGGATGAAGTAAGGTGTGCATTTTGCGTGTAGTTTCATGTTACAATCATTTGTTCTGAGATACGTTCACAGAGAGGTATAGACAATCTGAAGATAGACTTAGTGATGTCTACACTAATGATGAATAACTATCCCAAGAACTTTGTCAAAAGGATACTTAAGAAGAAACGTAATGGGAAAGGTAAACCGAAAGTCCAACGGAAAGAATGGATTGACACTGTTGTTGTGCTATACAGAAATGGAACATCTGAAGAGATTAGAAGAATTTTAAATAAACATGGCATACTTGTTATCTTTCGAACAAATAATACACTGGGATCTGCACTTGTAAATATCAAAGACAGAGTACCAAAAGAAGAACATACGAACTGTGTTTATTAGATCAAATGGAATGAATGCAATGCTATATACGTAGGAAATACATCAAGATATTTGAATGTAAGGGTGAAGGAACATATACTTTGTTCGTAGCATATTCTCAAATCCTCTGACGATATACGGAAACTTGAAAATAAGTCAGCAATATCATTACATTCAATAGAATCAGGACACACTATCAACTTTGATGAAATTAAAATCCTTCAAAAAAGTTTTAATTTTCTACATAGAAAGGTTATAACATCTGTAGCCATACACATATGGGAAAATCCGAATAATATAAACCGACGAAATGGAGCACTGTTAGCTGCACCACAGCAACTAATGAATAAAAAATTGAATTCAAACATCTACTGCTCCAACTTTCAATGCATTCCATTTATTCACTTATTGATTGATCCTGTTTAGAATTATTTGTTCTAATTACACGATTCAACGTGTTACCACTTGTAAATATACACTTATCCATTGACCCAGAATTATTATTAGATTGATTTACTACTTTTATGATTTAATAGCAAGCCTATCTTCAGACTGTCTATCTCTCTCCATGAACATAGGTCACAACAGTATATGTGTACATGTGATTGTAACATGAAACTACACATGAAGTGCACACCTTACTTCATCCACAACAATTTCAATATTACTTCACTTACAATGACTTATATAACATGTTCATACTCTGTATACGATTGGATATTCGTAATTGAATTTTGACCTCATATTTACATTTATATTAGATAATTTTTGATCTTGGTTATTTCCTTGAAGACGCTCGGACCAGATTGTCTAGCGAAACGTTGAAATTCATCCGCTGAAATTAATTACAAATATATTCTATTCATATGTCTCAGTTACTTTATAGATTGAAAATCATTTACTACCTAGTCCATTAAATCTATATTTTTGATTTTCTATGTTTATAAACTTAAGCTATTAGTTGGACTGATGTTATTACATTATGAAATCAGCTATATTAAACTTCTTTTTGTGTAAATAACTGTAAGCATGATGCAAGGTAGACAATGAAATGAAAATCTAATTGGGTTCGTAGTAGTATTTAAAGATAAGGAGATGCGTAAATGTTTGTTAATTATAGAACATACTTAATTGTTCATAGTAATTGTGTAATACCAAGTAGTTAAAACAGGGGAAATTAGATTTGGAGATCAGTTCATTTATCAATTTGATAACATAAGAAACGAAGAAGTGAAGATTAAGTCTAGAATGATCATTTAATTAAAAGAAGTGATTATATAATATATGTATAATGACGAATAAGAGATAGATGGATATGTATAATAATTAGTTTGATGACAAATCGAGAGATAGATAGTGTATAAACTCCAGTCTGATGGAATGAATTGGTTTACTAATGTGAAAACTTAAAAACCTTCGTTGTATTTAAGAGCCTACATCTTAAGACAAAAGATAAGATAATTGGGATAAGTTTGTATTTTCCCGTGGATTTGTAATGGACTGAAACTGGTCAGTCTCTGTTGCCATATGTGCATCCTGAGCGGATTGCCTCGATATATCGTTATTACACAAGTTATATATTTAAGTTGGACTGTGACTGGCAAGCGGAATCCAGGACTCGCGTTTCCGCCTATTTGGGACTCATTGGCTGGATGTACCTGCATCCCAATGTTGATGTTCACACTGGGATTCGAACTCAGTTCGCTTCATGCCAAACGCCACCGCGTTCACCACTAGGCTACATCCAGCCGATGAGTCCCAAATAGAACGAAACGCGCATCCTGGATTCCGCTTGCCAGTCACAATCCAACTTAAATATAAAAGATAAGATAGTTGTGATTCTGCATATTATTTTGAAGACGATTTTTCTGTCAATTTAATATTCTGTATCAATGATTGAACTCCTGATTTTCTTTCTTTACCCTTTGGCAACCCAAGAAGAATGATTCTCAGAAATATGATTATGGATTTCCTTAGTAGTAAGTTCAATATAACCAGCTCCACATGAACAGTTAAATTGATAGATACACATAGGCAGTCAATCCATATTTATCCTTTAAGCCATTTCTAACCAACTATTTAGTAAGCTTAAGGCATATTTAACTGGAAATCCTCCGTTGTGTATTCGAAAATTACTTCATACCCTTTCAGTTAACCTACCTACTTCTTATTACTGTTATTATTATTATTATTATTATTATTATTTGATTGAACATATCACAGATTGATGTTGGCAGGGTACCATTGACAATAAGGGAGCACTGGACAGCTGTTTCGTTCTAGAGTGGAACTCCTCAGCAGTACGCACCCCAGATTCCGAACCAGGGGCTTCAGGTTGACGCGAACGTCAATCAAATAAAATAACTAATCTCCACAAAAATAACCATCCCAATTGAATTATTATTATTATTGATTTTAAATACTAATGTGGTTAACGTTTCCTCCTTAATTATCACTGTTACTCTCCTTTATTCCCGGTTAAGTTTAAAACGTAATCAGATTGTTTGAAATTTATTACTCTTATATAAATCTATGTAGTTAACTATCACATGATATTGAGATACATCTGTTATATTGAATTGTAATCGTTAATGTATAAATACACTTAGCTACCAAATGATAGACAAACGGAATTAGTGAATAATTCATTCTATTAACAAATGACATCAGAATGGATTTGTGTTCAATATAAACACTTTCATATATTTTCATTAGAAATATCATAAAACTTTAAACTAAGTTGACACACTATTGTAAAAATTGGTTTCTAACTATGTTTGTTTTCATCACAGATTTATTAGTTAGCTACCATTACAAGTCACATAGAACAATAAAGTATATGATTCTTAATTGTTCCTGAACAACCATGGCATTAAGATATTGTAATGAACACTTAAATACCGGTACAACTGAAGCAGCCAGAGAATGATAATAGAATATCCATTTTAGTTGATTTGTAATATAACACGACTGTCATAAAATTATATCAATGATAACTGTCTCACGTCATCTACTACGATCGAACAAATATCCAGTACAATTATATCTAGATATAATTAATTTGTGATTACCGCAAACAACAAAGTTAAGCTAATCTTCACAAAATCACTTCTATTTAACTATAGTAATTATATTTACTACTGATCTACCTAGAGACTCTTGTAAATCTAGTGGAATGTCATGATTAGTGTAGATGCGATATGAGAGAAGTGACACAGCTTTCACCGACAGTAATCGATAAAAGTTGGGTTATATCACAAAATGACTAAAATGGGGATCTTAACATTGCAAACTGACCGGCATAGTGGTGCATATATAATATATGTTGAAAAAAAGCTGTTCTTAAGTATTCCTATTTGTTTGGAAGGGAAATACGTGACAAACTTAAACATTTTACTTGAATATGGCACTTTTTTCGATTGTAAACTACATTTTGGGGAAGGACAATATAGTTACATGTACTAAATGGAATGTATACTTTACTCAATGAATCGTTTATAACTATCAATTATCTTTAGGACTCTGTTCAGTCAAGTGGAAAATTAATGTTCAAATATTTCAGTGAATATGAAATATATTCTACCAGAAGTACTAGGGGAACGTTCAATTCTGTACTACTATTTGTCAACATTGACGTCGTGTGGTGATTGAAGACAGTCGACAAGAAACGCTACGTTTCTTGCCAGTGGATACTTGTTAACATACAGATAAATATGAAAAATTGATCTTTCATCCTATAGTATTATAACCATAGTTTCATAGGCTGGGACATTACCAATGAGTCATTCCAACTAAGATAGACTTCTTATGAGACTAAGATAACTACAGTGTGATTGGACACTGAGTGCTGACTAGTGTCATGTTTGTATGTAGTTTTATAACACTGTCGATGAGAGAAACAACCTTTGTATATCACTTTGAATGATGTATTTTGTTTATTCAGCTATCACTAACAACAGAAAGTTCAATCGTTTCAAAAATAAGCATATCCAAGGGTTATCTGTCAAGAACATTTCAATTACATAAAATCTGTTAATCAAAATTAGTAGAAAGTAGAATATGAACAGCCAACCATCAGTAAGCAAATATGAATCAGCATATTTATGTAGTGGTTACTAGTGGGATACAGCATATGTCTTCTATCCAATTTAGGACAATTTTTATGGATGTGCCTGCAATCTAAATATACGAACAATTTGTCAAAAACCATGGTTGATGAAATTCGCTTGGGATATGTATATGAAGTAGTATTCACCAGTAGAATATTAATTCTGCTGTTCGCCACAAATTGATTTCTGTTTGGTTCTACTGAACGCCAAGGGACAATGGATTGCTATTTTACCCTAGTGTGGGGCTTTACAGCTGTGCATAACCTCGATTTTACTAAGAAATCAATCTCAGGACATTCGAGTTTTATGGTGAACGCTAAGTAATCGGAAATGTTAAAAAGCTGAAATCACAGCTTTAATGAATTCGTAACATAGATTGACGATTAGTCTATGCCGCTGGTGATAATCATCTCGATTCCGACAAACATGAGCTCTATCAGCCACGACTTTTCACAAGCACTATAAGAACATCTTAAAGTAGATCACTAGTAAGATAAGTAACACTGTTAAGTTGACGTGGTTTTATAGAAAATCGTATTTAATCGTGTTATCTGTCACAAATCAATCTAGGATGAGCACTAACAAAAACCAGAAAACTCGAAACATCTGTGTCATCCTAGTATGGAACTTCTTCGGAATGCATATTCTAGATTGACTGCCGCTGATTTTGACGTACTTAATGAACCTTAAATTAGAGATTATTAAAGATAATACTATCCACCTATATTAACAAGTGGAACATTTTTCTATAGGTAAATAATTAAATATTAATATATAAGCAAAAATAATAAAAAAACAAATTATTAATTACGTAATCATTTTTTTCAGTTTTAACAAAATGTCATTTGTTTTACTAATTTAAGGTGAGAGAGAGGGGGGAATAAAAAATTTATTAATCTAAATGGTATACAAAAACCAAACTAATTTTAATCTATTTTGTTACTGAGTTGTGATGGGACATAACTGATAAATAACCAAAAGGAACACTGGGGGGGGTGAAAGGGGAGGGAAAGGGTGATGAATATAGATGGTAGTAGTATATGACATAAAATCAATTAGTCAGGATATTCAGTAATTATAAGTTATGTTTGTATGCGAGCGTATTTTATATACACTCATAGAATGAAGTCAATTTCACCTGAGTGAACAAAATGAAGACAAAAGAAGGTATACTTAGTTAAAATCAGGTAAATGATTAATTTAACTTTGATCATTTAATTAGCTTGTTTACTTAATTGACTATATTTTTCTTTAGAAAATTTAATTAGTTACTAGTAATCTAACTGTTAATGTTATTGATTACTAATGTAATTGAAAAAAAAAAACTAATTGAACTGAGATGGTTTTGTGAAGATTGGTATTAAATTTAGTTGATTGAATTCGTCACAGAATTATGTTGGTAGGGTAACATTCGAAATCAGGGAGCAATGAAGAGCTGTCTTATTTTAGTATGAAACTCTGAAGAACTGATTACCCTCGATTCTTTCACGGAAATTGAAGCCAAGGCTTTCAAATTGTTGAATACTTAATCCTCCGTATCACTGTGGTGGTGTTCAATAGTAGAATTTCATTTTCTGTCAATTTGTGATATAGTGCAATGATCACCCATTGTCATCGTTAATAACTGTTTCACATCCAACAAGTCTAATCTCCACAAATCACAACATCTCATTAGAATTCTAGGAACATTTTGGTGCTAGTCACTAATGAACTGATTAGTGTTATTGGATTGAAGTGGTTTTATGGTGACTGACATCATCAGTTAAACTGTAATGATATGTATGATAAGCCGGATAAAACGTGTTTCAGAGAAATGTTATGCATTCTGAATCCAATATTACAGTATATGAGTACACTGAAATAAATCAAGAACTATGGGATTAGTAGTACAGACTGAATTCAGTGAACTTCTGCCCATTCTACCTCATCAGCTATGTAATGTGTTGATGAATTTGGATAATTCAAATAATTGAAATTCACATGTACCTAATGAAATAAACTGTTCATCAGTTAAACTTAAATTCTCTGCAAACCATGAACAGCAAATCTTAAGGTTCTATCCCACTGGCGGAATTGACGGCGCGCAGTGTCGAAGAACTCTATACTAGGACGAAGCAGCTGTCTATTGCTTCCTGGTTTTCAACAGAAATCTTAACAACATCAATTTGTGACGAACTCAATCAACCGAAAAATACAATTATTTATAAAATTCTTTCCATATTTAATACTCATAAAATTTATTTGTAAATTGACAGGTTGATAGTTTACCGCTATCAGTTACAGGGTTTTATTCATTTAAGAAGTTAAAGATGTACTGATGGGTTACAAATTCTGATAAACATTCAATATATTTGTGACTTATGATACTGATTTATAAATGACTATAATGATGAACGTGTAAATATGTGAAGGTAATCTATAGTAAACCTCAAAAGTTGCATCACGTAGCTGGTTGATTTCAAATAGCTTGTAGTAAAACATAGTATACACTATGTCAAGTCATTATAAATCGTAGCCATATTATAAATCTAAAAGTACAATTAGATTATCAAAAGTAATAAACTAAAATGAAATTAGTCATTTGAAGATTTGTACATTGACAATTTAGTTAACGTTATGTCCCATTAGTTAGATGGCTTGATGGTAAAACATTCATGGTTCTATTAATAGCTCTCGTTCTTTTTATACACACCAAATGATACATCAGTGAAGGTATACAAATGCATCGTTTTCTATAAAATAAGCTGTATCAGCTACGAATGGCATTATATTAAATAAACTTAATGACCTCTTCACTTATCCAAACGTAGAGTGGAACTAACAGTGAGAATATATCATATGCTATTACTTATATCATTTCATGCACACAACTATGGATCAAAAAGGGGCCAGGTTTACTTAAGAATTTCTAGAAGTATCACATTTAGTAGATTCATTGACATCATTTAAATTCATCAAACGTTACGGAAAAGCCTAGTTAACTGCCCACTTAAATTGAAACGAGCTAAAGCCGGTGCTCACAAGATAATGTGTAAAGAAAAGATCACCAGAACAGACCAAGTGAGCTCGTGTAGAATGGTTGAAATGCCCATTTCTACCGGGATTTTGTTTTAATAACGCAGAATCTGAAAAAGGAAATTGATCAATAACATGAAGGAAATTTTTTTCTTTCAAGAACAATTTAATGATAGGAATTAAGAAGTATTAAGAATTAACATCAGATCACGAATGACTAACTCTAGGAGAAAGGTTTGACCAGGGGAGTTCAACCATATTGAGCTTATGAGACAATTGCCAACTACAAGCAATGAATGACTGATGTCAGTCATCTCGCGGTAATATTGGGCGACTTCATCACATTCATAGGTGCATAACAGTTTTTAAGCATCCAAAAAGATTCCATTACACTAGTCACATTTTTGCACTAGTGATATAGAATACCTATGGGTGGGGTTACGCAGAATATCGTGGATTGGTTGACGTTAGAAATATCAACCTCTGGATGTTAAATTAATCATTCAAGAATTATTCTTCCGTGTGTATGTGCTCTACCACACATTGGTAGAATCGTCGATACTCACTACCAAAAATTCTCATTCTGAGGAGAATAAACTAGCAAATTCTTCTTGGTTTACAATAATTGTCTAGCCCATTTATTTCATTTTTCTCACTTATTTTACTATAACAACGTCATAATTAGAAGACACTAATAATTCTGTGTACTTTTTTTCTAGTCCAATATAAACGTGAACACGCAAAATAGTTAAAGCGTGATTAATTGAATTGTCTGAAATGATTATTTGATTAATAAAAGCAAAAATTGTTGAAACTGTGAGAAATACAAAAATAATAATGTTATGACATTCATAAAGTATTTTATATTCTGTAACGCAATCGATATACCTTGTCTAAGGGCTAATGTATAGAGTTATTTTTGTGGTATATCGGTAGTTAAAGTAAAAAGTACAGACTATTGGTAATAGATTGATGACAGTTGGATACCACTGTAAGGCAGGGATAATTAGGCGGCTGTTATTTCTTAGTATTGAGCTTCTCAGAAGTGTGCACTTCCAATGCTACCTGGTTTCCGGTGGTACCCAACCAACATTAATCTTTGACGAATACAAACAACATCCACAAAACCACCTTAATCCAATTAACTACTGTCTCATGGTTTAAAAATATTAAACGTTGTCAGACGGATTACAGTGCGGTGACTTTGGTAGACACGGTTAAGTAATTGTATTCTAAAATGTAATAGCACAATCAAAATCCTCTAGAGCTGGGAGTAATCGCAATCTCCCCTCCCGTATTGTAACACTATCTATAAAACTCCATATTGAACATAAGAGTTTATATTCATCGAACATATTAGTATAAATTCCTTCTGAAAAGAAATGTAGAATCTAATTCTTGTTACTCTATTTTTCACTTTAACTGTTTCGATTTAGAGACATTCATAAATAATGATGATATGCCTAGTGATAACAGTTAAATCGTATTTACTTCTATATTCCTTATTCTGTCAACTAACCTTAACATTATGTTTTACAGCTTCACTATGAGATGATTTAATAAGTTTTACCAGCTATTTTGCTGTTTCACAGTAAGATGTCTAAAACTAGGCTAAATAACAAACTATGTTTATATACCTTCTGTCGAACACAAAGTATGCGTATTATCTTGCCTGTAGGTCTACGGTTCTTTTATATCTTCCCTGAAATGAAACTTAGATGTTCCAAACTTTTTAATTAGATCAGTTGTTTCATAATCTTTAATGTCAAATCACTGTTAGGTTACACCTTCTGAAGTAACGCATTCATCATGTCTGTATAAACAGTTTCACGTTTGAGAACCACGTGACCTAGTAGTCAGCAAATTCTCATTGTAATTAAGTCTGCGTAAAGACTGTACATCGATTCATCATTTTGACTTGTTCATTGCTGAAAGTCACAAAGCCTATAGAGGTTTCAAATGAGTTTATATATGGATTATATTAACAACAATGCGATTATAATATAATTTGCCACCAGGAGCTATTATTTCAGATATGAGCCTTCATATCTCAGTTGGAAACACTTAAACTACTGACAAAACTCCATATCTAATTATTCCAAGTGCACAAGATTCTGTTATGTACGGTTCCACGTCGCTTACTCAACTGTACGAAACAATAACTATTGACTTCACATTATATACATGTCGTAATAGTAACATAGAATCTGATATGTAAATCAGACTGTTACATTAAACACAAAACAATACACCCTGAAAATTGGAGACTTTTTCAGTAACTGTTTTTAATGATAGACAGGAACAAAGGCTCGGTCTAATCCAAGTACATTCATAATGAATACAAGTATTCTTAATCTAGTGTTATAGTTAATTTTCGTTTTATTCAGACATCTCGAAGATTAATGAATTGGGAGTTGATATTACTAGCTGATCTAAATTAGTCAAATTTCAGAAATCAAAAAGTATTGACAAGCTGTTTTGTCGTAGAATAAATATTTTTAACGGTATATGCTTATCTTCCCAACGATACATGTGCAACCGTAGCTGGCGAGTTCTATACTGGGATAAAACAACTTTACATTTCTTCATGGTTTTTAATGGTTGTCTAAACTAGACAATTTTGTGATATCAAATTCATATTTTGCTTTTGAGTTAGTGTTATCAGTTACATGCAGATTCGTTAAATTTACCATGTTTCCAGGAATAGTAATCAATATATGCAGATTATTAATTGATTGAATACGTAGTAGATTGATGTTGGCGGGATACCACTGGAAACCAGGGAGCTCTAGACAGTTGTTTCGTTCTAGTGTGGGACTTCTCATCGGTGAGCACCTCAGATTCCATCCCAGGGACTTCAGGTTGGTAGGAGCCTTTCACTTTTCACCACTGGGCCGGAATCCAATGGTGGACTGTACAAGTATGTTTAATCCATAACATATCGGATAAAAATCTTTATTGAACACCGCTAATCAGAACATATTAATATCTATGTTAATAAAACCCGAAGTTTTACTATGCAGTTGTGATTATCAGAATTAAAAAGGATCTCTAATCGAACAGCTCGTATCAATGGCATTGAATAATCATTAATATATAACACAGATCAATAGGTATTGAAAGCATACATGGCATTCAAATCATTTAGAATGATTTTTCTAAATATAAGGAAAAGCGTGTATCTGAAGCATTTTACACTTTGCTAAACCCCACTACATTCAATTGATAGAAAGTGTTTCATTCCACACGAACTATTCATCCAAATAACCACAACCAAATGTATCAAATTCCTCATGTGTTTAAACAAATGCAGATTATTACCAAAATTCTCCACAATTCTTTCATCACACTTTTCATTCCCACTGACAAGTAACAAATATACACAAAGATGCTTCACTGTAAAACAGTTTGACTTGTTATGACATGACTTTTACATGATCAAACTTGTAATTTGATTGTATAAAAATATTTTGATTCGTTCAATTGGATTGTTTAGACTTTCATTAGTGTAATATAGTTATTTATTATTCACTAAAGGAGTGGCTTATCCTCTGTCGTAAAACGTTAGAAATTTCAATTATCACTTATTAGATTATTAAAAATATATCATTTCATTCTATAAACTACGTATTCAATGTTCAATTTATTTGAAATTATCAACTGTCACCTTGGTAACAATACCGAATAAATTAATAATTTCAAGAAGTTTTACATTATAAATAAATGTAATACTGTTGGGGATGTTAGATCCCCAGAATTCTCTTAGTAAACCTGTTATTTTTGTGATTTATTCGTGTAAATTTAAATTTCTTATTTTCGCGCCAGAAATTCCCCTTTTCACCTACAGTTCGTGTTACCCACTTAGTGAGACTCTAAATCTTATTGGTTCGTTGTTTATTTTAGTACGCTATTTGTAACATTTCAAGGACGCTCTCTCTTTTTGTATATATACGCATGAGATGTGTGAATGTTCGTTCGTTGCTGGCTGCCTGTGGAATTAAACGCTTCTTGCTGACTTTGGACTTCTCTCTCTAGTTAGCTGGGCTGGGGCGCTGAGAATAGCTTAGCTTCCTGGTTGTTGTGTCGCTGGTCATACGTTCGTTAGCAGGTAACGAGGTGTAATTTTATTCACGAGAACCCCAACAAATACAAATTTATTTAATTGAATTTTCATATTGGTTAGTTTTTTTTTTTAAATTATACAATTGTTTTAATGAATTCATTTATTCATATACAGCTGAGTAAATAATAAATAACTTATGTAAACTAATGAATGTTGAAGAAGTGATAACATGAAATAACAAATATAAACATTATAAACTGATGATAATTTGTAATGATTTTTCCATATTTTAATTTCTGCTTTAATTTAATGTTTATTGTATAATCCACTAGATATTAAAATAAACAATTGATTGAATATGTCACAGATTGATGTTGATCATTGAAAACTAGGGAGTACTGAATAGCTGATTTGTTCTAATGTTGAACTCGTCAACAGTGTACACCCTAGATCCCGCACATGGGGCTTCAGGCTGATAGAGAACGCCTAGCTCTTTGCACCACAGCGTCGGTATCTAGTGGTAGAATCCCCACCTCCATCAATTTGTGATACATAATGCGACGATCATCTATTGTCATTGGTGATAAGTGTCTCACTTCCAATAAGTCTGAACTCCATCAGTCACGACTTTTCACTAGAGCTTCAGGAACATCCCGGAGTTAGTCACTAATGAGCTGATTATTATAGTTCAATTGAGATGGTGACTTTTGTGGAGATTGGTTATTTAGTTGATTGAATATATCACATCAGTCTGTGACATTTTCAATCAACTAAACTACCAATCTCCACAAAAATAATCATCCAAATTGAATTTAGTATCTAATAAAAGGAACCTACACACATTAATTGGTATAATGACTTCGGAATGTTATATGGAATAGGTCTTTTGAATGTGAAAAGAAGACTGCTTGAAATCAGTTATACGGATAATGTTAGATATGAAATTAGTGGGATAAAAATTTGTATTGCAAATAGTTTATGTCATAGACTGATCCTAAGTAGGCAACCACGGAAAACAATCACTTGAATTATCCTACGCGTAATGAAAATAGAAAATACGCCCAAGCTCCTGGTCTTTGATGATAGATGTTTTCGTAATATCATCCGTATATAATGGAATGACCGGATAAGCAATAATAACGTTAGATATAGAGTACTAGAGAAATATAGTAAACTGGTCGAATAGTTTGTCGATGTTTATCGAATGAGATGCTTACGACATATGTTGTGTTAACCCGACCACTGCTTGCTTTGTCACGTAATATTGGTTATGGTAGGAGCAGGATGGAGGTAAGATTGGAGCGGCCAAACCAAAATGTGGTCTCGGCTGTGCTGGTAGGCGCAAACTACCTGGTTGGACTTTATGGGATAATAGTGATTCGTGAGTAACATGGCTCAGAATCGGGTTACAGTGATGCAGATGTATTCACTCTATATGTTTTTATAGATTCTAAGTTCCATCATTCGTTTTTAGCTCTTGTTTATTTTATTTCTTCGTGTTGGATTATACTGTCCCATTAATCTTGTAAAATTGATCCTGTCGTGATATAGTGCTATGGCAGCTTGGACATAGACATGCATCGGGTTCTAAGTCGTTCATAGCAAACTGACTTACCTAATAACAGAATCAGTAAGTAATCATCTAGATCCTCCACTATTTAAAATGTAAAGAGAAGTCAAACGTTGATTCCCACTATCAAACAAGCAGGTATTTATGGGTGCATTTAGAGTACCCTAGAGATTTAATTATTCGCGATGGCAGTTATATGTCTGAAATTGACTGAAGCGAAATTCAGTGGGTGGCAACTTCTTTGTGAAAAGGTTATGCACACTCGACTAAAAGTTGAAGTCTATCATTCAGCTTCTTTTTGGGATCACAGATGTTCACCCCATTTAGTCCCATCGTATGACGAAATAAATACTAATGATTCCCAGTTTCTAATAATTGTCATTTTGCATCATCCTATGATCATTGTATTGTAAAAGAATACCCTTGTGAAGTTATGTGAATAAATACTCACTGTTGGTCCCCGACTGAGAAGATAATTTCAGTGTATAATAATATAAACTTTTGATGGATAAATCAATGAAGTCGGTCTACGAATTCATTATATTCTAGTAACATGAAGAGGTACGAAACAACAATCATAAACAATGAATCGAATACAGGAACACTCTATCATATATACATAACATTCTGATGAAGGCAGATTACGTATTCATGACAAAGGATGTCCCTTTTAAGTTGGATTGTGACTGGTAAGTGGAATACAGGACGCGCGTTCCGTCCAATCTGAGACTCGTCGGATGGAAGTACCTGTATCCCAAATAGGACGAAACGCGCATCCTAAATTCCATTTACTAGTCACAATCCAACTTAAAATAATACTTGTGAATAATCTCTATATCGAGGAAATCCGCTCAGGATGCACATATAGCAACAATGACTGACCAGCTTCAGTCTATAACAAATTAACGGGAATATACAAGTTCATCTTAAAGAATGTTCCATTTATTTTGTAAATTGATCAAAATATCTTGTCATTGTAGAATGAATAAGTTGTCAAGCCTAATATCTACCCTAATTTACATTTTATTTGTACATATCATCATAAAATTGAGTTATACAAACAGTCCTAACGTCTATGCATTTTATACTGATAACAGATAGACCTAAAAATGGATACACATAACTTGTCTAATGCTATAATAACCTTTCGTTGGTCATTAAGTTCATATCCTCTCTCTTTTTATTAATATTTTATTAGAAAGAATATCTTATGCTTGTTGAAAAATGCATGAATTTTGCATGTGAAATGATGGATCTTTGTCGTGGTACTCAAGAAGTTGAAGCAGTTATCTCAGATTTCTTAGAAGATGGAACAAATATTCGTGATCCACTTGGCCGTCTACGACTTGCTATACGTTTTGAAGAGAAAAAGGTATAGTTATGATAATTATCTATAAATTTTTTTAAATATTAATACAATCTATTCATTCGACATATCTCAATAGTATATGAAGTAGTTTATTATATTTTACAAGATGATAGATTGAATTTAAATAATGTGTTGTTAACAAGAGCAGAAAATTCTATGGAATGTATGGAACTTGAAGTTCATTAATTCATTTTTTTAAAATAAGAAAATACTTGATGATAAAAAGACTTCTATCAACTGTGTGGGGGGGGATGTTACTATGACATCCAAATCTATTGAATCAAGAATGTCTTACTTTTAGCCGTATTTACACGATATGATGACACGCCAGCCAAAAGTAGATAAATGCTGCTCTGCTTTTTTTCATCGTTTATTTATTGAAAGATACAGTTTAACCGTTATCTAAATAAGGCATAATGTGAATGTGTATTGCACCAAGTTGATAAATCAGAACGTTGTTAACAACAAGTGGAAGCATAAAATAGAGAATAATATTGCTGGTTATAAAAATATTGGCATTATAAATATAGTTCAAAAGGAGTATATGTGACTAGAGGATGGTGAATAAAAAATTATATTTAAAATAAAATGCAAAATATGTAGGTACAACTACTACTCAAACTAGTACTACTGCTACTATAGCTGCCCACACTACTATTACTTATACTACTACTACTACTACTACTACCATCGTTCACACTATAACTACACTACTAATACTAATAATACTGCTACTACTATTGCTGATAATCACACTACCACTACTACTAGTAATTAACAATAGTAATAAAACCTGTAATTTCCTGCATAATTCTCTCTAGTCATAGTTTTATCTTTTCTGTAAAATTATTGACTGTTTGTATTAGTACACAAATTTTCATGATTATTTGTGTACACAAATGATTATTTTCACTTTATTCTAATGAATACTTTAATTTTTCCTGCAATCAAACTTATTCAACTCATATCTTTATTGTATTGTATTATGTTTTATTATTAACAACATGCTTATTAGGATAAACTGTATATTCCAGTTGATTTGTAATGGACTGAAATTGGTCAGTCTCTGTTGCCATTTGTGCATCCTGAGCGGATTGCCTCGATATCGTCATTTCTTTCACAAGTACTATATAAGTTGGATTGTGACTGGTAAGTGGAATCCATGACACGCGTTTTGTCCTATTTGGGACTCATTGGCTGGATGTACCTGCATCCCAGTGTTGTTGTTCACAGTGGCGTTCGACACAAAACGGATTGAGTTCGAATCCCACTGTGAACATTAACATTGGGATGCAGGTACATCCAGCCAATGAGTCCCAAATAGGACAAAACGCGTGTCCTGGATTCCGCTTGCCAGTCACAATCCAGCTGATATAAAACATGTTTATTAATTAATGTATATCAAGGCATATTTCTTTAACATTGAACTAACAATAAAACTATACATGAATTACACTGTCCATTATACTGATTACTATTCATTAGAAGGTAATAAATGAAATTCATAGATCTTTTAATATTTTACAATAAATGAACTTTATCAATGAATCACTAATATTGAATATATGGTGAATTTAAGTAATTATGATTGGTTGAATATGTCACAGATTGATGTTGGCAAGGTACCATTGAAAACCAGGGAGCACTGGACAGCTGTTTCGTTCTAGTGTGGAACTCTTCAGCAGTGCGCACCCCAGGTTTTGCACTAGGGGCTTCGGGTTGACGGCAAATGCCTAACCATCTTGATATGCCGGGCACCTAATAAAGACTGACTATCTTCGGGAATTGTGCTTTAGAAGATTATTTCAATAATTATAACTGTGGACAGTGTTGACATTTCACTTCTATGACTGTTACGTTCTCCTTGCACGGTTCTCTCGTTTTGTATATTTGTTCTTAGTATATTGTTTATTTACTATGAACTACGCTTACTTAATTGTGTACAAGTTGTAACATTCACTGCCACTCTTCCCTTTGTTGTGTACAAATGTTAGATTCTTGATTGGTTCACTGTGTGGTCTGATTTTATGTGTATATAAAGGCATGATTAAAATATAATACGTTCTCAGTTCTCAGTTCTCGCTCTCTCCGTCTTCCTGTTCTCAATTGTGGTTGTCCTATTGTCGGCCTGGGGGGTGAGTGGGATTAGGTCAGTCGCACATTCTCAACTAGGCACGCATCTCATTGGTGTTCACGTCCATCAACCAAATCATCCCCATCCATCCTCTTCTCTTTCATTTTCACGTCATAACACATCTGCACCACTGGGTCGACATCCAATCGTAGAATTCCAACCAATTTTCATCAATTTGTAATATAATCATTCCAAATGAATTATGAGAGCATTGTGAGATTGGTTATAGGTGAAGTGAGAATTCAATGAAGAGTTGGCAACAAATAAAATGAATATTACTAACTAGTCACGAAATACTCAATTTTCAATAGATAATTAACTAATTAATAATATGAAAAGATTAAAAAAAAAAAGAAGTTTGATAGAAAAAAATAAAGGACAATTTTCATTTCATGATTGTATTGTAAACTATGACATTGAATACACAGATTCATGAATTAAAAATCGTCTTGAATAAAATTGAAAAATGAATATGAAAAAAATTTCATTGAACTATTGAATCTTATTTAATAATTTTCAATAAAGCATAATATGATATAACGAGATGATTATTCATTATTCACAGTGTTAACTTTCTTACAATCCAATAAGTTTGAACTGCAGTAATCACAACTTCTCACTAGAACTTCAAGAATATCATGAAGTCAGTCACTGATATTAAGTTTTGGTTGATTGAATTTGTCACAGATTGATGTTGGTAGGCTACCAACAGCAACCACGGAGCACTAGACAACTGCCTCGTCCTAGTGTTGGACTCACCAGGAGCACACATACAAGACCCCACTCAAAGCTGTGTTATCTTTCTATGTCACTGTCTACTTACACCTATATATAGGGTTTCAGTTCTAAACCACCTCGTTACTGACGGAGATGTTATATTTAATCATTTATCATTATTATTTCTATTCTAACATATAAATTTTAGAAGTAAGTAAATATAATTTTATCTTTATCTAACTGATTTTTTCATTCTGCATCACTCTCAACTTTTTGTCTACTTTAACATCAATTTTCGAAAAAATAGACCATCCTACATACTTAAACGTATGTGCACAATATATCAAAGAAGCAAACACTTTTCAATTAAAATATAGATTTTTTATTTTCTTTTATAGATAATTTTTATAAAATCCATCAATGTTGATTAACTTTACATTCGTCTTTTCCATCTTATCTCTTGTTATCTATTATGCTTAGTCATTAGTTATCTGGTTAATTTACTACTTTAAGACATGACTTGTAATTCAAATCATATATGCATATACATATATATATATATATATATATATATATACACAAATATTAGTCAGGAAATCAACGTGAAAACCACTTTATACATAATTATGGTATTTTTTGAAACATGACTACAACAGATATATATATATATATATATATATATATATATATGTCTTGGTAACATCAACAGTCTAATTCATCAATAAAAATCTCTGTGTGCATAGATCCATGTGTATATTTCATTATTTATGCTTATTTATGAGTACGTAAGAATGATCATGATAACAACAATCATTTTGATTGTTATTAATTTCCGTCGAGTTTACCCTTAACACTAACCCCCGCCCACTCCTTCTCGAAAATATTTGATTCATTCTACAATATACGGACATAAGAACTTATCTCCTTCAATAGATATATAGATACAGATATATATTCAATATTGAAACCGTTATTATTATTATTATTCCTATTAATAGTCATGTTATTGTTACTATGAATGTTGACAATATTAACCATATTCTTTAAAGTATGACATTATGTCAACAGAAATGATCGTGTTGAATTCACTGAATAACAGAAAAACAAAATCTGATTTAAAAATGAAATTCAGTTTTCTTAACTGATTTCTCGATCATTCCTTTTTTCCTTAAATTTTGTTCTCATTTGTTCTAGTTTAAAATAAGTAAATAAGAAGAATAAATAAATAAAAAGAGGGGGGAGAGAACGATGGCGAGGGGGGAGTTATGGTGATGTAACAAACATTTCATTTCTTGATGAAATGTTATGTTTACACAATTTTAGGAAAAAAAGTAAACAAAATAGAAAAAAATAAATTAATAACTAAAAGAAATAAAATGTAAAATGATTAAAAAAATTAAACAAAAGAAAATGAAGAAAATAGTAATTTATTTTCTTTTTTTTTTGCTAAAATTTAACACGATACTACTTAATATAACGAATTCTATTGGTCTATTTATAATTAAATGCATTATTTGAATTAGTCAGTAGTTTATAAGAGAAAATTATTATTATGATAGTAGATAAATGAGATGAAGTGAAGTGAGAATTCAATGAAGAGTTGGCAACAAATAAAATGAATATTACTAACTAGTCACGAAATACTCAATTTTCAATAGATAATTAACTAATTAATAATATGAAAAGATTAAAAAAAAAAAGAAGTTTGATAGAAAAAAATAAAGGACAATTTTCATTTCATGATTGTATTGTAAACTATGACATTGAATACACAGATTCATGAATTAAAAATCGTCTTGAATAAAATTGAAAAATGAATATGAAAAAAATTTCATTGAACTATTGAATCTTATTTAATAATTTTCAATAAAGCATAATATGATATAACGAGATGATTATTCATTATTCACAGTGTTAACTTTCTTACAATCCAATAAGTTTGAACTGCAGTAATCACAACTTCTCACTAGAACTTCAAGAATATCATGAAGTCAGTCACTGATATTAAGTTTTGGTTGATTGAATTTGTCACAGATTGATGTTGGTAGGCTACCAACAGCAACCACGGAGCACTAGACAACTGCCTCGTCCTAGTGTTGGACTCACCAGGAGCACACATACAAGACCCCACTCAAAGCTGTGTTATCTTTCTATGTCACTGTCTACTTACACCTATATATAGGGTTTCAGTTCTAAACCACCTCGTTACTGACGGAGATGTTATATTTAATCATTTATCATTATTATTTCTATTCTAACATATAAATTTTAGAAGTAAGTAAATATAATTTTATCTTTATCTAACTGATTTTTTCATTCTGCATCACTCTCAACTTTTTGTCTACTTTAACATCAATTTTCGAAAAAATAGACCATCCTACATACTTAAACGTATGTGCACAATATATCAAAGAAGCAAACACTTTTCAATTAAAATATAGATTTTTTTATTTTCTTTTATAGATAATTTTTATAAAATCCATCAATGTTGATTAACTTTACATTCGTCTTTTCCATCTTATCTCTTGTTATCTATTATGCTTAGTCATTAGTTATCTGGTTAATTTACTACTTTAAGACATGACTTGTAATTCAAATCATATATGCATATACATATATATATATATATATATATATATATATACACAAATATTAGTCAGGAAATCAACGTGAAAACCACTTTATACATAATTATGGTATTTTTTGAAACATGACTACAACAGATATATATATATATATATATATATATATATATATGTCTTGGTAACATCAACAGTCTAATTCATCAATAAAAATCTCTGTGTGCATAGATCCATGTGTATATTTCATTATTTATGCTTATTTATGAGTACGTAAGAATGATCATGATAACAACAATCATTTTGATTGTTATTAATTTCCGTCGAGTTTACCCTTAACACTAACCCCCGCCCACTCCTTCTCGAAAATATTTGATTCATTCTACAATATACGGACATAAGAACTTATCTCCTTCAATAGATATATAGATACAGATATATATTCAATATTGAAACCGTTATTATTATTATTATTCCTATTAATAGTCATGTTATTGTTACTATGAATGTTGACAATATTAACCATATTCTTTAAAGTATGACATTATGTCAACAGAAATGATCGTGTTGAATTCACTGAATAACAGAAAAACAAAATCTGATTTAAAAATGAAATTCAGTTTTCTTAACTGATTTCTCGATCATTCCTTTTTTCCTTAAATTTTGTTCTCATTTGTTCTAGTTTAAAATAAGTAAATAAGAAGAATAAATAAATAAATAAAAAGAGGGGGGAGAGAACGATGGCGAGGGGGGAGTTATGGTGATGTAACAAACATTTCATTTCTTGATGAAATGTTATGTTTACACAATTTTAGGAAAAAAAGTAAACAAAATAGAAAAAATAAATTAATAACTAAAAGAAATAAAATGTAAAATGATTAAAAAAATTAAACAAAAGAAAATGAAGAAAATAGTAATTTATTTTTCTTTTTTTTTTGCTAAAATTTAACACGATACTACTTAATATAACGAATTCTATTGGTCTATTTATAATTAAATGCATTATTTGAATTAGTCAGTAGTTTATAAGAGAAAATTATTATTATGATAGTAGATAAATGAGATGAAGTGAAGTGAGAGGGGGGGGGGGGGAAAGAGGAGAGGTGAAGCAAGATGAGGAAAAGTTGAAAGGGCGTGAGTATGAAGTAAGTTAAAATGTTTGTTTCAATGAATTTTTAGTTATAGAAACTAGATTTTAACTTTTTGATAAAACTTTGCATTTATAAGCATAAGAGAAGTATAAGTATGCAATGAGATTATTCTTACAATTATGCTTTTCAAACCATAATAACAGTTATTTTTGTCTTATTGATATTGTTATGAATGTAGTCAGTTGATTAGTCAATCATAGTTGCTATATGTAATTTCTTAGTAGATTGTTAAACTATAAAGTAAGATTAAGCTTAAAGCGTTAATAACTAGGCGAAATCTATATAAAGCGGTATGGTGTTTTATTTGAACTTGACAGTAGTATTTAACTGCCATATCTTAATGATAATGCTCACATTGAAACTCAAGCACAGTCTATTCTTCTTTAATATCTCCACTGTATATATGTTCAGCTAGTGATGCCAGATAGCCATTCTTGTGCGAAGACAATTCATATAATATTATTAGATGTTAGGTGCAGGTATATTCATCTAAGATGTCAAGACAGGACGGAACATGTTATCATGATTCCATTTGCTAGATAATAACTAACTTTATTTATTATAATAACTGATAAAATTTCACGTCATCAAAGTAAGGAATGAAGGTTAGTCAGTATAAAGATAAACTGCTTCCTAATAAAATCACGTTATTAAATATTAGCTTTAATGAGAGTATGTGACCAGTCGTGTATAAGACTATCATACAATGACTGATACTAGGAATGTGAAAACATTGGATGCCAAGTAAGTGATCTAAATGTAGCTTAATAACCGTAAAGTTTATTGATTTTAGTTTCTATTCTTTGTAGAATCGTGGATGCTCACTGCTCAAAACCTCTACATTAGAGAGTAAGGGGGAAGGGAGGAAAGCTTTCACTCAATGTTCCTCAACTTTAAACATATGTCTGACCAATACTAGTCCGTGACATGGAATTTAAATTCATCGGCTTATACAAAGTCATATTATAACTAACAAATTTTTTTTCTTTTTTTTTTGCTAAAATTTAACACGATACTACTTAATATAACGAATTCTATTGGTCTATTTATAATTAAATGCATTATTTGAATTAGTCAGTAGTTTATAAGAGAAAATTATTATTATGATAGTAGATAAATGAGATGAAGTGAAGTGAGAGGGTGGGGGGGGGAAAGAGGAGAGGTGAAGCAAGATGAGGAAAAGTTGAAAGGGCGTGAGTATGAAGTAAGTTAAAATGTTTGTTTCAATGAATTTTTAGTTATAGAAACTAGATTTTAACTTTTTGATAAAACTTTGCATTTATAAGCATAAGAGAAGTATAAGTATGCAATGAGATTATTCTTACAATTATGCTTTTCAAACCATAATAACAGTTATTTTTGTCTTATTGATATTGTTATGAAATGTAGTCAGTTGATTAGTCAATCATAGTTGCTATATGTAATTTCTTAGTAGATTGTTAAACTATAAAGTAAGATTAAGCTTAAAGCGTTAATAACTAGGCGAAATCTATATAAAGCGGTATGGTGTTTTATTTGAACTTGACAGTAGTATTTAACTGCCATATCTTAATGATAATGCTCACATTGAAACTCAAGCACAGTCTATTCTTCTTTAATATCTCCACTGTATATATGTTCAGCTAGTGATGCCAGATAGCCATTCTTGTGCGAAGACAATTCATATAATATTATTAGATGTTAGGTGCAGGTATATTCATCTAAGATGTCAAGACAGGACGGAACATGTTATCATGATTCCATTTGCTAGATAATAACTAACTTTATTTATTATAATAACTGATAAAATTTCACGTCATCAAAGTAAGGAATGAAGGTTAGTCAGTATAAAGATAAACTGCTTCCTAATAAAATCACGTTATTAAATATTAGCTTTAATGAGAGTATGTGACCAGTCGTGTATAAGACTATCATACAATGACTGATACTAGGAATGTGAAAACATTGGATGCCAAGTAAGTGATCTAAATGTAGCTTAATAACCGTAAAGTTTATTGATTTTAGTTTCTATTCTTTGTAGAATCGTGGATGCTCACTGCTCAAAACCTCTACATTAGAGAGTAAGGGGGAAGGGAGGAAAGCTTTCACTCAATGTTCCTCAACTTTAAACATATGTCTGACCAATACTAGTCCGTGACATGGAATTTAAATTCATCGGCTTATACAAAGTCATATTATAACTAACAAATTTTTTTCTTCATAGTATTCCCAAACCAACACCGAAAACAAGTCTAGAGAGGAAAAAAACCATGAAATCCTCACATTCCCATAGTGAATCTAGAGAAGATTATCTAATCACTTGAGAGTTGTTTGGTTGGCTCAGATATGTAAACAGTGAAATCCATCTTTAAATTAGTTACTATTAGACACTGTGGAAGAAACTTCACCTAACAAAAAGTCATCAACACAATATATAATGATATTCAGTGATTAGAATCAGTCAAGTAAATCGTTTAAAATTTCAGGTAGATACAAATCACTTCAAAAAACTGTTTGAACAGTAGTAATTGTAGCTTTGATTCTAAAATCAAATTAATTCATCTTAATTCAATGCGTTTCAAATGGCAAATGAAAGATAGAGTACGTCGTCATTGATAGTGAATGAAGAAACTTTTGTACTGAACTAACAAACAGAATAAACAGAATTTTAGTTATAACAACTTTTACTTTTGAACACGTTGATTAAGAATCGATGGACTTCGTTATTTAGTGAATAGTGGGTTGAGTGGTTAGAAGAAGAATGTAGTAGTTCAAAATCATAGCTTGAAATTCAACACTAGGATGTAATCAGTAGGTCTCGCTGATGAACACTAAATAGGACAGTACACATTTTAATTTTACTGCACACGATTTGATTCATTAATTATAATTAATTATTTTAATTTAAATTGAAGATTACTTCACAATACTAATCAGTAGTATTGAATGTACACATTTTTCTTGTATTTGTCTCCCATCTTCTTTAGTTTGTTGCTCATCCAAATTGTCAACAATATCTTACGAGTATATGGTATGGATCAGAGACAGCATTTCTTCAATCATGGTCATTAATTAGGAAAATTGGTCTTTCTATAGCTGCTACACCATTACTTCCATTATTCTGTTTAATGTACATAATACTACCTACCTCCAATGTAAGTTAATTAGTATTTTTATTTTCTGTTTGATAACTTGCTTTACGTGTAACCAATCTAATATGAATGTAATTTTATCAGTATAAAGAATTCTGGAGCGAACACTGAAGTTTGCTTTTAACTATATCGAAACAATCTATGAAAACCAGTGTGAGACTCATCATCAGTGCATCTTCATGCCTCGACCAAGAATCAAAATTACAATCTTTAGGAGGAAGCGTTGAACATTAATATCGCTAGCAGCTTTTTTATCTGTCTGTTAAACAATATCATTTGACGTTATACTGGAAGGTAACTAAAATTGCCTCATATTCAACCTAGTTAAAATTCATTTCTCACTGGATTACAGGAAATAACTTTATGAAGTCATTAACTAATAAGCGCATAAGTTGATCTGAAGGTTTCTTATCATGTACTTACTTTAGATATTCAGGGAAAACCAGAAAATTTTCGAAGTCGCTAGGATATTTACTTCATACAGTAGAACTGATTCTTGATCTTCATCATATGATTGTAAATAAAATTTGAGAATTATGTTGGTTTGCAAATTTCGTAATGTTCCGTACTTAAAGCCTTCAGGTGTTTACAAGGTGATCGTAGTATCGGAATTGCTTTTATTTAGCCAGCTATCTTTTATAACTATTTATTTGAAACTTATTAATTTCAATGCATAAACTGCATCATAGTATTAAAAACTCCTAATTATTTATAGTAGCTAGGGTTTATTCTGTCTAGTGTTTTACATGATTGTGGATACAATTGACATGTGACTTTTCGCTCTGTTTTGTTCTCTGAGTTAGATCTTTTAATTGCGAAGCTTTCATCGTCGTTCTAAAAGATTGCATCGTCGTAAACTTCTGATAGAATTGAACAATAAGATTTTTTCAACAAGTATCTAATAGCTTGTTCTGTAAACCTTGAAAATGATTGGTTATTCTCAACATTTGTCGTGTCATTTTCTCCAAGTTTATTTTGATTTTCTTCCAACTTGACCTTCTTTGTAGTATTGTGGATATTTATTCTTTTTATTTCCTTTGTCCACAATCAACATTTCTTCCAGTCAGATCTGCATCCATAATTATCTGTTTGTATTAAAATAATGAAAGATATATCGTGGGGTTCAACAATTCACTACCAACAACTACAGTTATCCTCAGAGAATTCGTTATTCACTATGTTAGATTTAGTACTCTCCAGTGATTTTCCCTTTTATTTTGTGAAGTATGCAAAGTGACTTTACTAATGAAAGATAGAGAGATGAGATTGACATATTGCTACGCTAATATAAAGTCAATAACCTTAATGTCTTAAAGTAATAAGAGTGTTACACGATTGCTGATTAGCTGGTACAATAAGTGATTTACTAAAACAGCATAGGTACGAATGAGAAGATATGTCATACCCTATAAATAAAGAGTTTCTATTTAATCAATCGGAGCGACTACTTTTATGCACACTGTGACAGAAACAGAAATCATGATAACAAGTTTAAGATTTTATTACAATAACTTGTGAATGGATTGGTACGATAACCGTTGATGAGACTATGGAAAACTTATAATCAGATATTGTAGTTACTATATACCTGACAATGTAAATCATGATAACATAAAATGTAGATTCCTGTTATGCCGTGAAAACGAAAGAGAGGATGATGGATGGGGATGATTTGGTTGATGGACGTGAACACCAATGAGATGCGTGCCTAGTTGAGAATGTGCGATTGACCTAATCCCACTCACCCCCCAGGCCGACAATAGGACAACCACAATTGAGAACAGGAAGACTGAGAAAGCGAGAGCTGAGAACCGAGAACTGAGAACGTATTATATTTCAATCATGCCTTTATATACACATAAAATCAGAGCACACAGTAAACTAATCATAAATCTATCATTGATACAGAACAAAAGAAATAGTGGTAGTGAATGGGGAGAACTTGTGCACAATTAAGTAGACGTAGTTCGTAATAATAAACAATACACAAAGAATCAATACACTAAACGAGAGAACCGGGCAAGGAGAACGTAACAATCATAGAAATAAAATGATTACACCACTCATGAATAAAATAACGGGAATAGTCCCCCAAAATACAGTCTTGAAAGTTCATTACTTTTCTTTAATCGACCGGCGTAACAATTCCTAAGACTATGATTTCCGTTTACTAATACTATGGTAACAAAGTACAATGTACGAGCGTTTAAAGTTATTTTCCACTGACTCCTATAAATATATATGAATAACATAGTTCAACTAGACATTCTAAAAGAAAAATATTAATGTAACATATGGTAGAACCGTTCTAATATGCAGGACTGACTGATGACAGGAATGGAAAAAACTAGTTAAAGTGCACGACACATTAAAAACAATATGAAAAACTTAAAAACATACATTTCCTTTTGTAAATAATATATTGAGCATTAGTTGTTTCATGGATTGTAGGTACGCTTTGCTAATGAATTCCAAGTAGAACGAAACTTAGATTAGAATTCCATGCCGACTACATTTAAACCACTTTTCATCTTAAGTTAAACACGTGTTCATTACACTTGTTATTATCAAATTATTCTAATACCTAATGTATATACACCTATTTTCTCTTATCTAACAGATTGCACGTTCAATGAGATGTCCAGCAGCTAAATTTGCAACTCATGTTGTATCACATTTTTTATTTTTAATATTACTCGCTGCAGCAACATTCCGTTTAGAAGAAAATTATGATGCATTATTAGATGAACAAATGCTTGGTACTGGTGATGAAGATACAATTAGACAATGGGTACAGAAAAATTTTCGACCATCTAAAGCTATCATAACACATGTTCAAATATGTATTGTATTATGGGTAGCTGGTAAGTAATGAAACTTTTTTAATTGTTAAGAATATGTTAATTGTCATATACTGTTTAGTTTGTTGCTAACTAACTAACAACAGTAAACTAAATAGATACTAATCACCCGAAAACCCTATCTCACCTAGTTGTTACACTACAACCAGCAATTTTGAAGAGACTGTTGTCTTACTCTGTGGGATTAGCATGCGTATCACTCAGCTTGACAGTCCGTGATTTTACTTCTGAATTATTAGGTTAACGACTAATTGCCTGTTGGACTGAGACATTTGCTTTCATGAATCACTGGCTAGTCTGTTTCTTTTTATTAGAGATGATTAGATTCAACTGATTGAAAAAGGCTAGTTGGTCAAGGTTTCTATTTCACAAGGAACATAAATTCCTTACAACAACTACAGGTATACTTTGATGATAGTTGATAAATAGTATGAAATCAAAGTTTAGGTTTTCCTTCCGAAATCCGACTAACTATAACTAAAATATAGTGAACATGATGTTAGATGCAGTTTACCATGTGCTCTTACTGAATAGTAACTAATATAATGTTTTGTTTAATCCTTGACGGTGACGGAATTTTGTCAATCACATGGGAATTTGTCAACTTGTCTAAGTGATACGAGAACGTGTACAAAATATTTTAATTTCAGTGGGTTAGAGGTTATCGGGTGAAAACCTTGTATGATCTTGATATGATACTCATTATTAGTGATCATAACCAAAGACTATTCTAACGTGCTATTAGTTATTACTTGGTGATAGGTCAATGCAATATCTAAGTTCTTAGGAGGTCACTTACGATCAATTCATCAAAGTGATAGCCGTCTAAGTTGCTAACTATTAATGATAAAAGATTCCTAAATTAATTGTATAGGTAGATACCTTACTGGAGTATATCGACCAGTGTACATTTTATTTCCAGGTATTCTTTCAGTTTTCCTTAAATCACCTAATGTATATACACCTATTTTCTCTTATCTAACAGATTGCACGTTCAATGAGATGTCCAGCAGCTAAATTTGCAACTCATGTTGTATCACATTTTTTATTTTTAATATTACTCGCTGCAGCAACATTCCGTTTAGAAGAAAATTATGATGCATTATTAGATGAACAAATGCTTGGTACTGGTGATGAAGATACAATTAGACAATGGGTACAGAAAAATTTTCGACCATCTAAAGCTATCATAACACATGTTCAAATATGTATTGTATTATGGGTAGCTGGTAAGTAATGAAACTTTTTTAATTGTTAAGAATATGTTAATTGTCATATACTGTTTAGTTTGTTGCTAACTAACTAACAACAGTAAACTAAATAGATACTAATCACCCGAAAACCCTATCTCACCTAGTTGTTACACTACAACCAGCAATTTTGAAGAGACTGTTGTCTTACTCTGTGGGATTAGCATGCGTATCACTCAGCTTGACAGTCCGTGATTTTACTTCTGAATTATTAGGTTAACGACTAATTGCCTGTTGGACTGAGACATTTGCTTTCATGAATCACTGGCTAGTCTGTTTCTTTTTATTAGAGATGATTAGATTCAACTGATTGAAAAAGGCTAGTTGGTCAAGGTTTCTATTTCACAAGGAACATAAATTCCTTACAACAACTACAGGTATACTTTGATGATAGTTGATAAATAGTATGAAATCAAAGTTTAGGTTTTCCTTCCGAAATCCGACTAACTATAACTAAAATATAGTGAACATGATGTTAGATGCAGTTTACCATGTGCTCTTACTGAATAGTAACTAATATAATGTTTTGTTTAATCCTTGACGGTGACGGAATTTTGTCAATCACATGGGAATTTGTCAACTTGTCTAAGTGATACGAGAACGTGTACAAAATATTTTAATTTCAGTGGGTTAGAGGTTATCGGGTGAAAACCTTGTATGATCTTGATATGATACTCATTATTAGTGATCATAACCAAAGACTATTCTAACGTGCTATTAGTTATTACTTGGTGATAGGTCAATGCAAATATCTAAGTTCTTAGGAGGTCACTTACGATCAATTCATCAAAGTGATAGCCGTCTAAGTTGCTAACTATTAATGATAAAAGATTCCTAAATTAATTGTATAGGTAGATACCTTACTGGAGTATATCGACCAGTGTACATTTTATTTCCAGGTATTCTTTCAGTTTTCCTTAAATCACCTAATGTTTATATAAATGATTATCAAAACCCCAACGAACAATCACTGGTTTTGACTTTCTTTAACCCACATCCTCTATATTTATTTACTTCACATTATAACATGACAGCCGTCATTATCGTCGATGAGCTGATCTTCTGAATCAAATCTTAGCAATACAAATTGTAGTCGTCATTATACACAAATCACTAAGAGAATCTAGAATAAATGAATTCTACATCTTTGAATATTCCATTGAAATATGGTTCCACAAACTTCTGGTAGTCGTTGAATTAGTTTGTTTTCATAATGCATAGTTTAATCAATGAGTTTTATCAATGTGTATAGTTAGCATAATATTTTAACATAAATTAGGAAACAAACTACTTACACAATGAGTAAGTAGTTAGATAATCCCAGTTTTTAGGAATCGATAACTCATATAAGGCAACATACTTTAGATGAAACGATTGAAATATTGAAGTTTTAGTATATCATTACTTTCAGTTGATATTAATAGCCTCAAATCTAAGTAATTTGATCTTACGACCTTCTTCACATATCCTTTATGGCTTAGACTATCTTCGTATAATGTTTCAAACAGATGAGATCTGAAATAATGTTACTCGGTCTGTGTTAAGTCAGTATATTGAGTTCACTTGGCTATTTAGATATTGAAATATAAAAGCTCACTTTACAATTACGGATTCATCTAATTTCGATTGAATTACGTTTTCTTATTGTACTTTAAAGTCATTGATACCATGAGGATTTAGAAAATAAATCAAGTATAGCATCATTTAAATAGGTGATCTAATTGAAGATAGTTTGTTTGACTAAAAATTAAAATTTCAAATGAAAGTCTTAAACTATTTACTACACCAATTGACTAACATTTTGAATACGAAAATCAGATTTAGGCCTGTCATCGTTTATTATTTCCGCACATTTTGATAAAGTATATATGGACTGCTTGTTGATTGATTGTGTACACTGTATTCATTAATGAAATGCTGTTTCATTTACTCCAGGTAGAATAAGTCATTAAGACCTCTCTTACTACTATGACCTGATAGACTTGATAATGATTATTTGTTCGCACGATATCTGAGTGACTAAATCCTTCAGCCTGAAGAATGGAATGGAAAGTACAAAACACTAGTGAATGAGAGTTAAAGGAAGTTATTTATTGAGAAAAATCAATGACTTTTATATGTCATATACTGCATACATTAGTAACAGGAAATGCAAAGTAAAATATAGGTTGAATTAGTAAAGTTGTTTTGCAGAGTTCAGGATAATAAGATAATAATAAGGTTGCAATAATTCGTGTAGGAAAATGCTCATGACAATATTTGATAAGTCTGTAAAAAGTCTACAAATTTATATAATACAAATATCACACTTACTGAATGCTAAGCTAGATGCAGCTTAGCTGTAAGTGTCTAAATAGTATAAGGAATAAACTCAATAGGATTAGGCAGTGTACTATCTAATTGTAAAGACGGTGTAGATATATTTACTTTGATCTAGCCATGAAAAATATATGTGAATAATGAAATTTCATATAAATTGGTAGGTACATTTTGATCTGATATATGAACGGCATTTATATTTCATTGTGCTACTAAACATTACACTGTATACAATCGAGTAAATTTTGCTGAGACAGATATACTCCTTTAATGATGCAATCAGGTTATGATTAATTTCATTTATGTTTCAATCACTTTTGGATATTAGTCAGATGAAAATAAGTTTCTTTTCAAGTTTGTTAACTCACATCCTAATATATTAACTTACTACATTTATTATGATAAACACTTAAAGGTTTTTGTTTTCTCCAAGATAACCCTTCTTCAAACTTTACTTTTCACTGACATTTATTTTTCATACAGTTTGTTTCCTTACTGATGAACAATTCATCTTTATAAGTCTCAAATTAGGTTCTCATTTTGAAACATCTACATTTATTTACTTGTTCACAATCATTGCTGCTACCCTGACATGATGGTCAGGTTTGCCTAGCATGGTGAATCGATCAGTCTAAACTAGCTCATAAAAATAGTTCTACAAGGTTCTACCATCTCGGGTAGGTCGTTTGAAGAGCGGTGAGACTAAAATCAGCTAACATTAGGTTCGGGAGTCAAATCGTACTACTGATCAAGCTGGGGTGTGATAGCAGTATGGTGCTTCCCCCAGACAACCATCTTTATAGTGATGCATCCTTCCCAAAAAGGAAGGGGTGTTAGAAAACGTCAACCCTAAGAATTCATACTTCACATTACTCCACGGATCTCCGTTTACGGTGTTAGGCCTTGACAATCACAGAGATAATAAAACGAAATCCTCCATCTTAAAGGCTTAATGTGACTGGACTCAAACAGTTGATCCTCGGACACTGTGGACACTATCTCAGGTACATCTATGAAGAAGAAACCTTCTGCAGTATGGCCAAACGGGAAGTGATAACTGCCCTCATACCTCTGACAGAATACAAAATCTCTTTCATGCATACATATTTGCTTGTATATAGCTGGAGATAAATTAATGTATTCTACATATGCTGCTCATATTTTGCGTAAATGTATATAAATAGTATTTTTCGTTCTTAATTGCTCAGTATATAAAGTGTTGTGACTATCGTCTTCTCCATTTGTGTCTATGTATAACTCTTTCTGTCTCTCTCTTCCCCCCACACATATTATCCATATAGGACTACTACTTGCCGACATTAAGCATATCTACTTTGCTGGATTCAGGTCATATATATGTAATGCATATAATTTATTAAATTTTTGTATATTATCCATGTATATTGGTTCTTATACATTACGTATTATTGTTGATCGATGGGTTCGTGAATCAGATTTATTCTTTAATGCAACAACTCAAGTGAATTACTTATTACAAACAAATAACAGTATATTGGTACATCAAATGGTGCAAAATTGGACACAATCATGTCATCATGATAAGAGTTACTTTATAACAGCATGTAAGTTTTCTTTTATTTTCTTCTATTGTTTAATTGTGTGTTAATGGTAAATAAGTAGTAAAAGTTTGTAGTTTTGTAAATATCCAACTAACTAAAAGCACTTAATCAAGTATCTTTATCAAATTACAACACAGGCTCACGTACTGTCTGGTCACAGTAGCCTATTATTGAACGCGGTGGCGTTTGGCACGAAGCAGACTGAGTTCGAATCCCAGTGTGGACATCAACATTAGGATGTAGGTACATTCAGCTGATGGGTCCTAAATAGGACGAAACTCGAGTCCTGGATTCCGCTCGCTAGTCATAATCCAACTCAAACAATACTTGTGTAATATCACTATATTGAGGCAATTCGCTCAAGATGCACATATGGCAACAGAGATTGACCAGTTTCATTCCATTACAAATCAACGGGAAAATACATGCTTATCCTAATTACAGCCGAATGTATATTACTTCTCGCCTTCTAGATTGTCAGCTTAGAAGTTTCATGTCTTACAACGTCAAGTTTTGTTAAAAGATGCTTTTCAGCCTAATCATTATTGCCTACTCCATCATTATCACTTTTAGAATGTAATGTGTAAGGTATATAGAAGTTAGTATAGTATTATTCTACCGTATCCAGATTATCTTCAAATGTGTATAGTCAAAAAGAACAAAGAAGTACTTATTTCAGTTACATTTGAAATTATTGTTAACCAGTAGTAAAATAAAGTTTTGTGAATAAAATGAGCCAACTGACCTCAACTTTTATTTACATAATTGTTAATTGAACTAATATAAACAAAAGCGCTTATTGTCACTTGAAATATTTTAGACAGCCACCTATTCTAGTCTGCTTTTCATAGTTGACGCATCCTTAAACTGTTTACTTATAGGTAGATTAGTTTGGTTATTGTGTCAAACGAACATTCGAAATTTTTATGTGACACATACCAAATAAGCTGATAAGGTAGTAAATCTTTATCAACTTAAGTGGTTCTGACATGTGTAACGTATACCTAACCATTGTCTACCACGATGAGGTATGTTGACTGATATTGGGGAAGGATGGCAGAAAGTTAGAGTTGGCCAAGTCAAAACTTGACATCGGTCTATGAAGTCACTAACTGCTGGTCTAAGACATGTTAGTAGACTCAGACCACCTCGTTGCGGTCCGTTTGAATTTCGTAACCAGTAGTTGGAGAGTGACTGTCATGGGTGAGAAGGGAGGGAAATGGTTACAATGGTGCAAGTACATTCACTCCTTCCATACATTGTTTGGTTGAAATTTCTTTCCACTAATTAACTCTCTCTCTAGACCATATTCTACATGTCTACCCAGTTCTATTAATATTATCATTGAACTACTACCTCTATTAATATGGTGCTAATCCTGCTATACTTCTAAGATGTGCTAACTTGAACCGATGTACACATGTGCTAGGTTCTGTGTTGTACATACATACAAACATACACATCTGGAAAATTTCTCAAGGGTTACGTCACAAAACACTACCATTTTTACTGCAACTTTTCACTAATTCATTGAATATATTCCTCATCATTTTTCTTTACCTTCTAGCACGATTTCGTTGGAAATATGATGATCCTGAAATTGTATCTGATGTGATGTTCGCAGTAGCTAATGTTGTTAGTTTTGCTCGTACCACATACTTAATGCCAGCGTTTGAAGCTCTTGGACCTTTACAAATATCATTCACAAGAATGCTTACAGACATTACACGATTTATGGTCCTTTATTTATTGGTAAGTTGATTACAACTCAATGTATGTTGAATCTATATATGAAGAAAATAGATTGTCAAAGAAATGACTGTCAGTTAAGGAGAAAGTGTGCGTTGATCGAGAAACATTGTACCTTTATAATTAAATGATCCATTGATTTCTTTTTTGATTGAGTTCGTCACAGAGTGATATTGGTATGATACCATTTAAAACTAGGGAATACTAGACATCTATTTCATCCTACTATGCGACTCAGCAATGTGCACCATCGATTCCACCGTAGAAGTTTTAAGTTGACGAACACCTAACCCTATTCATCACTGGGTTGTTGACCAATGGTAGAATTACCACTTTCACCAATTTGTCATATGGTACGACGATAATTCATTATTTTTAGTGATAAATGTCTCATTCGTGACAAGTCTGAATCCCACCAGTCTGAACCCTTTTCATTTAAACTGATTATATTTGGATATTTTATAAATTGACATAATAAAACAAAGATATTATGAACGAAGAAAATTTACTTCGAGAAACTTTCTTTGGATTCTACAATTTGAAGTTAATGAACACAATGAAAAAGTAAATAGTCATTTCTATGACAACTACATTATTTATATGCATCAAAAGACTTACTGAATATGAATTTCGGATTGTATTGTAAATGATGATTGTTCTTGTCGAACTAATAATAAACATATAACCTGTTTAACTTGTATGCAACAACGTTAATTAGTAAGAATAGATCGATTTATAGAAGTGACAATAGGTGATAGAGATTACAATCCAATCAAGTGTTTTCTTAAAGACTGACACAGACACTAAATGAGATTATGATAATCGTGGGATACATTATACTATTACTCCAAAATAAACAATCAAAAACTAAGTGCAATAAGGTATATGAACCGTAAATTAAGAAAAGTGAGTAAGCATGTTTACATTTTATATGAATATGGTTTGCTTCAGACAGTATTAAAGTAGATTCAGTTGATTGTATTCATAAAGGTATACCACATTATATATTCCGTTAACTTAATAACCAAAACGAGGGTTGAAGTTAAGAGTACTGGAGCAGTAAGTAGAAGTTTAAGTAAATAACAGCAAATAATATGAAAGGTTGAGACGTTGAGTCACTTATAGGAACCGATTATTAGTGCACGAGATAATTTCAAAAGATGCAACTCAGAACATATGGTATTGAAGTAGCATTTAATTGGAACTAGCATAGAAGTGAAACAAACAACAGATCGTGTGGTAGAAAAGTACCAGGACACTAAAGGTATTATTTACATATTAAAACTACACTAACAGTATATTAATGCTTAAAACGTATTATTGAATATCCAGTACAAGAATAATCTTAATAAGTTTTTTAACCGAACGTAACACTTTCAAATGATCATGCACATTATCGACTAAGTAGGAATTTGTGAAATGGAGTGTGATAATCAAAATTCATCACTTTTGGGCAGACCTAACGATAATAATAGTCATAAGAGAAAGGGATTATATTCAGATCAAATGTTTAATTCTAAAAGTTACGTCATATACAAAATGATATGAATCCATTAGAAAGAATAACAGTGGATTAGGTAATATCCTAATTCATTAAGTGTTTATATGAGTATATGTTAAAGCCAAAGAAAATATTATGTGGATAAAATAAACATAAGTTATGAGACTACACAATAAAGACAAAACCATATTTACATTACTCTAATTAACTCATCGTATAATTAAGACGAAAAATTACTTATTTGATGTTAGGTTGACCAGGGAAAGAGAAGAGTTTGATCACATTTCTATTATACCGAGAGCCACTTAACCCGTACTGTTGTCGATTGTGCTGGTTGAAGGACATTGAGTCTAACTGGTGTTGGCAGATAACTATTCATAATATAGGTTATAGTACATGGTTGATTCATACTCGATATATGATCCGTTTTGACTAACTGGGCTAATATCAATTTATCTATGTTTTGACAACGCCCTTGCTTAAGCATGTTTGGCGTTGCTCAGCAGCACGAAGAAGTATGTTCTTAGAGAATCTGCCAGTGTAGCTTACTCCACATTAACAATCGAAATAATTGATAAAAGACGTGGTGTCAAGGTTAGATGATTTATGCTTTAATTTTCGTGTCACCATCTGGAGTGCAGAAAACATCAGCTGAAGATTTCCTGCGTTGAATGTCCTTTAAGTTACTCTGCATAACGTCAGCTTTAGCACTTCGATGGATGAATCGAGTTCAAATACTAGTTGTTTTAAAAGCGGTTTTCGCATCTACATACAGGCTGGATTGCCGTGTTATCTACTTTCGTGGATGTGTATATATTTATAAATTTTACGGAGTAGCCATTCTAATTAAAGGATTTATCTATAGCTTTTGTTTCTTTGTCAATTTTATTGGGAGAGCATATTCTTAATATTCTATAATGACGGATTTCCAATAGGTTTTTTTATACTTTAGAGGAATGAAGCTGAAGAAAGTGTACTGTCTAAGTAGTTTTTGTTCAAGTCGCTTCTTATTAACTAAACACTTGACCTGAGTGTAATTTTGTCATTCAATTTTACATCGAACTAAAACAAATCATTTACATGTAGAAGTTAAGCGTCAAGTTAATTCTAAGAAATATAATAGAATTTCTACGAAGAGTATAACATGATTTCTTTATTAAATACACAACAATGATGGTAGATACATTTTTGGGCAATTTAAATACCCACTTTCCAGGTAAAATATTCTGCAGAGTATTAATCGAGTCTTGCGTCAATCAAATTGTCTAATTCATTCAGTATTATCATTCCTGTTAGTAACAAAAAGAAAACTAGAGAATATTAAATAGTTATATACAACCATAGCCCAATACGAGATCAAACATTGAACCTTCAGAATTTTTAACAAACCCATTATGGTAGAGAAGATTTGTTGTTCAGGTGGTTTGTTCTAGTTATTCAGCGTTCTTTGAGTTGGATAGTTTTATTATGGAGCTTTCATCGTTATTCTGTATGACTTCATACATCGTCTACAATCAAAGCTCAGTAATTAAGCTATCCGTTTCAGAGAATACAGAAAGCTCACTGTTCTATATTCTGCAAAGTATGTACTATTGCCCTACTGATATTCACTGACATTTACAGTCATAAGAATTTTATTTTGTCTAGACGATGTTACTGATTTAAAGACAGAGTGCATCTCCTTTGTATTTATATTATTATTAAACAAGAACAAATTAGCAACTATTCATTTTTCCAGAAAGTAATGTACATTCTAAACAAAATGAATAGACATTCCAATTTGATTACTTCATTACATTAGTTTCAATGATTCATTTATTGATAATTAAAAATAATCATGATTTAAACATTAAAATGTCACTTTCATTCACTACGTTTATAAATACCTATGCATTATACATTAACAAGTGAAATAATTCTAATAATGTTACGTAATAACGGTGATGATTATTAATGATAACAAGAATAATATCAATCAAATTGCTATCAATAATGAATAGCTATTTAATACAGGGAATAAAGTTGAAAGTTGAAGTGAGTAAAAGGCAAGATAGTGAGATAGTGAATAAAGCAAATTTTAATAGGATAACTTCATGATAACACAATATAATAGGTCTTAATTAACATAAATATGAACAACATTTTACTCATATGACAAAGGATAACATAAGAATTAATTTTAAACTGTTACTAATCGTTGCGTTTCCCTTCTTTTTGAAATCCTACATCATGATCATGAATGATGTATTTATAATAGACAAAAAGTGAAACTTGTTAGTAGTATATACTTGTATTCAAATGAAGTAGACAAATCTCAAAGATTTATTCTTTAGAATCATTACTTATTAAACTCGGTTAAGTGGTATTGAAAACCAAGGTATATTGAATAGCTGTTATATCCTAGTATAAGATTTCTCGGCAATGTTCACCTTCTACGCTATCAAGGAATCAAACTCACGACCATGAAATCTTACGGAGAAATTTTCATTAATAATAACATTAGACCACTATCCAGTAGTAGAATTCTATCTACAAACAACTTGTAGTATTTCCCGACATATTTAAACTCCATCAGTCACAACGTCTTATTAGAACTTCAAGGATATCTTGAACCTTATCATAACTGAATAGAATATATTTGTAAATAATTTCAGCGGATGAAATTAAGGAAAAATTCCAACGTTACACTTGGCAATCTGATCAGAGCTTCTTCAGGGAAATAACCAAGAGCAGGCCTATCTTCAGATTGTCTATCCTTCTCCATGAACATAGGTCACAACAGTATCTGTATACAAATGATTTTAACATGAAACTACACATGAAGTGCACACCTTACTTCATCCACAACAATTTCAATATTACTTCACTTACAATGATTTATATAACATGTTCATACCCTGTATATGATTGGATATTCGTAATTGAAATTTGACCTGTTATGTACATTTATATTGGATAATTTTTGATCTTGGTTATTCCCCTGAAGAATCTCGGACCAGCTAGCCGAGTGAAACGTTGGAATTTTTCTTTAATTTCATCCGTTGAGATTATTTACAAATATACTCTATTCATATGTCTTACACACACTCGGCGCCCGTTTTGTAAATATTTTCTTTCTTTGTTGGATAAAAATACCTATAAAACTTATCATAACTAAATGAAGTGTTATAGCTTAATTGATGCAGTTTTGTGAAGATTCGTTTTTGAATATGTTCTTTGCATTCATCACAGACTGATCTTGACTGGGTATCGTTAACAACTAAACAACTAACTTGTTCTGGAAAATATAAATAAATTAAATATATGATAAATTAGCTAACATCTGTAATTTGAAAGTGAACAATAAATCAAGTTTGTTTCAAGTTTATACAAAATGGTACATTGAATGCAACAATCCAACAATCTCATGTCACGTAAACTTGTAGCTACATTGTAACTTGATGGATCGAATTCCATCAGTACTTAATGAAACTTACAAATAAATGTACTAAGAGCAATAACTTAACTGATTAACTTTCAGTGTTGTTCTTTTTGAAATCATCAGCGCTTGTTTAAATTGATGTAAGCATATTTGATTATTCTATACATATTAAATCAGTACACTCCGGTGATCTTTCCACTGACATATTGTTAATACAGGTCTTAGTGTAGTTACGTGTTACTGTGTTCTTGTTGGCTGATTTTGCTTTCAATTGACTAAATAACTTCTTTGATGGTACTTATTTCTACTCACATAAATGTTGAATTGTGGATAAGTAATGCCATTATATCCCCTTCTTCTATTCTATCAATCTTTACTAGCTCATTGATTGAAAATGCCTTATGATTTAAAATTTCATGTAATAAAATCTCTATTAAATCAACTTAACTATGATAATCAGCTTACTAATAACCAACTTTACAGTTGAAAGTTATGACTAGTGAAATTTATGTAAATCGGGAAAGTAACATTGCCATTAGGATAGGATTCCTACAATTGGACGGTGACAAGCTCAATGATAATAATAGTCAAATGTTTAGTTAATGATCTAAATACTCTAGTTTCAAACAATAATGAAGTTCATAAATGCTCTCTGCCACCAATCAGTCGCATATTTGAATGTGAATGTTCAGTGTTCTATGGTTTTCAATGGTACCCAACCTAAATCAAACTACGGTGATTACCGATTAACAAACTAAAAGTCTATTTCTCAGTTAAACACCATAACTTAATATATTCAATTATTTTTTGATTTTCATCAGGTATTATTTGCATTTATGGTTGGTCTACACAATCTTTATTGGTATTATGGTTTACAAACTTTTAAAATTTATGATGAAGCAACAAATACTACACAGACACAAGTTGCAACAGAAATGTTTGAAGGGTAAGTTTAATGTTTTACAGGTCAAATTTGATATCATCGTCACAAATTCAAAAATGACCAAAAGGATAGGTAGTTAATCCTGGCCTGAATAATCAATCAATCATCAATTAATGCCTGTTACCTCATGTGGAGCATAGGCCGCCCACCAGCATTCTCTAAGCAACTCTGTCCTGGGCTTTCCTTACTAGCTCATCTCAGGTACTGTTCATTCCCTTCATGTCTGTTTCCAACTCCCGACATAATGTGTTCCTGAATCTTCCTCTTTTTATTTGGCCTTTAAGATTCCATGTTAATACTTGTCTTGTGATACAGTTTGATGATTTCCTAAATGTGTGTCCAACCCGCCTCCAGCGTTTTTTCCTAGTTTATTCTTTGTCTGGAAGTTGATTAGTTCTTTGCCACAGAAGGTTGTTGTAGATGCTATCTGGTCAACGAATCCGAAGAATTTTACGCAGACAGTTGTTTATAAATACTTGTATCTTCTGAAGAATGCTTTTGTAGTTCTCCAAGTTTCAGTTCCATACAAGAGAACTGTCTTCACATTTGTATTGAAAATTTTTGACTTTAATATTGGCTGACAATTGGTTTGAGTTCCAGATGTTTTTCAGTTATCTAAATGTTACCCTTGCCTTACTAATCCGCCCTTTCACATCCAGATCAGACACTCCTTGTTTGTCGATGATGCTGCCCAAATATGTAAACGTTTCAACGTCTTCCAGATTTTCTCCGTCAAGTGTAATTGGGTTCATGTTTGTTGTTTTGTATCGGTGGATCTTGCTTTTTTCTATGTGTATGTTGAGGCCTACTGTTACCGGGGCTGCTGCTATATTGTTGGTCTTCATCTGCATTTGATGTTGTGTGTGAGAAAGAAGAGCTAAGCCATCTGCAAAGCCTAAGTCATCTAGTTACGTCGATGTTGTCCACTGTATCCCGAGAGTGTCTTGAGATGTTGCAGTCTTCATAATCCAGTCGATGACCAGTAGGAAGAGGAAGGGCGAGAGTAAGCAGCCTTGTCTGACAACGATCTTCACTTCGAATGAATCTGTGAGCTGGCCTGAATAGCTTAATAATAATTCTTACTACTGTCACACTGAATGATACAACTTAAACTTTCTTTGACGTAGTAAATTCATTCTAAAGTCCTAACAAGTATATAATTTACACCCATGATTTTATAATCATTCATTGTATTGAATGAGAAGCTGCATGCATGTTAAAAGTACATTTGCCAAAGTTTTGTTGCCATTTTTATTTACAGTTAGCATAGATCACTAGGATATATCCAGATCACTTAAAAAGCTAGTGGATTCACAGATATTTGAATCTTAGTCACACAGCATATCAATATGAAGATATAAACAGACATTAGTAAATGCTAACAATTTAATTCAAAACATTCTGAACACTGATTTCATGCAATCACAATCAATCATAATTAACGCAGGACCCGATACATGTCTAAATAAGTTCAACTTTCCATACCATATAAGCTTAAAAGTAGGAGATAATTCTGGAACTCATGTTTAAAGGAGACATAAAGAATGCATTTTTACTGTTTGTGATCAAATCTTATTTACGTCATCAATCATCACTTGTCACTGATCATGGTTATCACATGAGCCACGATCACTTCGTGTATACGTATAAATGTGTGTCAGATTAAATGTTTGTGATGAATTAATAGACTTATTATACATTTTTTCAGGAGCACCATATTTTACTTCTAAATTGCACCTACTTTTGTCCCTAAGTTCAATGCTAGCTGAAGTAAAGTAACTGTCCGTCGCTTTTACCGTTCAGAAGTCAATGACAGCCATTTAGGTTAATACAAAAGATAATCTTACCTTAGATTGAACATTTACAACACTAGCTACTTCAAAGTTTGATATTTCTCAAATAACGAAATGGGTAATTCAGCAGAAGACGTTTCAAAAGAACGATTAGATTGATAATGATTGAGAAACCACAGATAACAATAAGTTATGTTATTACATAACTTCAATCACTCTGTTAAGAATGAAGATATGAGAATATATTTACTGTAGACACAAATTGACGGATAATCACTCAAGAAAGGTCCTGAATATTTATATACCTGGATGAAGTCCAGCAACGACACTTAACAACCTGTTTCTCAATGCAAAGATATTTTGACTAGTTACATTCCAAAATATAATTGCGATGCATGTATTTAGTAGGACCAATTGATCTTTGGAGCTAACCAACGCACAACAACACAACCTTTGACAATAAAAAACTAAGACACAACTTGAAGTGTACATCAGGTATACGTGAAACCCGACTGACATTAAAAGTAAATTACGAAAGAAACAAGACCAGCTACAGTGCATCATCATCAAACATAGTTGAAACCAAATGATTATTCAAATCAAAATGCATAACAAAGCTGATTAATTTCGGAGAAAGTCATATATGAGAGGACTGAAACAAGAAGAACGAAATGATATTACAAATTATATCCAGCTCCACTTTCTGACTTGAAACTACTAAGGAATGCATACTTTTATGAAAAAATATAAACAGATAGAAAATTATGGTTAGTTAATTGGAAAGAACAGACCAAAACCAATAGATCATCTTCTATGCATTCAATAAATTAAATTCCAAAAAAGATTTATGATGCATTATCAACATTTTGGTTAAATTGCATCATGGAACATGTAGTAACTAAAATGACCTATATATTGTCTTTACATAATTTAAGTGGTAATTAAAGCCACCTGTGTATTATGAATGAAATAACTTTATTTAATTCTATACACTAATAATACTCCCTATGAGACAATTGTAGCTTAGTCAACGAATGCTTAAAATGTTCCACTAGTAAGTTCTTATGTACATCAGTTAGATACAAATTAGGACAAGTATTTAAACGTAACTTTACACAACATCATACACATTACTTTGAGCTGTAACCCCAGTAACCTGAGACTTGATTACTTTGTAACTGGCTAATCACCATGGTATTTGCCCCTCATTTTTTGGTAATTGATTAATGTTAGTTTAAGAAAAGCATACATCGGATTCTTTACTCTCCTATATTTTTAATCTCACTAATATGATGTACACGTATAGGTTAGTCCAACTAATTTAATGGAAAAGCTTTTATCGTAATTCCAAATATTATCATCAACTATCTGCTTGGAAGAATTCAAAACATTTTTAGAGATGTGATTGTTTTTGTTCATCACAGATTGATGTTATTTGGGTACCGGTGATAACTAGCAAACGCTAGAGAGTCGTTTTGTCCTAGTATGGAACTCCTCGAAAGTGTGCATTCCCAGATTCCACTAAAAAACCACCTCTATTCAGTTTGCGGAACAATTATTGAAACCAATGAAGTCGTCTGTGAATAAACTGTTAATTTACCTTGTCGTCACTTCAGGGGCTTTAGGTAAGACAGCCAATAAACTTCTGCACCAGTGGGTCGGCAACTAATGGCAGGATTTCCACTTCTTGAATCTAGGGCTTTCATAGCTGTGGAGTTCTGTACTAAGATAAAACAGCTGTCTAGTGCTCGCTGGTTTTAAATGATACCTTGCCAACATCAATATGCGATGAATTCAATGTCTAAAGCTCTATTGAGAAGTCGTAACTGGTAGAGTTTAGACTTGTTGGGAGTGTAATAGTTATCACCAGTCAAAATGGATGAGCATCGCGCTATATGACAAACTGATAGAAGTGGAAATGCTATCATCGAATGCCGACCCAATGAATCAGAGAGTTAGGCGTTAGCCAACATGAAGTCTCTGTGGCGAAATCAAAGTTGCACACTGTTGAAAAGTCTCATGCTGGGATGAAACAATGCTCCGTGCTTCCTACTTTTCAATCGTACCCTGCCAACATCAAATTGTAATGTATTTAATCACATTTTTTATACACATTAAGTGACTTATTATCTTTCATATATATGGTCTTCATTATAAAATTCTTTACTTAACCGTTAAAATGTAAACTTAACCCTGTTGTATTACTTTCACCTACCAAACACTTATATTTGCCAATCGATTACTATATCTGTTATGCATACAAGTATATTCCTTCAATCAAAGATAACAATTTCTTTACTGAATTATCATTACTTCTTCTTTTATAACTTAATCATTTTCATTTTTATATTTTATAGACTTCGTCATACACTGTACAGTTTGTTCTGGTCAATGTTTAGTCAAGTCAGTATAAGTAAACTACCTATACGTAAACCAGGTTAGTTAATGTTATTGATAATTTACTGAAGATAAAATTCAACATAAATTGGTTCTTTAAAACATTGAAAATATTCACAATGTTTAGGTGTTTTGATAATTTAGGAAAGAATTTACAGTAGACATATTTTTTTTGTGTTCTGTTCAAATTGATTTCTTAAAAAGTGTTATTAGTCGATGATATGATAGTTTTGAATGAACTTAGTAACTAAATCTTTATTTTATACACAGTATTATATTCAATACTAGTAATGATATGAGGTTTATCGGTTTCTCGTACAATGAGAAGATACTCCTTCATGAAGAGTTCAAATAAGAGACTAGAATAGTTGTTATCATGTCAATCTGGAAATGTGTTAGGAAATCTCAAGTAATAATTTCATGATGCCTGTTACAGTACTTTGTATTAGCTGTATCTTTAAACTTTATTGTCAGTGATAGGAACATATGAGACACGATGAATTATAATGTTTTTTAGCAGACTTTTACAGCCCCCCTTTTTCTTCACTACAGACTCTAGTTGCCTGAAGAAAACATCTAATTTTAATATCTGTCATTGAGCTTGAGTTATGGCTTTATTATTTCCAGCCTTTTATCAGTCTATCTATCTGTCTATCATGGTGAAACCTAAAGAGACAGGTCTTTTACAGAATAGAGTCGGATCAGATCATCAAAATAAACAAGTCTCTCACCACTTTCGGATAGCAGCTGAGGTCGGATTAGAGAGTAACCAACTATAACACATCCTAAGAACAAGCTCATTTTCCATCTGATATTCAATCAAGTTTATTTTGCATCAGATAAGTATAATATTTATCTAAAAATATGCATTTTTAGTGGACAGTTGATATATATCAATACTCAACTGCTTAGAAGGCCAGACATTGTATCATTACCATGGGTTTCATTAGAATCTGTCACATAGTTATAATCACACTGTATGGACCCATTATAACAACAATATTGAAGATAATTATTGTACTTATACTAAAATTTCTTGACATTGTACAACTTCAAAGTCAATAATGGAATAAACTACTCAAGCTTCGAAGAATTATCAGCAAAACAATTTATCTAAGTTAATCGTTTTTTAAATAAAGATAATTAGCATAAGCTTGTAATTTCCCGTGAATTTGTAATGGACTGAAACTGGTCAGTCTCTGTTGCTATATGCGCATTCTGAGCGGATTACCTCGATATATCGATATTACACAAGTTATATATATTTAAGTTGGATTTTTACTGTGAACATCAACATTGAGATGCAGGTACATCCAGCCGATGAGTTCCAAATAGGACAAAACGAGCGTCCTGGATTCCACTTGTCAGTCACAATCCAACTTAGATAAAAATAATGTTTAACTAAGTTCAAGACTTATTTCATAGGTTACTTGAAGTTCAACAAATGCCGATCAATAATACATTGATTGATCACTGTATAGCAACCGATTTGATGTTTATCAAGTTCTTTATTGTGCTGATCCAATTCTATCGATCTAGTTGTTGTATAACTACTAGTCTAGATGACTCGAATTCACTGGCATAATGTAGAGACAAAAAATTGTTTGAAGGAGGGGACAAGGTAGTCGGCAGGAAACCCTGGAACTACGTTTTATGCTATTTAAAACCGATCAACAAGGCGTACCTGTAATCTTTAAAGGAACTCGTGTTCCCTAAGTAGATTTGATCTCAAGTCATCTATGTCCACGGTTTTCTGCCAACAACACTTTAGAAAATTTTACACTCAATAATAATCGATATCAACAAATAACCTCAAATCTATATTTTTTCTATAGACAACATCGAACACAAATTTCAAATCACACATTTCCCGCCTTTCTTTTGTTTTGGTAAAACAAACAAAAACTATTTCATATTTAAAAAAAGAAAAGTAACAAATTACTCCAAAATAAAGACAAGGTGGAAACATCAGATGAAAACTCTACTGTAAATATAGAAAAAAAAAATCATCTTTGAAGAAAAACAAATTGAATATTCAAACAGGAGTGCGAAAAAGAGAAAAACAATTAGCCGCTGTATAAATTAATCACATATCAATAGAAAATTTTATTTATTTGTTTTAAACGTGTACACAGTTACAGATAGATGTTACATCAATTGAATAAAAAAGAATATCAATTCTTATTGTGAGAAACTAAATGTCTAAAACTGGAATGAAGAATTTTTATGATTCAGAATAGATATTGAAAGAGTAACTAACTAACAACTTCGTTTTAGTGCTATAAACAATTAGATACCAGTGTACACCTATGACTTTTAAGTTTTGAGGTAAATGTTTAACCATTTGAACCATTATGCTGGATAGTATCTAATAATAAAATTGCCAATAGTAATCAGTTTATCATTAATTATGACCATCATTTTACTACTAAACGCTGTCCGATTCACTGATATTTAAGACTTCTGAGTGAAACCTGAATGTTCTTCATTTCATCCATAATGGACACAAGAGTAGGCACTGTCATTCAAGAATTCTAAAATAGAATGAAACAGAAGTATGTTGGTTCCTTAGTTATCAACGGTATTTAATTGAGATTAGTAATGTGATGAATACAGACAGCATATTAATAACAACTAATCGCAACAGAACAACATCACCCCAAAAGACACATTAAACTTTAGAAAATAAATATAAAAATCATTATCATTCTGAACATTTAAGTGGTGAATTACAAGCAAACAAGCCAAAGATGCAGAAATTGTTAATAAAATCGTTTAACTAAACTTAACCAACTATAAATAAAATAGGAGTATTCCGAACATAAAAACTTAGGATGTTGAAATGAATCCTTGTAGTTACAACTACATGTAGTAGAAAGATGCGAACCTCTTTTGAAAACGCTTATGTCATAGAGTATGCCACTCTATACGATTTCATTTCACTTAGGATATATCAACTAAATATGATAATATTGAGCTACTTCTGGACTTTTTCATATTTATACTAGACCACAACCGAATGATGCTCATTCATGCATTGCCCAGTTGTACGTCCTATATGGATTCCTAAAGAAAAATAGTTTAATCGATAAATTCTCCGTTGTTTAGTAAATATGGGTATAACTGGAGTCACCGGTTCATAATATAGGACATTACTAGCTATATCACTACTGCACTGTAATTTCAAGAAGAGTGATTACATCCGAGTAGTCTTTAAATCCTTCTTATTCTTCTCTGATCAAATGTTCTTTTTCAAGAGGTAATTAAAATTTAGAAATAATAATGAGACAACAAAAGATGCTGGCTATGCTATACTTAAACATTTTAGTTTATTTCGTAGTGAATGTAATTCTATTTATAAATCAGTTGTATTCAACTCAAATTGAAATAGAAATGCTTACCTACACTTGTTATGGTAGTTGGTATATCAATAAGTCCAAAGAAACCCTTACTACATGCTATTCGTAGAATCTATAAAGTATGTTTCGCCAAACTACTATTCACAATCTAGGGATGCCTAAAACTTGCAATCAAAAAGCTATAGTAAAAGCAATCCACCAAAAGAGACTGATAAGTTTCATTACTGAATGTAAATACTAAAAAAATACTAGACCTTTCTAATCATGCATTATCTTATTAATTTGCTGTCATTGTACTTATGTAAAGTGTAACAACTTCAGTAGATGCTTATTAGTTCTAAGCTCTACTTTCTTATACTCCATTGATTTACTAATACATTAGTACATGCAAATTTGATATCACGAATTATTCTGAAATAGACAACTATTGATCACCAGGCAGCACTGGATAACTGACTCGTCTTAGTATGGGACGCTTTTGCATTGAAAATCCATGACTCCACCAGGGATCAAACCACTAAGAGCCGATTCAGTGGTCATAACAATCTCCAAATCACCCAATTAAAATACAGGTACACATAGGGTTAGCAATCTACCTATATTGAGCAAATTTTTATTGTTACGCAATACCTTAAACTACTATGAAATGAAAATGGTAACTTGAGAAAGTTCTAATCTACAATATTATCTTGAACACTATCATCAAATTTATAAGCGTTATATAAGTGGGTGGCAAGTTGATTTGGCGGGTTACACAGAACCATATTACATTTTCTTTAATGTTATACAATTTAATGTAACTTTTTATTATGCACAATAGATCTGACGGATTTGCATATTTTATATTTGACAACAATAGATCAAGCTGAACATAAATATACAGACGGTATGATTGATACTAATTCACCGACAACAATTGTTGACAGTGTCGGTATGGTATTATTTGCTGTATATCATGGAATTATTATTATTGTATTGGTCAATATGTTAATTGCTATGATGAGCCATTCATTTGAAAGTATTCAGGTAATTATGATTTTAATGTTAGTATCTCTTTTTGTCTGTTACTAACTACCCTTACCTTTTTTGTAGTATATTTAAGGAGATCTATTCAACAGTTTCAAAGTTTTAATCATAATAGGGATGATTTGATAGTGTCAGATTTAATCACAGTTGAAGTGGTATACGAGTACATTATTGAGGAGTTATAAACACTAAGACTTGTTATCTATTCAATACTGTTTAATTTTTAATGCTCATTTAGCATATGATACCAGTTTTAACTGTTTGGTACCAAATAAACTATTCCTTAGTGAAAAGATGAACTTCTTTCAATTTATTTATGGTAGTGGTCATATGATGATATTGATTTCAGCATACTGTCTGAAACAGAAAAATTACTAGTTAAGGAGACAAAATATTTCAGTAGTTAAGAAGTAGTAAATTAGATTTGCGTGAATCTAGCCTAAATATTGAAATACACTGGTTTGAATCCTTAATGCTATTAACAATAATTACATGACTATTAATTAGTAGTGATGATTCATATCAGACACAGGATAGGTATCATCAATGCAAAAGAATGATGATCGCATAATATCATGAATTAATTCAACTTATAGATATAAACCATTGATTAACAATTGATTGGTTTAAAAATAAAACAATCACCATAAGACCTAAATATGGGTTTTCTAGATGAGTTCTTTCAAGAGATTCTATATTAAGACAATTCATCTGTTTAAAGTTTTCTGATTTTCAATGATTGTCATACAGAAATCACGAACTGAAAGGTAAATAAAACAAGTAATTATAGACTGACTTACAAATATTTAGATGTTCTATATTTAAGTTAGATTGTGACTGGCAAGCGGAATCCAGGACGCACATTTCGTCCTATTAGGGACTCATCGGCTGGATGTACCTGCATCCCAATGCTGATGTTCACACTGGGATGCAGGTGCATCCAGCCGATGAGTCCCAAATAGGACAAAACGAGCGTCCTGGATTCCGCTTGCCAGTCACAATCCAACTTAAATATCTAACTTGTATAATAACGCTGAATCGAGGCAATCCGCTCAGGATGCACATATGGCAACAGAGACTGACCAGTTTCAGTCCATTACAAACCCACGGGAAAATACAAACTTATCCTAATTACATTTAGATGTTCTGTTTATTCCGGCAAACACATAGCGATAAAAAAAACTCATATATCATTTGATATTTCTTATTTTTTAAAATTGAATAGTAGGCATATGTGATGATTAGATGATAGACACAGTGATGATTCTTTCAATTCATGCAAACTATATCATGATGACTATAATAATGACCTCCATTCTTATGTAATAATCGTTGAAACCAATAAACAACAAACTCGACAATTTTAATAGATTAATAGATTGTATCGTCTTATATGAATAGACTCTTTACATTCTGTCAAGCTTTTCATAGTCTCCTAACTTCAACCAACTTTCTTATATGCACAAAATATAGAAAAATATTAGATGATAATGTAAACTGTTTTCAGTTTGAAGTAATCTTTGCAAATCAATCAATTGAACATTATTTTGTAAGAAAAATCCTTATTAAAGAACAATAATAATATTGAATTGAAGTGGTTTGCGCGGTGATTGTTATTAAGTTTTAGTTGAAGAATTCATCACAGATAGATGTTGATTGGGTACCATTGAAACCATGAAGAATTAGACGGCTGTTTCGTCCTGGTATGAGACTCTTTAGCGATGTACACCCTGCATAATGATTTTTTTATACAGTAACGTATGTTTGGGTACAGAATAAAAGAATTCTAAGGACATAATATTTGAGATATTTTAACAAAAGTGTTTAGTTTCCTAAGTAATGCACTTGTGAAGAGTCAAATATCATTTAATTTCTTTATTTCGTAATGATCACGAAAAATCATTGGAAACCAGGTAGCATTGGATAGATATTATGTTGTAGCATGACCGCCAACATCTTTATTAACAGCTTAACATAGGATCTTCAGGTTTCGCTAAAATTATTTCTTAAAGTTGATTAAAAGAAGTATAATGTAAGATGATTCATAGAAATGTTTTAGTGCTTGCACATTCGGGGACCAGTACATTTTAGTAGTCGCTAAAAAGATATTAATAGAAAAATCTTTAGAAACTAAAGAATGCTAGAGAGATGTTTTGTTTTTGTTCAAGACTTGTTTGATTCACACTCAAGACACTTAAATATGAGAATGAACCTAGCGTTTGCCTCTACTTGAACGCACTAAATCATCAAGTTCAAAGAAATCTCCGTTATCGTGTTGAAAAAGTATTTTGTGAACATGTTCAACTTATTGACTGAAAATATGATTAATTGTTTAGTCTTATCACTGTGTTCATCTGATTACGCAACAACATGATAACCATAATCGTTGTCTAACTTTGTATATACCATTGCCAAGATTCAAATAAATTGAGCATTCGATAGGTTGTTTCTAAAAATGTGTGTTATATATTTTTGATAGAAGTCAAAATTTCTGACGATTTGTGACTTAGTATAAGTCACTTCTTCAGAGAATAAATAAATAACCGAATTGAACCAACACAAGATTAAATAATACAATGGAACAAAATCAAAATAAGTTTGTACAGTCAAAATACAAATCTGATCGTATTATGTCAAGTCATTTGGGTCAAGGTGGTTTAAAGTGAGACATGCTTGTTTATGTTAATGTGATGTGAATGGATATGATGAAGAAGAAGAAGATAAACTGTATGTGTGTTCACATGAATGAAATTCGATGTACTTTAATCATGGTTGGTTGAATAGAAAGTCCATGTTTGATGAATTGCAAGACCTTCCATTTCGTTAAGCGCAGTCAGATTAAATCATATATGAAGTGTATAAGTTATTTGTCTCTCTTTATAATGATAAAAACCCTTTTGGATAATTTGGATATTTTTAATATCGATTTTATGATTATGATAAATAGCACGCAGTGAGATTCCTGATTTGCAATTTTTTTAGTTCAACAGGACTATTAACAGGTCGTTTAGTGTGGCTTTCGTCTTCTTTGGCAAGAGTTATGATTCCTCAAAAGGACTCTGCAGTATATAAAGCATCACAATCAACACAACCTAGCCTGTAGACACAATTCTGTGTAGAGGTGAAAGGGATCTTGTCCTTTATTTTAACTGATACACCTCGAATAGTGTTGGTAGTCTTGTAGAAATTTTGGGTTACATGTCGTTTTAGAATTCTTTGTAATTCATCTGTTGTGTCATGGCGGTAAGGTAGAACAGCTGTACCAATCCATAACATTTCAGTCGATTTACTACTAGTTAGTAATAGATCGTCGCGTTTATGTAAATTTTTAATAATATTCATAAGAAAATTATTAAATCGTAAGATATTGACTATATTTTTGTATTCGGATTTCTTGTCATCTTCAGAAGTAATGAGTCTACTGGCTCTTCTGAATAAGTTTTAGAGCCAGTGATATCTTTGCACTGAATGAATGTGCTGAATCGAGATCGATATATCAATTTGAATGTGTTGGTTTACGATAAATTCTCAGACTAAGAGTTTCATTCAAATTTCTTTTGACTAGGCAATCTAATAATGGTAACTTCTTGTGTTCATTTTAACGTTCTAAAGTGAATTTTATATGCTGGGACAAGGTGTTGAATCGTTTTGAAAATGTTCTCAGAAAAGTCTTTTTGATAATGACAAAAGTGTCATCTACATATCTGAGCCAAACTCTTGGCCTAATGACATTATTGAAAATGTGAGATTCAATATGGTCCATGAAAAGGTTTACTACAATTGGTGAAACGGGAGGAGCCCATTGCCACTCTGTTAGTTTGCTTGTAGGGAATTTCTTTGAAAGTGAAAAAATTTGAATTGAAGCATAGTTTTAGGGACTTCATGAGTAAATTGATGTTTGATGGACAACGGCTAGATAATCTCTACTTTTTGTATCGAAAAATTATGTAGGCTATAAATCTACTTAAGTCATTCGCTTACTTAGGATTAAAAATATATCACACTGAACAAACAATACTGTCGTGTGCTTTTAACCACACAGATAACTTAAGTTCAATGATATGAAAGACAAAAAGTAATATAATATGATGATATGCAATGTGATCAACAATTTACTTTCAATGAAGAACAAGTATCAATCAACAACTTTTCTAAATCTATTAGTATTGTAATTTACATTTATAACAGATGTAGTAAAATACACTAGTTCATTAGCATAACAACATTAGGAAGAACCAGATGGATTTCATTGAGGACAGATATATAGAACAGGGGAAGACAGATAGATCGATGGATAGATAAATGGATGTTCAGATTGATCACCTACATAGAATAAATTCAATTCAATGTTCCGTAAATGTATGAATTTATATCTCTTAACTTTAAACAATTATGAAATGTAAATCTACCGCAATTTCTTGATCAACTCTAGTCATAAATCATCACTTGTTCACATATAAATACACTACATATAATCAGTCTCTAATTATCATTTTTAGTACTTTTATGAGTGGTATGATTGATATTAAAATGAAACATCTGTGTATTATAACAATACCTATCCTTTATAAACGGCCGATGTTAAACTGAAGAATCTCATGACAGACAAAGATATACTAACTCTCCTCTTGGCATAAAAATCAATATTTATTTGTTCTATGAACGGTAAGAATTGTTAGAATCAAATGCAGGAATGTAGATGGTTAGTATAGTTAAAGTACTAAGATAACTGATACACATGAATGCATTCATATATACATTCAACCAGCTAACTTTTAGATACTGGCTACTTACACTATAGAATAAAATATACACAGTATAACTTTAATAGGGATGATTAGGCTGGAACTTTCAGAACTATTCTAACCCATGCCCCCGTAAATGGATTATACTTATATAAACAAACTGCTTATTTGGATTGGACAAACTTACTACCGATCTCCACAAACCATCTCAATTCATTTACAATAATCAGCTGACTAGTGACTAACTGTAAGATGTTCCTAGTGAGAAGTCGTAACTCATAGAGTCCAGACTTGTCGGGAGTGAAGTAGTTATCACCAGTGACAATGGATAATCATCACGCTATGTGACAAACTGACAGAAGTAGAAATTCTACCATCGGATGTCGACCCAGTGAATGAAAGGGTTAGGCGTTAGCCAACCTGAAGCCTTTGCGGCCAAATCGAAGGAGCACACTGCTAAAGAGTCTTATACTATATCTATTCAGTGCTCCCTGGTTTTCAACGGTACTCTACCAACATCACTTTGTGACGAATTCAGTCGACTAAATAGTTTATTTATTAAAAAAACTGGTATATGCTATTTTGATATTGGCTAACCGTAGGCTTACATTAAAATCACAAGACGATAATGTTCTAATTAAAAACTATAGTAAATAGACTTTTATCTCGTTAAAGGTTCATGTTACAATATTTAACGTTACTGTTAGTGAGTTATAACTTAGTCGTTAATGTCAACTAGGTAATACGTACGAAGAACTGGCTTACCTCAGTAGATGTGATCGTAGAAGAATGTAATTCCGAAGGGTGTACATCATACAAACACCGGGATTGCTTAAAGAAGAGCGACATATAATTAATCACGAATGGGTCAATTGAATAGTGTAGTAAAATTAATTGCTCTAAAATTTTAGCTGGGTAAAATCAAGACAGTGAATTACTTCAACTTCGAAACACCGTATATTATTATTGACACAGTGGATTTGGCGAATGGCTAAAATTATCGGTCACGACGTCATCATGGAGTTACCACAGAGAACCCAATATGACACAATAATATCCCAGATAAAGAAAAGGAAGTTGAGAAAAATGCAGCCAATATAATAGACAATGTTACAGAAGGGACACAACAAATCGCCACTCTGAATACAGTGGTTTGTTAGACTCATTATCATTTCAACTCCTAGTTGTAATTAAAATGAAGTTGACATTTAGGAACGTATAACCCCCTCATTACCAAACTCACCGTTACTGGATACAGTAACACTACCGTCGGCGTACAAAATGACAGTGAGAGATAGGAATTTCTTTTGACATGATAGTATCTTCTCTCAGTTGAGAACCTGAAATTACTGAAGTGGTATCATCAATGGTATATCGATAAAATTTAAATCTACATAATTCATATTGTCAAATTTATTACGATTATTCTACTACACTTCATCCTAATGAGCTGAAAACGTATAAATCCGTATGTATACATCTTTAGAGAATTAAGCACACCGTATCCATGTTTAAATTAATCAACTATCATGCCTGATTACAAATATTCAAACTTATTGACATTTCACCGAGATTGTTTACTTTATCTGGGCCAAAGTATATGACAAAAACAACAGAAATAATCGAATCTTTAACAAGGTTAAATGATAGATGAATATTCTGTTTTGTAAGTTCATCAGATGACAGCACCATGTTGAGTGTCAATCACTGATGTCCTAACTGCTGTCTTTTAAAACTCCCAGTCGTTATGAATACAAGTCTTTCTGATGTTTGTCTTCATTGTTGTGACTTCCTTTAGAGGATAATTCATTAAACATTAAGTAGGAATTGTTTATTTTAATTCAGCTACCTACTAGTATACCTAATCAATGAAATTGTTTGTATTCTGTAATTCAGATTGGCTTTTTTGCTTCTTCTCTTGTTCTCTACTTATTCTACATACAATTTCATTCTTGATAATTCAAAACTTTTCTCAACGACTATCCACAAACAATGTCCAGCCACATACTACTTATATTAAAGCCTTAAATTAGAATCCACCAAATTATTATCTATTTATTTGATTAATGTTGGTAGGGTACCACTGAAAACCAAGGAGTACTGGACAACTGTTCCATTCTAGTGCGGAACTCCTCAGCAGTGTGCACCCTAGGTTTTGCACCAGGGGCTTCAGGTTGACGGCGAACGCCTAACCATCTGCACCACTTGGTCGGCATCCAATGGTAGAATTCCCACTTCCATCAATATGTGATATATATATATATATATATATATATATATAATATATTTATTTGAATACTTATATCTACGTCTAATTAACTTTGAAAAAGTACCCTTGAATTTTACAAGGTAATGGTTATATTCACCTTTTTAACTTACTTTCTAGTAATTATTTCATATTGTCTTATTCTTTCTTTTAGGAAGATTGTGATGTTGAATGGAAATTTGCAAGAACTCAATTATGGTTAAATTACATTGATAATGGTAGTACATTACCAGTACCATTTAATGTGATACCAACTCCGCATAGTGTTGCAAATGCAGTAAAATTTATACGTAACTTCTTTAAAGATGAAACTGGAGTTATTAGTGGAAATATACGAAGTACAGATTTTGTTAAAGTAAGTCAATTTGAATGTATAACAGTTTCATTTTATATGATCGTGTATACAGTGAACTTACATTATAAAGTGGAGGGTAAATATGTTATATTCTATAGTTTTATTCAGCTGACAATGTATACATTCTAAAAACAAATGATTAGACTATCAATATGTGTATGTGTAATCCTCTGATCCCATTTCTTGTCATTAAACTTTCAAAAATAGTCATAAAATCATGGTTGATATCCCAGTCATAAAGGAATTCAGCTAGTTTTTTTTTCTCTTTACATTATTAGTTTGCATTTCATGAGTCCAAGTCTCAGTTACTCAAGATAGTAAATATGGCTTGCTGACATATCCTAAATAGTACAAAACCTAGGTTCATCAGGATTCTATAAGTCTGTCACCCTATATTATGATGTGGTACTCATGGTGTGAAGCCGCATAGACTGATGATCATATTTCAATCTTATTGATAAAAACTAAACTGAGGTATTACGTTTAATTGTTTGTGTTCGTCACAAACTAATGATAGTCGAGTACCAGTTTAGAGCAAGAAACACTAAACAAGTGCTTCGTTTTAGTAAAAAATCCTCAGGAGTACTTACTCTCGATTCCTCCAGAAAATCTAACCTGAGACCTTCAGGTCCCGTGGCGAATGACTAAACACTACTAAGCTGGCGTCCAAAGATGAATTTCCTTTTTTAATTAGTATTTAATATATGTGCAAACACGGACAAATGATCTAAATACTGATCTCCACATGAGCACCTCAATTTAATTACAATAATCAGCTCACTAGTGAATAACTCAGGGTGTTGCTGGCATTGTAGTGAAAAGTCGTGAGTGCTGGAGTTTAGGCTTACCTGGGATTGAGAAAGCTTTCACTAATGACAGTAGATAATTGTCGCGCTACATCACGAATTGATCGAAGTGGAAATCCTACCAGAGAACGCCAGCAAAGTGATGAAAAAGGTTGAGCTTTCACCATGAGACCTGAAGGTCCTAGGTTAGATTTTCTGATAGGATTGAGGGTGAGCCAACTGCTAAGGAATCTAAACTTGGACTTAAACAGCTGTTTGATGTTACTTATGGAACAGCATGGTAACAAAGTTATAATCAATTACCAATATCTTGTATATTTCACATTAATTGATATAAATTGTCGTGTTCACATATTTGATATGTAGGTAGCAGCAGAATCCAAGAGGGATATTTCATCTTATGTGAGATTGACCAGTTAAACATTACATATATCCCAGCATTGACGTTTACACTGAGGCTTCAAATTACAATACATTAGTCAGTGAGCTATTGAATAGAGGTTGCCACATACTAGCTCAAGTAGCATAAAAGCATTACTTAGAGTTTGTAATTCCCCGCCGTTGCTGTACTAAAACTTGTGACAGTGCTAAAGTGAGGTTGTCTTGTCAGGATACAGATATGGCAACAGATACTCTAGTCTTAAGTGTCAACAAACACTTACGTGTTGCTAAACCTATTTAACAGAACATCTGAATTGTGATCTGAGTAGTTAAGTGATAATATCATTAAGTGAAAATAGTTGAACGACTAGACCTTAACTCTCCTACGATTAAATATTTCTTTACCTTATAATTTCAATGTAATCATCCTAATAATTCTTAGCTTGTATTAAACTTAGAACCAAGAGGTTTTTGAATAGCTACGCATTTATATCTATCAAATTAACTTGTACACTAAGTAAATACAAGTAGTAAATTGAAGCTTAAACAACACTTGATATTAATTACATCTATTATTTTCATATTATTAACTGATCTCAGTTATACAACTATTATTCAATGATAAATCCCATCGATTCCTCATCATTCCATCACTAGAAACTGGATTCCAGACCATTAGTTTTCAATAACATCTTTCATTCTTCAAACTACATAGTTAATATTTGATAATTTACATTTTTAAGTAAATTCAAAAAGTATTACAAAACTGTATTCAACACCAGTGAAGAAGAAAATGATTGATCACTGATATGGTAAACTATTACCTGGTATATCTACTCCAAAATTTCTATTATTCACAATGATCAGTTGCTATGGTTTTAGTACGTTGATATTTATTTAGTTAATAAAGTTTAACAATAAAAATGAATGAATAAATAAAAGTTTAATAAGTGTTTTGTCCCCCCCCCCACCCTACCATCATCACCACCACAACCACTACACCCCTTTATACTTCATACTTCTATTTTAAATACACATTAAAATCTTTATTACTTCTATTAATTATACTAAGTGAATAATATTCACTTTTATTTTGTTTTGTAGTGATTAAAACTTTTAGGTTATTTTTTTTATGTAAATGGTAATTTTTTCTCCATGTCCCCATCTATATACTTGGATGTATATGGAAGAGTTTGGTTAATTCCACTTTACACGTTATATTACACTTCGTTTTTCATTTACACACACAAATACACAAATACTTCTTATTATACAAACACCCACCCCTCAACATACAAGCACTTACACATATAAGTCATAAAATAAAAATAATCATAGTAAGTAGTTTCTCATCTCCTCTCTCTCTCACTCTCTCTTCCTATCTTTCTCGGTCGACTTGTTAATGATTTAGTACGTAATATAATTATAGTTAAATTATTATTATTATTGTAATAATAACAATAGTAATTAAACTTTGAGTAATGTTTTTAAAAAATTCTCTCAATTTTAGGAGTTTAGAAACAGTAACTTTGACAAGAACGAATATACAGTTTCTTCTAATAAAAGTCGTCATAATGATAATGGTGATGGATAGTGATGATGACAGCTGAAAAAACAAATGATAAAGACTGTATATTGTTAACTAATATCCATTACGAACAGATATTGATGTAACCTAACTTTATGGTTAAATGGGATCATTCCTGCTCACTACATTCAGCATATCCCGTGAATGAACTAAACTTGAAATCAGATGATGAGAAGTCTTAGAATATTAAGTATGGGCTGCACAAAGAATGCCAACCTCCTAAACAAGCCATATATTATGTGGTTCTTTATGCCAGAGTATAACCGTTTTTGAAGTCCGATGCATGGGTCAGTATACTAGCTGTACTGAAATATGGCTTCTGTGTTCATGTAAATCATGGGCTCCAATTAGCTTTAAGCTGTAGCTTTTCTATCCCTTCCCTAATTTTCATCTTCACCTACATAAGTTCAAGGAATATCTGTCCTGATAGAAAATGTTGACATTGAAAAAAAAAGTTAATAAATGCAAATAAATATTTCCTCTAAAATTCTCTGATTTCTGCTGTAGAAAGAAGAATGATAACAAAACAGTACATTATCATCAGTCATTTAAAATTATTATTATTATTATTATGTCTAATATTTAATCGAACAAGTGGACAGAATGATTTTGTAGATTATGAAACTTCTCAATACTACTTGTCTCTTCAGATCGTTAACGTCGTTTATTAAAGCTTATAAGTCAATATATCTAGTTGCAACGAATGTGTGTTAACATTGTGATCAATCATAGGCAAATCATTGGTTTCGACGTCATCATGTTTTATTTAGTCGGATACCATCGTCATCCAAAGTGATGTTATCACACTTAACATTTTGATAAGTAATTTTAATATTGTAATGAATTGTTGACTTATGATTAGGGTCAGATTAGAATTTTTGGTTAATGTTTAGGTTTTGTGTTGTGTTAAGGTTAGATCAGGTTCATTTTAACTTCGTAATGTGGATGTACATTTTGTTTAAGCTATTGAATTTTCACTTTTACCACTGATATTTACGATTTAACGAATTTTATTAATGTTATTAATATACTGAATGTACTATAACTTCATTTGTTTGCTTATGACAATCAGTTATTTCATACAGCCAGAAACCTTTTTAAATTTGAATAATACCATGAAGAACAAGATGTGCAGAATAAAATGAATTCATCAGTTTATTTCGAGGCATCTTATCAACTGGAAACAGTTTAAAATTACAAGAAGTCATATTACTTAACAGTTAATTATTTCAATTGGGATGGTTATTTTTGTGGAGATTGGTTATTTATTTGATTGGATATGTTACAGATTGATGTTGGCAGAGTACCATTGAAAATCAGGGAGCACTGGACAACTGCTTCGTTCTAGTGTGAAACTCCTTAGCAATGCGCACCCCAAATTCCGCACCACGGGCTTCAGGGTGACGGCGAACTATAATAATAGGCTTATTAGTGACTAACTCCAGGATGTACCTGAGGCTCTAATGAGTAGTCGTGACTGGTGGAGTTCAGACCTATCGGATGAGAGACAGTTATCACCAATCACAATGGATGATCGTCGCTCTATATATCACAAATTGATGAAAGTGGGAATTCCACTATTGGATGCCGACCCAATGATGCAGATGGTTAGGCGTTTTACATCAACCTGAAGCCCCTGGTGCGGAATCTGGGGTGTGCACTGCTCAGGAGTTAAATATTTGTCATACTTTATCAGTTGAAGTTGAAATGAATGTTCTGAATCAAAGCATAAGTCATCAAAATAATTAGAATAGAGAAAAGCTGTATGCTAATAACAGAATTAAATTTAACGAGTATTTATATGCTGTGAATTAATAGTAGAAAGATGGGAGGTGGGGGGGGGGTGAGAAATAACACTGTCATTGAAAAATTTAAAGAAAGGAAGTATTACACAATCAAAATCGGTAATTACATAATAACTTGATGGATTATGAACAAAAGTCATTTTCGTTTATGAACATCCAGGCGTTTGAGTAAGGAAAAGATTGACATACTCACTGCTATAGTGATTGGCATATCACGCTGTGTTTCTGTATGTAAAGGTCAGGTTTAAAACTTATGATAACGATTGCTTCTACAGAATGTAATAATAATAATGAAAAACAGTGACGTTCTCACAAGTGTAATATTTAGACAACTTTTCGACAGTGGTCTTCATATAATTGTTACAGAAGCATTCAAAATAGTCAATAAATAAGCAACAACACTATTACTATGTTTTCCTGAGGCAGTTGTTATCAAAAGTTTTAAACCTGACCTTTGCATTATTATTATTATTATTATGTAATCACCCATTTTGATTATGTAATACTTCCTTTCTTTAAATTTTTCAATGATAGTGTTATTTCTCACCCCCCCCCGTCACCTCCTCCCATCTTTCTACTATTAATTCATAGCATAGAAGTACTCGTTACATTTAATTTTATTATTACCATTGAGCTTTTCTTAATTCAAATTATTATGATGACACGCTTTGATTCAGACACATTCATTTCAACTTCAACGGATAAAGTGTGACAAATATTTCGCTGTTAAGTATTGTAACTTTGTGTAGTTTTAAACTATTTCCAATTGATGAGAAGACTGGAAATACAACCAGTTATTTTTATTTGCCTCATTCTGATTGACTTATTGTTTCAAGGTCACTTGTTTGCCTCCATACATCGGAACTACAAATCCAGTTTTCCATATCTGTAGCGAATACAAATGAATAGAAATTAATTATGCCAATCTTCAAATATTGCTCATTAATATTAGGATAAGCTTGTATATTCCCGTTGATTTGTTATAGACTGAAGCTGATCAGTCATTGTTGCTATACGTGCATCCTTAGCGGATTACCTCAATATAGCGGAGTTTACACAAGCATTATATAAGTTGGATTGTGACTGGAAAGTGGAATCCAGGACGCGCGTTTCGTCCTATTTGGGACTCATCGACTGGATGTACCTGAATCGCTATATCGAGGCAATCCGCTCAGGATGCACATATAGCAACAATGACTGACCAGCTTCAGTCTATAACAAATCAACGGGAATATACAAGTTTATCCTAATACCAATGTGCCCGATGCACAAGCGTGACTGTCTGGACTCAGTAGTCTAGTGGTGAACGCGGTGGCGTTCGACACGAAACGGACTGAGTTTCGAATCCCAGTGTGAACATCAACATTCGGATGCAGGTACATCCAGCTGATGAGTCCCAAATAGGACGAAGCGCGCGTCCTGGATTCCACTTGCCAATAACAATCCAACTTATATAATTACTCATTAATGCTTTACAGATTTACTAAGTCGATATTTAGCCAACGTAATGTGTATGTAGACATTTGTTATGATCGGTATATGGAATCTAAAAATACACAAATTAATACGTGAATATTTATCATCGATCGATATCAGTTAAATAATAAAGGGACAACTTGGCAAACGAACTTAATAGATATTTCAGTTTCCTTAACATATTCTAAGTATTGTAGGCATATGTCTTGAGGTGGTTTGATTTAATCATTCCATTCTATCGGGTAATCTGAATTCAGTGGATTGTGTTTAAATTATCAATCACTTTGTGATGTGAGGTAATCAATCAACCAATCATTGCATGTTGTTGGACATGGAGAATAGGCCACCGACCAGCATTCTTCAACTAACTCTGTTTAAGGTTTTCGTTTCCAGTTCTTTCTAAGTACTGTTCATTCATTTCATATGTCTCCAATTCCCAAACAATTCGTTCTTTGATCTTTCTCTTTCCCTATGGCCTTTAGGATTCCAAGTTAGTATTCGTCTAGTGATGCAGTTTGGTGATTTCCTCAATATCTGTCCTATCCGCCTCCAGCGTCTTTTCCTAATTTCTTACTCTGCTGGAAGTTGATTAGTTCTCTCCCACACGTGGTTATTGACAATGGCATCTGGCCAACTGATCCTAAGTATCATACACAGACAACTGTTTACAAATATGTGTATCTTTTAAAGAATGCATTTCGTAGTCCTCCATACAAGTTTAGGCTCCATACATTAAAATTGTCTTCACGTTTGTGTTGAAAATTCTGACTTTTTCATGATATAATCTTCATTGAATATTGCTAATTAGTCGTTATTTCATATATGACTTATTACTATGAAAGCTTTCTAAGATACAATAGAATCAAACGATACTGATGTCAGAACAACTCTGGTACAATATTCAGAGGACAAAATAAGGGAAACAATATATTCGAAGAGAAGCAGAGTTAAGTGGGGATAAGAAAGTTAAAATTAACATAGTTATCATTAATCCCAAATGTTTACACAGTCATTTATTGTTGAGATTAAACCTATTTTCTACTACACACTAGTTATAATCTTATCACAAATTAGCATCAGTAATAGATTTTTTACAGTTCTGTTGTACTAAACACCTGTCATCGTTATTAAGATTAAACGACTGTTTGAAGTAGAGAGAAGTACTGTTTTATTTGAGACCTGCAAGTTAAATATACCGTTATTACAGTGTTAATATGTAGTATAAAACAGAAATTCAGTGCCTATTGCATCAAACACTAACCTATTATCCACTAAGCAAATAAGTCTAGAAAATAACTAATTTATAAACCATTAGAAAGAAGGTTTGATGCATTAACAATGGTGAATTTTACATCAAGTATGGTTTAACTACTTGCTAAATATGTCAGGCATTCGGAGATAACTACTGTTACCAAATAATTCATTTTGAATAGTGAAATAATATCAAATGGTTTCATACATTCTAGGCATTAAGAAGGTACCATCAAGGCTTATTGTCTTTTTATACACCTTTTATTAATTAATAAAGTATCATAATCTTTACTTTAGCTCAGTTACATCTAAATCTTATTCGAAATTTCTGAAAACTCTGCTTAACCTAAGTTTCATGTTAAGTGTACCTATAATCATGAAGAAGTTTATATTCCATCCTAAAATATTCAAATATACTTAAGCCTTCTTGATAAGCAAAAATGCTATACACTACTGATCAATCAACGCATACATTTCAATCTAAATGTGTTGCGATCCATATCATCAAGGGTTAATTAGTAAGCAACATTTAATAATCTTAACTTTATACAGCCTACTAAAATAATGCATCACATCTTAGTGATATTGACTACTTATGACTGAGTACTATAGTAAGCTATTTACTAATTTTTATCAATGTCACCTTAGGTAAATGTGATTAATATAACGTCATAAACAGTGACTCTATAGAAGACTAATGATTACTTATCGTGATAATTAGTAGTATATTTTATTAATTGATTTTTTTGGAATAGATTTGACTGCAAAGGCTACTCAATAAATTATCAAAAGAAATTGACAATTTACTCTAAAATAACGTATTTTTCTGAGAAAGAAAAGAACATAGTATTTAACAGTGGTCATCAATAATAATAATAATAATAATAATAATAATAATAATAATAATAATAATAATATAATAATAATAATATAATAATAATAATAATAATATAATAATAATAATAATATAATAATAATAATAATATAATAATAATAATAATAATAATAATATAATAATAATAATATAATAATAATAATATAATAATAATAATATAATAATAATAATAATATAATAATAATAATAATATAATAATAATAATAATAATAATATAATAATAATAATATAATAATAATAATATAATAATAATAATAATATAATAATAATAATAATAATATAATAATAATAATAATATAATAATAATAATATAATAATAATAATATAATAATAATAATAATATAATAATAATAATATAATAATAATAATAATATAATAATAATAATAATATAATAATAATAATATAATAATAATAATATAATAATAATAATAATAATAATATAATAATAATAATAATATAATAATAATAATATAATAATAATAATAATATAATAATAATAATAATAATATAATAATAATAATATAATAATAATAATATAATAATAATAATATAATAATAATAATATAATAATAATAATAATATAATAATAATAATAATAATATAATAATAATAATATAATAATAATAATATAATAATAATAATATAATAATAATAATATAATAATAATAATATAATAATAATAATATAATAATAATAATATAATAATAATAATAATAATATAATAATAATAATAATAATAATATAATAATAATAATAATAATATAATAATAATAATATAATAATAATAATATAATAATAATAATATAATAATAATAATATAATAATAATAATATAATAATAATAATATAATAATAATAATAATAATAATAATAATATAATAATAATAATAATATAATAATAATAATAATAATAATAATAATATAATAATAATAATATAATAATAATAATAATAATATAATAATAATAATATAATAATAATAATATAATAATAATAATAATATAATGAATTTGAATTCAGCATGACGAATAGATCTTGGTTGGACAACTCTTGAAAACTAGAAGACACTGGATATTTGTTTGTTATTAGTATTGAACTCTTAAATAGTTTTAGTCTGTAACCCTTCCCGAAGATATTATTAGGGGCCATCATAGTTAATGAATAATTATCTTAATACGAAATTGTAACCCATTAATTTATAAATGAAATGTAGTCAAGAGCTATGTAAATCATGAGAAGAATTTGATTCATATCAATTAAGTAAAATATGTTTTCATGAGATGAGATAAATGGCTGAGAAGCAAGATTTACTTAACCTGATATCCATTCTTTATGTGCATTAACAATCGGATTATGATAATATATATAACTAAACATTTTTACAGTTAGTGATAATTACGTATATTGCACAATAATTGACCAGTGAGTAGTAACTAGTAATATGTTTGTCTAGTTTTTTCAGAACATTTTAAACTGTATAATGCTAGTTGTAATATGGCTACTAGTTTAAGTGATTAAACGTCATATGAACTATATTGTTTGCGATTGAATTGAGATGGTTAATTTTGTGGAAATTGGTATTTTTATTTGATTGAATATGTTACAAATTGTTGGTGGTAGGATACCATTGTAAATCAGAGAGCACTGGACAGCCGTTTCGTTCTAGTGTGGAACTCCTCCGCAATGCCCAGCCCAGATTCCGCTCCATGGGCTTTAGGTTGGCCAACACCTAACCCTCTGCACCATTGGGTCGACATCCAATGGTAGAATTTCCACATCCACCAATTCGTCATGTAGTGCGACTATCATCCATTGTGATTGGCGATAACCGTCTAACTTCCGACAAGTCTGAGCTCCACCAGTCACAACTGCTAGTGAATTCCGCACTAGAACGAAACGTTTGTCTAGTCCTTCCTGATTTTCAATCGTACCCTGACAACAACAATCTGTGACATATTCAATCAAATAAAAATATCAATCTTCACAAAAAATAATCATTTCAATTCAATTACAATAATCTGCTCACTAGTAACAAACATCAGAATGTTCCTTAAGCTTTAGTAAGAAGTCGTGACTGGTGGAGTTCAGACTTGTTGGAAGTGAGACAGTTATCTTTAGTGACAATAGATGATAGTCGCGATATATATCATATATTGTTTGTGTTAAGTGGTTAGAGGTAGGTGACAACAAATCCTGATATATCTAGATTTCGTGTTACTTAATATTTGTCATCAGATTGTACATGAAGTCTTCATAAAACTGATACCTCGCGGAGGATTCAATCTCGTGTCAACCAGTTTTGCAGTCTTTGACCGTCACTAGTACGATATTCGAGCTGCAAATGGTCTCCTTTCGGACTGGGTCAGAATTCCATTTTCGATACACATTACAATGATCATTACTTATCTACTGAAATGTAAATTAAATGAACATGAAAGGTACCTAGTAAGAGTTCATATTACATAGTACAACTTAGACTAAATATGACAACATAACTAAGCCCACCGTTACCATGACTAAACAATACCTCTTGATTGAATTTTGTAGGCTAGGTTTTACGTTATTTATCAAAGCCAGTATTTATTCTTAATAAGGTCGGAATGTGGGTAGCTGTAAAATCCAGTTACTTTTTTCCTACTGAGAACTCATTAGCTAAGTAATCTAGCTAAATCTATGTACTTTCGTCCACATTGGGACAATAACTTAATAACAAACTCTTTGAATATCAACACATTTTTTTCTAGGCTACTGAATTCAAACAGTTAGTAGCTCGTTAAACGAAAATGAAGTTGTATTCAAGAAGGTTTGTACCTACCACCTGTTAGTATTCTAAGGTGTAATTAATAAGTATCTATTGGTTTATGTACATCTTAATCAGAATGTTTTGTAATTGACATTTAATTACAATAATTATTTATTCTGGAAATAATGAGTGATTGTGTTGTAATTAATTGAATAAACTATTATAAGCTGGAGACTGGAAACTAGGTCGAATGATTAGTAAATGACAAGCAGAATTAATGGCTTATGTATAACATTAACTGTGCAGAATCAAAGGTATTTCAATCTCTTATTTAGATTCCTGTAATTTTTTTGCATTATATACGTCTTTATGTTAGATACTTCACCAAAGACTGAAATCGACTGATGAAGTACTACGACAGATCGGAATATCCGTTTTGTTGTAGTCTGTGAAATTTCATCACATAAAGCTTGAAGATTTTACATTTGATCTTATAGTGAGCTGTCCAACATTTAGTGTTGTATGACACCTTTAGCTTTCTTACATTATGGTTGATTTGATTTTATATGTATGTAATATCATGTTTTGTTTAACATTACTTCAGATAACATTTAAGTAGTCATTTATGTTGCAATTATAGTAGATTTCATAAAAAAACATCAACTTCTATAAAGTTACCATTACATTTCATAAGCGAGGATCAACCTCAATATAAATTTAAAGTTTTATATAGAATATCTTGAACTGCTTTATACCATTAAATTATTACTAAAATCTTTCTTATCAATCTAAACAAGTTAAACAAGGGTTCTCAATGTACACTAGATGGAACCTCAAAGCGCAACATATTAAAGTTCTGTATTAAAAGCAGATTGTGAAAGCCTTAATTCAAAAAATTTCTAAACGATACAATCTGACAATAAACAAAGTTGAACGAAAATGAATAATGCTTATCCACTATGATCATTCTGTTTCACTTTTCTTGAATGACTGTCTCATCATCAATAAAAATTTCATTTGAAATCCTAGCTGTTAGGATATTTGCATTTTCCATTTGACATATAACTGGATAACCATCAACAAAAATAATAATTATGGTCAATTATATGCCATCCACGAATTAAAGTAAACGTAATAGACATTGAAATCCAGTTGATTATATTTGTCACAGACTGATTCTAGTTGGATATCACTGAAAACCAGGGAGAACTAAGCAGTTGTCTAGTTTCAGTGATGGTCTCCTCAGTATTATGAAGTGTTGATTCTACTAGAAAATGTAACCTAGAGCCTTCAGGTCTCACGATAAACTCTTAACGGTTTTCACTACTTAGCCGGTGTTCAATGGTAGAATTCTCAGTTTCATCAATTTATGATATAGTCGGACAATCATTCACTGTCATTGATGATAACTGCCACACTTCTGTTAAGTCCAAACTTCATCAGTCACAACTTTTTATTGGTACTCAACCAACATCAATCTTTGATGAATGCAATCTATCATCATAAAACCAACTAAATTCAGGAATATTGAAATCGTTAAAGATGATAACAACTTTATAAAATTGTAAATTTATTTTATTTAATTATCTTCTCTAAGTTACAATATAGTGATCAATGTTCCAATGATCAATAAGATGTTAATTCAATGCATAGCATTTGACAACATCATAATAAATGTGTACATACATATGAAAAGTTGTATTTTATGAAAAACAGGCATCATGTAAATAAGATTCTTTAATACAAAGTGTCAAAACAAAGGAAATGATTAAAACACAGTCAGTTGAAAAATGTTACCGTGTATTTATTTTATTCATCAAGTAAAAAAATTATTTTTTAAATTTCCTGGTAAATTAAGATTTGTGGATCGAAAAAAGAAAGAATATGAATTAATGAGTGAATTAGGTGAATGAGTGAGTGAGTGAGCGAGTGAATGAGTCGAGATTTCCTGTTGTTGAATATATCGGAAAAATGTATGAATGTCAAATATACATATGATGATTACAATATTAGTTTATATCCTTTCTAATACTTTAATGACGGACGAACAAACGATGAAAAGTATTTCTTGAAAAAAAAAAACAAATGGAAATCAGGTAGAAGAATGTAATACACTTTGTTTAATATACATTTTATTCAACAATGAAAAGTGAACATGAGAACAGTGTACGAATTGTCATGACTAGAAAGACATTAGATGTTGATCGATACTGTTTGTAATGTTAATCAAATATAAAATACTTTAAGTGCTTAAGAGTAATGGGAAGAATAAATAGTATTGAGAATAGTACAGAGACTAATCAGTTATTTACATTTAAGTGTGTCTATGGAAATAATCTCTATTAAACTGTGCATAGATTTTACTTTACATCACTCAAATATGTATGATCCAGTAATGAATTCATTGTTTGTCTACTTCATAGTGATAATCGAACTCTATCGATCAAATAGTAAAGTGATGCGCTAGTCTATATGACTTGACACTGTGTATATATTGTTTTGATGTTATGTGGTTGAGAATAGTCAGTAGGGAACCACTGGGTTTAGGCTTTTAATTCTAGATGGCATACATTAACAGAAAGCACCAACATTGTTATGGAATTTATTATTCACTGTTAGTATTGGCAGGAATCGGTAATTGGTAATGCTTAATATTATGTGATTCGAGGACATTGATTTGCATCTATAGTTAGCATATATTTCCTCATTGTTGTAGATATATTACTCCAATATGAATAATATTAAGACCAAAGGTTCTCCTGCCTGATATTTTCGGTAATCTAACATTAACTATTTTTAGTTAATATATGAAGTGAACACCAACAAAAGACTACTTAAGAATAATCAATAAAAACAAAATACCATTTAAGTACTCCTTTGCATTCAGTGATTCATCGGTTGATATCACTTCCTGACGAAAACCAGATTACGTTTAAAATAACCTCTTTAAACCATACACCAGTTAACATATTATTATAGGATTTTAAGGTCATAAATAAACTATTAACTATCTATTCCATTTGTAAATAAATTAACTTTGAAAGTAAGGCTATCCTTACCTTCCACCTTGCTTTATTCGTCTACAACTCAAATGTAGATGACTTATGGGAGCCAGGAAGCTGTTAAGGAGTTACTTTTTAAGCGTTTAAGTAGAGTATGTCTTAATTATTAAGATTTAATAACCAACGTCATGGCATTAACCACATAGTGATGGTGAAAACGATCACTACTAATATATTTCCAAATTCTACATCCAAATCTCACATCATAAACAAATCTTTGTTAAACAACTATTAAAATGAAGTTATGAGTAATGCCAATTCTGTTATAGAACTACTTATCAAGAATTGTGAATGATTACATCAGACATTAAACATGTAGTGTCATGATGACCACCTAATCATAAGATAAATGATTTAGTGACAATTCAGTAATTTGAGGAATAAACACTACAACACTTAAATAATGATATAGATAATTATTGAGCTTAAACGATTAAAAGAAATTCACCAGCTTTTTTTTCACTGAATCATTGTTAATCAGTAGTATTTCATATCAGTTCATATAATCAATAGACTAATCATTACAGACAATATTTCAAGGTATTTCTCTATTATTACAAGTCACCATTCGAATGATCAATTAAATATACAATTTTACTTAATAGACGTTAAGTAGTATATTCACAACATTAACAGTAACAAGAGTAATGACCAATTCATTTTTAAACATTTAATGTATATATATATATATATATATATATATATATAAATGAATATTTTGTTGCCTAGTGAAAATTTCAATCATCATTTACACTTTATTAAGACAATCTAATTAAAGTGTATAGAATACCCATTCATATAAACATCTATACAATAAATATTGTTGATGTCAGCATAAATAATGATTTATATAGAAACAAAGTAAAATAGATTTAATTAATTACTTGTCAATTTTCAATAGTTTTGCTAACCCCCCCCCCTATCAAACACCTCACACACCCTTCATTTATGTGTAACATTTTTTTCTTCATCTTATATTCCAAGTAAATAGAGTTACTTGATTGAATCAATTACTTAGGTTACATTTTTCTAACTGTTTCATTGTAAAAAGAGAAAAAAAAACAAGCGGAAATACAAACTGTATTAGTCATTTGATTATGGCACATGTAGAAAACCTAGTCAGCGATTCAATAGGAGAAATGTACCTCTATAAACGTTACGTTGACGATATCCTAATTATTTGCACGAAAATCGATGATGCAAATAGGTTACTAAGGCAACTGAATACCATACAAAATCATATTAGTTTATCCTGTGAAGAGGAGAATAACAACCAACTCCCTTTCCTGGATATATTAATCAATCGGAGGGATGATGGATCAATCAAACGCTCTGTCTACAGAAAATCTACATGGACTGGGCAGTATATGAACTTCCATAGTTATTGTCCAGTGCAGTATAAAAAGAACCTAGTAAAAGCTCTATTTAATAGGACTAATCGTATTTGCACTTCTGACACTATTGAAGAAAATGACAAATTACTGACAGAAACGTTAATGCTGAACGGATATCCAAAGAAGTTCATAAATCGATGGAAACGTTGCAGTATGGTGAAACCTACTGTATTACTAGCACCCAAAAAATCAGTTTATATCACATTACCCTTCAGAGGTGACTCAAATAGCCTTGTGTTAAAACAAAGGCTTAAGTCAGTGGTTAACAGAACATTTTATGCTGCTGAGGTAGTTGTAATAGAAAAGTATAGGTCATTGATTCACAATAAGCCTAAACCGCACGTAAACGAATGCATCACATCCCACTGTATCTATCAATTTACGTGTATGTGTGGACACACATACATAGGGAGGAGCAATCGTGAATTGCAGGTAAGGGTAGCTGAACACATACCTAAATGGCTCCGAAAACAAATGGACTCGAAAGGAGAAATAAAAGTACAGGATAAACAACCCTCATCGTCTATCGCCAAGCACTTAGTTGAGACAGGCCACATAGTTGATATCAAATCAGCCTTTGTGGTGTTGTATAAAAGTGCTTTAGGACGTATACTAAAGTTTGTTGAAGCCTTAGCTATACGGAAGTTCAAACCCCCCTTGTGTGTTCAAAAACAATTTGTACTTTCCCTCAACCTACCTTGGTAGAGTGTCACTTACATTGTAATCTTTATTATCTTCGTTTACTTATCTTTGTTTACTTAGCTTATACTCTTAATTGTCTAGTGACCTTTATTTTTTCATATATAAATGCCTTAACAAGTGTATGTGTGATCAGATTGTTCGAAATGTATTGCGCAAATATATCACATAGCTCTGATAAAATTCGTCTTCTTATTGCATTATCCATTTGATTATGAATTGTGTTTTTTTTTTAAGCAAACAAACATATGAATATACGTTACGATTTTTAATTAGAATGTACTTGGATATTTCTGTTGATTTCTCGTGGATTGAAATTGATCAGTCACTGTTGCCATATATGTATCCTGAAAGGATTGCCTCAATATAGCGGTAGTTCGCAAGTATTGTTTGAGTTGAATTGTGACTGGCAAGCAGAATACAGGACTAGAGTTTCGTTCTATTTGAAACTCGTCAACTGTCTGGATTCAGTAGCCTAGCGGTGAACCCAGTGATATTTGGCACGAAATGAACTGAGTTCTAGTCATGGTATGAACATCAACAGTGGGATGCAGATCCATCAAGTTGACAAGTTCTAAATAGGACGAAAAGAGCGTTCTGCATACCGTTTGCCAATTATAATCCAACTCAAACAATACATTAAGATTTTATGCGGATGTATATCATTGTTACTCTATAAGAATGAAAGAGCATAATACAGAGATAAGTATTGGAGGTCATTCACAATTTCTCGTTGTTTAATACGTGTGTTGTATTCAGTAACTATAATTAACTTTCTTGTTTTTTTTAGTATGTAAATATCATATATAAAGGTGTAGTTGCTGATAAAGATTTTACTTCAACCAGACGAAGTGATAGCTATATGTCAACCTTAAGCAACCTGATATACTAGCAGAAAAACAGTAAATATGTTAGAGTTGGTTAGAATTTGATATAAAGTATTTAGTGTTAACCATATTGTAACATACTTTGTTTATCCACCTAGAGAAGTGTTAAGTATAATACAGATAATCCCAGTCAAAAAACAGGCAGGATTTTGATATCTTACAACGACTCATTTTTCTATGAGACAATTCACTGGTTTGAAAATTTTACTATTTGGTTTTTTTTAATAATTTTCAGTGTTTGGTGACAATATTCAAGCAAGCCACATGATCTACATTTTATTTTATAACTGATTACAATCAATAATCTAAGAAAACAGATACACCTTATTGAAATAAGAACCCGTGTTACTATGTGTAACATAATGTAAAGAGTTAAAACTGAGCTATTCCGATCAAGCGTTTCTAAGCTATTTTTATTGGTAACTCACTGAGTAGTAGACAATATAATGCTTTCTAGCCATTAGTAGTGAATGAATTATCCTGACCAGGTGACCATTTGTCACCAATAAACTTCATAATGTACCACGAAATAATTTTAATACTAGACAAATCAAACAGTTATAAAGATTTGTTTTCCTATTAAAGAACATTTTTTTAATGTCGGTATAAATAAATTGTAGAGATTGTTGAATTCTGTAACTTCTCATCATAGTTCAATTAGAAAGTTACATAAATTCAGAAAGTCTAAAACAACTCTTGAAACTCTTCTGATTTCAAACTTCATAAATCAGGTCAGAATAATCATTCCTTGCTTGACCTTACAATAAACAGCTACAAATTATCCAAGTATAGTGAAAAATGAAGTTCTAATTCAGGCATTTATAAAATAAGTCCGTGAATGATAAGTCTTCAACTGAGATCTATGTACGCACTGTTTGTCAGTTCAAATTCAAGACTTTTTCTTTAAGTTTAGCGTAGTATACTTCTCAAATAAGTCAGTGACATAACTAAGCATCACAGTCAATATCACTTTTGGACACAACCTTTAGCTGTTCCATTTAAGCACTACACTACTTACTTTTATTTATTCAGTTGGATGGTAATATCAGTTTTCATATAGAAGTCATAGTTCAAACTAAAGTACACAAACTTCTGATAGACTGCTGAACAGAAGACTTAGGAAAGGTAAAATGCCAGATATAAATTAGTGTCATATGAACCCCTTTGTACACAAAGGAAAGTTACCTCATATATGAAAAAGATTACTATATAACAATAAGATTATGACTTTTTATCTGGTTAATAGTTTAAAATGAATTACAGTTTGCAAACAATTTCCACCGTAGGTTAGTTTTAGTCTAATCCTAGTAACTTAATAGCTTGATATAATATAAAGCCATAGACTTACTAGATATAAAAACCAAGATATACACCTGTTACAACAAATGCGTTATCTCTAGACAAATGAGTTGGAATTCAATAGATCACATATCCAACTTAAGGTAATTTTAGAATCTAGCCTTTCTGAATAATACTAAATTTACTCAGTTGTAATTGCATGCTGTGGAGATTGCTGAATGTCAATTTGATATCACGGATTGGTTTAAATTAGACAACTATTGGTTACCAGGAAGCGTTGGACAGCCGTTTCGTCCTAGTATGAAACTCTTCAGCAGTACGTATACACAGCCTCATCGGGGATCAAACCTAAAACCCTCTGGCTCCACGGAAGACAATTTATCATCTGACCAACGAATCGGCTCCTAACAAATGATATTTCTAATTCAATCAAGTCGTTGCTGCCCGCTGCTGAAGAGTTCTGTGCTAGGAAGAAACAGCTATCCAGTGCTCCCTGGTGATCAATGGTTCCTCGATTCCGACCAATCCGTGATACCAAATTTACAGAAATTATGCTTACTCATTAGAATTGGCTGAATTCGAAACTGTAGGTCAATGTTTTAATGATATCATAATTTCATATAACCTGAATAGAATGAATTCAATTTCTTATATGATTACTAGTAGATTAGTAGTTAAAAAATGGAATTTAACAACTGTCCAACGTTCTATTTTATCAATAATTTTTTAACTGAGCTATCTATCTTTCACTTACTTAATCATGTATTTACATATATAAAAAATATATATTTTTTTTCTAAACACTAATTTACCACTTCTTTCATGTTCTTTTTTATGCCGTATTCTTTACGATTACCTCTGTTGTGGTATATGTATATACCTATGTACAAGGTGAGAAGAGACAAAGTTGTAAAGGATAAAGATTTAACTATTCAAGAGACATCACATTCAGATATTATGCAACGACTTGTTAGGCGTTATTTATTTAAAATGGAAAGAGAGAATGATGATAAAGGTTAGTTCAGCACTATAATCATTACTGATTTCAATGATGATATTCTTTTTATCATATTGTGTATGGTATTTTTTAAAAATAGCATTCATTATACAATCAGTAAACACTGTAGAGTGATTTCCTTCCAGGATACACATTCCTCAATAGTGTGTATACTTCATGGTACATCAAATGGAACTTAGAACCATCATATTTTGCGATGAAAACAATAGTATTTCGACAATGAGTTGAAATAGAATCATTATTATTACTAATGTTGACGGTTCAAATCTAGCCTGAAGGTACTTTGTATCCAAAGGAATGCAACGTCACGTGGGTAATTAAATCTGAAGGGAAGAGGAGTACAAGAGCAGGGTAATGCAGACGATCCAGGAAGTAAATCAGGTGCACTTATATTTAATAATAAAGGCAATTTATTAAAATAAGGAGTGACATAAGTGTCAAATAATAGTTAGTCTAATAATCAAAACTAGAAATTGCAAGGGATTTAAAATCCGTCATATTGACTACATTCAAACTGATAGTAAGTCCAGCAGAACTAACTTGTTTATTTCTGTTAGTCATTGATCTTCACCGAAACTTTAGAAATTCTAGTTGAATGGTACTATTGTGGTGGATACTACTTATAAGGTCATCAATAAGTAGTAGGTAGCAGAGCGTCGAAGGGAATTAGGAAGAATCAGTAAACAGCATACAAGGCGAGTTGCGAGGTTGCAGAAAAGCAAAGCATGATTAAAATACCGAGAAGAACCGAGAACAACCAAGAGAAGCAAGCTAATAAACAAGGCGAGTTGCGAGGTTGCAGAAAAGCAAAGCATGATTAAAATACCGAGAAGAACCGAGAACAACCAAGAGAAGCAAGCTAATAAACGACACAGTCCAGAGAACACGGAGGATGTGCAAATTGATGCTTGGAAGTAAGATATGTAATATTGTATGACATACACTGTTTTCACCAAATAAATCATTACTTGCCCAATTGGTCTTTTCACACTATGATAATAAATTGTATCCCCTATCACTCGACTAGTTTACAAAGATTTTGTTCAAATGACAATGAATACTTCACTCACTTATCACTGAGTACACATTAATTCTATGTTCATCCAACTAACGTGAAAATTTTCCACAACCGTTCTAATTGACTCATGTTAAATTGTTACGTAACAACTACTTATATCAAATGATGATTCAAATTCTAATCTACGCATGGATTCTACAACCTTAAAATAAATGTTAAGTATATGCACAAAGTGAGCACTAACTTTTATCAAGGTATAATAGATTTATACTGCTAAGACAAAAGTACATATTACTCAATAATGACCAAGTGGCTAAATACGACTATAACAGTAGATAGGAGCCACTTGCATTAATTTTATGCTAACTGTAATTAATCAGTATCTATCTTGTACTAACAGAGTTAAGCATACCTTAGTAAATCAAAATTTACAATGCACACACTGAAGTCATAGATGCTACCAATGAGCTGTTTATGTACAAAAACTAACCTATCGTAAGACTAAGCCATTGATATAAATCATTTATTAAAACAATACTATTATCATGTTGTCACTGTAGAAAAATTTAAGCTTTTGATTACCGCATCTCAAATAATTGCAACATGCATAGTCCAGTCATATCTGATATAGTGATCATTAAGTAAGCACGATATCCAACTCTCAAATTCACGGGTTGGTAAGTGACCTAGAGAATCAACATCTATCAATAATTAGTTACAAGGTAGAACTCGGTAAGTGCGTACGTCAGTTCAAGTTGCCATGCCTCAATTAGCAGATAGAGATTAAATTATCAGATCAAATCGCAGAGTAGGGGAGGTAGTAACATAGTTAGTATTAATGGAAGGGAACAGAGACCGAAGACAACATTTTAGACAATATGATTCAGTAAAGAGAAAATTATGATAAGTTCAGAAACTTAGAATTTAGAGGAAGACAAGGAGTGGATGCACCTGCGCCATTGCCAACGATTTTGAGCCATATCACCCAAAGTCTCCAACCATTTATTACGAGCGTCACGCGGACCCCAACCAAATAGTCTGCACCTATTAGCATGGCTCAGAACAACTGTCACTGATTTCATGGACTGGTGCCATGTTTTGGTTTGGCCGCCCCTAGCTTTCTTACAGCCTACTCCTACACCAGACAGCATTGCTCGTCGAGGTAGGCGGTGGTCAGGCATACGTAACACATGTCCTAACCACCTTAGCTGATGAAGATTTACTACTTCATCAATAGACTTACCGTATCTACTTAGTACTCTATTCCTAACCCACGTATTGCTTACCCGGTAGTCCCAGCAAACACGAGCAATGTTTCGGAGACATCTATCATCGAATAGCAGGAGCCTACGAATATCCTCTATCCTTAATGGCCATGTTTCACATCCATAATGTAAGACGGATTGAACTGCTGCACAGTAGACGCGTCCTTTGGTCAGTAGTTGGATGTCTTGCCTAGGCCACAGGTGACGCGAATTCCCAAAAGCTAATCGGATCTTATGTATACGCGCAGAGATTTCAGCAGACACCAGACCTTCAGCAATGATGAGGCTCCCAAGATAAGTGAAGCGGTCAACATATTCAACTGCCTCACTCCCTATCACTAACTTCGGTGTCGAATCAAGACAATCCTCAAGTACCATTTTGCATTTGAGTGGAGAAAATTTCATCCCAAACATCCATACATTCTTGTTTAAGGTAGTCAAAAGATTCTGCATTTTATCAGCATCTTCGCCTAAGAGAACTATATCATCTGCATATTCTAAGTTAGTAATTTTATCTCCTGGAAGGAGGTCAACCCCGCCGAAGTCAGACGATGAAAATGTCAACTCTAAAAGTGAGTCTGATGAACTTTGTACGAAGTATTCTATGTACAAATGTGTTGTTTGACTACATAAAATAGCTCATATTTGATGACCAATTGTAATGTCTTCTGAAATTAGTTTACTGGGTGGGCGATATTTGGTGTAGTGTTCGCATTAAATAGTCAGATTTGTGAGTTAGTCATCACTCAGTCGCAATCAAATTCAAGATATTGATCACCTATCCCTATAATCATTCAATCCATTAAGAACTATAATGTTATGTTAGATTGGTTCATTTACAAGCATAAATATTCCTTGCCAATTTGTAACATAAAACATAAATTTAGCGTTTATGTATAGAAAACTAAAACATTAATACTTAGTATTAAAGTAAAACTAATTTTTGACTAGTTTATAAGTGATACTTGTTATAAATTGATCTTACTTAGAGGAATCTCTGAAAAACCGAGAACACAGCAAAGTTATTTCTTAGTAGTATACGGTTCGTTAGTAATGTGCACTCAGTCAATTGTTTAACTGTTAGAACTACTATATTTACTATACTCTGTATAAACTCTTTATTTTATAACTGGGTCTTGTAGAGATTGTTGAATTTTGAATTCAATATCACAAATTGATCCAAGTTAGACAATCAGTGAAAAACAAGAAACATTGGACAACTGGTTCGTCCTAACATAGGACTCTTCAACAGTGTGTATCCGCTTTTATTATTCAAAGGCTTTTTTGAACATTATTTATTTAGTTACACTAGAGTTGATTTTTTCATACAAGTAAAGAATTCCCTTTATTGAATTCATCACAGATTGATGTTGACAGGGTACTACTGAGAACCAGGGAGCATTAAATAGCTGTTTTGTCCTAGTACGGGACCCTACGAACATTAGTGTGTAGCGGATTCAATCGGCTAAACTTAATACCAATCCCATAAACCATCTCGATTCACATAATTTACTATTAATACTCATATTACTAATAAAGTTTTACCATTCACATTGAAACTACTAGTATTGATGTGAGTAGTAATAGTAGTGTACACGTAAACAGTAGAAGTGAATTACAATTAATTAGTATGTGTATGTTAATATATTCATACTATTACACAATGAATGAAATGCGTGGAATGTTTCACAGGTTATATCTCTTTATCTATTACTGAATAAATAGAAAGAGATTCATGATGAAGACGTATGTATTCAAAGAGGCTTTCTATTGACATTTAGACAGCATGTAAAATAAAATAAGGAAAATTCATGATATATGCATATTTGTACATATTACTGAAATTTGCATAACTTATGTAATTGGATTCTTAAGAAGAAAGCATCAAAGCACTCGAACAATACGTCAGATGTTATTAGACAGGTGAAGTAACAAAGTGACTTTGTAAATACTAAAGATGTGGTTGATACCATTTGGAAATGTGTTAGTCAACTAAACATAGTACATTGGTAAATGACTGTATGATTTAGGTAGTTATGAGCACGTTTAAATATTTCATTGGTTTGTATATAATTGTTTTAAATAATGCACCTATACCGTTCTCTTTCGACGTCGCTTTTAAAATACGTATTTTACATCCCAGTTAAAAATTTCAATTGAAGATTCTTCGTTGATGTTGTTATTAGTTGAAATTCAACAGTTACCCTGCAAATTCATCCAAATGATGAGTTTAGAACAGGACAAAACTTTCGTCGTGAATTCCAGTTTCTAGTTACCATCCAACTGTAATCACTCTGGTTAGTAACTATTCCAACACTTTTACATAAATAAAGTTCCTTCGGCTTTTAACCCAAAGTTGAAAACTTTTATTGACAAAAAATTAGAGTTGTCGACAGTTGTATTATTCACAGTTTTATAAACACAATTTAATAATTCAGTATACTTTTGTTGAATGAATTCGTCACAGAGTGATTTTGGCAGGGTATTATTGAAAACTAGAAGGCATGGGCAGCTGTTTTTCCTAGTATGGAACATTTTAGCAATGCTCGTTTCTGGCCCCATCCCAGTGGCTTCACGTTAACAAACACCTAACCCTCTGCGCCATTGGGTCATCAGGTGTACAATGGTAAAACTCTTACGTTTGTAAATTTGCGATATAGAGTGACTCATCAATTGTCATCAGTGATATCTATCTTACTTCCGACAAACCTGAACCCCACCAGTCACGACTTCACACTAGAGCTTCAGGAATATCCTGGAAATGGAGTAATAACATCAACGTCAAGAAAAGATAATGACCACAGGAGGCCGGGTAAGCATGAATACAATGAGTTAGCAGTATTATGTGAAAGAAAGATGATATAGCAACAGTTGACGAGTTATCTGGGAGGTTAGGATGAAGAAAATATAAAAACGAATGGAAATAAATTCCTACTGATGCATAAAATAATCTTATAAAAATATTTCTTGAAATTTAGCTACATTCTTTAAAACTTGCCCTTCAAAAACAAATATTAACATAAATACGATCTATCGATCTATATAGAAGTCAATCAACCACCCAGTTAGTGATCAAGTGAATAGAACTAAAGGAATAGATGGACACATAAAGAACATCATTTGCACACAAAATTATCAGAACATATTAACTAAATACTTGTGAAACAAACAAAATTCTCACTTGTATTTGAAGTTACATCTGAAGATGTTGTCTAGAATGACAATAAAAGTTTCGCAATCAAGCCAGTTGGCTCAGAAAACCCAAAACCATCATAACCATTCATTATCTAAATATAGACGTATTAAGATTTTAGCATTGAAAATTTTGATTGTGAATGAATTTATCACATTGAGTCGACGAAGTATACGTATTTAACGACAGCTTTCGTCTGAACAGTGTTATGACTCGTACTTAATAGCTTGATTAACCGCGGACAATGATAGCACTCGAACGCCTTTAACCCTCCTAGTCGCAAACTCAGAAGACAAGAAGACAGGAACTTTTATTCCAGTAAGCCAAAGAGTGAGCTGTGCACAAAATATTTGCAAATTTATAATTTTCTGAAACAATAAAATCATCATTACAATCTATCCAATATGAACTAAGAAATTTCAATCATTACCCAAACACGCCACGTCGAAATTCTGGAAAGTTACGTCGATCAGTGACTGGATGGAATGTCTGCGGCTCTTTCAATGGTTTTGGACGCTTTATTGAGATTTATGGAAGCCGTCCCATATAGGAAACACCAAGTTTTTCAACTTTGTCCACAGAATCCTATGAACAAATTTGATCCTAATCACTTCTCACCGAACAATCAGTTTGAATTTCATAATTCTACAGGTATTCTGTTGAGGCTGATATGTCCTCACATAATGCTATCTTCAGCTGTATAATGATTGATATGTCTTTCAATGTCGCAAAGTAAAAGCAAATTTCCTCAAGAATTCGATCATGTTTTGCTAGTGTCAGCCAACTACCATCAGACTTCGGTAAAGTATAACTTTCAAACCACGATATTTCAAGACAACTTTTAATATGATGATAAATATAGAGAAATTTGATTATGCAATTCATAGTATCCATTGAGTTATTTATTCTTTTATGTGATAAGTAAATGAAAGTTTAAATTCATTTCAGCAGTGAACACGTTCATAAATCACATGACGTCGGATAGGTCACAATGTTACCTTGATACTTTTATCGGTTATCTTCCTTAAAATATCTTAAGATTTCTACTTCTGCATTTATTTTTCATTCTGAATTTTATCCCTTTTGTTGTCATATTAACTTCACTTCATCATGCTGATAAATTTAGAAATGATGAAATGTGAAAAGCCTTATCCTGGATATAATGCACAGAAAACTAGTATAAAAAAACTATTTGGTATTCTTTGATTCTCGATGGTTCACTACCGTCATTTCACACCCACGAACCAGTGGAATATTTTAAAAGATTTCTGTAAGACTGTATTTAATATAGAATTACGTCATCGAACTATGATATGCTAAACGACTAACTTACATAACCCATATAGTTAATTAATACACACTAACCAAACCTAATCACAAGCGTAAACTGTTCAATATACACATATTACTAACTGTCAATCGACTTCTGGACATGAAACAATAATCATACTAAACAGTATATTATATTAACATTGATAATAGTGTGGTCATTAGTCGCCATTGGTTCATATTCAAAAAGCCTTTTGGCAGATTTATATTTTTCAAGCTGGATCGTTTAATTGTAAAACTTATTTTGATTGAAAGCTTCATGATTAAACAACTCAGTTGAGAAAGCGCAAGAGCTCATATTCACCAGAAATCATCGTATTCAACTAAAAAATCTCTATCATTATAAAATACTTCATCATCTTTAAACTGTTGTACCAATTACGTCAAATAAAGTAATTCATGGGTAATACAAATAATTACTTAATGCCATCAATTGAACTATGAAGTAAAATAGAATATGAAGTGTTCATAAGCATAAAAAGAAACACCTCTATCCTACTAACAAACGTTTCCTGGAAAAAAAAATACACACTTTTTAATATGTCTATTTATTTATTCTCATCTAAACTAGCAGATAAATATAAGGAATTACCATATTTACGTGCGGAGGATATGTCAGGCAACATGGAAGCTTTACTGAATGCATATGGTGATCCAAATCAAACTGTACAATTTGCTGGTAAGCTTTGTAAAAGCAGAATCTATACTGTCTGTATATATTCTATATGCATCTACTCTAAAATAACCAGCAGTACGAGTATTCCATATTATGATAGAGAGTTTGTGAAGATTATTTAATTAGCACTACTAGAAGTTTAAATAGGAAGCTATGTATCACAGAATCCATTGTATTGAATGTAAGATAGATGTATAAAATGAAGGTCATATTTTATGACGCATTCACTGAAATCTGGCACTTGGACTATTAAATCCCCCACAAAGCGTCATATAATGCAGAAGGACTTGAAGGTCATTGATTCAATAGGATGTGAATCTGTTGACACACATTATTGCGGAGTGACAAAATATAAGCAAGTGTCAATTCAGTGCTCCAATATTTGAGATGGTCTCACATATAATGCAAGTCGGTGACGCAAAACTTTTTAAAGACTCGATAAATAAGTACAACTAAAACTTCATGTACCGTATGCATTGTCTAGATGTACTTAAAATTATGCTAACTGTAAACCTTTTATTCCAAGCTATAAATTGTTAAATGAGTAAATATAAATCTTATCATATGATCTGAGTTAGTTTTAATAAGATCTTTGTATAGCTTTATAGAATTGTACTCCTTGAATAACTGAAGTTTGTAAATTCATTTCCACATATGCTAGTGAATTTACCTTTCAAGGAAGTACCTAATTAGGAAGAAACCATGGCTCATTTCTACACCCAACCGTGCTGCTACCTTGACGTGGTGGTCGGGCTTGCCTATCGTGATGACTCAATCGGGCTATACTGGCTGGAACAATCGTTCCTCTAGATCCTACCATGCCAGGTAGGACAGTTGAAGAGCGGTGAGACCAAAAGCAGCAAATATAAGGTCCGAGGACGAAGTCGTACTGCCGGCTGTATAGAGGTGTGACGGCAGTAAGGTGTTTTCTTCGGACAACCAGCATAGCAGCGATGCTGCCTTCCCACAAAGGAAGGGCGGGGTTAGAAAAAGTCGACCCTAAAAATGCACACCTCACCTTACTCCACGGATCTGCGTCTCCGGCAGTAAGGCCTCAACAAGTACGGAGCTACAACAACAACGAAAACCTCTCTCAAAAAAGCCGTGTGTGACCGGCCTCAAGCAGTTGTTCCTTGGGCACTGCGGTCACGCTCCCAGGTCTTTCAGACCAACCCTAACCCAGTTTGCTTTTTAGGTACATCAAGATGAACCCTTCCACAGCGTGGGCAACTGGGAAGAGATAACCGCCCTCATACCTCTAACAACACACATGATCACTGCCATTTTAATCAAACTCCTTCTTCTATTCCTAATGTTTATCCTGCCCTCACCTTCAAACCTAAATCCTTATCTTCAACTTCCTCCTGTGTTATTAGTGCTAACGATTCCGGCCCACAAAATAACGTCCCGAGCATAATAAGACCACGCCCCAAACTTCACATTGGTGCATTCAATGTACGAACCCTGTGTCAAATAGGGCAGCAAGCCTCCCTAGCAAGGACATTAGAATCCCGCGCCATTGATGTATGTTGCGTCTCCGAAACACGCACACAGGATCCTAGCGTGGTCATTCACTTGACCTCACCTAGTCAGAGTGAACAACCTTCGCGATACACTCTTCGTTTATCTGGCGATTCAACAGCAACTTCTCGTGGGCTCGCCGGTGTAGGTATTGTGTTAAGTATGAAAGCAGAACAGGCGCTTGTTGAATGGATTCCTGTAGACAGTCGCCTATGTGCCATCCGACTAAATGGTTCAGTAAGAACTCGGAAAGATAGGGACACACGCCGTTGTCTTTTCGTTGTTTCTGCCTACGCTCCCACCGACTGCAGCCTGGATGAAGTGAAAGATGAATTTTACAGAAAACTTTCTGAACTACTTCAGAGGGCCAAACACTCAGATTTGGTACTCATGGCTGGTGATTTTAACACCCAAATAGGTAGCTTGAAACAATCTGAAAGACATTTAGGTGGATGCTTTAGTGTTCCAGCCCAGAGAACGGATAACGGCGATCATCTGCTGCAACTTTGCTCAGATAATCGGTTATTTCTAGCCAACACGAACTTTAAGCATAAGGAGCGACATCGTTTAACATGGAGACCTCCTGGCCCTACTCAACGGTGGACTCAAATAGACCATATTTCGATTAGTTACCGTTGGAGAGGCTCGATAGAAGACTGCCGATCTTTCTGGAGTACATGTTTGGACTCCGACCACGCTCTAGTGAGAGCACGCGTTTGCTTGCGTCTTACCGGGCGAAGAAAAACTACCACAGGAAAACCTTTTAGATTTCAGTTTAGTAATGAAACAGCCAAGATTAAATTCCAGGAACAACTGAGGAATCACTTAGGCAATTATAAACATGCGTCCCGACTAGATACTGCTTGGCAAGATGTTCAAGCTGCTGTGGCATCTACAATTATATCTATCAAGGACTTAAATCAACCTGTCAAGAAAAATCAATGGATCTCAATGGCTTCTGTTGATTTAATAGACTCCCGAAGACTAATCCCATCAGGCTCCGAACACGATAATGAGCGACGAGTAATCAGGCATAAACTGACGAAAAGTCTGCGAAACGACCGTGAGCAGTGGTGGGTAACGAAAGCAAAGGAAATGGAAAAGGCAGCGGCGATAGGTAACACTAGACAACTTTTCAAGTTAATAGAAGAAACCGGGGTTAAAAAATCCAGCGTTAGTGAGACGATTTCCGAAAAAGATGGAACGCTTATTCACTCTCAGTCTAGACGTTTAGAACGATGGGCTGAACACTTCAAGGAACAGTTTAGTGGGCCTTCCGCTACTCTAAAACTTCCCACTATTTCGAGACAGCCAGAATGGAAAGTCGACTTAGGTCCCCCGACTCTTATCGAAGTCGAAAAGCTATAGCCAATCTAAGGCGAGGCAAAGCAGCGGGTCTAGACGGATTATCCCCAGAGGTGTTTAAGGATGGTGGTCCCACATTGACAACCAGACTGACTGATATTTTGACTAAGGTTTGGGAACTTGACATAATTCCGTCTGACTGGTGTCGATCGTTAATCGTCCCAGTATATATGAAAGGGTCGTCCTGCGACAACCATAGAGAAATCAGTTTGACTAATAAAGTGTCTAAAATACAAGTTTCTATAATTATCAGACACTTAACTGCAACTCGTGATCTACAAATACGAGAAAATCAGGCTGGTTTCAGACCTGGTCGCGGTTGTATAGACCAGATATTCACCGTTCGTCAGATCTTAGAACACAGACATACTTTTCGGCGGCCGACAATAGTGGTTTTCTTTGACTTGAAAGCGGCATTTGACTCAGTAGACCGTGAAGTTCTATGGCAGTGTCTTTCATTGAAAGGCGTGCCCCAAAAGTACGTAAAACTTGTTAAGGCTCTTTACTCAAGCACTTATTAGTCGTATCAGAGCATATGGCGAACTGTCATCTGAACTTGTAACCTCAAGTGGTGACCGTCAAGGCTGCCCACATTCCCCATTTTTGTTTAATTTCATAGTTGACATACTGATGGAAATTACACTTTCATCGTCTGACTTTTCAGGAATTGATCTCCTACCAGGAGATCCACTTATTGACTTAGAATATGCTGACGATATAGTCCTGTTCGGCGAAGACGCTGATACGATGCAGAAGCTTTTAATAGCAATAAGCTCGAATGCAAGCATTTTCGGAATGCGTTTCTCCCCCTCTAAATGCAAACTATCGCTCCAGGACTGGTTTTCGTCAACCCCTGAACTAAAGGTAGGGAGTGATGTAGTTGAGCACGTCAACCACTTCACTTATCTTGGAAGTCTGATTAGCCCTAATGGGTTAGTCTCTGACGAAATCTTAGTATGAATTCAAAAAGCTCGTTTGGCTTTTGCCAACTTACATCACCTATGGCGTAGACGAGATATTCGTCTCTCAACGAAAGGGAGAGTGTACTGTGCAACAGTTCTCTCTGTCTTACTGTATGGGTGTGAGACGTGGCCATTAAGGGTAGATGACACTCGAAGGTTATTAGCTTTTGACCATCGATGTCTACGAAATATCGCTCGCGTTAGCTGGGATCACCGAGTAAGTAATAACGAAGTTAGACGACGGGTGTTAGGCAAATGTGGTAAATCAGTCGATGAGGTTGTGAATCTTCATCGACTGAGGTGGTTGGGACATGTGTTGCGTATGCCCAACCACCGTCTTCCTCGACGCGCAATGCTAGCTGATATAGGAATAGGATGGAAGAGAGTCAGAGGTGGCCAAACTAAAACATGGCATCAGTCCATGAAGTCACTGACTGCCGGTTTAAGTCGTGTCGGTAGCTGCAGACTACCTGGATTGCGTCCTCGTGATTACCGTAACCAGTGGCTAGAAACACTGAGTGACATGGCCCAGAATCGGTCATAATGGCGCAGATGTATTCACTCATTGTCCTCCCTTAAATCATGAGCTTTAAATTATTCCATTACTTTCTTTCAACGCCTCCTGAACCATATTCTATATGTTCACATTCCTTGTTACTATTATTAATTTATTTTATTGAAGTAACTTCTACTAATGGTGGTGGTGTTAATCTTGCGGTGCCATGGTGGTATGGCAACTTGAACCGATGCACACATGTGCCAGGTTCTATGTTGATTGTACATACATACACCTATTTAACTGACATTAAACGTTTATGATGATATATATCCTCAATTTTTCCGACGTAAAAATATGCAAATATAATACATCGCTAATACTGTAACCCTGCTAAGCCTGCAAACTTTTATGTATAATTAAAAATAAGTTGGATTGTGACTGGCAAGCGGAATCCAGAACGCGCGTTTGGTCATTAATTGGAACTCGTCGGCTGGATGTACCTGCATCTCAATGTTGATGTCCACACTGGGATTCGGAATCAGTCGGCTTCGCGCCAAATGCCACTGCGTTCACCACTAGACTCCTGGGTCCAGACAGTCACACCTGTGCAACGGGAGGCATAGGATGAACTTGTATCATCCCGTTGATTTGTTATGAGCTGAAGCTGCCTACTATGTTTCAATAAAGTAGTATGAAATGAAAATAAAATAATGGCTATAAGAAGAAAAGAGGACGTGTATAGCAGTAATATCTTGTTAAAATATAAATAATCTTCTTTCAGCATGTTTTTATTTTATCTGTCTAATACTGAAGGTACAAGACAGGCTTTCCACTGATTTGCATTAAAGTTAATGAAAAGTTACAAGCAAATCAAGCAATACTATACTGATCTAGGTACTCGACTTACGATCACTATGCTGAACTATTTGAATTTATTTTCGCCTGCTTGAAACTAAAGCAATAAAGTTTCATTAATTATTAATACACGTAAACGTATTTCTCAAAGATCAGATGGAATGTTCTATCACAGGAAACAGCTAAACCTTATGCCATTATTTGGAGCATGATATCGTCGCAAGAAAACATTACGATTTCATATCATGAATGAAACACTAGTTACAAAATAACCAAAAATAAGTAACACAAATTCTATTTCATCTTTATATGGGACTGACTGGTAGTACCCAGGACTTTCTGGATCTGTGGCTTGTATATAATTAGCAGACTATTATGTTAGCATTCATTAGTTTACTCACCTAACATTAGTCAATTTACGATAATGAATGGCCATCATTATATGCCATTGTCGGAAACTTCGTAATTATAAATACTGCCGGACTATAATATTTACTTTTTAAAACTAATCATCAGTAACCATATGATAATTCTTTTGAATAAGTGGTTATGGAAATTCATGAATTTATAGTCCTCTAACTGAACTCATTGCGCAATGAAAGAAAACATTAATATCATAATTTCTCTCCAAACAATTTATTTATACTGATTTCCTTTAAATATCGATAAAATACCTAGTGACTTTTGGAAGGCACTGTCGTCACGGTATAGTCAATAATACCTGTAATGTTCCGTATAAGTAGTATATAGCAAAACCTCATGCGGAGTGGCATTAGTGGGTAGTTGACAGAGGAAGAAAGCGGAGACAGAATGGATAGGAGAAAAGAAGGGAAGTAATATAAAGCAATATAGAACAAACCTGGAGTGAAGAACACTATAATGTGCAAATAGGTGAGCTGATATAATTTACCATACTACTTCCAGCTCTTGAAATTCAGTCAGTATATCAGTTAACCTATGTGATCCAAACACTTCTCCTCGACACAAAATAGACAGACCTTTAAAGCTTCTCTAAGATTTGGCAGGCTGATGTTAATCTGCTTTCCAGACTGCATATACACACGAGATTATTGAAAAGGAGACAGCAACCAGTTGACTTATTTTCTAAAATTTCAACCTACTCGACTGAAATTGGAAAACATAATCTTATTGATACTAGACATTTCAATAACCGTTTTACTTGGTAAGTCTGCAAAGTTATCTACTTATTCCGTTGTTTAATACTGTTTCACTTTTATTTAGATGCTGAAGAATTCTCAGCACCAGTAACATCTGTTGGAGGTAGGACTACGTATGAGAATCCACAAAATCCATATCAGTTAAGTGTACAAAGTGGAGCACCTACAATAAATCCTAATCAACAAAGCAGCAAACGTCTTAAAAGACAAACATATAGTACAGGAAGACGATGTTCATCATCCGTAGGTAATATGGCAATAAGTGGTGCTGGCTGTTTATTAGGTGGCCTTAACCTTCAGCTACCTCAGTTAGACGGAATACAACGTATGCAAAAGATATTAGATATGCGCCTGCAAAATCTACAGGTAAGAACAATTAGATTTCATTTAACTTTAATCTGATGTATGGATTTCAAGCCTAAAATATGTATGCTGTTAGGTGGTTTAAAGTACTCAACATGAAGCTCAGGATGGATCATAGTTACGTGATATTCAGCAGAGTGTACGTGGATTCTTGAAGAAACCGATGCTACTTGGTGGATGCGAGCTTGGGTAAACCACTTTCAAAATTAACTACCGTTACTAATGAGCTATTTGGTCTGAACGGCTGGAAATTTTCTAAAGGCTACCTCTTACCAGTTTATATCAACAACAAAGATCAGGCAATATCAAATAACTTTAACGACTGGCCATATTGCAACTTTATTGATAGCACTCAATCGGCAACAAACAAGGTTAAACAAACTTGATACTGATCGTCATTCAGAAATCACATAATGTACGCACGTTAATTATTTGATGTGTAAATTATAAAATGCTATTCAAAATGACCACTATTTGCATAAAAAGGAGGTTTGTGAAGGTTGTTCAACATCGTAATCAGTTTACATCACCAACTAGTATTAACTAAACAACTGTTGGAAGCCCAATATTTGCTGTGTTACACATCTACACTGATATATTATAACCTTATCAAACTTAGTACCAACATATGATAAAATTCAAGTATAGGAATAAACCTAACATAACGCTTAACCCTGAGTAAATGAGGCCAATTTATAGCCATTTAGAAAATGAGTTGTAAAAATAATTGGCTTTAAACAGGAAAACTAACTCATAATAATTCTATAAAATTGTTATGATGATGACATTTTATAAGATTACTTGATTATCTGTTATTTCCGAATTAAAAGAGAAAGTACACGTATTCAACAATATGATTAGAACATATCATTCCACATTGTACGTTAATGGAGTCGAAGTTAGTTCGAGTAATGGCTTTAGTGACCTAAACACATTCTATAAACTAATCCTGACCCTAATCCCAAGCATAACTCTAACTATCTACATTACCTTACTATAATCGTACAAAGTGGTTTTCTTAAACCAAACTCTGTTCTTTTATAAAGTACAATTATATTTGTTTCAAAATTGACAAGTGTACTTACATGAGATGTATTTCATAACTTTGAAACAATCTGAAGTAACCAATTCCATTTCCAGATTTCTGCATTTTTTATTACATACAATAATATCTTCGATGCCATCTATCAATTCATATTGAAATTATTCATCATACAGATTAGAATAAGGAAATAATTTATTATGGAGGTATCATTCATTTCATCTTGAAATATGAATCATGATTATTTGGTTGGCAAACGGAATACAAGTCGTGCGATTCATCCGATTTGCAACTCGTCAGCTAGATGTACCTGAATCCCTGTGTTGACGTTCACATCGGAAATCGAACTCAGTTCGTTTAGTGTCAAACGCCACTGCGTCCACCACTAGGCTACTGAATCCAGACATCCACACTTGTAGTAACAGAGACTGGTCAGTTTATGACAAATCGACGGGAAAATTCAAATACATTCCAATGACAAATTTTGATGTTAACTGATTCAATAATGGAGTACATTATCACTCTTTTCTTGTAACATATTAGCTAAGTAATAGTAAATTTACTAATATAGTGAGATATATACAGTATATAAATTGTTTTGCTATATAGGCTCAATCGGATCAATTGAATTATGCATCTGGTAATGCACGAATCAAAGAAGAAATATCACATGTTCGTCAACTTATTGGTGAAAGTCAGAAAGCATTATCATGTATTGTCAAGGCTGTATCACAAATACAAGATCAGGTAAGTTTGACGTACATTCTTTTTTCTGCATTTCCATGGATACATTCTGTAAATAAAATACAATAAACTAAACAAATAACTGACTAATAAAGTTTTCATCTTGGATATGAATGATTGCATAACTATTTAAATGAATGAACAAGTTGAGTAGATTGAATTGAGGTGGTTTTTTTTGAAAACAGGCATTAAGTTTTGTTCTTTGCATTTATCATAGATTGGTGCTGGTTGGGTGCCAATAAAAAACTAAGGAGCATTAGACAGCTATTCTGTCCTAGTATGAAACTCCTTAGTAGTGCTTACATTCGATTCCGCCAGAGAATAAAACCCAGGACGACAAACACTTAAACATTTGCACCACAAGGTAGGCTATCAACGGTAGAATTCCCATTTCATATGTTTTGCTAATAATAATAGGATATTTTTAAAATTGACTACCTTAAATTGAATCAGACAAGTGCCGAATTTTAGGTAAAACAAAAGCAAAAATTAGTTCTCGACTCGAAGATTGATTATTTGCTACAAATAACTATAGTATGTAAAAATGGCGAAAAAATGCATTAAAACAACCGCAGGCCAATAAGAGGAGCGTCGTAAACATAGATAAGAACGAGAAGTAAAGTAGAGGAACTTTCCAGTTAATAAGTAATAATAATTAGAACACCTAGACATTAGAAATATAGCTTGAGAAGACATAATGAATAGGTGTGTATGAAGAAAGGAATACTGAATATCATGATCTAGGTGTTAAATAAAGAATATAACAATGCCACTGTGATCAACTTTGAACTGCATCACTCAGTATCAAAAATGTGAGGATCGCTGTTATTGTACAGACTTCATCCAGGTACTTACATGGATCAGACTAACAGCTACGTTTTGCTTTGACCCCTTACTATTGACATACTCCGGCCATCGCATACTGAAGTATGCAACAGTTAGTCATACGTGACACGCCCCAGCCACCATAGTCAATAAAGGTTCCTAATCTCACCAACCGATTTGTTACAATTTTCCAATACTTTCATCTCACCATTGTTCACATAGAAGTTCCAAGATGCACGAGCAATCCTACAATGGCAACCATAATTATATATCTCCAGTCAACGCCTGTTTTCTATTTTCACGATCCATGTTTAACATCCATAGAGTAATACAGAATATAATACTATTTAAGATACTCTTCCCTTCGCATAGCTCACTTAAGCCAAACAAGCCTTCTGAATCTGTTCTGAGATCTTGTCAGAAACCCATTAAAAAGATCTGATTAGACTTTTGAGATAAGTGGATTAGATAAACTACCCAACTTTTTCACTCTATGATTGACCTGAGACCAGTTTTCAAGCAATATTTTGTAAGCATTCGAAAAATATATGTATTATTACTCAAGACATTCATGAGACTGCAGTTTTTCAGTACTTATATCAAATAGCACTACATCAACTGCGTTTTCCATGCTGACTAGTAAGTTTATAGGTAAAGGATCAAACAATGAAAATTTAGATAAAAATAACATTTCTAGGCGAGTATAGTCACCTATTCAGGAATCTAAGAATGTAATAAACTCACACAATTTATTTGTTGTGATCTGGTTGTGCTGCTGAATTTGTAACCCCACTGGGTTTCAACAACTATTTGTATACCATTAGCAATTTTACCTCCATAAATAATGATGATTCATGCTGATACGACAATCATAGAGTACAAATATGATCAAGAAGTTCAGAACGAAGATGCAACAGATAAATGTATGTTACAAATTGAACAACGCACCAAAGTTCAATAGTACAGTACAATCTGACATTTAACACACATAGCAATACAGAAATATAAGGTATGAAGATCATCACGTTAAGGGGTAACCATGGATTCCACACATTCTTTACTGTCAATAAGCTAATTTATGGTTAGAAGTTACTACCTGAACATTTAACTGTACCTTAATCCACCAGCATAATCTCATCAATTAAAATAAAATATTCTTTAAATATTTATATTTAGGTTGTACAATTAAATACAAACATGGAACAATGGATATTAGCTCAAGCAAGTGGACGAGAAATTCGTACTGTATTTGTAGAAGAACGTAATTCAAGTACAAAATCACAACGTGATCGACATCGTCGTGAGCGTAGAGAAAGAGATCGTGAATGGGAATCATTTGTACGTGAAGCATAAACTTATATATGTAGGGAATGCGGACAAAAACAATAACTATTTAGATGTATTACACTGTAGTAACAATTTACTTTATAATTAAATTTTGTTTGTCCCAACATATTATTAGTAGTTTAAATCGAAAATAGTTTTGTTTCCTTTTTTAATGAAAAAAATATGCAAACCATACAGTGTATTATTACTTATATCAACATTTATAAGTAGTTTATAATCTGAAACGTTATGTGATATTGAAAAGATCAACACAGAAATATAATCCAATGAATGTTAACATATGAGTGGTATTAATTTCATTTAATCTGTGATGCCTTAAAGTATAAAATGATGAAAACGAATATACATTGCAACTCTTCACTTTATTAAGTAGTATAACTAATAATTAAGTAATGTAAGTAGTCCTTTTTTTAAATAAATGTATACAGAATTCAAAACAGACTTATTTTACTTTTAACTGTTTTGTCTTTCGTTATTTTCAATAGAAACATCAATCTTAGTTAATAAGTAAAGCAGAGTATTAAACATCTTTCCTATGGGATTTTAGTTTTTTCCCTAATGATAGGGACAGTTTAGTTGTTAAAAAAAACGTTTATCCAATGGAGTACACGATATTAGTTATCAAGCATTATAAAAGAATTAGTATGTCAATACGAAGTAATATAAGATGAATTTACAGAAGAAGCTACTAACTGAGTTATAGTTTTATTTCAGTAAGTTAAAATTTTGACAACTTAGAACTTATTCGAAGTACTGGAGTTGTGAATAAATCCAAGAAGCTATAGCTCTGTTCACTACCCTAGAGAATATGAATACGTATGTCAAACGGATATGCTAACAGATGGCTACAATGAGAGAAAGAAAGAATAAAAGCAAATAGTTGTACTGAATGCAATGGGTGAAAACTTGGAACCTAATACATCAATGCGTTTATCATAATAAAACCTCCACTTATAATCTATCTCTACTAACACATTACAAGGTAGTCACGAATGAAATTTCAATAAAGAGAACATTTATGCCTGGAAAAGATATTGAAAGATTGAGTGTACATCAAACATCTGAACTGTGGTATTTTGTGAACAAACTTTTATATGTCTATGAAAGTAATAGTTTTTTTTAAACGTAGCCTAGTCAGTGTAAAGTATTGGTGAAAATGAAGGATTAAAGCATAACATCGTATTGAACTATGCTCTGAATAACTTATGGCTTACACAGTACACTAAGAATCCATTAATAAACGTAATGAACATAGGCAGAATTACACAATGTCAAAAACCCTCAGGTACCTTTTCCTACAGTTTTTTTGTATGTGGAGATAATAAACTGGACCTAAAAGTTGGGAAACACTCGAACAGTTTAAGAGTCGATTGACTGTTTAGAAGTTAACATTTCGGAGATGGTTTCAAATTAAAATCTTCCGTTGATTAATAACTTTCCTCGAGAATTAATTATTGGTATATGATGAAAACAACGGCTACACAGTATTATGCAAAAGAATATTTGGTTTAGAAATTCCTAAAATGACTATGAACAAAATGTGATCTGCTTGAACTAATAAAAAAATACATCAAGAATAAATGATAGGTAATAATTAAAATAGAAAAGAGTTAAATTTAAGGGAAAACAAACTTGAAAGATATCTTAGGTGTGATTATTTCCATGAAGGTAAATCACTTTCCCATTATTATCCTAATAATCTCACAAGCACATCCGGATTATTTAGCATTATCGTGCTCATCAATTTGAGGCGTCCTAGTAACTAAATACTAGATTATACTTAGCTCTCAGTTATGATGTTTACAACCTCCTCATATAATCCAAGAAAGACAACTTAAATCTGATTAATTCATATATTGGCAGCCTGCTTGAAATCCTGGGCTACCTTTTTTCTACCAATAACTCAACAAGTTGTCTTCCCGTTTTCTGTTTTGTTTTAATTGCCCAATCATGTCCCAAAATCGCATTGTGTACTCACGCGCATTTATAAATGTTTACGACCTATCATGTGCAATTCAGTTAGATCTAAACGCAAACATCATGGTGGCTAGCAGCACGCGTTAAAAAAGAATCAATATTCATCATATGTTTATCTTCTGGCAGAACGCGACGCTGCTATATCAGGATTCAAGCACGTAAAGAGAAGTATAAATGCCCAACTATTCCATATTTAGCACATGTTCTATGTGATGAAAAGTTTGTAAGAACCGATCTAATCAGAAATCTGTGCTCTTAAAAATACGAATTGTTATGAAATGCAAAGACTCCCATTCCTTATGGTACTGTTATTTGTTGTTGTTGTTGTTAACAATATAAAATATGTATTTTTTTATCAGATGTTGACACGGTAAAAAGTAACTTGTTGAGACATTGTATGCTGAAAATTCATACTGTACTAAAAATACTATTGAATAAAGCTATTATTATTATTATTTATTACTAACTTCAACACATATTGCAAAGAAATATCACCTCACTAGGCTTCTGTTTGTATAGGTATCATATCGCTTGTTGCGAAGAAACGTTGATCAATTTCATCTCACTTACTAGGTACATAGATTCGTGTACTCGACTTCATCATACACTCTAGATGTAATGCATCTTAGTTTTCTTAGCTAATGTGGAGTGTTCGATCTGGAGAACTAGTGGCTAGAAATCGAACATCGTAACTAGTAAACAACTACTTTCGAAGGAAGCATTAGTGTTATTTAAATAATTACATAAAAACTGAAGAGATATGAATAACTTTCTACGCTTTAAATCCATATATGTATGCTCAGTAAAGTCTAATTAAAGTTTGGATGATGTGGGTTCACTAAAATAATTTTCAGTAACTTGTAACCCGTTTCAACGAAACGCAAAAACAGGAATGAACGAGAAAACTTATGTAGAATTTCTTAATAACCATCAGTGAAGTCTTCTGGGTGGACTATAAGCTCTTCTGTTTTGACGTGATATTTATTTGTATGAACTAACCCTAACAAACATTGCAATGATGTATTACTGGGTAATAATTTTGCAGTATCTGCATTTAAACGGTTGATGGTTACGCAGTTTTGTAAATGAATGGTTAATTCATTCGATTCGCTATAGTCTAGTCACTAGCTTAATACATATCAACTATAATATGAGCAGTCGGGAGAAATAACACCTTTAAGAAAAAAGTATAGTCCAAACTATGCATGAAGATGTACATAGTAAATTCTAAATTAATAAATCTCTACAAAAATGTCCTCTAAGCACACTTATGTGCATAAATTCACTAGTAGTAGTATTACCAAAAATCCAATGTAAATCTATGAACTACAAAGTAATACCGTGTTATAAGTGAGAGCTATCGGTGGATAGATCGCACCACAGTAGCGTTGTATCTTAGTTCCAATATACAGAAGACTTTATCTTCGAAATCTATAGTATAACGAGCAGCAAAACAATTCTTTACACTATCAAACGAAATGGCTGACAAATTGAATTGATTGATCACCGTTGGAATCACCGGAATAACACACTCAAAGTCGATGAGATCAGAAAAATGTCCTGGGTTCTCAGAATATTTATATACTGAACATACAAATAATAGTGGTTTTATAACAAATAATTATTAAGCTGACGTGTCACTTACACTTATGAAGACTGAACAAAAATAAGTCATAACAGTTGATTATTTGGATACACAAGTGTAAAAATGACTCAACCAAAGGTAAATAATAATCAGATAACTTATGATTCAGCCGAAAGTAAAAAAGACATGTAATTGATAACACTACATATAATAAATTAAAACCATGACGGTCTCGGCAGCAATATATGTACGATCTGCCCAAAATACACAAATAAAATGTCCCTATGAGACCAATATTATCAATGGTTAATTCGTCTCAACACAAGGTAGTCAGATGGATAAAGGAAAGACTGGAACTTGTTTGTCAACAACTGTCCGCATCTTCCCAGATTCTTTTGTTTGCCTAAACACTGAATAATATAAACATCTCTGGTAAATTTATGGCCTGCTTTGATATGATATCCCTATTTACCGAAGTACCTCACCTTGAAACCATAGATATTATCTGCCAACACTCAGACCTACTTCATTTGCCGGTAGCAGATATGAAAAGATTGATACTTCTGTGCACCAAAGATAATTAACTCTAATTTGATGGCACAATATATCGTCAAATTAATCGCGTGGTAATGGGCAGTTCGCTAGGTTTCATTCTTGCAAACTTTTATGGCTAATCCTGAAAACGCAATACTTAAAAGTGCTATCAGTGAAATGATACATCCTTCCAGATATGTGGACAATACATCTGCCATGTGGACTAATCAACAACATGCATACCGTCAATTACATGTGTTCAACAATGAGTACAAAAACATTCAGTTTACTATAGAAATTAAAGATATATTATTTCTTTACAGTGCTATGAAACAAAGAGATGATTCAATTCAACGCCCTCTTTATAGAAAGAGTACATGGAGTGGACTGTATATGAATTTAAATAGCTTCTGTCCAACATTATACAAAAGAGTGCTGGTGGAAGCATTGTTGTGCAGGGTGAAAAATGATATGTACTAATGACAAATTGGAAAAAAGCTGACAAACATCAAAAGTTTCATAGGAAACAACACGTGAAATCCATCGAAAAATGCCAAAGAAGCAAAAACCAGAATCTTAAAGAAACTACGGCTATTATCCACCCTGATTTCAAAGAGGATGGTGCTGCAATGACAAGCAGAAGACTGAACGCAAAGATGATAAGAAAGTATCCTGAAGCAAAACTATTTATAGTGTTCAGAGCAACCTTCTCTCCCAAACAATGTCGACAGATATCCTTCTCAGGTTATAGTTGACTGATTGTACAAAGTTACGTATCGGTTAAAGCAGTTACATTGGTAGAAGTGAAAGAGTCTACCTTAGAGTTAAGGAAAGTGTTTCGAAAAATCCTCACCCAAAGGGCATGAAAAATTTAAAAAACTCAATCTCCAGATACGTCAGTGACATTGGACATGAGATTCGTATCTCGATGTCGTTCAGAAGATAAACATCATCTTTTAAAGTTTACAAACCGTATTGCTACCAACCACTCAAAACAGGATGTGTTTATAAGGGAAAAATCGTCACACTTTCTTCACGCTGGTAACTTACCTTCGATCTCATTACCCTGGTTCTAAAATTTGATTGATCTAATTATACCATTTTTAAAATTTGATTCACTCAATTGCATCATAATAGCATGTTTCAAATTTAGCTTAATTCATAGCATATCAACTTGTCTCATGTATTCGTTGCGTAATGAATCAGCTTTAGTTTCATAATTACTTGTAACTATAATGATCAATTTTCAGTAATCTTCTTCTTCATTATTTATGTATTTCCAATATGCTTTGATCCTTTTATACTTAACTTGAATATAATTGCCTTCTACACCACGCTGATAGATTTTCTACCAAAATTCTAACCTATATTGTCACTGTAAGTATGCTGCATTTTATTTAAATCTTAATTTTATAATAATAGAAATTGTATGCAACTGACGAAAATTAAACGAAATAGAGTGAACTCACCTTATTCTGTGAAATTAGTTGTTCTTGCTGTGGTAATAACCAACAGATGAAATAAGACAAAAAAATAATACAATAAAAGTTTAGTCACTCAAGAGTAATATGGTCGCCATGACCAGACTGAACAATCACTAAATAGACAATAATATCAACTGTCTAGCACCAAATGTTTATCGACTTCTATCAATTAGGTTGAAATGAAGCGACTAATCTAAGTGATTCGACATCGTGTGCATTATCTCGTAAAACGAAGTAATTTAAGATTAGTCAACAGAGAGCGATGGGTCTAGATTCTGTATTATTTGGCATCAGTCGGCAGAGCGTACCCACAATCATAAGGGAACTGATACTCTGCAGAATTCAAATAAGTATCACCACTAAAGATATGCAAATAGTTAGTTAGGTGCATTAAACTGCTACTAAATGAAGTTTAGTATACGTTAAGATTGAGAGCCAAGAAGCGGGATTAGAGTTATGGATAAGATAAATTTGCGTGTTGCATACAATTTATTGCATAATATCACTGTAATCTATAATTAGTATCATCAGACATTAATTCTGCTTCTGAAGTTCATTGTTATTAAGTAATATGAATTACAGTATAGCACAGTATATCTTGGGATAGCTGATTTCTAAATGACTAAGTTGAGATTTTCGAACGCGGCACCAATTGGCTAATCTTTTTATTCATTACAAATAATTTACGAGTCACTAAATTTCGTTTCTACACTGAACTATTTCCATAACTTTAAGAAGGTAAACTGAAATATCTCATAAACCGTAACATTAATTACGTCTAACATGCATATGACTTTAAATTTCTTAGAAATTGAAGTAGAGTAAAATATATGAGTAGAAACGTCAACAAATTATTGAGTGATGAAACATTTCAATTTTTTTTCTGAGTACAAAACACTTAAATATACAAAGATAATGACAATGAAGTACATTTTGTTGGGGAAAATACCATCCGTACTATGTAATAACCTCTTCGTTAAAAAAGTATGTATACAATAGAAAAGATCTTTACAAACTTTATTCCACTATATATATATATATATATATATATATATATATATATATGTTTGTAGACAATTGGAATTATCAAACTAAGTAGTATTAATATCAGTAGGCCATAACCTCAAGCATTAAAAAAGGAACATACAAGAAATAAAATGTATATGCATTTGTAACGAATTTATACAGAGAAAATCATAAAAGTTACTATAGAGTTGAGGAATGAAACAAAGTCGCTTTAGATGAGACATAATTCGAAAGTTACTCACTCATACACTACATCCACCCACCCCCTTTCTATTATTCACAGACATTTAAACACAATATAGGTAATGGCAATGAGGTATTTCATTTGTTTTTTTTTCATTTCGAGTCTATTATAACGCAATCGTCAGTAGATTGAATCTCAGGAGATAAATTAGTTGATCGTTTCGGAGGCGGTATAAGAAATGAATCTAAAGTTACTCTTTTTCTACCTAGACTTTGCGATAAACTAGTAGTCGACCCTTTTGGTGAAGAATACTCCTCTTGATTGAAATTAATAACAGGCAAAGTAGTGTTTTTTTCAGATGACGTAATTTTACTGGTTACTACTTTTTTACGACTTGGAGTATGAGACGATTTTGCAGACGAGACTTTCGATAAACACTCCTCCTGACCTATGCTGACAACGGATGGACTAGTGTCATTTTCAGATGGAGGATTTTTATTGATAACCACATTTTTTCGATTAGGAGTTTGGGATGAAATAGCAGCAGTCACTTTTGGCGATGAACACGCTGCCTGACTTGTACTGACGGATAAATTAATGTCTTTATTAGATGAATCAATTGTGTTTGATTGGATGGATTGTTCATTTTTATGAATTGATTCTCTATCATCTTGCTGCTTAGTAACAGGTCCAACAAAGGTTGCAGGCAATGATTGTAAAGGTTGTAGTAAAACAACTGGAGAATTATTGGCTGTAATTGCATTTTGTTGTGATTCTTGTGGACGATCTGCAGATGATAATGATAGTTCTACAGACCGACGACTAGTTGGTGCACGATTCGCTCTGGCACTAGTTGCTGCAACATCGGTTAAATACTGCCATGGAGGGAGAGAGAGATAATTGAAATAATCTTTACCAGCTCTGTCAAGACTAGCCAATTCTGGGAAATTGCATGAATCGCGTAGACGTGAAGCATATTTTTGAAGCACTTCTATATTAACCATCCATCTAAATAGGTAAATATTAGGAAAATAAAGAATATGGTAGATAAATAGATACCATTATATCACAAAAATTAGGATCATTAAAACTTTAGAATATATAACTCACTACTCTGAGCGACGATGATACAAAGGAAAATACGTCAGTGTTTATACGTCATTCGGATATTGTCCTAAAGAAATAACCATTCAGCAAGTGAGCTTAATGGTGTCTGATTAGATGACGATATGAGAACAACTTTAAAAGATTTACTGGCTAATTCATGTAAAATTTTGGAAGTGTAACAACGCACATGAACATAGGTCTGGTAGTGCTACTAACTGCCTAAACTGCAGTAGACTGAGCGAAGTTAGAGCCTGTGATCTGAAAGTTGTAAGCAGAAGTTAACCACTAATCAATTGCTCCTCTACTTCAATAATCAACACATGACTCACCCGTGTATACAATGTGAAGTGCCAAGAGAAAAAACCAGAGAAAACATGTATAGTTGTTTACCTTCCTTCCGTAAAAACAGCAATCTCAGCTAATTTAGATAACACGAGCGACTGGCTTAATGGTAAATTATCCCAGGCTGGACCAGATAATATAGAACCACCACGTGATAAAGTCGTCGATCCCATTGTGGAGGCCATATATTTTTTATATTCCATATAATGAAGACATTCTGGTAGACTACCAGTCGTATGGCGATGCCAAAATACACGAAACTCAAAGGCTAATTTATGCTTTCCCAAAGGACTACGATGAATAAGATGAATGAAATACGCCATCGCTACAAATAATTAGAAATAAATTGTGCACAATCATTAGAAATTAAAAAAGTAATACTATTAACATTATTATTCCAGATGCTAAGGAAATTCAATATTATCGCCAGAGAACTCTACTTGACGTATATTTCGTGCCAGTTAGCAGTTATAAGCAAGGCGTACCTACACTCTAAAGGGACTGATGCTTTATCCGATTCGATTCGACTTAATGTCGTAAAGCACCACAACATGAGACGTCACTTTTACTGATTTACTCGAGCAGTAGCCTACATTTAATTTACAGTGCTTGACATAGCATCGGGAATGTGAATCATAAATAATTGTTAAAAACAAAGCAAAATTGTATTATATACATATTTTTTTCTTAAAATATGACCGACTTTAACAGGCAGTTTGAAGAATAGACAATATACAGGTTTATGTCGATTTATCCTATGAGAATCTGAAATTTTGTTGATCGAAATATTTTTTTTCTGCTTGACAGGCGTAAGCAGCCTCTTAGCAGTATGGTTAAATGTAGTAGACTACAATGCTATATATATGATTGATTAAAGGTCAAGAAAATATTTCAACAACAATCAGATAAAAACAAGTGCTGTCTGATTGGTTAACGAGTATAGCTGGACATGTGGAATTAGTAGAAACTGTTGTCCGTATCTAGTTCTTAATTAAGTTGCTGGACTGTGTGCATCGTGATTAAAGCGAAGGCTGAGGCTAGAGGAGAAACTAAAAACAGAGAAAAATCCACACAATTAAAATTTGTTTATGGTTTCGTATTTTATAACCACAATAGTGGGCGATATGAAGATTTTATCGTAACAACAAAGTGAGATATTTGGGCTGATAGTAACCGAAAAGCTGAGGTCAGTTAGATCAACTGTTCCACAACTGCCGTTGCCTAATGATGCTATCCTACTAGTGAATTTGCTTTCGATTCATGTGTCATAAAGAGTTATTTCCCAACAATTGTAAAGCATAGGATGACAGAAAAACTACCATTATTACCGCATACGTTACTTGTGGCAGAGTATAATTAGTGGTGTAATTATATCATGCCGAAGAAACCAGATAATTATACCTCTGCTTAAGTCGTGCATTGTCTGTGACGAATTTTTCGAAGAAAAGCCGTCACTTTATGCCGGATACCAAAGCTAATAAAGGTGGTATAAGATGATTATTTGACGAATATCAGTAAAGTGAATAGTCAGAGTGAGAGTTTCAGACTTCTGGAAATGACTGCGAACTATCCGAAATACATTTGAGGGCTAAGTCCCATGCACGAATTTAAGAGGATGGTATATCTAGTAAGTGATATGTGAGTGATGAACTAGCTAAGCTAGGAGTGGGTGACAAGAGGACATAGTTTTGTACTGTGTATATTATCGATTTTTGTAACTTGTCATTATATATATATATATATATATATATATATATATATATATATATATATTCTCGTGTCGCAATAAGCATCCGGTTCTTGACCATGCGTCAGAAGTATTGAGTTCATTTCTAGTTAGAATTAAGGGAATGATAAGAACTAGGACGAAACGTGCGCTGCATTTTATTATCAATTTGTAAGACGATCACAAAAACAGCCACAACAAAAAGGGCTAAAACGTTTATTCTTTAGACCAACTGAAACTAATAAAGAAGATTGAAACGAAGCATGATCAAAGGTGACAGCTGTGATAATGGGAAATAACAAATGGACGGATATTATACGCTACCTCTGATCTCGAGCCATACTACTAGCTGGTTGAACATAATTAATAAGACTATTCAACTTAATGGTCTAAAAGTGACACACTAGCTGCGAGATCTACAGGTCCAGTATTCAGGCAATGAAATCGTGAACTTAAGGCCACTACTGAAAAAACCTGAATTAGGACGAAATAGCAATGTCTGGTGCTAACTTAGGACCATCTTCACGCTACACTAAAATCTCATTAAAAGAACTGTGGCTAACCTTCATCCGGAAAAGATCTTTTTAATCTTCTTGAAGGTATGTTGGTAGCAACAATATCTGGTTCAACAGAGATTGGTAAGTTTGTTGTCCATAAATGTACCTGTAGTTAAGTGGAAAGTATAAATACAAATAATATGAAAACTAGAAACCTAACGTTATTTCTACTAAAATGTAGTATTGTACTCTAATTCATATATTATAATATATAATTATGTCATATTTTTAACCTTTAGATTATTATCAATGGTTTGCATTATTTAATTGTTGATAATCAGAACTGAATGTTGGCCAGTCTTTGTTGGCATACGTGAAACTTGATATATTACAGGTGGACCGTAACCAGCAATGGGAAACTAGGACGCAAATTTTGTTCTATTCAGGAAATATCATACGCAATGAATAAATGAGTAACTACTAAAAATCAACAGCTTCGTGGATAAGGCATTAGAATATGAAGCGGAAGGTATAGTGAATACAAACACCTGGTAGGCTGCAAGTAAGATAAAATGCAATGTCAAGAAAGATAATGAAAATTTCAACAGTAAACCAACCAGTCAAACATAAACGTAAAACCTGACATGCATATATATATATTATATATATATATATATATATATATATATATATATATATGTCAAATTATATCACCACACAAAATACTCAACTATTAGTCGCAGCTATGATGATAAATGTTCGGCACCTAGACATTTACAACACCAGAAGCGAGTGGCTTAACGAAATGACGCTACATTTTAATTTAGCCCCCTCTAAACTTCTATCCTATTATTACACCATTCATCATCGCACGTGGTGATAGGTGGTTTGGTATATGTAATACTTGTCACGACTACCTCAGCTGAAGAAAGTTAATAATGTTACCAACTGATTTGCAATATTAGCACAGTATCCTGAGTCTACCCAATTATTTATTTAAACGCATACAATTTTGTACAAATTAGAACTCAAAATATATGCATCACATAAGTACAAAAGTAGTACTGTGAAGAAAATAGAAACGGAAGACGACGGAAAGAAAAAGATAAAATTTAATAAGAGCATAAAGGAATTACAAGGCAGGAGATGCAGCTCGGACAGGGATACAAACAAGAAGATTTCATTGCTAATAAGAAGTTATCACACTTTCATGGAGACTTTAACAGGGAACTGCAACCAGATCGTCACCGGTTTATGTTCTGTGGCACATCTGATAAGGTCTTAAGCCACTGATTTGCACTATCCCTGAGACCCCAACCAGGAAGTTGGGATGGATCAATATTCAGTTTTCCATTCGGGTAGCTTGGAGATTGTGGGTAAGCTAAGAGTGGCTGGTGGCCAGTTGAACTGTTCCTGAAAGTGTTCTGCCCATCGTTCTAATCTTCTAGATTGAGAGTAGATCAACGACCCATCTTTCTCAGAGATGATTTCACTAACTGCCGATTTTTTGATACCGGTGTCCTTAATAAGTCGGAACAGCTGTCTACTATTGCCTGCCGCTGCTGATGCTTCTATCGCTTTTGCTTTTGTTGCCCACCACTGTTCACGATCCTTACGCAAACTCTTTGTCAGTCTACGTTTCAGTTGTCGTCGCTCTTCATCATACTCCGAGCCTGCTGGAATGAGTTTTCGAGCCTCCATCAGTTCCCTAGAAGTTATAGAGATCCAATGGTCTTTCATAACTATTGGATTGGGGTTAGATACTGATAGCGCTGCTGCGTATACACCTGCTTTAAAATCATTCCAAGCTACTTCGGGGAAAACCTGTTGGTCATGGGCGAGTAAATGCTTAGCCAAACCATTCCTAAATGCAATCTTAGCGTTCTCACTCTCAAAGTGATATCTAAAGGGTTTGCCCGATGTAACCTTTCTGCGACCAGTAAAACGCATAGAGATACGTGCTCTCACTAGGGCATGGTCAGAGTCTAGGCAAGTGCCCCAGAAAGAGCGGCAGTCCTCTATACAACCTCTCCAACTATAGTTGATGCCGATGTGATCAATTTGTATCAATCGTTGCGTAGATGTTGGAGGTCGCCAGGTTAAACAGTGTCTCGCCTTATGCTTAAAGTTTGTGCTAGCTAAGAATAAACGGTAGTTTGAACATAACTGCAACAGACGATCTCCGTTGTCTGTTCTCTGGGCTGGGATGCCGAGTAACCCACCTAAGTGCTTTTCAGCCTGATTTAGTCTACCTACTTGGGCATTAAAATCTCCTGCTATAATTACTATGTCTGAGTGCTTAGCTTTCTGAAGGAGGCTAGAGAACTTCATATAGAAGTCGTCTTTCACTTCATCTGTGCTGCAATCAGTGGGGGCATAAGCTGAGACGACAAAAAGGCATCGGCGTGTGTCCCTATCTTTCCGAGTTCGTACTGTGCCATTTAGACGGACAGCACATAGACGACTGTCTACAGGAATCCACTCGAGAAGAGCCTGTTCTGCCCGTAAGCTTAGTGCTATACCTACACCAGCAAGGCCACGTGAGCTAGCTGTAGGGTCTCCAGATAAACGAAGAGTGAAGTGTGCTGTTCCATTGCATTGACTAGGTGACGTCAAACGGAAGACCATGCTGGGATCCTGTATGCGTGTTTCGGAGACACAGCATACATCAATTGCAAGAGATTCTAATGTTTTAGCTAAGGCAGCCTGTTGACCGATTTGACACAGCGTACGCACATTAAAAGCTCCAACATGAAGTTTAGAGCGTGGCTTCAGGAGACCTGGTATGACATTTCGGGAACTCGGGTAACCAGTACAAGTGGCACGCATACAAAATGTGGTAGAAGTGTTACAAATGGGGACCAGAGAGGGAGAACGTGTTTGATCATGAACAAGGTGAACTCGAATGCTATTGGAGGTATGAGGGCGGTTATCACTTCCCGGTTGCCCACACCGTGGAAGGGTCATTAGTGAGGAACCTGAAAGAGAAAGAGGATTAGAAGAGGTCGTGATGACCTGAGAGTGTGACCGCAGTGTCCAGGGGACAGCTGTTTGAGGTCGGTCGAGTACATCAATTGTTGCTCCGGTTGTCGGAAGGGGGGGCATCGGCCTCATGGCTTCCGAAGGAACTCGGCTTTCACCATGAAGCGTCATATTAGTCCTCCCAACTTCCAGGGCAGAGTTAGAATGGTTATAAAGATTTTTATTAGTAAGCTGTTTTTTAGCATGGTAGTTGTTTTACGGGATGGGGTTGCTAACCCCATGCCCAACCCTCCTCCTTTATCCGGGCTTGGGACCGGCAGAAACCCTGTGGGGCTCCAGGCGGAGCTAATCCTATACATATTTCATTCATTCCACGACTCCATGTCATACACTGACCACCTCTCTGCTTTTTCCAACCAGTCTTAGCGTCAGTAAATAATGCATGATATGGTAGTCTATGGGATTATATTCCTAAAACATTACCAATCCACTGAAGCCGGTGTCTCAAGATGGTGACATTAATTAAGTTTCCGTCACTTTACTCGAACACATAATACTGAACCTTGGCGCTACTAATATGGTGTCTGCAATTCTATAGAGACAACGGATGATCGGTGAAAGTTATGATAGTCATACTCGTTGCATGTGAATTAATGAGACTATAAAACAAATCACGTCAACCAAATTTTTTACACCCAACATACTAAAACTCTAAGCCCAGGCTACATTCAAATGCGTGATAAAGTGATAGAAGACTTACACTGCAACAAAATAAAGTAGGATGAATTTGTATCTTCCCATTGATTTGTTATGGACTGAAGCTGGTCAGTCTCTGTTGCTATATGTGCATCCTAAGCAGATTGCCTCGATATAGCTGTTAATCACAAATATTATCGGATTGTGACTGGCAAGTGGAATCTAGGATAAGCGTTTCGTCCTATTTGGGACTCGTCGAATGGTTGTACCTTCATCCGCGTCCTGGATTCCGCTTGACAATCACAATCCAACTTAAATAACAAAATAAACTGTCTCCTGTTCAACGAAATACTTACACGATATAAGCATAAAACAGATTTCATCAACTGAAATTCTGTCTTTTCATTGGTTTGCTTATTAAGAATAAACCTTTCCGGTAATTCAATATTTTCCTTATTCTCTTCAAGATGATTATTAGTAAAACTAGAAGTATTTGCATTAGTTGATGTATTACATGGTGGTATAAAGTCCACTACAACTGGTTCCGGCAACCACAAAGGCCCGATTAATAGTGGTTTTAAACGTTGAAGTCCACGACGATGTGCTGCTTCATATTCAGCAACAGATAATTGTTGACGCAACTGCTTCATTTCATCAGGAATCGGACCTTCCCCATCTTCTACAGCAACACCTTCATCATCAGACAAATAACCATGGGGGACAAGGAATTGATCGTCGTCATCCTCATCATCATCTTTCTCTTCTTCTTCTTCATCTTCATTCTAAAAAGCAAGTAAAACCACAATTATATACACCACAATCAGCGTAGAGCTCAGTATATGTGACGGTTAGCCCAAAGTGCTACATCATATCAGAGCGGCTGGAAGAAATTAACTAAATGAATAACAAACAAACTGAAATAATGGTGGTAGTAGTAGTAATGGGAAAAACAATCGAAATACGGATGCTGGATGAAAAGGTGTGCATGAAAGGATACTGGAACTGAATATCTAGAGAAAGGGTGGGTAAGTCTGTAACTGTGATCTACGCTGAAATACATCACCACCCAGATATCCAAACATTAATCACAAGTGTCACACGAACACCAACCACGTAGCTTGCACTTAACATGTCTCACTTCAATAATCAATGAGTTCACAGGGACGTTTTGATTTGGCCGTTCCTTACTTTTCTCCGACCTACTTCAATCAACATCAAATGACGAGAAACAACTGAAATCATGTAGGATATTCAATTATTTAAGAAACAATAGAAACCTCCAAGACAATATACGCCTACAATACAGCTTCTTAATTCCACAGGTTTGGAAAAAAAGAGTGACTAGATTAATGTCCATATCAATGTCCAACGCCCTGACTTAAGAAACTCAACCATATTTTTCTGTCAAGTAGTAGTAATCAGACTGTTGCGATGGAATAGTGGTTAGGAAGTGACTTTTATTCACTTGGTCGTTTGTCATGCTCCATTTACTTCACTTTGAGCAGTTGTGTAATACCAACACTTCTCACACAACGTGTGACTCAAAGCCTAGGACATGAATTTGTACTTGGTAACAAAGTTAAATTAGTAACTAAATTAACTGATATATGCCAATTTCATGTAGATAGCCTCTAAATTTAATGGTAAAGGCACATATTTTCATATATGAGGTGGAAAGTTACATCTTAACTACATTTTTTCCGATGTTTATGTAACCGAATACATAAGAAACTAGGTGGTAAGTTAGCCTTGTCATTCATAATAAGACAAGGAAACAATAATGAAGCACTATGAATAAAATAAGAAGTTAGACGTTTACGAATATAGCTTTGAGGAATTGGTAGTCTACTTTACATTTCTAAAATTAAGCTACACATTTTACAAATCTAACACAAGAGTAAATTTTATATCATGTAATATCCTATCCTGTTCATTTTACGATATAGACTGTGTAAATCAATTGTGAATAATGTCATATCGAGCATCCAAAGAAGAATGATTATCTTCCATAACTGTTTGTCAGAATACTATTTCACTCATTTTGGTTGTATGTAAAGTGAACATTTAACTTCTATTATTATTACGTCCCTCGAGCTTTAACTTCCCGTTTGACCCATTAACTGTTAGTATGCCATTTTCCATTTGTGAACTACGATTAATTAATTGCGCATGCGTTACTCCAGTTCACTATCATTGTTGTCCTTACTATGTATTAGTCATTTTCCTAATTGATTAACTGTGATCAGATTTGAAATATATAAAGGAGTGCTTGGAATATAGTCGGATTTGATTGGTTGATTCATTGGTCTTTTGTTTTCATTTCGGCCTGGAACTGGGTAGGCATCCGAAGAGATATAAAGGCATCGACTAGACAGTCGAATGTGCCACTGATCGCTGTGATTGTTTCGCAAATGGTCTTTTCATATCTGGTCAATCGTTAGCTATGCTTGGTCTAAACATTCCGTCACACCAGATAAAAAATATTTACAAGACAAATGATATTTATGATGACATCTGCTCAGTACAAACTTACATCAGATTGTGTAATACTTTCTCCAGGCTCTTCTTCTTCCCACTCATCATCTGAATCTATAGAATAATCTAACTGATAATCATCACGAGCAAATGGCCGACGACCAGTAACAATTTGACTAAGACGTCGCCATGTGCCATAATACGCTGGTCTATAATTTTCAACGAATTGAAATAACTTTGCACGTAACCACACTGTTCCACCACTACCACGATTTCCGTGTTGTTTTAAAATGGTAGAGTTTATAGAAGGGCATATATTATCGCTAAGATACTGGACGTCAGGTGGCTCACTGAAATAAATTGCAAGACAAGATACCATAATTCATACGGATAAAATGCTATGATACTGACATAAGCAATAATTTGTAGCATCATTTTCGTATTTTTAAGAAACACACACAAAATGGAGTACTCGAGGAAACAGCGATTTAAATGATGGATCGAAATGATCCTCACCACAAAATGTAAAAAGAAAAACATTTGAACATCTTTGAAAACATGGGTTCGCGCTACAAGTAATAATAGCTGCCTCCTGATATCAAGAATAGTTAGAGGTACATTCAATTGTGTTACTCTAGGCGAAGATATTTTGAAAATAGAACGTGTCCACAAGATAATTAACACCATTCACCGTGCAGAAATTACTGACAGTAAAAAATCATCATCATCAGCAACGTAGAACCGGGCACAAACGCCTGTAGGTTCAAGTTGCCATACCACACTAGCACTACGAGATTATTGAGGTAACGTATAAACAGAATACAAGAGAGAAGAGTAAGTAAAGATGTCCAGAAAATGACAATAGAATTTAAGATCTAGATGAGGTTAAAGAGTGAATACACTTGCGCCACTGTGACCGGTTCTGAGCCATATCACCTAGTGTCTCCAGCCATTTGTTGCGATCATCACGCGGACCCCAACCAGGTAGTCTACATCTACCTACATGGCTTAGGCCAGTAGTCAAGGTCTTCATGGACTGATGCCATGTTTTGGTTTGGCCGCCCCTAACCTTCTTCCATCCTACTTCAGCCCTAGCTAACATGGCGCGACGGGGTAGACGGTGGTCGGGCATGCGCAATACATGTCCTAGCCATCTCAGTCGATGGAGGTTAATGACCTCTTCGACTGATTTACCGTGTTTCCCAAGAACCTTTTGTCTAACCTCACTATTACTAGTCCGGTTATTCCATGGTATACGAGCGATGTTCCGAAGATTCCTATGGTCAAATATCTGGAGACGACGCATATCTTGAGTTTTCATGGCCCACGTCTCGCAGCCATATGTTAAGATGGCGCGGATTGCTGCGCAGTACACCCGGCCTTTCGTTGAGACACGGATATCTCGTCTGCGCCACAAGTGCCGTAGATTGGCAAATGCCAATCGAGCTTTCTGGATCCGCGCTGAGATTTCATCAGACACCGACCCACCAGGGGTAATGAGACTTCCGAGATAAGTGAAGCGATCAACGCATTCAATTACTTCACTCCCTATAAATAATTTGGGGGAAGAAGCAGACCAGTCCTGGAATAACATTTTGCATTTGGGAGGGGAGAAGCGCATCCCAAATATGCCTGCATTGTTACTCAACGTGTTCAAGAGACCTTGAATGCTGTGTGCATCTTCACTAAATATGACTATATCATCTGCATATTCTAAGTCGATAAGAGAGCCTCCTGGAAGGAGACTAATCCCAGAGGACTTAAAAGAAGTGAGAGAGATATCTAACAGTACGTCTATGATGAAATTAAATAAAAATGGGGATAAGGGGCAACCCTGACGGACTCCACTTGAGGATGAAGTTTCTCGTGACAATTCGCCATATGCTCTGACTCGACCAGTGGTGACCGAGTAGACAGCCTTTATAAGGTTAATGTACTTTTGAGGTACGCCTTTTAATGACAAACATTGCCACAAAACTTCACGGTCAACAGAGTCGAACGCTGCTTTTAAGTCAAGAAATACAACTATAGTTGGGCGTTGGTACATATGTCTGTGTTCGAGGACCTGGCGCAGGATGAATATGTGATCAATGCAACCTCGGCCAGGTCTGAAACCAGCCTGGTTTTCTCGAGTCTGTTGTTCCCTAGTGTTAGTTAAACGTCGGATGATTATAGTGGCTAATATTTTAGATACTATATTAGTCAAACTGATTCCTCTGTGGTTATCACAAGAGGATTGCTGTCCCTTTTTGTAGACTGGAACAATCAGCGATCGAGACCAGTCAGATGGGATGGAGTTTAGTTCCCAGACTTTGGCTAATATATCAGTTAACCTGCACGTTAAAACTATACCACCATCCTTGAAGATATCGGTAGACAACATATCAGGCCCTGCTACTTTCCCTCGTTTCAATTTACTTATGACGTTTTCAACTTCACTGAGAGTTGGGGGACCTGTGTCAGTTTTCCATTCGGGTAGCTTGGAGATTGTGGGTAAGTTAAGCGTGGCTGGTGGCCAGTTGAACTGTTCCTGAAAGTGTTCTGCCCATCGTTCTAATCTTCTAGATTGAGAGTAGATCAACGACCCATCTTTCTCAGAGATGATTTCACTAACTGCCGATTTTTTGATACCGGTGTCCTTAATAAGTCGGAACAGCTGTCTACTATTGCCTGCCGCTGCTGATGCTTCTATCGCTTTTGCTTTTGTTGCCCACCACTGTTCACGATCCTTACGCAAACTCTTTGTCAGTCTACGTTTCAGTTGTCGTCGCTCTTCATCATACTCCGAGCCTGCTGGAATGAGTTTTCGAGCCTCCATCAGTTCCCTAGAAGTTATAGAGATCCAATGGTCTTTCATAACTATTGGATTGGGGTTAGATGCTGATAGCGCTGCTGCGTATACACCTGCTTTAAAATCATTCCAAGCTACTTCGGGGAAAACCTGTTGGTCATGGGCGAGTAAATGCTTAGCCAAGCCATTCCTAAATGCAATCTTAGCGTTCTCACTCTCAAAGTGATATCTAAAGGGTTTGCCCGATGTAACCTTTCTGCGACCAGTAAAACGCATAGAGATACGTGCTCTCACTAGGGCATGGTCAGAGTCTAGGCAAGTGCCCCAGAAAGAGCGGCAGTCCTCTATACAACCTCTCCAACTATAGCTGATGCCGATGTGATCAATTTGTGTCAATCGTTGCGTAGATGTTGGAGGTCGCCAGGTTAAACAGTGTCTCGCCTTATGCTTAAAGTTTGTGCTAGCTAAGAATAAACGGTAGTTTGAACATAACTGCAACAGACGATCTCCGTTGTCTGTTCTCTGGGCTGGGATGCAGAGTAACCCACCTAGGTGCTTTTCAGCCTGATTTAGTCTACCTACTTGGGCATTAAAATCTCCTGCTATAATTACTATGTCTGAGTGCTTAGCTTTCTGAAGGAGGCTAGAGAACTTCATATAGAAGTCGTCTTTCACTTCATCTGTGCTGCAATCAGTGGGGGCATAAGCTGAGACGACAAAAAGGCATCGGCGTGTGTCCCTATCTTTCCGAGTTCGTACTGTGCCATTTAGACGGACAGCACATAGACGACTGTCTACAGGAATCCACTCGAGAAGAGCCTGTTCTGCCCGTAAGCTTAGTGCTATACCTACACCAGCAAGGCCACGTGAGCTAGCTGTAGGGTCTCCAGATAAACGAAGAGTGAAGTGTGCTGTTCCATTGCATTGACTAGGTGACGTCAAACGGAAGACCATGCTGGGATCCTGTATGCGTGTTTCGGAGACACAGCATACATCAATTGCAAGAGATTCTAATGTTTTAGCTAAGGCAGCCTGTTGACCGATTTGACACAGCGTACGCACATTAAAAGCTCCAACATGAAGTTTAGAGCGTGGCTTCAGGAGACCTGGTATGACATTTCGGGAACTCGGGTAACCAGTACAAGTGGCACGCATACAAAATGTGGTAGAAGTGTTACAAATGGGGACCAGAGAGGGAGAACGTGTTTGATCATGAACAAGGTGAACTCGAATGCTATTGGAGGTATGAGGGCGGTTATCACTTCCCGGTTGCCCACACCGTGGAAGGGTCATTAGTGAGGAACCTGAAAGAGAAAGAGGATTAGGAGAGGTCGTGATGACCTGAGAGTGTGACCGCAGTGTCCAGGGGACAGCTGTTTGAGGTCGGTCGAGTACATCAATTGTTGCTCCGGTTGTCGTAACTAGTTGTTGTAACTAGTTATGAGATGAAGTACTTGGTCACTAGCTTACGATAAAATGTTGAAAACTGCAATAAATGAGGATGCTAAAAACACAGGAAAATCAACAGAGATACTGTGCAAGGGAAAGTTAGTAAAATCTTTGGATTAGAAGTTATTCAACAAACAACTAGTGCTTGAAACAGTTAGTCACTGTAAAGCCAGATACAAATTAACGTCAGCCAAAGTTAATTAAGATAAGTAAACTCAAGAAAGCAAGATGGGTCTCGTCAGTGCTTACTACACAAAGAAAGTCAAATATCAATGATATACACTAAATGCTTTCTAAAAAATCAATAGTTGTATAGTGGTTCATGAATTATGAGCTGAACTGAAAACAACTGGTAGAGGCTGATAAAGATATTTTCTTTGTCGTTTATAACCAACTGTGCTAGGTGTTGACAGGGGTAGAGCTTTGCTTACAAGTTTCTAAGAATGGATCTTTTAAACGAAAGATCTTTGGAGAATCCAGATGACAGTTGATTGACTATAGTTCCTAAAAGTTAGCTTTCAAGACATCTTGACTCACATAAATCGTGTAGCTTAAAAGTGCCAAAATGTTCAAGGTATTTACTAAAACCTAGTCATATAATGAACAAAAGTAACTGACTGCATTGACTGTTACATCTACGTACATTATATATATATATATATATATATATATATATATATATATATATATATATAAGCATAACATACATTGGCCAGGTACTTGGATAAGATAGTGGAGTTATCTGCCCTGTTCGTAGTTCATGAAGATAGTTAGCACGGCCGAATTTAAGTAACCCAAGTGATGATGCTGTATCTTTATCGCTCCCCTTCAACCAGGCATTTCGTAAGTTGTCTATATTGCTTTGTTTTAAAGAAAGCAAAGTCGGCGACATTCTGTGCAAAGGAGCCATTCTCATATCTTTCCTAACTTCAAATTGTATAAATGGTCCACAGTCTGCACTAGGAACTGTATTAATTTCCTAAAAACTAATAAGAAAGTGGAAGCATTATCAAACCTTTTTGTTTTCTGATTTCACAAGAAACCCGAGTAAAACTGCACGCTGCTTTTCTTCCCTTTGAGTTTTTAATTCTTCTTCTCTTTTTCTCTCTTGTTCTTTCTGTAATTTCTCTTCCTCTTTCTTGCGTTTTTCCTCTCTAAAACGAAAATTAAGGATATGAGTACAGGAGATATACAAAAGTAACGAATTTGAATAGCACCATGCACATACTCTTTCTTTTTACGTTCATTTTCTCTCTCCTCTTCCTTTTTGCGATGTTCTTCTTTGCGTCTCAGACGTCTCTCCTCTTTTTCACGTTCTTCGGCATCTTTCTTCTCTTGTCTTTCACGTTGCTGTCTTTCCTAATTTAAGTGTTTTAATAGTGAAAAAAGAGGAACCTTCTCTAAATCTTTTTGTTTTCGTTCTAGTTCCTTCTGATGCTCTTTTAATATACGTAACCGTTCGCGTTCGGCGCGTTTGTGAGTCTTTTGATAATCCGTAACCATTTTTTTGGTAGATGATTTCTGTGAAAGAAATAACATTTTTGTTTATACAACGTATTTAGGCAATAAACTAATAAACCCTGCCTCCCAACTAGAATAATGTTGCCTAACTGTGTTTAGCCAAATAGTACACGATAACAGAAGCTGGTTTAATAATTAAGTATTTTAGTACTTCTCATCGCTTAGTTTACCTAGAATTATTTCATAGGAATACGCTTCTCCGACGTTCAAAACTGATTGCATATGTACTTGAAAATATCAAAAAGATCTGTCATAAGTCAACTTAACAGGCTTCACTTCAAAATACTCAATAACGTTCGCAATCACTCGTATTTTTACTTCTAAATGAATATTTTGACGGTTACAGGACTAGAGTTTAATATCCTGTCATTACAGATCATCTTAGGTAATTTTTATCAATAACTGGTTATTTCATCCAATATTTTACTTGAAGTGGATAAGAACAATCCAATAGTTTAAAAACTTCAGTTAGTGGAGAAAGCCTAATTCCCGACAGTTACATTGTCTTATGATAGGGTTTATCTACCACCAAATGCTGTGCTGAGTATAAAGAGTAAGCAAATTATAAATTTTGTCTTTAATACTACGAGACTTTATTATCAAAGAAAAGAACATTTGTCCAAAATTTTAAGCTGTTAAAGTGGGTGCAATAAGACGTGACTAGACAACACATTTATGGATGACACTGGGGGGTCACAATCTTCTAAAATGACCTATGGATGCACTACTGGACAACAAAGATGACTAATTTCTCGATAGGTTAGGCATAAGATGTATCCATATCTGATATGGTAGTTAAGTAGTTTATTATCGGCTATCGAGTCTTACAAAACTGAATGTTTGAAACTAATACTTCATATTTATGATCACTAACACACTGATATCCACAATCGCGAAGCAAGACATGGATAGATGCTCTCTAAGCCTATGACAATTATGATACCTCATAACTACATAAGCGCTTCTTAACTAATAAACCATATGGATTTAAATCAAATGAATGTCATCAAACACATCCCAAATAGCAGGCATTATCTACTAATATGTGGTGACTTAAAAATTAACAAAAAGCTGAGGCTGACACAAAACGAATACTGGTAAGTGTTTTGCCGTATCAAGCTTTATGTTTAAACAGAACATAGATACGTGTAATTTAGTAAGCAATTTGAATTAATTAAGAGTCATCAAAGTAAATATTACCAACATGCAAGTACAAATTAGTGTGATAAGCACTGAGATTCACTCTGTATGTGAAGTCTTGTCGCACAACCCAGTTAGAAAACTTTAGGCGATGCATATTTGTGAGAATGGGTGACCAACTAGGTTACCAATTTAGCAAACAGCTTTAGATGTGTTTAAAACTATGCTTTACAAATTAGGAAGAATCACGAATAGTAAAAAGAAACAACCAAAACGAAACCGAAAGTAAAACTGTGCTTTGAACTTGACTGATCTCTATACAAGATGACGAAAATAGGGACAAAGTTCTAAGACACCGACCTAATCCATAACACGCATATGCATACACTGAGCCGGACTTCAGTACTTTGGAGTGTATCCTTATAAAACCAATAGTAAATAAATAAGAATTAAAACAAATACTGACATTAACTAAAATTCTGGCCATGTTTATGCACTTCTCGCAAAAATAATGCGATTGATAGTAATACGGTAACCAAAAGGAAACCTGAGTTAGCCCAGATAATGAGGAACAAACTCAGAAAAGTAGAGGTACTAGTAACCGAGTGATAACAAGATTAGACTCATTCTCAACCAGGTACCACTAAAAGCAGAATGTTAATGACTTGTTCTGCACAAACACTGAAATTATTTCAGTTCTATAAACTCAGACTCCGTTCAGAGAAAGGTAAGATTGTAAAAATACGCGGAAATTTTGTTTGAATATCCCCTGGTAGATGAAAAGCCAGGCCAGTAACTCCAAAAACAGATAATAACGTTTGCTAAGACCGTATTCTTACTGAAATAGACTAAATCTAGTTGGAAAACCACACTAGCAGTAAAACACTAGCGATCAGATAAGCAGTTTGGTTTAAACCGTGTTACTAAAATCACTAGTGTAATGGAGAGCCAAAAAACCCGTAAGCATTTGAGCGTGACCTTCGCTATATTTCTTAGTAGAATTCCTATAAAATTTTCGCTAAATGTCCAAACAGAATTTCTGGTAACATTCCATTAAGTTGATGATCTTACCCAAGTTGCGACAAACAAATAAACGCAAGTATAGCCCTTCAAACGTTAACGCCAAAGTAAATACATTTAGTGTAAAGTTTCCATGGGCTTAAGCAGCGCAACTATCTTACAGGCTTTATTTTTTCGACCTGCTCCATTGTGAGTGAAACAACCGAATACCCCACAAACAGCGAAGCAGTAAACCGCCAAAACATTCAAACAAACGACATTATATATCAAGATTTGATCTACCTCCTGAAACGGTTGCTGAAAACGCGATATTAGTTTTTAACCATAAATTCCAGCTTCAAATAATCTCACGTAACTGTGAATTGAGCAGAAAAAGCTTTCGCTTGATGGTCTTTCTTGTCTAGTAGTAATGGATTGTTAATGTTTTTCTCTTGTCTCATTGTTAGTTTACATTTTTAATATTACGTTTCCTGGCGGCTTTCTTTTTTTGGCTTAACCTCCTTTGTGTAAATAGCTGGAATATTTCTCTGTAGGAATTTCTTTCAATTATTTTCCTGATTTCTTTTATATAATTGAAGATTTGCATACCATTTGGATCAGCATCTGAATTATAGACAATCGGGAGGTTAAAAAGACTATATAGAGTAGACAAAAAACAGTGTATGGAGGTGGAACATTAAGTGAGCGAAGGAATTCAATTTTGCATAGAATTGAGAGTGGTGTTGAAAGGATAAATGAATATGAAGTGTCCTAGAGTTAGATAGGTTAAGATGTTCTATGGAGCAAGTATGAAGGGCTATAATAAAATGTTAAATAGATTGAGAAGAATGTAAGTAGTTGTAATGGGTAAGTAAACTGGCATAAGCACAAGTGGCTACGTAGGTAGGGTAGGAAGGGGGAGAGATATAAATTACAAAAATACATGTATTTTGTGCGGCACCTTAATGAATTTGCTTTTCACCTCTAAGTAAAATGTATTGCGCGGTTTTATACTATGAAGTTAAAAGCTAATCCATCATATTTTAAATTATAAATTACTGATCCGTCTGTTTTCAGTAACTCGCTTAAATTTCAAAAGTGATTTACTGTTTTCGAAATTCTACTAGCTACTTTACTAGGTGGCACGATTTTCCCTATAACCTTGGAGGCCCCCACATGTCTATACAATTGTCCTTAAGGATCTTTTCTAGCTACTTGATTATGAAATTCTAAAAAATTTGGAGGACAGTGCAAACTTTGCTAGTTTCTACAGAGTTATGAATGACATGTTATTGTCCACAGGCGAATTAAGTTCTCCAACAATATAAGATGACCCCAATACTAACGTTATTTTAAAATTTAAGAAGCTGATAACTTCATTTATAGAACCGAAAAACCAAATCTTCGCTTACTTGCGAATTAGCGTTGAGACACCTGAAAATGATTTACTGGAGCCCGAGAATTGTAAACATTACTGAAACAAAATAACCATCGAAAAATTAATAGTAGGAGGCTATCTGTTAATTTTTTTCCTATATTTACTGGTAATATCGTTCCAGGGGTTCGTGTTCCTTTCACACTAAATTGGTCACCACTAATCATCCTAAGCTTAGAGGCATGTATTATATCATAGTGCACTTCCGAAAACAACCGCGCGCTCTTAATCAATGGTGCTATGATTCCACGAAATGGCTAGGAGTAAGCAGAATGGAGCGTAAAGCACATCCAGATAGGGGATGTGGCAAAGATAATTTGAAACATGGATAAAGGTGTCAATCATGCACATATATGGGGATATTATTCAGTGGTGAAATCTATGCAAGCTGACTTTGAGCGGTGAGTTACTAATGCATTAAGTACATTGTTAGCAAGCGATCTGAGTAAATTTCTCAGAGGAGACCAATTTCTTATGACAGCCTACAACTTCAGGGAAAAGGCGATACAGAAAAACACATGAAATAGAGAGAAAAATAATTAATGGTAGTAAAAAATCAGTTTTGAACCAGAATCTTTTCTTTTATGTTTTTTTATACTACGACATACACGATGGTAATGTGGTGGAAACTACTCATAATGTCATCAATAAGTAGTAGGTAGCAAGGCGTCAAGGGAAGTCGGAGCAGTCAGTAAACATCATGTGAGGCAAGTTTCGAGTTGGCAAGGAGTAGAACATGATTAAAACACATAAAAGAATCGAGAACAACCAAGAGAAGCAAGCTGATAAACGACACCAACCAAAGAACGCAAAGGATGTGCAACTGATTATTGGAATTAATGTATGTAATATTTTATGACATTCTCTGTTTTCACCAAATAAACTATTGCTTGCCCAATTGGTCGTCTCACAGTAGTGTTCAAGGTTCGGGAACCTAAGTGAGACATTACTTATTGATTCGCGGTTTGGTGGCGAGTCGTCAAAGATTTGGTGCAAATCTTTAGATTCTAGATACGAAGTGATCAGCTGTTTGAGTTTTAGAATAGAATCAGTAGTACAAATATTTTGTGGTAGTTTATTCCATAGTTTGCTTCAGAATACCGTAAATATCTTACGACGATACTTTGTTTGGTAATTATTCATAAATAACGTTGCCTCGTAGTTGCGAACATAGTATCTTTGGTCTACGGGGTGAGGAGAGAAATCTGAGAATAGAATTCCGTTTATTACTTTGTAGTAGAACATTAAGTTATGTCTCAACTGACAACGGCACAGGAGTTCTAAATAAAGTGATTTACATAGAATGGTATAGTTAATGTTACTGGTTATACCCAGAATTCGACGTGTGAGACTTCTGTGTACATCATCTACATGTATCCTTTCTATGCCATTCCTTCTTGTACAGATAAATGGTCAATACTCCAGTGTGGGTCCCATACATATATTGATCAAAGTAAGTTCGGCCTCCGTTGTACAGAAGTTTCTAAGAAGTAAGCCTGTGATTTTTCTGTCTTTGGAGATTATGGAGGAGTCGTGTTCAGTGGTCATTAACTTACCAGAATATTTAATGACCAAGTCACTTGTTGATCAGGGACTTTGAGCTTTGGACCCATTTAGATAAAGTGTTAACTGAGGGCTATGGTTGCCCATATGCATTTGCTGCAGTTAAGTGGTAGTTTCCAATTTTGGCTCCAGGCAGTTGGGCTATAGATATCCCTTTGAATTGGTGTCATACCTTCTTTTGAGGCATCAGGTTGAAAGTTGTGTACTAATTTGAGATCATCCTCATATAAACACGGCAGGCCATGTTTTATAGCATCACTTATCCCGCCTAAGTAAATAATGAACACTAAGGGACCCATTGTCTTGTATAACGCCGCTGATAAATGGTTTAGGTGATAACAGACTGTTATTAAATCCTACTGTTTGTTGTTTTCGTTTTAGAAAATATACAAACTATAAGTAAATTGACCCGAAATGACTTTAGTTGGATGATCAGTCGTTTGTGTAAGACTTTGTCAAAAGTTTTGCTAAAGTTGAGAAATATATCTGATGCTAAGATAGACTGTGCAATTTAATAATGTATAAAGAGCTCCGAATGCATTACGACTAAGTGATCAGCTTTATGGAGACATCCATACATCTGTGTGCATTTTGTAACGTAAAAGATATAGTGATTACGTCCCTAATAACTGCAGTGCTGGAAGAATTATCCTGACTAACTAAAAGTTCACTGTATATCATCCTTCAGTATTGGGGACTGGTGTAGTGATCTGTGTTAATCCTTGTAGAATTTTCCCAGTGCAAATTAAGCTTTCCAGTGAAAGTTTGTTGATGGAGTTGATTTCATCTGTTAGAGTAGTGAATTTCTCTTGTTGACTACACTATGTTAATAAAGACCCCACTTTGAGTTTGTTCGATCCTGGTCTCTGAACATTTTTGAAATGGTCTCTGAAGTGATTAATTATAGAGGGAGGAAAAGTATGAGAAATATTAATACCCAAAATTGTTATGTTGGATGCAAATAGGAATATAAGATCACCTTGTGTTTTACGATAAAATAAGATGAAAAGATTCACGCGCATTAGATGCTCAACGAAGGGGACGTTTCAAAGGTCTGTTACTAGCTTTGTTAACTACCCCTCGAACCCGCTCAAGCATCTTGACATCCTTAATGAGATTAGAGCTTGCTGCTTGAACACAATATTTGAGATGAAGTCCTACGTAAGTGGAACAAACAGGGAACATATCTTTATTCAAACATCTTTATGCTCTGGCGAGTGACAATAACACTCGAATCCATTTAGCTGAAGATGTGTTGTGGTATACAATGGTTTTCAAAGCATGACTTACAGAGATGCCTAAGTCCTTAAATTGTCCTGCCCGTAGTAGTGCAATATTTATGGTGCGTGACGTACATCATCGTAGTCAATGAGCATTAATAAACTCTAGTTGAAATCAGTCTCCTACCCTCCCATTCCCCACCGACTAGAAGCAACAAAACTAAATTAACGTTTTGTCAGTTCTAACTTGCATATGCAGTTCTTTAGTCAACTTTGAATTAACCGCGTTATTCCAAGGCTTGATATATTCCGTAGAAGGTCAAAAAGGAACTCTCTATCAAATGCCCTACTGGGGTCAATGAGTATAACTTTCGCAAGCAGTTCCTAATCTATCCGCTCAATCACCCCGTTCACTGATTAAGTCAGTAATACAGAAAAGACGCCTACGTAAGTGGAACAAACAGGGAACATATCTTTATTCAAACATCTTTATGCTCTGGCGAGTGACAATAACACTCGAATCCATTTAGCTGAAGATGTGTTGTGGTATACAATGGTTTTCAAAGCATGACTTACAGAGATGCCTAAGTCCTTAAATTGTCCTGCCCGTAGTAGTGCAATATTTATGGTGCGTGACGTACATCATCGTAGTCAATGAGCATTAATAAACTCTAGTTGAAATCAGTCTCCTACCCTCCCATTCCCCACCGACTAGAAGCAACAAAACTAAATTAACGTTTTGTCAGTTCTAACTTGCATATGCAGTTCTTTAGTCAACTTTGAATTAACCGCGTTATTCCAAGGCTTGATATATTCCGTAGAAGGTCAAAAAGGAACTCTCTATCAAATGCCCTACTGGGGTCAATGAGTATAACTTTCGCAAGCAGTTCCTAATCTATCCGCTCAATCACCCCGTTCACTGATTAAGTCAGTAATACAGAAAAGACGCCTACGTAACTCATGGTGCACTGAAGTCTACAGTCTTGTGACTATACATTATTTTGTAATGCATAACTGGTTATCGTTTCTAAGACTCCAGCTATTATGCTAGTTGAACTGATGGATCTATAGTTGGGTGCCGACCGTCTACGTTCACTCTTCATTTCGTTTTGATCATATCCAGCCTAATTAAGATATGTGTTGTGCAGAAACAGTCTTGTGTCTCATTAAAAAATGTACGCATATAATGGGTTTGTGCAGCTAGAGGAAACTCAGAATAAAACTCTAAAATATCACGTACACATATATACATAGTGCGAATGAGAAAAAGTATTGGTAGATAAAAATTCTGAATAAAAACGTGAGCATGCATAATCAAATATCTGATAAGATAAATCTCTAGACATAAATACAGTGAGAACAGGTTTACTAGACAACCAGTATTATTATATTAATTAAAAGGTTAGGATGTGAAAGTGTCAGCAAAATTGTTAATGGCTGTATTAGTGATGATGGAAGATTAGAAATACCTGAATAATTTTGAGAGATAACCATGATGTGCAACGTATTTCGAACGGTCTAGATAGAGCTGAGGCCATGTCTGTATATATCGTTATTTACTTCTGGACTATAAGAAGATTATGCAAGCCTTTATCCAGCTGGTAGTTATTAAGTAGTCTTTTGGATTCGTTTAAGGAGTCGATGAAAAGAAGATTCTTGGAGGGCTTATTCGATACTGTCGGGTAGTAAGGACGAGTAGTAAAGATAACGTATGGCCTCGTGCGATAGTGATAGTGTTTTATTTTGTTGCGCAGGTTGTGCGAGGATGAGATATAACTAGCCAGTTAGGAATTTGGGGAATAAGAGATACAAGTTAAAAGCCAGTGTCAAATCCAAAGAAGCTCTAGTTTAAATATACGACTCCGATGGCAATAATCTTTCGTGTTACAGTATCCTATTAGAGGGTCCTCTTTAAACCCTCTAGATTTTCATGAAGTTTATGCGTCAGCAGTTGTTGTAAAGTAGATAGTCATATTCTGGTGTATAAAGAATACACTTATTGTAAATCAATAATTTTGACTGTATGTCCCTAAAATTTTATATTACAAATCCCTTTTAACTTTCTTGTCTAGGTAACTTGAAATTTTACATGATTTGAAAAGTTTATGTTGTTATTTTATAAAACCCTCAGGAGCAAACGCCGATAGTGTTTATTCCTTTTTGTAAGGGTCAAGATTTAAGCGGCCAAATAGTAATATACCCACTTTTACCTACGTTAAATAAAAGGTGCTATGTCTCAGTCCATAAACATAATTTATCGATTTCTTTTTGGACCGTCTTTGCAATCGTACTTTTATTAAAGTAAAGAGCAGATGGGTGGGTCACTTTTAAGTCGTCAACAAAAATGGTTGCACCTTGTGCAATTTGCTGGCATACGTCATCGATAGAAACAAGAATCAGTGATGGTCCGATTACACTTCTTTGTGCAACTTCATTAACTACATTTGCTCGGTTTTGAGTAGCTGGGTACAAACCTATAGAATCCAATAGAATTGGTTTAAACTAACTCAGTAGTATTGTGGTGGATACTACTTATAAGGTCATCAATAAGTAGTAGGTATCAGAGCGTCAAAGGGAATTAGGAAGAATCAGTAAACAGCATACAAGGCGAGTTGCGAGGTTGCAGAAAAGTAAAGCATGATTAAAATACCGAGAAGAACCGAGAACAACCAAGAGAAGCAAGCTAATAAACGACACAGTCCAGAGAACACGGAGGATGTGCAAATTGATGCTTGGAAGTAAGATATGTAATATTGTATGACATACACTGTTTTCACCAAATAAATCATTACTTGCCCAGTTGGTCTTTTCACAATTGGTGTCGCTGCCCCTGAACGAGCTGAAGGTGCCGTGGCCACAACCGTTCGAGGATGGAGACGTCAGAGCTTTCCTGCAGCAGTTCGAAGCTATCGCGGAGCTGGTTGGTGTGCGAGGACCGAAGGCGAAGGCGACAGTCCTCGGGACCCTGCTGCGGGGACGGGCGAAGGCGGAGTTCGATGGTGTGGATCTCGCTGGCTGTGGGGCCCCGTGGGAAGATGTAATGGCAAGGTTGGTGTCAGAGTTCGACAGTCCTGCGGACAGGGAGTTGGCGTTGCAGCAGTTCAGGGCCGTGCGTCTGGCCCCAGACGGTGATCCGTCGGTGTTAGCTGCCACTCTAACGGGTCTGCTGCGTCGTGCTTTGCCATCGTTGGATGACACCTCGAGGGAGCAGCTGCTGACGTCCCAGTTCCTGGAATGTGTCCCGGATGACGTAGCCAGACAACTCCGACTGGCGCATGCGGTGCAGCCATTGGATGTCTTGGAGATGGCGCGATTATGCAGACAGTTGGCTAGCAAGACAGTCTCCTCGATAACCGAAGACAGCAGGTCGGCGTCTATGGAGAAGCGAATAGCCGAGCTGGTGGAGCAAGTCGCGGCGGTCCGAATCCGTACGGAGAAGGGAAATAGGTGCTTTGAGTGTGGAGAACTCGGACATTACAGGAGGAACTGCCCGAGGAAACGACGACTAAGACATTTTAAACATTACACACAGCTTTCTTTCTTTGAAACATCTTTTCGGGTTGTGGGATTGGTTAATAAGGGTGCATTGTATACAAGAGTGCGTATAAACGGGAGAGTACTAGCTTGTTTAGTTGATACGGGTGCTGCTATATCCTTAATAGATGTAGGATTGTGTCGGCAGATCAGGGCGTGTTCACTAGCGGTGCAAACAGTGAGCGGGCATGCACTGGAAATCTTAGGAGTCTCAGACTGTTGTGTCGAAGTTGGAGATTGTGTCGTACGATATCCATTTGTAGTAACTAAAGGAATACAGCAAACAATACTAGGAGCGGACTTCCTTAGAGAGGTGGAGGCGGTAGTTGACACAAAGAACAAGACGGTAATCACTAAGTATGGACATTTTAGCAAACATGAAAACAGCGAGATAACTAAGATACAAGCCACAAACTTACCGCAAGAAAACATAGAAAATATCAACAAGGTAGTAGCAAAATACGGAGGCCTTTTCACCGACGACGGAGAGGCCTATGGGTATTGTGATAAGGTGATGCATGAAATCCCTATAAACAGTCGTAAAAAGACGACGTTCCACACACGCCGGATACCAGTTCATCTCGAGACGGAAGTAAATCGTCAAGTGGAAGAAATGTTGCGGGACGGAATAATTGAAGAGGCCGATAGCCGTTACAACTCACCTGTGCTTCTAGTAAAGAAATCCAATGGGAAATATAGATTCTGCGTCGACTTCAGAGAACTAAACAGCATAACTGAGTTGAAGCCATGTGCAATGCCAACTGTAGCCGAAACCCTGGATCGCTTACAACAAGCAAAGTTGTTTACTGTACTGGACCTAAGGTCAGGATATTGGCAGCTACCGATAAAAGCAGATGACAGGTACAAGACAGCCATCACTGTGGGTCACAAACAGTACCAGTTTAGGAGAATGCCATTTGGGCTGGCAGGAGCACCGTTCACATTTAGAAGATTAATGAACTTATTGTTACGAATCTTGAGAACGTGGAGGTGTACGGGGACGATTTGGTGTGTTTACAGTAAAACAGAGGCAGACCACATAAGACATCTAGAAGCAGTACTCAAACGAATCGAGGAGTTTGGGTTGCGCATAAATAGAAAAGTCGCAGATAGCCAAATGTAACGTCACAACTGCTGGGGTTATAAAGTGGGAGATGGTGAAATGAAGCCGTTACCCGAGAAGATTTTGACTATCATTCACATTTAGAAGATTAATGGAACATTATTGTACGAAATCTTGAGAACGTGGAGGTGTACGGGACGATTTGTGGTTTACAGTAAAACAGAGGCAGACCACATAAGACATCTAGACGCAGTACTCAAACGAATCGAGGAGTTTGGGTTGCGCATAAATAGAAAAAGTCGCAGATAGCCAAATGTAACGTCACACTGCTGGGGTATAAAGTGGGAGATGGTGAAATGAAGCCGTTACCCTGAGAAGATTTTGACTATCAAGAACATAACGGCACCACTTCGAAAAGGAAACTCAGGCAGTTTATAGGAAGAGCAGCATTCTACAGCCGCTTTATAAAGAACTTTAATGAGATTGCTGCACCACTGTATAAACTATTAAGCAATGAAAAATTTATATGGACCGAGGAGGCGCAGAAAACCTTTGATCAGATCAAGCAGCTATTAAACGCAAAGCAGATGACATTGAGACTACCGGTCCGTGGAAAACAGTTCACAGTGGCCACAGATGCCAGTGATTTTGGCATTGGTGCAGTACTTCGGCAGGATGACGGGGTAGTGGAATATGCCAGCCGCGTTTTAACGCCAACGGAACAGAAGTACTCGACCATCGAGAAAGAATGTCTAGCGATCGTTTGGGCAGTAGATAAGTGGAGACCGTATTTGCTAGGCCAGCCATTTCACATTGAGACCGACCACAAGCCGCTACAGTGGTTGAAGACGGCAAGAGACCCCCGAGGAAAATTGTCACGATGGACACTACGCTTGCAAGAATATGATTTCACGATTGGCCACGTACCAGGAAGTCGAAATGTAATAGCTGACTACCTGTCACGACCGTGTGAGGACGCTTGCTTACCGGAAATCGCCTGTGGAGTCAACAGAGTACGAACAGACCTTGAAAGACTAGTTCGTTGCCAGAAAGCCGATCCAACGCTTAGGACGGTGAGACGAGCGCTAACTGAAGTAGTGGATGACGAATCAATGCACTTTAGCAGAGAGGTAAAGACGTTTTTAAGCCAAATAGACAGATTAAGATTAAATGCAGCTGGAGTGTTAACATGGAAAGATAACGATGGCAGCTGGATAGCTGTAATTCCAAAGCCATTACGACATGAACTAATCAGTGAATGCCACCAACTAGCACACACAGGCGTCGCAAAAACCATTGACCTCCTGAGACAGAGTGCTTACTGGCCAGGAATGCAAGAAGACGTGATGAGATACGTCCTCGCCTGCCCCCAATGTCAGTTAATGAAGGGTGATAAATGCATGCGCACTTCGTTACAACCCATCCCCGTAACGACAGTAGGCGATCTGTGGTCAGTAGACGTAATGGGTCCATTTCCTCAGACATCGAGCGGTAACCAATACGTGTTGGTGATGACCGAGCATGCTACGCGCTGGGTAGAGGATGTGGCGATTCCTGATCAACGAGGAAAGACGGTGACCGAAGCAGTGATGCGGCACATCGTGGCCGACCACGGCATCCCGAGGATGATATTGACCGACCAGGGTCCATGTTTCGAGAGCGAAGAATTCACATCTCGCCTTGAGCAGTTAGGTATCAAACGAGTCAGGACAACACCGTATCATCCACAGACCAACGGACTAACGGAGCGAAATAATCACACTCTAAAAGAATGGTTGGCAGCAAAAGGGGGTAACTGGGAGACGGAATTACCGATGATATTATTAGCACATCGAGCATCGAATCATGGAACAACAAAGAAGTCGTCATTTCAGTTGATGTACGGATGGAGACCACGACTGCCAGGCAACATCATCGCCTGGCCTCAGTCACAAAAGTGGAATGATAGGAAATGGAAGGAACAGCGAAAACAAGCGGTGGAAAACATACAACGGAAACAGGAAATGGACGTTAAACGATCAGAACAGCATCGAGGGAATCAACTGAGACACTTTTCAGTGGGAGATCTGGTGAAGTGTAGAGGACGGAGGTGCATAACGGGCGGCGGACTAGGTTCGAAGAAAGTACTCCCCAAATGGGAGGGCCCGTATACAGTCATCGATAGGCGCGGACCGGTATACACCATCAGGAAGGACAACAAAGAGAAGCGTGTAAACATAAGTCAATTGCAAAGATGGATGTGTTGGAATGATGAGGCAAATGCGCAGAAACAACCAGTGACCACAGAGGCAAGAAGGTCGGCGCGCATACGAGCACAACAGTTAAATGGAGGGGCGAGTGTGGTGGATACTACTTATAAGGTCATCAATAAGTAGTAGGTAGCAGAGCGTCAAAGGGAATTAGGAAGAATCAGTAAACAGCATACAAGGCGAGTTGCGAGGTTGCAGAAAAGTAAAGCATGATTAAAATACCGAGAAGAACCGAGAACAACCAAGAGAAGCAAGCTAATAAACGACACAGTCCAGAGAACACGGAGGATGTGCAAATTGATGCTTGGAAGTAAGATATGTAATATTGTATGACATACACTGTTTTCACCAAATAAATCATTACTTGCCCAATTGGTCTTTTCACAGTATATCATATATACCAAAGGATTGCAGTTTTGACAGGGGAGACTTATGTGAAACACAGTCAAATACTTCACCGAAGTCGGAACAAAGTACGATTATTGAGAAGCATTTGTCTCGTCTAATAGTTATATAGTCGAAAAATTCCAAGTGTGACGTGGCACATGAGCGATTTATCATAAACCCATGTTGTGATGGGCCGATCAGGTATTCAGAAAGTAAGAACGATAACAGTTGCTTGTGAATGACTTTTTCCATGGGTATGGGCAACAAAAATGTCATGTTGACTGGCCTGTAATTATCTATAACATCCCATGATCCACTTTGAACCGTATCGTCATGAACGATGTTTTCCACAAAAAATGATGCGATCCATTTTGCATGATAGGCTGAATAGTTTTGGTAGTGTTCGACAGTCATATTTAATGAAGGACGCTTGGGTGCCATCGGGCCCATTATTGATAGATTTCTTCAGGGTGGTTACAGCCCTCCCAACATTTAAGTAAGTGGACTGGACGAGGCTAGACACATCAAATTTTAATCTTTCGGAAGTCTCTCTTGAGAAAGGAACATTTCGGAAAACTCTGGGCTTAGTTCTGTAGTTGTTTCTGCGAGTGACGATCAAAGTAGGGAGCGCATCTCATCAGAATCCAGTAACTTACCTGGCTTTGAGTGACGAAGACAATAGTGAACCCCCCCTGTAGTAACAAGGACTAGTTCCACTATGCCAACTTCAGTTGAATTTGTGGACTAGGGTAAGGTGATTGTTTATTTAGTGAAGAAGGTGAGCGTCATATATAATACATGCATTAATTTTAATTATCGATTTACGCGTCCTATGAGTTTCTCGATAAACGGTGGCAGTAGGCTCGTTTCCCTTGATTGTCCTTATCTTTCCCACTTATTGTGATCACGCTCTGCTCCTTGTCATCCCGCAACTCACCTCGTATACTGTTTACTATTTCTACTTTTACGCGATGTTCCACTACCTGCTACTGGTGGATGACCTTATGAGTAGCATCAACTAAATCAGTAGTGACGGCATCTTGCCATTTCTATTAGTCTGTTTCTTAATGTAAAAAAAAGCATTTTGGAAAGTGAGGCCATCCTATGCTAGTTGCCTTTAGTAGGTTGCACTGGATCTAATAATAGTTAGTTTATAAAGTTTTTAAAAATAATAATAATAGCTTTATTCAATAGTATTTTTAGTACAATATGAATTTTCAGCATACAATGTCTCAACAAGTTACTTTTTACCGTGTCAACATCTGATAAAAAAATACATATTTTGTATTGTTAACAACAACAACAACAACAAAAAATAGCAGTAACATAAGGAATGGGAGTCTTTGCATTTCATAACAATTCGTATTTTTAAGAGCACAGATTTCTGATTAGATCGGTTCTTACAAACTTTTCATCACATAGAACATGTGCTAAATATGGAATAGTTGGGCATTTATACTTCTCTTTACGTGCTTGAATCCTGATATAGCAGCGTCGCGTTCTGCCAGAAGATAAACATATGATGAATATTGATTCTTTTTTAACGCGTGCTGCTAGCCACCATGATGTTTGCGTTTAGATCTAACTGAATTGCACATGATAGGTCGTAAACATTTATAAATGCGCGTGAGTACACAATGCGATTTTGGGACATGATTGGGCAATTAAAACAAAACAGAAAACGGGAAGATAACTTGTTGAGTTATTGGTAGAAAAAAGGTAGCCTTGGATTTCAAGCAGGCCTCCAAAGTAGCCCTCAAAGTATCCCAACCCGTCCTTGTGCGCAAATCTCAATTTCATCCTCTACTATGTCTAGTATGTTAAAGCTTCTGAACAAAAAGGAACCTAACAACTTTATTTCGAATGCGGAGCAAAATAAATAATCTACTAATAAGCCAGGATTGTTGAAAGCTATTTCAATAATCACCTAAATTGAGAGTGCAGGTTGATACCTCGTAACAATTTGATTTCCTGATGACATATTACGTTGGACATGCAAATCATCCTGAATGTATAAGGATATTTACTAACCATTATGTTTAGTGACCCTATCAGACTTGATACAGTTATACTTTGTAATGACTAGTGAAGAATCTACACCTGAAATCAACTACGTTACCGCGAAATCAATCATGCTGGGTCCAGTTTCTTCCACTTACATACCTAACTTAGACATTATGTTCCTTAAAATGTTGGTGTTAGTATAGAGTATACTCAGGATTTCTGAGCTATCACTCGCTCTACTCACACAGGTCTTGGGAGCATTGACTTCCAAAACCCTATTACGCCATAGCTCAAAATTTTCAGGTTTCCTTCTAACTTTTCTTCGTGGACTTTAGATCTTCGAAAGCTTCTCTTTTCTTTACGTGGTTTTAAACGGCCAATTTGGTCGAATACTTATGATTCATTCATCGACCTTGTGGGCACTTTTAACACTGTATCCTTTTACTCCGGGCAGCCTAAGACGATTATTAAAATTCTCCGTTGAGTTTAACCGCAAACCCAACTAACAAGCCTAATCACTTAATATTTACCCCTAAGCGTCGTTTCTCATGGTACATGACAGACAACATTTTCGACCAACTGTAGGTTACAAGTATGCAGTTTGAGAGGTCCTGAGTCCTTGGATCCTCCAAAATGCCATATAGTCGAGCTAGAGGAACGTTAGGTGTCACTGAGTGACGTTTTGGCACCTACTAAAATAGTTCGCACCACATTAATACCTGAGTTGATTACATAAACATTTTTCTGCATTACTTTGACTTATGAAGTCATTTACTCGAAACTAGGATCACACTATCTCTGCGTTAGTTGCTTACTACTGCAAAATTTCATCACAGTACTCTTATTTTCGGCAACTGGTTAAGTGAGTCCTCTCCCTCGTGAAAAATACTGTCTTAGGGACTAATTTCTCTTTTCCTATTTAGATCCTACTCTTGACCGGGTATGGTTTCTTACATTCCACACACGTAAAATCAGAGTCATGTGTTATCGTTAAGGAATTAATGTGATCTGGTGTACTTTCGTCAAAACCTGCGAATGTTGTAATTATTACAACCGTTAGTGGATTTACTCTCAGAAAAATGTTTTACTTTTTAACACTTTTATGATCCTAAATAGATTTCTATTTTTGACAATGATCAAACTGATAATGCTTCGCATTAAAGGCGGTCGATTCTTAACATAATGTTACGGTGCCTTTGCTGTTGTTTGTTGGTTTTAGTTTTTCTCTTATCTGTTGCAAGGTCTCTTAATTCTGAAGGTACACACGTTGTATAATATATAATTATTGTAGCAAAATGTGATGCGATATCTGAAAATAACTTTTGCTTACACTATATTTTACATGTGGCAACATTTAAAGATGCTCAGTTTGAATGCAACCAACGTAACCTCTCTCTAATCACGGTCACTACGAGAGCACAGCAAGAATATCTGAGAAGGTTTCAAGCTAAAGTAAGCGCTTATGTCATTTCTCGCGCAACCCTATACACGACTCTTATTTGTGTATAAATAGACTAATTATTTTCAATGCTCTAGTTGTCAATTAGGTCAACCAGATTTTCACTAACACATGTTTAACTTAGGCTACTCATATTGGGGTTGTTCTACAGTCTTGCCAAAACATGCTCAGACTAGTTAGTTTTCAAAGTGGTATTTTAATTTGGCACAAAAGATTTGAATGTAATGTGTCGTGATAATGATACTCATTCTTACCAATGTACTATACATAGCTGTATATCCCAAGGTACTAACCTTAATAAATAAGCTCATTATTTGTTATTTTCTAAATAGCATCTTCATATCTGTAGCATTATCACTTTACTCGTTAGTCCTTAATTCACTATTTTCAGATGTAAACAAACAGAAACTGTGATAAATCATGCTACACCTAATCTGAACCCTTTATATGTAAACCAACTTACGTAATACATTAATTTATTGACAATTGTTCTATGAAATACATAGTATTTACTTGTCTAAACCACAGCTTTTAGTCTTATTTTGTGACATTTAATTCAGTAGATTGTCGAATCTCTAAAAAGGTCAAATTTCTCCACACTCGATATACGCGACTGAGAACTTTCAATGGATCAGTAATATCGAAATTTTAATTTAATATTGATAGTATATTGATAGTGTACATTCGTGAATAGTTTACCATTTCTGCATTTAATTTTTACTCGACTCAGTACGATACGTAAAGTTACACAAGTGTAGTTTCTAGAAAACTAGTAAAGGATACTGAATATTCTTTAACAAATGATAGCACCTTTGTAATTGAGAGGATTGTAGGTGTTGTACAGTAGTTCTGATAAATTTGAGACATTTTGTAGATTGTTATTCTTTTATTATGCTGTACACCTGAATAGCTGGAGCCATGCTTCTTTCTCGAAATCTAATGTTTTAGCTTTTGCTAGCTAGTCATGTGTTAATCGCGAGGTGCAAAAACTAGTCTGGTGAGCGTCGATCGGATTTCATATCCCGTTCCTAATACAAAAGTAACTCAACACAAGCCACAATAATATAAGCCAGCTGTAAATATTCTAAATGTATCACTATTTCATACAATAGTGTCCCCCCCCAAAGCCAATAATTACCTAGTTGGTAAGTTGTTTTAACCACTTATTTGTGCGCCTTACTATGCGGAATAATTTCCTGTCGTAGCCATAAGGCGTTCAATAACTTCAATGTTTGACAAATATTTGGAATTTTAAGTTATTTTGATTGCATTTTGATTTCAAATCTGAAATGTGTATAATGAATAAATAAATATCATTAAATAATCTTACTATTATTTGATTCGTCTACTTAATCAGTCTGACCCTCCTATAATTGCATTATGGATTGGTTTATACATTGAAAATTACAATTTGCGCTGGACGTCTGGATATCCAGCCGTGCCACAAATGTTCATTTCTAACACGCCGAAGAACTTTGAAGGGTGTGCTGTTTCTAATATATGTAAGTTACATGCTTCTAGTTTCACATCAGATAATGTATCGTACTGGTCTTATTTTAGCTTAATGAATCTAAACTTGTTATTTCGCAGTTTGAGGCATCATTGATCCTAACACTAGTGTTTTTAAAATTATAGCTTCCGGAAATATTTCAACTTGGGAGTTTATTCCTTGTGATTCAAAACTAAGTTTTGTATGCAGTGAGAGTCCTGAAATCTCCTATCGACACCGATTCTCTAATCAAAACAATCTTATCTGTCCCCCTGGTTACAAACTGTTTAATAAAAATTGCTACTTGGTAAGTTATTCATTTCGTTTCTATACTTATTGCGTCGTAATAATATTTCAATGTGCAAAAGATTTTTAGTAATGTCACATTGAAAGTTTGAAATTTATCTCAAAGAATCATCAGGCATACTTTTCTTGCTCGTTGGCCGAAAACGTGGTGTATGATATAGTATTTAGTTAGAGTAGCACTATAAATAGTCAAATATTGTTAACTCATGCTTAGTAGTATGTTTCAATATGAAGTATCTAAATTTTATAGAAGTCCATCTATTCATCTAACAATCTAGTCACTAATTGCCTTAGTTTTACAGATTTCATTTAAATTGCCACTGAGGACCAGTAAGTACTACATATTCATCATCTTTTCAGTTCCTTCATTGTGAAGTTGTCCAATGCTTTTTAAACTCATCCATATATATGTTTCCTAATCCGTCTTGTGTTAATTGTGCTGCAATGCATTCTCCCGTCGTTAGAAACGGAGTGATTCTAATCACATTTTTCAGTTGTTTTTAGTTTCCTTCGTACGTCTCTAAGTTGCAATAGAGTTGACATCTGAATGTGCGTTATAAACTTAATTGGCTGAACTGAATTAATGCTTTCATATAGTACATTTATTAAACACAAGTCTTGATAATCGGTTTCATGCCATATACTTTGTGTAATGGCTAGTGATATTCATCTGCTTAAGTCAGCATATGTGGAGCGGAGTTTAAAACAAACATTTTAGTTGAATTTCAAGTGTTTCAAACAATAAACTACTGTCTTGACTTCTCATGAAATCTAGCTCACCTTTTAAGAGTAATTAGTTGCGTGTACCCAATCGACGAATTTATCAAAATAAGTGCTTCAAATCAGTAATTCTTCTACTTATTGACTTACAGCTAAAGGAAGACCCAGACAATAGATTAACATGGAGTAAAGCGAATGAACAGTGTAAAGCATCAGATACTTCAGCATCTCTTGTTACAGTTTCATCACCTATGGAACAAGGTAGGTTTATTCCTCCTAGTATTTCCTAATTATTTCTATAATAGCTTCCGTTAATTTAATTATATAGAACTGTCTGTTTTTAGCTTTCTATTGACAAAGTCAACTGATTCAGTTTATTAAGTGTTAAGGAACATTTCCGAATAACTACCCATGATTTTTAGAAAGTATTCGATACCAAAGATCACGTTTCGAATTCACGAAGAATCTACAGATCTTTCTGTTTAGGAAAAATGTCAGTTTTTTGCGACACAAACATTCACACGCAACTTGATGCAGTTCTTTGCTCTTATTTGTTTCTAAAAAATAGATGCTATTTCTGTAATGATTGCCCATTCTTCTCATCCGGTATGGATTGGTATGCATATTGATCAAGGTGAACGTAGATGGATTCATGGTGATGCGATCAACTATACAAATTGGTATCCGAAACAAATACATGGAATTGAAAAGGTAAACTATTATTTGCATTGTTAACAAGTTAATATGCTTATTGGTTATGATTTAAGAAAGGGACTTTAACCTATTAGTTGCACATGTCTATGTGTAGTATTTATAATCTGTAATTGGAAACGCCTCAAAATGTGGCTCGAAATCAATTGCAGTGATGCAAGTGCATTGATCTTCGTCTTCCTCTATATCTGGGTTTAATGTTTCTTCATATTATTCATTCTTTTGCCCCATTCACCCCTACTTACACTGCATATGATATTATTTCACCCTCTTCTGTATTCCTGATCTTGTCAGTTTTATTTCTGTTATTGCTCTCTTATGAAGCGTGACAACTTGGACCTATATACGTCTATGTAATGCATTGTTTATAAATAGCTTGGCTTTCATATTTTACCAGTTCCGGCGTTGATAATAAGTAATTAGTGTCATTATTGCAGAACACCCATTTATCTTTAGAAAATTGAATAGATTGAACTTTTAGCATTATAACGTTATCTGGATAACCTCGTTTACAGAAGTCTGGTGTTATATTAAATCAGGCAGTGAATACATGACAAGCTCAATTTGTATGTAGAGACCAGCTATTTCATACCATTGCATATTTGTGCTATTTATCCCTCCTGTGTCTCATCGTATTCTTTGAAGGAGTTCGAGGATTCGGTGGCAACGTACTGCAAATATAATTTTAATGTTTTTGAACCATACTTGTGAACTTCAGCTTTGTCGACAATCCCTTATGGTGTACGTATGGCGACAGAGACTGATCAACCTTAGTCCATATTAAACTACCGGGGAGATTTAAACACATTCAAATTATATCTACATGCCTGTTGCAGAAGTGTGGCTGTCTGAACTCACTAACCTAGCGGTGAACGCGGTAGTGTTTGACACGAAGAGAATTGAGTTCGAGTCCCGATGAGAACAACACTGGAATGCCGGTACATCCAGCTGATGAGTCTCAAACAGGAAAAACGTGCCACTTGGACTTCATTTACCAGCCGTAATCTAAATTAAATCGCACTGTAAATAATTTTGAGCTGTGGTAATGCATAGATTGTATATACTAAAAGCAATAATTTGAGTGGTCCCATATTAAAACATTGGCTTCCATGTTGACTTTTTAGGCTAGATTGACAATCTACCTTGATTAAGTTCATTCTTGAAATATGCCTTTTAATAGTGAAGTTAAGACATTCCACATATTTCCTTTTTATTTATTAAGCCATTGTGTACAATAATGCATCAACGTCCGTTGCATCTTGGACAATGGGAAGAAGTTGACTGCTCTTTATCTTTAAATTATATCTGTCAAGTTACAGCTAAAAGTAAGTTTTTCCTACTTTTCTGTATCGTGTGTGTCTATGATAGTTGGTTGTTTCACTTCTTGAGAAATAACTTTCGAATATGGACTATGCATATATTATAAGAAGTATGCTTCCCATGACAATACAGTCACATTTGACCTGAAGCATAGCGATAATCTCAAAATGATCCCATATTTGATTATCTGTCGAGTTTTCAGTGTTGGAACGTCATATAGGTATCGCATACCCACACAAATGTCACTCGATGTTCAGAAAATTTTTGATTAAATTTAACATGAAGTAAAGTGAAGCGTTTCATGGACTTCGTTCTCCTCATTAACTTGAAAAGAGCAAGAAAAAAACAATTGCGCAAAATAAGTTGAGTTCATTTTGTTTTGTTTGGTTCTCATCAACTGCATATAATCTATAATATTGAGAAACCAAAAGGTTTTAATATAACATACTTATATAGGTAAGTTTGGTTGGTATCTTTTGGGAGTTTCCTTAAGTGACCTTGACTTGTCACATTTCTATTGGCATCTTGTTTTCAACTATTTCAAGCGTAAAACTTCAAGATATTGTCCTACGATGCGTTGCCTTATCTCAAAGATACGTTGTAAACACAATTTTATGCGAACTGGAAAGTATGTTCTGTAGGACTATTACAACTATTCCAAATGTTCACCATAACCTTGAGGATTAGTCCCGAAATCTGATTAGTCTGACGCCATAGTTTAGTTCAATAATAATAAAAACTAGTGATTTAAATGATTGCACATAGTTCACATCAACCATAATTATTGTGAACATGCGTTCCACTTTGTTACACGATCATTTCATTTCGACCTTGTAATTTTTGTGACTAGATTGATTGAAGTTCTAGAACCTCTTGTTGCATTTTATATATACTTGTAGCAGTCTATTTAACATTTTTAACTTTATTTGCATGTCTGTTACACCATACTAATATGCTTTCCGTCTAGATATCAACCAGATTTGCCTCTATAAGTATGTTTTTTTTTATTTTTTTGGTTTCGTAATATTATGGGTTGTATGCAGCTGACGAGGACCAGACAAAACAAAATGAATTCAGCTTATTCTGCACAATTATTGGTTCTTGCTTTTTTTTAAGAAGTGAAGAAAACTCTAAATATAGCGTCCAAATTGCTGTACTTTCAGATCTGTCACTCAGCTCATTAAAGTAGTTATAAAAAACTAAGGTTTCTGAGTCCACTTCTCTTGTCCGTAATGTATCCACCCGTTATATACACATAAGTGCTATTATCATGCATTTATTTACTCCGTGTCTAATGGTGCCTATTTTTATTTTATACGAGCATGATAACTCTGGATGTTTTATTCATATTCAGAGTTATGCAGTTGAAGGGGTTTCAAATTATATCCAGTTACAAGTGCATCGAAAGTTTCTTCACGATCTACTAGAAAATTTAAATAATTGTGTACAAACTTGTTGTAAACGCAATTATTTTTTTCATTTACGTAGTCATTATCAAGCGTAGCATATTACAAATTTTTGTTTTAGAAAACCCTTTTTTAGTATTCTTCTTCAGGTACCTAGTGTAAATGCTCCATATTTATTCATGCTTCGTATTTATGTACGGCTTTAATAATCGTTTTGTTAAAAGCACTTTCGAACTGGTGATATGTATACAATTAGTATGCGCTAAATATCTGAAAATCATTGATTATAGTATACTAGTGGCTTTTCATTTTTCCATCCTATTGTAAAGTCATCTTTGTGAATGAATTATTACCCCATTATATATGTTTTAGTATAAACGTATAAAAATATTTTGGCTTATCAATGTGAAGAAAAGCTGGCTGTGAAATAACGACATGTAGAATATTAAATCACTCATACTGTTTTGAATAAATCATATATGTAAACAACGTTTCGCTCTGCAGGCTAATCTGTGCTTCATCAAGGAAATAATAAGAAAATTATCGAATATAAGTGTAAATAAAAGGCGACTGTCTATTTGTATATTGAGTTTGATCATATTGCGTAATTCATTATAAGTAAACCAATGTTCAGAATATCATAGATGAAGGAAAGTGTGTAGTTTACGTAACCGTAGGCTGTGATCATGGAAAGGAATAGATGATCTAAAGATTGACTTGCCAAGTTTTTCAAAATTTGAGAATAAGTAAAATTAAATGTGATATATATATATATATATATATATATGTACAGCGTGATGATTAATTCGTTGAAACGCGATCCCTTCGCTAAATAAACTTTTGTTGCTATTGTAAAATTTTCTCTTTTCACGTTATTTGTTTGTTTAGCTAAAGTTTCATCCAGTAGCAGCGGCATATCGGATTCATCACGTATTCTTACTCAAGGTGCATGCACAGCTGATTATTATGAATACAATAATCAATGCTATCGTCTTTATACTGGTGAAGGCAGTGAGATTGCCAAATGCGGTATTAAATTATCACCTTATTCTAGTGATGAAACCGCTTTCATGCGTTTATTGTTGCAGATTACTCCTAATTTAACAATTGACCGAGCTTGGACAGGTGTTTCTCTTGCATTTAACTCTAATTCAAAGTCGAAGGTGAACGTTATATATTTAACTTATTGTAATATCCTGAGATTTCCTTTATCTAATCAATTGTTATCATTATTAACTCATTTACCAGATAAAGATTTGTTTACACTTTAATTACAATGGCCAGTAATATTACACACTTAACCAGACTAAAGTAAGTGAAACTAAACTCTAGACTTAGTGGTTGGAAGCCTAACGCTTTAAGTACCAAGCTGCTGCTCTACCAGTATATTAACTTAAGGAGGTAAATATTTACGTACATCATTTTAATTATTATCTAAGCTTTTTTATAATGCTTATGCTCCAGGCTTTTTGAATTATTTCGTTAGTGAAACCAAAGTAGGCTGAATTTAGCATTCATCTATAGTAAGACACTCGAAATTGTATTGATAAAAATTGTCGTATATTTATTTTGGATTGTTTCAGCTGTCAACTATCCCATCAGCTGGTGTTTCTTAGAAATTCGCAATTAACGTAAAAGTAATTTCTTTATTTGGTTCGAATTTGGCTGTTTGGTAATTAATAATTACATCTTAACGCCCGTATTACTGGGTTTAATTTGATAGTTTAGTTGTTTGAACTCGCATAACTTTCCATTATAGGGTTTTAAGTTCTAACTCTGCTTTTCTCAGTTCACTAGGGATATTCTAGCAGTACCACATGTTCCAATGCCGAAGTATATGTAGCTTAAAGGCAGGTACTTGAACCTGTTCATGTTTAATAGTTTTTTTTTCGTTTTTATTTAGTCTATTTTTTACATTAACCATTTATATACACCAAGTAAGGTGTAGTCACAGCATGCGTTAGTAATTTTATCTTTCTTCACTCGATTCTAACTAGAGAATTAAGAAGTAGTGATTATAAAGTATAATAGTTTACTTATTGTATATATTATGCAATTAAAATATATAAACAATGCATCTGTAACTTCATCCACTACTGTTTGGATTCCTTAAGATAGAGCAGCTCAAACTCTTCTGTATGTTGTTGCGATTATAGACTATACTCGTCTAAGTATTAGAAAATTCAGCTTTTTTTGTCTATCCGGTGCAAATTACTTTAGATAGTCGATTATCAGTTTATTACTAGTATCCATTATTAATATTACTGATGACTAGCCTGAGAAAATTGGTTATTATGAAAATGGAGGAAACACTTTCAACTGCTACGTCTTAAGTTCAAACTTTGCTCGTTTTATTTTTGTTCAGTCAGAACTTCTTTTGGTCTGTCAGGGTTCTTTATGCCTATCTGACTATGCTACCAGATTGAACTGTGCTGTTCAGACCGTAACGGGTTTGGACGGTGTCTAGTTCTTCCAGAAACCATTGTAAAATCACCTTACGGGTTGATTTTAAAAATATGAGGTAATGTAGCGTTACAGTAGTTAAAACGTTCTATTTCCAACTGCTAATTCACAGTTTTAAAATTCATTTCACTTATTTCGATTTATCCACTCGGGTAGTACTACTAGCTTCCCATACATAAATTGTGGTTGAATGCTACGTACACAAATCTGTACTTTATAAATGGTTACATTAACTCGTTCATTTTATTACCCAAACTATATGACTATATTCACATACTTGGCCTCAAGCCCTTAGTGTGAGACCTAATACTACTACGCAGTTGTTCAAACTAAAGTAGATGGAGCAGGATCCGGACCTACAAGATATTAAAGGAAAGTCAAACATCTTAGCTACTGTGCTACCGCTCAATGTATTTTGAATGTATTTTATTAACGAGTCACATTACCTATCATAACTCTTTGTTGATAACAATTTGTTGCAACTTATAACTAACTGATTAGATCCAAGGTTGTGTTACATTCTCTATAACTCTTCTCACGCAAATAGTGTTTCTATCACTGCGTACTTTCTTGTATTTTTTCTCTTAGTGGTCTTACAAAACAGAAAATAATGATTCTTATTACGCCTCAATGGTACACGATTTCTATACTTTCTCTTATAAAAGTACTAATCTATCTGCAAGTTCAGATAATCGTTTTTGTGTATCAATTAATCGTGATAATACAATTCTCGATGTTTTACCTTGTTCACTGAAATTACCATCAGTATGTGGATATCATTTACGTAAGTCCTTCATGTATGTATCCTTTTAACCAGTTGATATTCTCAGTTTCACTAAAATGGTATTATTAAGAACAGATAAAATACGACACAGAAATTCATTTGAAAGGTTAAATAAAACTTCAGAGAATATTTTTGATAATAATATTGCGTGGTATGGAGATAGCAGTGGAATGCAGGACGCGCATTTCATCCTATTTACAACTCATCAGCTTCGTGTTAACATTCTAGTGTTGATATTTGCACCGAGATTAATAATAGTACTAGTAATTAGGATGAGTTTGTTTCTTCCAGTTGATTAGTCATGAACTGAATTTGGTCAGCCTCTGTTACCATATATGCATCCTAAGTGGGTTGCTTCGATGTCGATATTAATCTCACTGTGTACATCAACATTGGGATGTAGGTACATCCAGCCAACGAGTCCCAAGTGGAACGAAACGCGCGTTCTCAATTCCGCTTGACAGTCACAATCCGACTAGTGTTGTTTAGATAATGTCTTATAGTGGTTAAATTAATTAGAAGTCAGCTTTTTTTTTATCACGAAATTAGTATTAGAATCCTGATATGTCTCCGTAAGTTCTAGTAGGAGTTGATAAACGAAATTTTCGATCTAATCCCATGAAACATAATGCATGTCACAGTGTTTCAACATGTGACGGGGGGATTATAATGTGGTCAATACATCCACGACCACACCAAAAGCCAGCCTGCTCTTCGCTAGCCAACCTTTTACGAGTTCTGAACAATCTGCGAAGTATGATGGAAGCCAATAATTTGAAAGCTGTCAACAGTAAAATTAACTCCCGATAGTTATTACCTTTTTACTTGAGTTCTTTTTGAAGATGGGACGGGGGGGGGTAATAAGTACTTCAGGATGATAGAACACTTAGTTTACCAAACGTTTCCAAACAACTGTCAGTTCCCTGATTATTTGCGATTGAAACGCATGGCAAACGTGACGCAAACTAAACCATTATCACAGTCCGGATAGTATTCTAAAAGTAAGTACTATTACGAACACAACCACTTCGGCAATAACTGTTCGCGATGTGTCCAAGCTTGGGTTTCAGGCAGGGAGGACTCTAGGTAGCTCATCGGTGTCTGCTCTGGAAGTTGATACTAGCCAGAAACAATTAGTAGTCTGCATGAAGCTATATAAAACGGTCACCATTATCTGACCAGCGACCGAGTCCCGATTGGCTATCTAAGCGACTCTTGTGTCCCGATGGTTGATCTGAATATTCAAGTATCTAGCTGGTACTACAATATCGGCCGAACGTGCTTTTTGAGATTGTCTACTTGATGCTTGAAATCATCCATGATTGCATCCAGGTAATGCTTACGAAACACATCATTTTCTTTTCACTTCGATGGAACCTTCTAGTTTAATAGCACATAAGAGACTGTTTAATGGGGATCTAGCTGATTATTGCTGCTTCTGTTCTTAGTGCTACACCGTCACTGGCAGAAATGAACTTCGATGCTACAACGTCGCCGGATATTCGTGCATGGGACAGGTCCTTTGAATACACAGATGAAGAACGGATTTGTCGTACATCACTAAAATTCTGAATATGGGTCTATGAGACATAAGCATCAATGCTAAAACCTTCTAAAGACATTGCCAAACCTACCTGCTGCAGTATACGAACGCTCTAAGAGTTCAAGTGGCACGTGTGGCTTCAGAAAAGTTGTAGAATTCACACTATCTTATTGATTTTTAAGAAAACACGATCTTCACCGTAATGGAATTCTGTTTACTTCTGCTGTGTCAGGTATGACACAAATAGCATCGATAGTAATGAATAATAACTGCACATTGCCCGTGAATTGAACGAAGTCAGAAATACAAACGATTTATTACCAGTTTTAAGGTATTGCACATATCACCCCTCTCTATCTCTGATAGAGTCATGGAAACACATTCCTATTGAGTGTCATACTAAAGTGAAGTAGTTTTCTAATACTTTTCGCCTTTTAATGACACCGTAACTGAAATGAATTAATGCAGTGTTTTACTTTATCCAACCCTAACTTTCAACCTACTCTTACATTAGACAAAAATGCATGTAGCGGTAGATGATAGTTGTTCATACGTAATGCATATTCCGGACATCTTGGCCGATTAAGATTCGTATTATTATTAAGTCGATTTTCTATTTTATTCTAGTACGCGATGATTCCACTGTACACTAACAACTCTGTAGTTATCTTTTATATAACGTGTTATACACATCTTCAAACAACTATGATTATTCACTTAACCTGAGTACATGAATACATATGAGTAAGTATAGAAAGTGGTCAAAATTGTGTAAATAGTTGATTGATTAGTATTTGTCTAAAACGATGGTATAATACAACATGATGTATCGATATATACACCAAGTGCTATGTATTCATCATCATCGTCAACTAAATTTGAAAAAAGCAACAACAGTACATATTTTGTATATTGATAGTACACTGTATCATTATTGGGTATATATATATATATATGATCGTTTAGTATTACATATGACTATAATAAACTCGTCTTTTAATAATTCCTATTTCACCTTTAATAATTTCCTATTTCTTATGCAGCTAATTACATGCATCCACTCCCTCGAGATAATAATGATTCTGTGTCATACTGTCCTGATTTCTGGGTTCAGTTTGAGAATAAATGTTTCTCGCCAATTCGTCCTGTTGCGTTGTCATGGTCATCAGCGGAATCCGAATGTGCTACTGCAAGTGATGTTGTTGAATTGACCGGTAAAGCTCATTTGGCATCGATTCATAGCCCAAGAGAATTAACATTTATTAGTCAGCTATTCTCTGGGATGGATGTATGGATTGGCTTAAGAACTCATTGTAAGTGACATATTATTTTTGATTTTATTTAGTACGTTTAATTAGTTTGAAATGATAGAGATTCACACCTTAGGAGAATATTTCTAGTGTTTTAGGGTTCTCTGTTCTAGTTGGCTTATTCGAAGAACTTTCATTATCAGTCTTTTTAACATTATCAGCACTTAATGTTGAATTGAGACTTTTGATTATCTAACTAGTATCAAATCGGTTAGTTCTGATTGCCTTATTTGTCTCTATTTGGTATCGAAGAAACCCCAACACTTATACATTCATTGAGCGTTAATGATGTCTTTCAGAACGACATTTTAATCTCTAGGACTTAACAATCAAGTTGGAGTAACTAATCAGCACTAATATTTATGTCAATATTTCTAGATACAGTGTATTTATTGTCAACATAAACCTTGAAACTGATTACTATATATATAAAGATGGTGAATAGTTAATCTTGAGGTTTGAGATACTCTTCGTATATCGCATTACTACTTTTAGCTAAGGTAGTTAAATCATTAGTAAAACGCACTTCGTGTATTCAGTCATATTTGTTGAATGTTGTCCGTGTCGATACTACTATTAAGTTGTGCTGGCTAAAATAGATTAAACGAAATTCGATCTGGTAACTTAATGTATTATAATCAATTGGACTAATCTGGTTAGCGTTTTCTTAGCAAGCTTGTGTTTTACGCGATGGAAATGCTAGCCTTATGCCCAACCCTCCTCCTTTACCCGGGCTTGGGACCGGCACTAACTCTAGAAGAGCTACAGACGGAGATGGCCGAAAATCATCAGCAACAGCCTACTATGGGAGAGAACAAACCAACTTCCAGCCGAAGAGGAAATTAGGAAAAGACGTTGGAAATTGATAGGACATACATTACGCAAACCATCAGACTGCATCACGAGACAAGCATTAACATGGAATCAGGTTGGAAAACGGAAAAGAGTAAGGCCAAAGAACACACTGCGTCGAAAATTGGGAGCAGATATTAAAGGGATGAACAGCAGCGGGAAACAATTGAAAAGGATTGCTCAGGACAGAGTTCAATGGAGAATACTGGTGAGCGACTCATGCTCTTCTCTGAGGGGTAACAGGCGTAAGTAAGTAAGTTAGGCTAAACTACTTAGTCATAGATCCTTAATTGATGGTATCTGACCAAAGAATCCGAAGTATTTTACGCAGACAGTTGTTAATAAATACTTGAATCTTCTGGAGAATGCTTTTCGTAGTTTTTCAAATTTCAGCTCGATTTAACAGAACTGTCTTCACATTTGTATTAAAAATTTTGACTATAGTGTTGACTGAGAGTTGGTTTGAGTTCCAGATGTTTTTCAGTTGTATAGATGTTACACTTGTCTTTCCAGTTAGCGTATTTACATCTGCATCAGACTCTCCTTATTTATCTATGATGCTGCTCGAGTATGTAAAGGTATCTACATCTTCCAGAATTTTCCCGTCAAGTGTAATTGGGTTAGTGTTCGTTGTTTTATATCAAAGAATCTTGCTTTTCCCTTTGTGCATATTGAGGCCTACTCCTGGCTGCCGAGGCTGCTGCTATATTGATCGTCTTCATCTGCATTTGATGCTGTGTATGGGATAGAAGAACTAGGTCATTTGGAAAGTCCAAGTCATCTAGTTGCGTCGATGTTGTCCATTGTATTCTGAGAGTGTCTTGAGATGTTGCAGTCTTCCTGATCCAGTCAATCAGAAGTAAAAAGAGGAAAGGCGAGAGTAAGCAGCCTTGTCTGACACCGGTCTTCACTTCGAATGAATCTTCGAGCTGACCTCCATGCACGATTTTACAATGTAGTCCGTCGTAAGAATTCCGTATGATGTTGACTATCTTTTCGGGTACGCCATAATGTCGTAGAAGGCTCCATAATATTCTCCTATCCATGCTGTCGAATGCTCTTTTGTAGTCGAAGAAATTGGTGTAAAGTGGTGAATTCTATTCAATTGATTATTCAACAATGAACTGTAGAGTATCGATTTGGTCAGTACACGATTGGTCCTTACGGAATCCAACCTGTTGATCTCAAAGTTGGGCATTGACTGGATCTTTCATTCTGTTCAATAACACTCTTTTGAAGACTTTTCCTGCTATTGAAAGAAGAGTGATGCTTCTGTAGTTCTCGCAATCGCTATAATCTCCTTTCTTTGGTATCTTGATGAGGTACCCTTCTTTCTAGTGTGCTGGCACTTGTTTTTCCTCCCAAATCATCCTTAAGAGAATGTAGAGTATCTTGGAAGTTGCTTTTATATCCGTCTTCAATGCCTCAGCTGGTATGTTGTCCGGCCCTGCTGACTTGTCACTCTTGATTTGTCGGATGGTCATTTTGATTTCTCCGACTGTTCGTGGTCTGAGTTGTCTTATTCCACTAACGATAAAATAGTTAACTGACTTTCCAAATAATTCGTTTCATTTACAGATGAATTCGCTAACGATGAATCATTACCTTTTAATAAATCAAGCTTACATTGGTCTGATGATACTCCTGTGGATTACTTATCATTTGCTTCTGGTGAACCTAGCAGACACTTTTCAAATGGTGATGTAGAACTTTGTTTCATATCTCGTAATCGCACACGTGATTGGAATGATGTTGGCTGTAACAGTCGTCATGTATACTTTTGTCAAGTTTCATTGAAGGGTGTAACTCCATCATCGTCATCTGTGCCAAAACAGGATCATCTTCCAAGTAAGTACTGAACTGACTTCTTTATTGCCATCACTTATAGCATCCCATTGTCAGTAATCAATTACCGAACAAATATAAGCACAATAATTGGGGGGGGGGACTCGTCAAAGAAGCAAACACTGAATTTTGAGGAAATTGGTGCTGTTCAGGTTTTGTCTATCCTCTTATGTAACACTAATCACTGAGTAGCGACTAATCAGCATAAAATTGCCTCTATCTTGTTGTTTTGGATTTTTGATAGTAAACTTAATACCAATACAGAGCTAGTTGTTGATTCACGTACCTGGAAATTTGAATGTTGTTATTTAATTGACGTAGTAACGGAAGTTAAAAGAAAACTGGATATATATGCTTATATAAATATATGCTCCTTTACTTTCATGCACACCATATTAAGTGATAAACATGGTTCATAAACCTCAGCCTAAGAACTTACACAGTTATACATATGTTAGTTAGTTTAACTATAAGCAGTACAGAACCTAGAACATATGTATTATTGGAAGCTGCCAAATTAAAATGAGCATAGGGAGGTAAAAATGTTAAGATACCGTAATATTAAAAATAGTAATAATATCGCTGGTACTAAAAACTATAAGGGATAATGATTATAATTCGATAAGCGGGAGTGGCGTCGTTGGACGAAAATCACAAATTAATTTTGAAATTTATGCACACACCTATTCGATCTCTTTCAGCGTCTCCAACCAGTGTCCACGATAAACTTATAAATAATCTGCTCTTACCAATATCACTGGGTAGAATAATCAATAAATGAATGGGATAATGCCAGATAGATTGTCATAGCTAATAAAAACTCAGAAAGAGAATGTCAGAAAGTAGGTTAGACTTTAGAATAATCGATAAGAATATTGATTGAAGTTGTGAAGCGGAAAACGAACAAGTTGATTGTTTAGGGTTTCACTGGCTACTTGGATTAACTAACACACTAGCACCCACTTCATTTTATGAAAAATTCGGCGATTAAAAAGGCCTCTTTCTTTAAATTTTCTCGTTTAGTCTCATTCGAGATCTCTTAATGATTTCATCATACTGAGTCAAGTCTACATTGCATTTATATCATGTAAAATTTCATTAGACTTGAGTCAATTTCCTTGCTTTAATTATTGTCGTTTTTGGCAATTTCTTGAGAAACATTTTATATTTTTTATTACTTATAAGTTATTAATGAAGAAATATGCACAACTATATCAAATGAACAGTATTGTATACGTTATATTTCACATATGGCTACCTTCTTCGCAGCTGATTACGCATGTCGTAATTATAATATGACGTTAGCTACTGTGCCAAGTGATGAGCATCAAAAATTTATTATGAATACCTTAAAACAGGTATGTCAATGTGTATGCTTTTTAATTCCATTTTAAGTAGTAAAGATATCTTCATTTCCTTATTATGTGTGCGCACCAATGAGATTGAGATTCTTCTTTTAATTTGTTCTACAACTTTTGCTTCAGACCAAGGGTATGTGGATTTACAAGTTTACGTACTCCTGTAGGATTAGTTACATTTGTCATCAGTTCAGTTGAGGATTATTTTATCAACTTTGTTTATGTCACTCCACTTGAATTTTCTCTCAGTATCATCGTTGTCAGATGACTGGGTCCAAAGGGTGCACGTATTCGAGTCTTGTGCACTACAAAATCTTTAGCGATTTCACAGTTCAAGCTTGAATTATTTGTCCAAAAATAACGCTTACATTCTCTGATTTAACCGTGACGGTAACGCCCTCCTGTGAATTTGTTTGTTGTCTTTAATTAACTTGGGGTGGTTTTGTTGAGATTAGCATTTACTTTAGTTTAGTTGTTTGTATTCGTTACAAGCTGATTTCAGTGGAGTACCACTAAGCACCATGGAGTACTGAACAGCTGTTTCGTCCCTATATATATATATATATATATATATATATATATATATATATATATAATTTTTTGAGGTCGTTTTAAACATTAGTTTGGCTTAGTCTAATTTGCATTGGGTTAGACCCCGTACAGGGATCAAGAATGCACTCTATCCAATGTAGAACGTGACAGCTATTCTTAATACTCTTTCTTCTTGTTAATTAATACTGTGTGTTACTTTCAAACATCACAAAGCCCACCTGTTCATTAAAACTAACAGACGGTAAACTTATATTTCTATCTTGGTATGTAGTTATGAGTTGAACATGTTTTACTTTATTGCTATTAACTCACCATATAAAACATTCATTCTTATCTTTCTAATATCTACTTTAATTTATTTTTATTTTTGATAAATATAGAAAACTAGCCATAGTAATTTGTCTCATGCCTACATTGGACTATATAATTCACAAGGTAAATTATCGTGGACATCTTCTTATGGAGCAATACCATTTGGTTTTTGGCAACCGGAATTCCAGAATACTAATAAAAAATGTACTTACGTTGATACTAGTAAGTTTTTACGTCTTCCGTCATTACCGTCCTAGTTTACAGTCTACTCCCTCTCTTGTAAACAAAAGGAATTCTAGGCAATGGATTAATCACTGTTAACCAGCCACCACAAAGGGGAAGCAGTTCAACAGTGCTTCTTGGTTTTCAGTCCTCTAAGTAAGGTCAGTCAGCAATGTTAAATTCTAAATTCAACAATATCTGCGATCACCAGTCTTGACATATTCTCTTATTGTATGCTTGTGACAGGCTTCTACGGTAAAACTGGTACATATCTAAATTTTCCAAGTAACACTACTATTGTGATGGCGTTACGGTTTCGATGTCCTGTTTAACAGTTACTTTGATCTTCACCAGCTTTCTAAAGTACACTAAACGTATTGCGACTTGATGATTCATGAAATAGATCTATTTCAAACGTCTTTCTTCAGATCTCATTGAAAAATACTCTGGTTAACTCAAATTAATAGGGCCTTCCTACCTTGGATGTGAAGCGTTGACTTAGCCATCTTTCAAAGTTTGTGAATCAGATTTTAGTTTGACCAGCTGTATTGTAAATCATTAGCTCTCTGACATAACATAACGTGATGACGAAGTCGTGTGCATGTGTTAAGCTAAAGTCTTTCATCGGAATAATTGAAAGTAAATTCCATCTAACCCATTGAACGTAAATCAAATTTTCGTCTTCCCGATTAGTCCAATTTAAAAACAAACTGATATGTTGCATACTCAACTACCAAATGGCTTCCTAGTTCCCAGAACTCGTGCCCTTTTGAACTTTGGACCGATGAACGAAGTGAATTAGTTATCAACGAAACTTTGCTTCCATAGTTACTTTATATATAGTAAACAGTGGTTTTTAATACATCACATGTACGCATCCTGAATCTTGTGGAGGATATTCTAAAATTGGTTTCATATTCAGTAAATGTCCAATCGGCATATGAAAATGCAATCCGTCTCGTTTTGTGATTCTCATGTTAATTTGTAAAGAATTCTGATTGTTTTATTAGCGTACTTCTGGTTTTTGGAGTTTTTTAGAAAATTATTGCTGACTCCCAACACATCCCAGAATAATTTCAAATTAAGCTATGATGGCATAGATCTTAAATATATAGTATCATTCTCTAACTTAACCATCATTCTATCTACTTATGGTTTAATAATTCACCTCTGCTTCATTTCACAGAAATTGATGGTTTAGAAACATGGGGAAGCAATCTGTGCACAGAACCCTTACCCTATATATGTTCAACTGATGTGTCATCTAGAACTAAATTGTCCGTTAAAGAAGCGTATGACAGTTTGGAGTTACTTAATTGTCCTTCGGGTTTTGTATTAATATCTGGAAGCTGTTTCATGGTATGGTCATTTTTTATATATTCATTTCGACGTTTAGGTAAACGCTCCATACATTATATATATATATATATATATATATATATATAATGCAATTATTGCTAGTGTATAACGATTCGTCAAACGCCTCGTGCAAATGTTCGAATCAGAGTTTGCTTAACTAATTGGTCCAGTATGTTGACGGTTACCTCCGCTTACTCATAACAACATGCTGATGCCTGCACTTCCCACCATGTGTCTTTGAGAATAACATGTATTCTGTTTGGCTTGTTTGTAACGTATGATTTATTTGAACTTGTTAAGAAGTTACATTAGAGTTTCAAAGCTTATTTGAAGCCAGATAACTTAGAAAAAGTGAATACTATCTTTCTAATGAACAACTTTACATATCTTGAAGTTTCATCATCGTTTTTATGGTGTTTCGCACAGAAATAGTCGCTCTTTCCACTTTCACAAACCAGTACGATTATTTTTCAACTGCTGCTATAACTTAATGCAGCATGGCGAAAGAATAAAATAATAAATTGAGAATGAAGGCTATGCAAACTGTAATCATGTTAATTGTGTGGAGAAAAATGAATATATGAAAAGCAATTACGAGGGAATAAAAGAATGAATTAGGTGAATAAAAAATACAAGTCAATAGTTAACGGAAGATATAGCTGTAATATACATCCGATTTGTGTATCTGACAAATCTTAGGTAGTTTGCACCTGCCATTATCGATCATTTGAATTACGCCGATTTAATACTGATAGCACATTTTAATTTCTGTTTTTGTCGTTGATTCCTATCAGTAAATGTTAGGAAATGTGTTAATTTATAGAAAGTAATAACATAAACCATCAAAAATACTGTTTTAATAGTCGCTATTTTGGATTTTTAAACCGTCGAGTCTTGCGCCATAAGAGTGTATCAGATGAGTAAAAGGCAAGCCCTATTGAAGAATAATTGCGTCGCTTATTTTATAGTATTATGCATTGTTTTGGTAGTGTCGATTTTAGTTATGCTAATTATTGTTTGTTGGTATAACTTTACAACTATGATTAATAATTGTGTAGGTGAAAGCGAATGAACGTGACGCAGTAGATTGGTCAACCGCCGTCACTTCATGTGAACGTCTGCATCGTGGTGCACATCTAGCCACTGTATTATCGTTTGAACAGCAAGGTAGTTTAACTACAATAACAACTCGTATCTTTTCTTTTTTTTCCTTTTATTCATTTATTGCCACTTTTCGTTGATAAATAACGTCACTAACTCAGTGGATAAATTGTTGGGCATTTTTAGCGACAAGTTTCAGCTTAAGTTTCAGTGTAGTCATCAATGTTGGATGTTGCCTAAAATAGGACGAAACCTACGTCGTGGATTTGATTGCAAGCCACAATGTATATATACGTAATTATCATGTATGTATGCTCATATAACTTTTGACAAATGTTAATTAATATTAAGTTTGAATTTACGTTTATTATATACATGAAATACTAAAAGTATTTTCTTTCCGATACACAATATTTTTAATTCACCGTTAGTTGGATTGTAGCTGGCTATCGGAATCTAAGACGCGCGTTTTGTCCTATGCAGTACTCGTCACCTGGAGGTGCCTGAATCTCAGTGTTGATGTTCACGCTACATCGAGGCAATATGCTCAGGATGCACATATGACAACAGAGACTGATCAATTTCAGTCCATGACAAACCAAGCGGAAGTTCCAATTACATTCTAAATATTTAAGTTTACTGTTTAAATTGAATTGTACTACTGATGGGGTACAATTTTATCAAATTAATTGGTTTGCCCTACTAAACCGAATTTTCTTGTTACCACAGCAACAGGTAACCTGTGACAACCCAAATGCCTTTTTATTGTACTTTATGTATCATGCATAGATTAAAAATACCAACATCTCGAAACAACTATCATCATTCGATGAATTCACTGACTGTTGTTTTAGGCCATTTTGTCAAGTGTACACTACATAGTTTCTACATATTAAAACGTAACTTTAAAATTTTAATATATCTTTGTTCTTACGAATTATTTCTTCTTGTATCATACTCTCATTCTAATCTTTACTACCACTGGTGTTACTGCAACGTCTGCTAATTTGGTATTCCCTTTATTATGTTAAAGAGTTTTGCAACTTGAACCGATGAGCATATGTATTAGATCCTATTTTGTACATGACTGATTATCTGACACTTGTGATCGGTACGATAATCTTGATCATCTGTTGTGTTAATTTTTATTGGCTTAAGACCAATCTCAATTTCACATATAAATTCGTCTATTATCTCCCTTTATCTGTGGAGTTTCAATTGTTATTAAAGCTGAATTATCGCTGTCAAGTGTAATCTAAGACACGTACTTCGGCTTGTTTGGGATTTGTTGGCCGTATTACCTTTCATATCCGTGTTGATGTTCACACTTTAACTTTATTTCAATTCGTTCACATCACTCACCATTGCGTTACTTATTGAACTACTGAGTCGAAACAACCGCACTTTTGCGTCGATAATGTATATATAATTGGAAGTGTTTTTATCTTCTCGTTGATATTTACAAGTCTCTTTCCACATGTGAATTCTGGGTAAGTTGACTTGATACAACATTAATTCAGTGTATAAGGCGACGACATTCGACACTAATGAACTTTGCTCAAGACCTCGTGTAAACAAGCGTAGTGCATCTAACTTGCGAGTACCAAATAGGACAAAACATGCATCTTGGATTATTCCCACCAGCCAGGATCTGATTCTAATAATACTTGTAAATTAATACTAATTCGAGGCCATCCACACTGGTTACACATGTGCCAACAGAGATTGATCTAAAGGAGTTTTAAACAACATAAATAGGAAAATATACGCACTTTCCGATTGGAATCTTAATTTTATTTCAAGCTTTGAACTTCCTTTCTTTCTCAACAATGTTAAACCTAAAAGAAATATTCACCTACCAGAGTTGTCTGCTTCACATGAGTACAAGTATAAAAAATTAATTAAATGAAAAGCAGAGTTCGATTTAAAAGCAATGTTTATGACAGTATTGCTCAAATAGGAATTTGTAGTTCAAGAAATACAAATGAAACTCGCGGATGAGAGGCAATTTTACATTTTGTTAGTCGAATAGTAATTAGAACAATTTCGCCGACTGCAATTAAAAATTCTTTATGTTTTGACGTAACTCATTTCAATAGCATACAACTTCTCGAATTGATATCATATCTTGATTTTGTATTTCCTAACTTCTAGGTTACTTTTGCACTGTTAGTCTGTGGCTAAGCATATACAACACATTCCCTAGACAAAATTATCATTTTGTTATTAACTTGTTTTCAAGGCTTTGGTCTGTGTTCATGATTATGAGTTGCCCTCTAAATGTGAAGGTTATAATCTTTCCAATCGCCCAAATCGAACCAAATCGAGTAGAATTGGAACCTGTAATTTAGTGCCTAAAATTCGAGTGTTTTATCTATTGAACCATATCTTGTCTATTTGTGCGTATTAAAATACTGTCGTCTTTGCAATGTTGTTTATCTGGTTTTTAGATGGTTTAACTGTCCTCATGGGTAGTGGCCAAAATTTGTCTGCGTGGATTGGTTTACATTCTCAGCGAAGTATTCACACATGGATAAATCAACAAAATGTTCTCTATACAAATTGGCGGCCCACAGAACCGAATACTAATGGATCTGTAAGTTTATTAATTTTAATCCACTGGGAGGTTGTTATTCCTAGTGAATAAATTTAATTGACTTAGTCCGTTACACTTTCAATCTCCATTAAACGTATCTTGCTTATCACTTTCTGTTATTTTCTCGTACATTTATAAGTGGATACTGTATATTAGTTAATAATTTTTAGCAAGATCTCATTTCAGGTAACCGGAGGTAATTCTAATTGTCTGTTATGAACAAACGCAGTGTAGTGCAACTCACTCTCTTGGATTAACAATACAAATTTGTATAGTTACAGCTTGAATTGAGATCTTTAGTAGAAATCACACCTGAGTGTGCAGCACTAACACACTTAATTGGTCAGGAAAATGAACTAGTGGTACGACGCATTTAGTGATCATTAAAGACGTGGGTAACCCTAGTCATCATGATAATTCATGTAAAAAGGTGGTAATTTTGTTTTCGATCGATGCACTATTGTAGCACATCAGGTTCTGTGTGGCTGGTGGTTACTCTGCTGAAAACTGAAGTTAGAGATCTTTTGATCATAGGTCAATAGGCTCCAAGCTAGAGGTCAGAAGACAGGTAGCGTGGTTCAAATCTTTATTCCACTGAGCTATGGAACATTCAGAATACAAGTATCACCTGTGAATTTAATAGTCTGGAAAAATGCAAGTATTTGCATACATTTTTAAGCGATATATGAGCTTACTTCAGAAGGTAATTCCGTAGCTCTGTTGAAAATACATGACAAGTGGAGTTCAACTTACTGGCGTTGTTAGATACTCATCAACAGATACTGTCGCGCAGTATAGTGTAAATTGACTGGAATTAAAAATGTCAACCGTTGGCGCTGGCTTAGTGGTCTGAGGGTTATTTTTTGCCGGGGACCCTAATTACCCTGGAGTTGATCTTCGGTGGGTTTTGTGCTGCTAGAGAGTCCCATAATAAAACGAAATAGCTGTTCAGTGCTTTCTGGCTTTCATGGTTGCTCTACCCGTTTCAGTTCATGATTTTAAGTTTATTAATCTGCACAATATCCAATCATTGTATAATATTACGTTAAATAATGAATAAATGATTTGGACTGATTAATTCAACAATAGAATAGATATTTTTATAAAGTTTTTTCGACCATATTGCAACATAAATCAGAAATTGAGGTAATCAAACATCTCTTTCTCACTAATTAATGACCTAAAATATTGATTCCTATGTAAGCCGCCTCCTTTCAGTCACATCACTTATCGTTGTCTTCTTGTAAATACTTAACATCGTGTTTCATGTTTTTCTACGCCTGTTAGCACTATTCGTATTTTTTTTTGGCTAGATTCCTTTTGATGTGAGATTTTTCAACTTTAACCTATATATATATATATATATATATATATATATATATATATATATATTTGTCTTATTTATTTTGGTAGGTGAAATGTGCTTCAGTTGATAGTAACGTCTCTGATTGCATAATTCAGTGATGAATAAAAGTTTATCCTCACTGATGAATTATCAGTTAGAAACGAAGATATATCGTTTGTTTAGTGGTCTGATAACTTGATTGTAATCGTTCATGTTCGAACTGTGTTTCTCTCACTTTGTTGTAAGTCTTGTATAGTCAGTTTTCACACAACTATTGTGGCTATAAGTCAGATACATACACTTGAGCTAAGACCTTGTATTTGTACACTTCACGATAACATAGGTCGTGAAAATATGCAGTAATTGTAGTTTTCAGTTGAATGTGATGAAAACTATTTTTCATTTTCTCAATTTTACGAACTCGTTTAATAGTTCTATGCAAAGACACTTATTGTATTATTTATTGTTATCTTTTGCATGTTTTCATTGTTTTCTTTCGGCTTTTTATAATAATCTATTCTAACTTACATAGAGTTGTGTTATAATGCACCATGAACTAGACTTTATTGGTACATGGAGTGATGAACCGTGCGATAAGAAATTTGGTTATATTTGTGAAATTAAACCAAGTAAGTTGTTATGTAGAGTAAAGGTATTTGACTGCCTATCACTGTTTCAAGTTTGAACACCTATTTCTATTTGCACAGCAGAATAGTAATACTAACCCTTGTATTTATAGTATAACTCGAAGCCATATCTATACCTGATAAATTAATTAACAAAAAATCTTTTGGTTATTAAAATTCCTGCGAAAAATACATGTATACTGCTTCCATAAACAGAGGTGAAATTCATTTTCTTTTTTATGCGGCATTATATGTTTGACATCTCATGTACTAGGTATGTATCGTACTGTTTGAGGTTAGAGTCTATTACTAAATGGTTGAAATTCAAATGTTATGATTAATGAATTATATTAGTCCTAGGCTCAAATCTCACTGTATGCACATCAATACTAGGATGTTCCCTGTAAGTTAAGCCCATGAGTCTCAAATGAAACAAGATGTACATCCTTGATCCCAGTGCCAACTTCAGTCTACATATTAAGAAAGCATTCCTTCATTCACTAACTCAACAGTTGTCATGCTACTGTGAAATGTCTTTTACCTTCCTATGAATAACCACCTGGGTTCTTCGTTTTCGTTTGGTTTTGATCACTGTTACTAAACAATTTCCTAGTAACTGATTTTTAGGTTTTCAGGCATCATTTCGTAAAGCCCTCTCCTTCACAAATTCAAGTCATTTTGTAAGTTGGAGCTACATTGTAAGAACATATCTGAACAACAATAATAACGTTAAGTTCCATAATCGACCGTGACATCACAGTTAATGGAATCCATATCACTCTATTTTAACTCACAGTGTGATATATTTAATGACAATATGTTATATGTTAGTGAAAGTAGTCTATTGACTTTTGGCGTTAATTATCTTGTCAACATCATCTCTTGCATCTAATACTCTGGTGATAACTATAATAAAGAATTGGTGACGTTAAGTCATATGGTTAAGAAGCAGTCTTAAGTGTGTTAGTGCATTCGTTCTTTGTTCATTTAAAGATCTTAAGTCCTGCATTTATTTTGTAACTTCATACTGTGACTTGATTTTATCTTATTAAACCATATTCTATGCATCAAATCGTTTTTGCTATTAATGATACTACTATGTCTCGATTGTTTAATCCAGCCGATTGTTGTTTATTAGGAGGTCACTACTTCGAATTTCGCTTCACCTATTTTGGTTAGCACAAATAATTCGTAGTTTCGATATGGGCAATGGGAGTTATTGAGAGTTGAGGGTGGGATTTGACCTCGAGCAAAATAATCTCCTGTGCTGTTAGAGGTATGAGGGCGGTTTTCACTTCCTGGCTGCCCACACCATGGAAGGATATTACTTCCTGAGGTACCTGAAAAGGAAACTGGATTAGTATTGGTCATAGTGACCTGAAAGCGCGATCGCAGAGCCAAAGGGGCAACTGCTTGAGGCCGATCACGCACGACCTTGTTATGGGAAGTTTTCGAAGTGTTAGCTCCGTTCTTTAAAAGGTCTTATTGCCGGAGACGGAAATTCGTGGAGTAAGGTGAGGTGTGCATTTTTAGGGTCGACCTTTTCTAACCCCTTCCTTCCTTTGTGAGAAGGCAGCATCGCTGCAGATACTGGTTATCCGAAGGAAACACCTTACTGCTGTCACACCCCGCTGCAGCCAGAAGTACTACTTCACCCTCAGATCTTAGGTTGCTGCCTTTAGTCTTATCGCTCTCCAACAGACCTGTTTGGCATGGTAGGACCTAGAGGAACAAGCGTTCCAGCCAATATAGCTCGGTTGGGTCACCACGATAGGCAAGCCCGACCACCACGTCAAGGTAGCAGCTACGGTCGGACAGGGCAATATTTAATAATCATGCCATCAGTAAACACACTACACTGTGAAATAATTTTTTTTAATGTTAGTACTACTAAGTTCTCTTAGGGTAGGTGTTTTGTTAACTGTTCTGTTTCTTTAGTGTTTACAAGTATCTATTTGACCTAGAGGTTGATACCTTCAGTTATAGTTTCATATTTTGTTTCTTCATTTCGTGCAGTTCGGATAGTACTACCAATTGTCTCTATTTTTCTCTCTTAGACATAGGTGCATTCATCGCTAAGTTTATAAATCATTACTCGTTTAATGTATTAAATTAATTCTTTTCATTGTTTAACTAATCGATTGGGTTATTATCATTATTACTGTAATTGCAAAACTATTCTAACATACAGTTCAGTATTTGCTTTTATTTTCTTGGCAAACAGCATTTTTACAGTCATTCATTTTATTATCAGGTGAAAAAATAATAATTTATTGAGGCGGATTTTTAAAATTACACAATGTATTCCTTTCTTTTTCCTCTCTAATAATTGTGTTATCTATAGTTTACATATATTGATACAAAATGAATGATGTATTTGATGTACGCTTTATTTTACATTTCTTGTAACGTTTGATTCCTCTGTGTTTAGATCATTTTAACTCATCATCGATCCTTATCTGTAATTCTGTATGTTTTCCTATGATTATGCAGACAATTGATCATGGTTTTTAATAATCATATATGTCCCCTGTGTACTAATTTCATTTTCTTTTATCAGCTATAGTATGTAGTAGCCTAATAGTTTGAAAACGCAACCTTCATTTAAACAAAAGTTTTCTTGATATCTTGGAAGAGTGATAAATCTTTGTAGCTCTAGAGGATTAGTAGTTTAGTCATGAACCCTATGTCGCTGTTGTAAACAATACGTTACCCGAAGCACAGAGTGAACAGCTCAGCGTAAACTGAAAGAAGTTTATTGTGTTTTCTAATTCTTAAGTAACTGGGTAGTATCTTCAATTACTTTAATAACTATGATCAATTAGCTTTCGTCTCGAACAAATCCAGATAATATTTATTAAGTATTCCTTTATTACATTTAGTTCATAATTGCCTGTTTGGAAAATATTTTATAAATCATAAGACTTATTGCATTCGTGTTCTTCTCTAGTCTGATGTTAGGTTATGTACTTACTTTTTTGAATTCAGTGTCACAAAGTGACCTTAGTATGACCACTGCTGAAAGCTGGAAAGCTGTTTTTTTTTAATAAGGGACTCTTCAGTTGAAGCATATACGAATTTACCCATGGATATCAATACCATGAACTTCAGTCTTCATGGTGAGCACTGGATACCATTCCTAACTTCATAAGTCTAGATTAGTGGTATTCAACTATATCGGGCGTGTGCCGGTTGCTCACAAACGACAACGGATGAGGTCACATTACATAACACGATGATATGATACCTAGATAACTTCACGATGAGCATTTTGAACTAAAATGATAATAATGTGAATCAATCGAATGTATAGAGAGTGTATAAGTCTTAGTAAAAGGATTCTATAGTACAGAACAGATCTTAGTAGCAGAGATAGGGGAGATACAAAAATGTAGATAAATGGAATAGAGCATTCAGCTTGATTACTCGTACTATTTCGTTGTTAAGAAATCCTACTATGCATCAGTTCCTCAAAGATAATCATGTATAATGTCAAAGCATTCTAGCCAATGAGCTACCTTGTATTCAGAGTCTCATCAGATTCTTTAACTCTAGTAAACGATTGAAAGCTGACACTGTGTGACTCACCTTGTAGTAATACAGTATGTTTTTATTAACAAAAGCTGTTGTCGTGTAATCATATATGAATTCAATTCAATTCAAGGAAAGAAAGAGAAATGAGAAGATGTTATAACTGTTGGATAAACAATTATACTATGTGCTTAGTGTACTAGTAGTAGTATATGTATAATTATGTTACTTGTTTCGGTATTCTATCCTATTTTCTCATGATTCCTTGTCTTTTGATCTTGTTTATTTTCCTTGTTTTTAAAAAAAGTATTTACATATTCACTTGTGTAATAATGCTTTTACCCCATTTATATAATTCTAGATAGGACATCGTACAAATCAAATGTGACACAACTTTTGGGAATGTTGGGACATGGTTCTTGTTCGCCCGAATTTTATATGTTTAATAATTCATGTTATTCAGTAATGTCACCACAAAATTCTCAACGTAGTGTCACTGACTTCCGTGATGAAATTAGTGGTCATTGTTTGTTGTCTTCACATGTTGCTGGTGTGAATTGTTTCACGCGTTCTGAGTTCGTGGGTACCATCTATTGTCCTGTGATAGCTACTCCACATAGTCCAGTTGAGGCGGCTTTTATTCGTCTTTTATCTAGGACTATTAGTCCTACTAGCCAACATGTTTGGGTTGGTTTGAAAGTAAATCATACTAGAACTTCAGTAAGTGTTATGCGTATTTTACTTTGCATGCATTTGTGTTATAACTTTTCTCATGTTCAAATCGTTTTGGAATTATTTCCCAGTGTTGTTTGGAATCCCCTTAGGGTTACTGCCTGTCCCAAACTCAGACGCAGGAGGGGATTGGTCATAGGATCAGCAACCCTGTTAAAAAACACTAACCAGAAAAGGTCGTTCAAGCCATTTAAGCTGTGTCTTTGGGATTGGAAAGCCTTAATTTCGAAGTGTTATGACGCCTCATGTTGAAAGCCGAATTTCCTCGAAAGTCGCGAGGCCGATGTCCCTTCTGACAACCAGAGCAACAATTAGTGTAGGTACATGGAATGTTCGCACTACGTAGAAGACCGGGAGAAGCACCCAAATAGCTTAATAAATGAAATGACACGGCCTGGAGATACTTGGAATACGTGAAACCCATTATTTACAAATTGGACAGTGTGTACAGTGTATCTACATTTTTTCTTTTTGTTAATCATTCGCATTTCTGCTAAATAAGCAAATCAGAGATAAGCACACAGTAATTTACTAATTACTAGTTGTTTATTCTCTCTTTTAGTTGGTTATTTTTGTTAGCTTTTTCTAAAGTCATCTTACTTTCATCTTTCTTCTTCAGAAGTTGGGAGTGATTTACAATAGAATCGTTGTTGTCACCCAGTGGTAGCAAATATCGGGTGAGAATTTAAGGGAAAACTTCACTTTGATGGTAATTCTCTAGGAACAGAGATACTTCGGGAATGCGGTATCTTCCTATGGCCTACTAACTAAAAGCAAAGCGGTTTAATCGCTTAGCCACAGTTTCACTTTCTTTCAGTACTACTATTTTAACGTTTTTCTGTGTTTTGCTTCAAAAGTTAACAGTTTTTAAATTTGAAAACTATCTAAATCTTAGTGTAGCGCTCTATTCGAAAAGAAGGAAATAGGGAAGAAAGTTATATCGGTTTTTGACTTGCGATTATTATGTTCTCCGTCATCAAGTAAATATTTGTGCACTTGGCTCTAATACGCTTTTTACGTGAGGGTTAGTGGTACTTTTCAGTTTTGTGAACTGAAAATGTTAACATTTTGCCATTCCTTCGTTGTACAGTCAAAAGAATATATATATATATATATATATATATATATATATATATATATATATATATATATATATATATTAGCGGGAAATATGTCACAACTCAGTAACCGACCAAAATTTCATTCATTCAACTTATTGAATAATTGACAATGTTTAGAGGCAGACTATCAACTTGACCACCGGAAACGTTCTAACTGCATGGTGTGCGATCATTACCATATACATTATAATTCCTGCATTCACCTTTTTTCGCTAACCTACGTATTACCCCTCTTTTTCTTCCTTAGAGCCATCTTTTATCTGAAGATAACTCTTTACATGCAACTACCAATTTAATTGATTTCTCAGGTTTTCTTGAACGACAGGAAAACGAAATCCTTAAAAATCGTAGCAATAATAATAATGTTAATAATCATTTTTATGATTGTTTTACTATGCCAGTCCATGGTGGGAATTTGATACAAATGACTAACTGTTCAATGCATTTGCAAAGTATATGCACATATACACTTGGTAAGGTTTATATTTATTTGTCCCTTGGATAATTTATTTCATAGTTTAAAACAAATATTTATATTTTATCTGTCTAGTTACAGTTTGTTGTTATTAGGATCACTGATACAATATTTGCATGAAAAATCTAAAGTAAATGATACTAGGGTTGGCCTTGAGACCTGTTGGTTAAATATGGTGATGTAGTATCATTTCATTATTTCTTAAAATTTCGACTGAAATCATCCTAATTGATATTTAGAAACAACACATAAAAAGCGGACAATACTGTTTTTTATTAGATCATCATCAGGCTTTACTCTAACATACAGCAATATTTATATGCAAATGTGAAAATTATTAAACCAATCAGGACAATTTTCGAGTCAATGATAAAAGTGAAACAAGTGGATTACATAACTAGTCACAGTATTTGAAAGGTACAAATTTGTAGCAGGATGACATATGCACGAGTAGTAATAATAAAGAGATTAGTAACAGCAACATGAATACATGTTTCAACATAAGATAAATACGAGCAATTATAAGTTGGATGTAGGTCTAGACATGTGAAATACATGATCGAATTCTATCCAAAAACTTTGATGGTATACGGTATGCCACTCTGAACGCTTTAGTCCTATCTATTGCATATCCACTGTCTATCAAATGTGAAAAAAATTGAACTACATATGGATTTCACCGGCCCCCTTCCAAACCAAGATAGTTGATGCTCATTAATTCGTCCAAACGATATGTTTTGTGTTGACATCTCATTTACGTAACTTGGGTCTGGTTGCAGTAGATTCATTTGATGGTATTTTGATATCTTAGTGATCAAAATATTTCGTTTTTGGCCAGTAATCTCAGATTCCCTGGCTGGGGTCCACTCACTAACCGTGGCCAGTAGTTAATGACGTTGTATGGTGTGACTCAGTAGTTAAGAATCATTTACTCTCTATCTTTTTTTTATATTTTGAGTGCCAGTATCTTTTTGCGCATGTGTTTGTTAAATACTTCTTGAATATGAAAATTTGAGCGAACTCACATTTATGTCGAGTTCTACAGAGATTATTACCTACTGATCTCGAATTCGAACTTCGCACCATAAATGACAACTATTGTTGTTTTTGTCGATTTCATGAAACAATTTTACTGCCAGTATTTTTCTTATCCATCATCTTATTATTATTCACTTATTTTCTGTCCTTCTAATGCTCTTCTCTGTTATTGCATCATTTTTTGTTCACTTTCCATCTTGCATTTTGATGCCACAATCAAACAATCTACTATTATGTGTGTGTGTGTTCATTAGTTAAAACTTTCACAATATTTTTCAGTAAAATCAATAATTTATGATCAATATATCAGTTTTCATTTCAATAAGTAGAGAAAAAGTGTGGAATTATATAGTGTTCATTTGTTTATTGTATATTTTGTTGTATATGTACAGAATTATAATTGTTCTTTCAATTCTAAAAAAAAAATTATTTTTGCACATTATTTATTAATTCAATGCTGAATTATTTGTTCTTTCTCAGTGAATGGAATATTTTGTGATGCATGGAATATTTGCAGCGTACAACCGTAATTTTTGTGGTTATGTTTATAAAGAGAGTGATGGATTGTAAGTTTAGTGGCGTTCGACTTTCAGACATTAAGTTGCAGGTTCGAACCCCTTCTTGACATATTATCAATCATCATACGTAATTATGACTTCAGTCAGAGATCTGTTTCTTAAAAGCTGTCATATAACTGTTAGGAATAATGTCTCTAAATCCTGTTTATTTTAGTGATTTTATTCGCAACGTTTTGAATGTTCACTCAATGTGGTATCGACTGTAACCCTCACTATGTTGAACTTCACTTCACTGAGATGTTCACAATAGTCAGTTATAAATAATTCTAGTCAATTAAAATGGCATCTTTAGTTTGAATTACACTGGAATATGCAGAACACATCTACTACATGTACGAAAAAATGATTGAAAGTGAACTTTGAATTATTGTATAGTACGCTATCTTACAATCGAAACCCTGAAATTTCACCTGAGTCAATAGGTTACTGTCATATAATTAATTACAATAATCAGCTCACTAGTGACTAGCCTCAAGATGTTCCTGAAGTTCTAGTGTGAAATTGTAACTGTTGCAGTTCAGGTTTGTCTCAAGTTAGCCAATTATTATCAATTGCAATAGATGGTCGTTGAGCTGTATCACAAACCGATGGAAGCAAGCATCCTACCACTAGACGCCTTCCTAGTGGTGCAGAGGGTCAGGCGTTCGCCAGCCCGAAGGCCTTTGGTTGGATTCCATGGTGGAATTGAGGGTGTGCACTGCTGAGGTGTCCCATACTAGGACAAAATAGCGACCCACTATTCCTTGATTTTCAGTGGTATTCAACCAGCATTAATCTGTGACGAATACTAACAACTTAGCTAAATACCTGTCTCCACAAAACCACCTCAATTCAGTATCCTATAATTAATTGTCAATTAATAATACAGAGGTACTGTGTATTAAAGTAGTTTTGCTTTATGACAATATACTGCTCACTCGTAAAATACCAGTCTTCCTTTCGATATCATGTGTTGTATTAAGTAAAATGTTTTTAGTGCACTTACCTCATATGTTGTAAAATCCCTAATAGTCCTTTCAGCCTTTCAATTAAAACACTGCTATAATTTGTTTTTTAGTTTAATGTATATTCTAAGTTTGTACTAGTATTCCAGCTATTCATGTAATATTAACTGTTCTTTATGGATTACTTTTTTGCATGCTTTTTTATAAAACGTAATTATTTACCCGTATATACATAAATTGTAACTAGCATTATTGTAATTCAATAAACAGTCCTGTCCTAGTTATTATGTAACATTTTTTTAAGAAAGTCATAAATTGAATGTTGAATTTGAGACTAATTTCTACCACTTAACAGTCAATACGCCGATTAGTGAATATGGGTCTCAATTGTTTGTATATCAACACTGCATAGTATGTGATAGATACTTCCAGCCGCGGCGATTGCGTAATTGGTCGAAATAAGTTATAGATTCCATTGTTAATTACACTACTAATGTGTTGCATGGAAATCCGCAGCGATAGTTTTTTCTTACTAAAAAATATAAAAAATTTTGGAACCGTAGTTAATCTGAAGGAGTTTACACCATACTCGATGTACTTATACTTAATTTAATCACATACTAAAGCAACCACATTGTCTCATTTTATTATTACTTCCATTACAATAAACCCTTCAACTTTGTAAATATCGTGCCTGTTGTGCTTATTTTATTATATCTTAAATACATGAAACTATAAGAAATGAAGTTATATTATTTACAATTACATTAGTAACGTTTTCGTTTCACTATTCTTGTCATTGTACATTTATTGGCCCTACACTCAGTATTTTTGTAAATATGAAAGCATGTTATTTTTATTACTATTAATGGAAGTTTAAGTAAAATAACCTATAAAAGAGGAAAACAAGCATGGATTGTAAGTGTTTTATCATAGATATCTTCAAAACGTGTGGTAATTATGAATTTAGGCGTTAGGCTTGATGCATACAAATAACAAGTGGATTAATTGGACCTATCTGCTACATGGATTCTGAAACACTGCTTAGCCCACTGCTGGGTAGTATAATATTAGGTTGGAATAAAACTAGAGACAACGAAATCATGACATAGAATCTGCTTATAATAAAGTCCTGACCACCGCCTACCTTGACGAGCACTGCTGTCTAGTGTGGGAGTAGGCCGGAAGAAAGCATGGGGCGGCCACATCAAAACATGGCACCAGTCCATGAAATCAGTGACAGTTGGGCTGAGCCATGTTAATAGGTGCAGACTACGTAGTTGGGGTCCACGTGACGCTCGTAATAAATTGTTAGATACCTTGGGTGACATGGTTCAAAATCGTTGACGATGGCGCAGGTGCATTCACTCTTTATCTTCCTCCAAATTCTAAGTTTCTGAACTTATCACAATTTTCTCTTTACTGAATCATATCTTCTTAAATCTTATCACCGATCTCTATTCCTTTGCATTAATACTAACTCTGTTACTACCTCCCCTACTCTGGGATTTGATCCTACAATTTAATCTCTATCTGGTAATTTTGGTATGGCAACTTGAAGTGATGTATGCATGTACCAAGTTCTACGTTGTAACTGTCTGTCTGTATAATGAAGTTATTGACTGTTATTTTGAGTCATATCAGTGATTGCAATTTTTTTGATTAGTGTTCATAAGATAATTGTAATCTATAATTGAAGATACTAAAAGTAAATCCCGAAATCGATGCTATATAGTACCATAATATTTACTCGTAATCTCTCCTTAAGTAACCGGTTTTGTGCCAGTTCATACTGTTCTGGAGTGTTTTTATTTTTTAGTTCTTGCAAGCTAAGATTTTTGTATCTATGAACCGGCCGATGGCCTATATATATATATATATATATATATATATATATATATATATATATATATATATATATATGCATGTAGTCGTCTGGAAACTGTTCATTCTAGGTACTGTGCTATCTGAAGCTCATCATCAAGGTGCACTTGGAATTTCGAAATGTCCGATGCTTTCTTTGACATTCAAATTAGGGTCAACAATCTTCGCAGTCTGAGACGTTACTGTTGAGCTATTCAGATTGCGATTATTTTCTTGCCGTTTTTGTTCAGTGTTACTGAATTAAGTATATCATTCGAAGTAAATGTTAGGAGTAATATTGATCTCGAGAAACTAGTTTGAATTAATGTAACTTGTTACCTGAAAATGTTGTACGCCATTCACGACGTCTGTTGATAGCACTATTTGGCTATTCAAACTGCTTAGTATATCACATCACCAGATGATTTTGGGTTTGCAACTTTTGAAAGCTGGGAAGCATTTTGTTGTTTCGTGCTATTATGGGACTATTCAACTGTACTTATCCACTGTTATATCGAGGATCTAATCGTGGATGCTCAAACCACCAGATAGCATTTGCTGGCTTTTAATGGTTATCTAAGTAAAGTTAAATTATTGTGTGAAACTTCACATTCAACGATCTCCACAACACAATAATCAAATTGTTCTTAATCTTTCCCCGTTTTCTTAACACAGACAAAAGCCGATTGCCACCAAGCAACACACAGTCAGTCAACTTTTTACCATCATGTCCAAAAGATTGGATAGCATTCAAGGAAATTTGTTATTGGTTACCATCGGTGCGCATAAGAATGAACTGGTCAGATGCGGAACATTTATGTCAAAACAGCGGTAATTCTATCATAAATCAGTCGTCAAGCAATAGTCATTTGGCTTCTGTACATTCTTTTGAAGAATTACAATTTCTGATTAATCTTTCACTGTCATCATCATTTTGGATTGGCTTGAAAGCTTTTTGTATGTTTTTTTATATTTTTGTTGGTTAAATTAACTGTTTACCTCATAATTTCGTTTTAAATTTCTGTTTTAGATACAGAATTAAACAACTATTCTCTTTATTGTATAAAGTTATGCCTTTAAATTAACCCATCCAGTAAATCTTGAATGTTGTTAGAGTCATGATGGGCTACTGTCATTTTCCAGTTGCATGCACAATAAATGTAGTTCTTCATAAGGTAGGTGAAAATGAAACTGGTTGAGGAGTTAACGTCCTCAGAGCCTAAGGTGCTACCAATTGAATTTGGTTGCCCACGTCCTTCTTATTAGTAGTTAGCTCCACACTTTTAGAGATACGAGGTAAAAGCTCATGGCATAAAGCGAGATAAGCTACTTTTATGGTCAACCTGTTCTAATTCGTCCTTCCTTTGTGAGGAGGCGTTGTTTCCTGCAAGTAACACAATGCCATCACATCCCTGCACAGTCGGTTGTATTGCTTTATCTTCGCACCTTTAGCTATCTGCTTCTAGTCTTATCACTATCCAATTTGTTTTACATGTGGACTTAAAAGAAGAGTTTCAGACAGTTGAACGATTCATAAGCTCTACCACTTCGTCAGGTTAACGTCTGCAGTTGGGTTGCCAAGTTTCCATTTCCTATGAACTCCTTTACGCTTGCTCACAATTCTTTTTCATTTGTTTTGAGTCAAAAAATGTTGTATGCAAATTCACCTACATGGCTGAAATTCGTTCCCCCCCTTCCACTCTGGCAATCCAAAATAATTTTTAGGTACCAGGTAATGTTCGCAATTAAATATTTGACGTAATAAGGTGAATATATACATAGTAGTAATTTACTAACAATTTTGATAAAAGACTTCACTTACACACAAGCTTTCACAGTGTCGTTGATGGGTATATATTGTTAAAAGCACTATAATTCCCGAATTTCTTGTCATTAGTCTTAAGATCGATCTATGTGAGAAGTTAAACTGTGTCGTCATGTCATTGCTGTCTCATACATTTAGTGAGGTTGAAAATACAAACCAGTCGATTCTGACTTTATGGTCTAAAAATAAATCGTTCATCACGTGACATTTCATTTCTGTTGAAAGTCAGTTTAATAATACACTTATTTCCACTAATCTGCTGTGAAATCACTTTTCATCTACTGATTTTACAATGTTCACTGTTTTTATTCTATAGTATATAAATCAAATCAACTAACTAGAGGTTTGTTCGTGTTATTTCATTCTTTTTTACTATTGAGACTACTAATACTACATTCCAAGTTGTATATTATTGACGAGGTATTAATAAACATTTGTATGTGTAAGCGTTGATTGTGGTTAACTGTAACGCTTCCAGTTTCCACTAAGCGTACCTTATCTTCCTATTTAGGTCACTTTTTCTTACATTTAATGGGTTCAGAGTAAAGTTTATCATTAAAAAATTCATTCTTAGCATCTTTAGTTATTCGCAATAGTTTGTAGATTCAGTATAACATAACTTGATATATTATGTAATACAAATATAGTGAACGAAGATTACACTCAAATAGGTAGCTATCATCTCACTAAATAAATCGAAAAAGTTACAGAAATTGCTAAGTTTTTTATGAATATTGAATATGTTGTCGGTAACCTTGATGATAAATTAGAAAGAAAGCAATTTGTGTTTTGATTTGTTTAGACTTGTATTTAAAACATAGGCGATTGGTAATCAAGTTTAATATGTATTTTATTGTTTACAAGAGATGGGTCAACTTATGTTCAGTCAGGCCAACAACTGATGTTGTTTAGCCTTATATTGTATTGTTTTTATTCAGAGCTCTTTTTTAAAATGAGTCTGTCGTATGTTCATATGGAAATAAGTGTTGCTATATAATGAATTTCACTTAGACAATTATTTTGATAGAATTAGGTGTTTTTATTAATTATAAGTTTAATAGTAGTAGTACCAGTATTTGTTAAAGGAATTGAAGGAGTCCTATACTAGAATGAAACAGCTGTCCAGTGCTCACTTGTTTTTAATAGCATAATGATGACATCGATCTGTAATGAATTAAATCAACTAATATTAATGAAGTTATATTATTATAATTACCTATTACCGTAACGGTGATCTTAAGTTTTAGTCCAACGTAGAATTTGACAAATTTGGCCCAATTTGTCACAGTTGATTAGCACGACAAGATAAACTCGGTAGTAGTAAAAGTAGTAGTCCTATCAATGATAGTAAATTAATCTGGAAGTAGTGATGATTCGACATGAAAGAATTAATTCGTCAAAATGTATGCAGAAATTTCTACGCTCATGATTTAAGGAATGTGTTATAGTGGATAAAAAGACTGTATTCAATATATTGATTTTAATATAGGGGATCAATATCGTGACTTGATTGTGACCAAGTGATATTTATTTGCGAATCTTACTGATTTATGCAAATACATCCAATGAATGGATATCAGAAGTCATATCAGTAAATATGAGTCGTCTTTCATGATAAAATAATAAATCTACATACAAAATATCTCACACAAATTAAGCATGATCAAAATTCACTTTAATTATCAATCACTGTTAGATATCAATGGAGCAGGTCGTTTGCGAACCTATGAAATTAATACATGAATATTAAGCTTACTCTTTGTCTACCATATCAAGAATACAATAAGCGAATCCGCCTACGCTATTGTCTATTCTCAGCCATGTCACACAGAATCTTTGATTGTTGGTTTCGATAATCCCTTTGACGACAACCAATTAATATGTTCCTACTAACAGTCGATTAGCTGTTTTCGCGTTTTTGAGCGAAAATTCAAAGCGATTGACTTTTATTGTGCATAACATACAAGTGTAAAATGAATACCTTCGCATAGTCTTGAAGGTGTTTACGACTATTTAAAAGAATTTTTTTAATCATCATGTAGTGAAAATAACTTTCAAGCATACTGTGTTCTTGTTTCTGTATATGATACATAGACTAGCGAACTGTGGTTTCATAGTCAACTCTGATTGAAGTCACTTTACTAGTTGTTGACTGAATATTGTTGGCGTTAGCAAATGATCAAGGATGATGACGTTTATAGCGAATTCCGTATAACTTCCTTCATATCGATCGACAATCGTTACTTTATAACTTCATAGATTTCATTAATAAAAGTGATTATTAACTTGTTATCACAATATTTGTAAGTATGAGATAGATTCAGAAAGAAACCTGCTTAGTTTAAATATATTCAAGTTTAAACAACTACGGTTTTTTTTTTCATTGATATATGTACAATAGTAAGAACCGTAAGCTGATAATCCTTGAAAAGCTAATACACTTCTTATAATCACTAAATTTTAACAAGTTTCATTAATTCTGTTACGAAATACTCTTGATTTATTCAGACTATTTACTCGTTCGGCAAAAACTGGATTTGAAACCACAAGACCACTTCGCAGCTCTGTTTGCTCTTCATTTTAGTTATATTGACCACCCTCCAGATATTCTTTATTTCCATATCTTGTCGGTTTTTAGGTTAGACACTGAATTAGTTGAAACTCTAGGAATCTCTAAATATACTGAAGAAAAATCAACTAATAATAATAGACAATAAGAAAACGAGATAACTAAGTGATCACGAATAAGTCAGTAAAAATCCTCAAACTTGAACGTTTATAGAATCTTTCTTTAGAGCCTAATTACCTGGAGTTTATCCTTGTTGGGGTTGTAAAAATGCCTTGTTTTATAACTATAGCAATCTGTTAATATTTAAAGCATTCGACATTCAACCTTTGTGTCACAATTTCGTACCCTACTTCATCTACTTCGGTTTAGCAACAGTAATATCATTAACTCTCAAACTTAGAGTGTAACTCATAGATGATTATATAAATATACAATTGGTAAGTGGCTTAAAGTTAGTTAGTTAGAACGGAAAAGACATTGATGAGTAATATACACTCGCATTGAGTTAAAGTGAGCTACATTATATTTGAAAACAGACGAAATAGTCTAAGTTTTGTGTAGTTCCAAAGTGTCCATTTACTCTGTCACTCATACGCCTTTTTAATTGCACAACACTGTCTCTAATAGCATTAATTGATTCATTGTTTTTGATACATGTAACTGTCAACCATCCCTCTGCATCCCTCCTTTCTTATTTCTTAGTGTTCCTTACTCTTTTTCTCTCATTCGCGCTCTATTAACAGATTCCGGTACTAAACCTTCTTCATCAGTGAATTTAGCATGGAGTGACGCATCAGTTATGGATTTCTCTGTATTTCCTTCCATGGATACTTCTGCTACATTGCTTAATTTAATAGAAAATCCAGAAATTTGTATCTCGGTAAATACTGGTGATCAGTATCAACGTTATATTTGGAATACGAATAACTGTATGGATGAGAAAAGTTTTATATGTCAGATGCCTAAACTGAGTTTACTACAACGCCGAACAGCTGTTACTGATGAGGCACGAGGTAAGTGTGTGTGTGTGTGTGTATGCCTATGGATGGATGGATGGATGTCAATTGTTCAATATGCATACATGCGTGAAAATGCTCGGCAGTTGCTAATATACGTATGTCCTAAACTTAGGGAGATTAAATTACAAAGTTGCTAGTGCATAGTGAAATGCATACACACACAGACATAATAATATACTTAAGAAGTAGTGGTGTAAACTATATGGTGTATACTATATCGTAAATGACTGTTCTCTATTCTATGTTCTGAAGTGTTAACCACTGAAACATATAGGTTTTTTGCTACTGGATTCAATTCTACTCTTGTGATTTAAAGGATTTTCAAAATGTTGGTTTAAACCTTCTTGCTTAAGTTGCAAGGCCTGTTTGCACAAGAATGAAGATTTATTAATGTTTTTATCTTTCTATCTTTCATTTTATACAGAATACAAACAGCCACATACTACTGCTACTACCACTACTACTACAACCACCACCTGCATGAACGACTTATTCCCAATACCTAGTAAATCTGGACCGTATTGTTATAGTCGATTGCTTAGTGATGCGTTAGACTGGAGTAATGCTGAATCAACTTGTCGTCGTATGCACCTGAATGCTCATCTGGTTTCAATTCATTCCCATTCTGAGTTAGATGAAATTGTAAGTAAAATTGGTAGGCGCTTCGATTAATTAATAAATTGCGTGTGTGAATTTTGATAAGGTTAGACATTTCGTTGATTTTTTTGAATAAATAGATCCCACGTACATAATTTGAATAATTCCTAATCCCACTCTGGCTATTGTCTCTGCACCTCCTATATGCATTACATTGTTGGTTGATGATTTATAGTCTAGGTATATGCTGTTGGTATTGTTGAGTTCTATGAGCTAGATAGTTAATTACAAAGTTCTTACCTTCGTTCTAAACAAACTCATATACATCTGCTTCATTTAGAAGTGAGCTTTTGAGTTATGCCATAGTTACTAAGTTAGGTCATTCTTTTGGCCTACTTTGTTTATCTTCTTTTGTTTTTGTAATTGCTGTAGACTAAGTTGTTCATTTGACCTCGGATCATATGGTTGGTTGACCTTTTACTTAATCTACTTATTTTGCTAGTTATCAATAGTGTTTATTTTATCTTAGTTGATCAGTTATACATCGATAACCAGTGCATCAATAATGATTAGTCATAAAGATGATTTATTGATTACCATGCACTGTAAAAAACATCCTATTAGACTATCCATTTAGACTGTATGTTCTTTATTAATTTTTACTTGTCAGAGCAATAACCAGACTCAAAATTAATGTATTTTGATCACCAGTCAGTAAACTTAACGAAAATTTGATTTTTAACGTCCCAGACTTAAGCTACTCGAATCGAAATAATGATAGACTAGTAAACTGTAGAGTTAATACACTGAGCCAATGCAACACATTACTGGAATATTTGACCCAGTACCTAAACTATTTGGAAGACAATAGAATACTTAAGTTTTACTCCTTCTTTAACAGATAACGATATAATGTGTATATTTTACACCTTTAAGATGTCTTTGGTAAGTAGCCGTTCAGGATGCAAGTCTTTTAATACTTGATTCTCTACTATACGTCTTTTGAATAATTCATTTCCGAAACACTGGTGAAGATACCTTATTTGAGTATTTGTGACTACAGCTAGTTTCATATTTTTACAATTTTGATAGAATTCTACTGGTTAACAGCTTGTTGTATCACTAATCAATTTCCATATTGTTCCGGCCGTAACTCTTCTCCAGGAACTCTGATGACACTGACGTGGTTCATGGGTTCGGATCTCTCAGCGAACTACGTGATTGTTAGTCTTAAGTATATTCTTAATTTGCGTAAACATACGGCTAGCGCTAGACTATTTGTCAATAAATCATAACGGCGCCAACTCATTCATGTGGGTTATCATTGTTTCTGAAAACCAATATTTACAAATTTCTTTTAGTTTATCCTCCACTTAGTAGAGACCAATGGCTTATTTATCCAGGTTTCATTGCTGAAAAACTCAGTGTTTTATACTGTGAAACTAGTTGAGGCATGCTAAAGTTTCATAAAGTTTGACATCAAAATTGAAAGGTGGTTTTACTAACAACCGCCATCTAGAATTGGACCAAGGTTTTCTATTGACTACTACCTAGCATCAGAACGTTAGGCATATTTTTCATTATTCATTGTAATTGTATGTATATAGTCTACTTTTTGACGACTATAGTAATATATACATACATTTATTTTTTAGACTGAAATTATCCGTCGTAGTTCACAGCCAATGCGTACTACATGGATCGGACTGTATGAATCGAATTTTGCCTACAAATGGTCCGATCAAAGTGATATTGATTATATTCCAGTCTCAGCAGATATTAGTAAAGAGTTGAGACATTATATGCAGGATTGTTTCGTTCTCGATTCAGGTTTGTCTGTTTTTTTGTCGCTGTATATGATAAGTGTTTAAAAATACGTTCTTATCTCCAAATGTACATCTAAGGGGTCTTTTCTGCTTCCATTAAGACACACACAAACTCATAATCGGAGTTTAACCATGTATTCTAAAATGAACGAGGACCTTTTAATGAAGTTCCCCAACTATGCTTAATGATGATATGGCTTATCCTGATCGTAGCTGCTACCTTGTCGTGGGGGTTTGTCTCTAGCTAGTTATTTACAGCACAGAACCTTGCACATATAAGCACCATAATACATTAGCTCAATGAGATTAAGTTAACAATATTGATACAACAATATGTGTCAACAATAAGAAGTGAAACAGACTTTTAGAATTGTATTCTGTGTATCCAATCTCTTTTTACTACCACTGATGTCACTGCTATTTTTACTATAGAATTCATCTCTCTGTGCAAGTAGGATGTGACAACTCGAACTAATACATATATATTCCGAGTTCTACGTTATACATGATTGACATGGTCTGTTTATGTCACTCCTGGTGGTGGGAGGGGTCTCTAGGTTAGACAGTCTATCTCCTCTTGCTCTAGGTTGGTATTCAGTAAGTACAAGCTGTTGTCTGAGCATAATTTTTGTAGATGGTCATCGTTATTTGGTCTTAAGCGCGAAATGACTCATATTAGTGTTTTTCAACTCAATTTGGCCTATCTTCCTATTTACGATTTCCATATCAAACCTCATAGCTTTCAGGTGGAGTAATCGTCCAAACGAAATGAAAATGACCATCGCCTTTTAAAATTCTTGTTGAATCTCCTAAACTACTTTGATTTGTGTACATTTTTTCTTGGCCTCTGTTTACATAATTGAATGTGAAGATTATTTTCGTATAATGAATTATGATCGTCTGTTATAAAACTATTGAAAATCAGCGATTGTTATATTTTAAGTAATAATGACAGTGACTCAGTCCCTTGCTGCATCACAGATTGATAGAAGTTGGAAATATGACCGACTGAATTCCTACCTTATGATCTTGTAGAGTGCTTATCATAACACTTTGTGGTTATTGAGTTCAACATTTTGCCTGAGGAATCTGAGCACACACTTTGCATATATCAAACTAGTTTAAAACTGATTCGGTATCCTCTCTTTTTCAGTAAATCTTCAGGTGTTGTGAAATATAGAGAAAATTTTTTAGATAGATGTTTACAGTCCTTTAAAACTGGATCACAGACCAGTTTATGAAATTTAATTTGAAACCTGTCGCATTTTTCTTGATTATAGCATCTAGCAATATGCATAATACTTCCACTTTTGTTCCAATACTAGTTGCGTTTGTTCACTTATTTCGTTTGTACATTTCATCATTCCCAATTAATCAGTTAGTTGACTTATATCCTAAGTCAAAGGAAATTTTTACATTTACAAATCCGGTGATAAGAGATTTAAATTAAAAATGGGGTATTTGAGAAATCTTGAAGTATGTTACTTAATATTGCCAATTCTTATAACGGTTTTTTATAATCTCTGGCTCAAGAATTAACCTCAAGAAAGTTAGCGAACTTCTTTCTTACACCTTCCAATAACAAAATCATTGCAATGAAACATGCTTATTTGTACTGTGATGTCAAGTGGAACTTTTCTCTTCTCTGTTATTCTAGGTGGCAATTCAACAATACAATGGAAAGCAACGCCATGTAGTAAACAATCTATGGGGTTTATTTGTCGTTTGAATTCAAATTCATCTACTATCACATCATTACATCCAACAACATTCGATCCATCAGTGACATTAAAATGTCCTCTTGGTTTTCGATTTTATCGAGATCGGTGTTTCCAAGTAAATTATTGTACATTGTATATCTTTTACCTTTAAATTACACTAATTTATCCTCTCAGTAGTACTAATTAATGCTGTGATTGTTAGGTCTTTAATAACGATTAAACTCTATCTATCAAGTTTAAGAGTGACGGCTAGTCAAAGTGTCCAAGCGTTCTGTTCACAGTGTTTAGATGTTAGCTATTTAGATGCGATCAACAAAAAGTCATGGGTCCGATAGAGATTTTCGGTTTAGGTGGTTACTTTTAGTGACGTTTTTATGGTTAAATGGTTTATTCGTGACCAATAAAACGTAGATATTACTTTATAATAGAAACCCAAAGAATTCCAGGAGATTTCTAGAAAATTAGCATTTAAATCACATAACATTCAATAGACACATCGACATAAACTCAATCTATCAACCCTTATATAAGAGGTTAATCAATTACATGGTTAAAGTTTAACCAATAAAGACAGTCAATAGGAATTCGTGAACAATTGTAAACAACAAGACAACTAATCATACGCATTTGTGGAGAAACTGTAAAACTTATCTGCACATGTAGTTGATATAGGTGTTTTCCATAATCATAATGAAAACTTAGTAATTATTCCATTCTATTCAAAAAGCAACACGCGATTAAATAAATACCATGTATCTAGATTTCCTACAAATTAGTCCTCTACAACAAGGCATATTTGGATTCTTGAAGAAAATGTTGCTTCTTATGTATTGTGAATCCACATTATCCTTCTAGTATCTAAATTTTCCTTATTCAGTTTGATCGTATATATGTAATATTTGACAGGTTAAAAATCAGGGTATAACTTATTCCCGTCATATATGGGTATTTACATTATTAGTAATCGTTTTCATTGTCTCTATAGAACATTTTTATTGTATGTTTATTAAAAACGTGAGTTGGATTAATAACCTGATATCAGACTGAAACAAATACAGACTTATCTTTCTTACACAATGTGTTCAAGGTTATTATGAGTAAAATGAAAAGAATTTAGTTTTCACACTTTACCTTTTACTTTAGAAATCTCACCATCCCCAAATCAACTTTACATAATAACACCAATAGGTTTATTTCACTCAGAGTATATATAAATGTCTACGGAACATTGTTTGCGCTAGCTGGGATCACCGAGTAAGTAATAACGAGGTTAGACGACGGGTATTAGGCGAATGTGGTAAATCAGTCGATGAGGTTGTGAATCTTCATCGACTGAGGTGGTTGGAACATGTGTTGCGTATGCCCAACTACAGTCTTCCTCGACGCGCAATGCTGGCTGATATAGGAATAGGATGGGAGAGAGTTAGAGGTGGCCAAACTAAAACATGGTATCAGTCCATGAAGTCACTGATTGCTGATTTGAGTTGTGTCGGTAGCTGCAGACTACCTGGATTGCGTCCTCGTGATTACCGTAACCAGTGGCTAAAAACACTGAGTGACATGGCCCAGAATCGGTCACAATGGCGCAGATGTATTCACTAATTGTTCTCCCTTAAATCATGAGCTTTAAATTATTCCATAACTTTCTTTCTACGCTTCCTGAACCATATTCTATATGTTCACATTCCTTGTTACTATTATTATTTTATTTTATTGAAGTAACTTCTACTAATGGTGGTGGTATTAATCTTGTGGTGCCATGGTGGTATGGCAACTTGAACCGATGCACACATGTGCCAGGTTCTATGTTGATTATACATACATATTTATATTTAGATGTCTAAAAATTCAATGCATTTTCGTTAATCATTCACATTATCATATGATATCATTTAGTTTGTTCTATAAATGCTATTTGAAATATTTCTACTTGTTTTCTTTCTTATTAAAATGTTAAAGTTTTCATAGTTGATTTCAATGAATTAATTGAAATTATAGTTAAAGTATTTCATTTATTATAATTTATTGATCATAATCGATTGATTGAATAATGAAAACTGTTATAGTATTTTACTGTTTTGTAATTGATATTCATTCAATTAAGGCGTAGTTTATTCATAATTTGTCATTTTTTTTTTATTAATTGTTTATTTACTTTACTATACTATTCATTAATTAATAAAAAAATAGATGTGAAATTGAAAGTTGTCTTGTATTTACAAGTTTAATGGTATTGGGGAAATTTTAATGCTTTCGTTATCATTCTGGATATTGTTCCTTACTTCATATGAATAACAATATTAATTATCATATTTGTGCGTGCAATCTACTCGATCTGTTACTCCATGGGTATTTAACTTTAATGGCATAATCCACAAGGCCGTGTAACAACATCTGGATATACATTTACTTGTTTGTATATGATAATAATTGGTTCATGCAGCACTCGTTCCCTCAGTAACTTATGTATACATTTTCGTGTTATCGGGACAATCTTACTCTCCTTGACATAACCATTATATTACCCTTCCTTTTTTGTAACACTCGCTACATGCGCTTAGAGAACAGAACTCCTTTATGGAAGCTCATAAACCCATGATCGTATGAGAGCATTTTGAAAAAGCGAGAAGATCCCATTACACCTATCATTGTTGAGTTTGCCTTTTGCAGAAGCGATCTTTTGAATTACTCCATTATTTTTGAATCATCTCGTCCTGGCAGCCATTGTCATTGTTGGTAGCCTTCTTTGGTTTCATCTGTCCTCTTGTCCCTGTTTACAGTCTTTTGTATTTGATCCCTATATGGTTAAAAGGTCGAGTCTACGTTGACGTGTCTGTCGATTGGTATTTGATAAGTAAATATGGCTTGCACTTTTCACCTTCCAAGTACAAAATAATTCCGTAAGACTGACAAGGGTATGTATCTGCTCTCACTCTTTGTTGTAAACCGCTAAAAGTGGTCAAAAGGTTCGTGCGTCTCGGTTGTTGTGTGGTTGCTGGTGTGACATTGCAGATCAGATCAATCTATGCTTAGTGAAAGCCACACCAGCTTTTGCCAGGTTTACAACTTTTTCGATTACAGCAGTTCTCTCCCAGCATAAATCTTTTCCCTCCGAGCTGAATTTATTCGGCTTCTGATATGTCCTTTAATGTGAAGAAACGTGTAGGCTTTTATTCATTTCGCACAGTTCGTGATGCGATGCAGCTAATAGATCTATCGTAGCCGGATTATATATCTGATTCTCCCGATGGTCGATATGGCTAATGCGAACGTTATCCCTGATACTTATACTTTAGACTAATTACCACGAGTTGTTCCTTTTCAACTCAGAGCTACTCCAAAAGACATGATTTTTAAGAAGGTTTTATTGTGGAATACATTGATTTAAATGCATTCACTTTTATATCAATTAATTTACAGTAATTGTTAATTAAGTGTAATCAACAAAATATTACTGGTGTACAAAAGTTAACATCAAGGATTGTCAGACAAAATTAAATGCAACATTGTATGAATACAATTAAATAGTAGAGAATGTACTCGGAAGTATGACTCATACTGCATTGATTTACTCTGTTGATTTGTAACATACAAAAAATCAATACAAGTTCTTCGTGTGATTCACCGAATAATTGTATTTTTGAGGATTTTAAATCTCCAACAACATCTCCCTATGTTCCGTCATCGTCGTCTCCGAAGAGTTACTGATATTAGGTGGGGATATTATGTTAGTTATACCGAGGTTCAGCACCGTGTTTTTGGGCGCAGTGATAACAACTGAATTGCTGAGATACTGGATTCAATGAACTGGTCATCTTTTACGAATGTCTTCCCAGAGGCTTCCTTATTGAAAAAGGCGGAAAAGTGGTCAGTGAATAACATGCCGTCGTGGAATGAAAGAAAGCTATGTAGGATTGGCCTCTTTCGGTGCATCCCGACTTCTTGGTTGGGGTTCTAGGGATGGTGCAAATCAATGGCTTGAAACTTTACGTGATATGACACAGAACTGAAGCCAGTGGCTATATTGCTACTGTTTCCTGATAAAGCCTTCATAAAAGTGTGATGATTTTTATTTTTAGGAATGAAGTTTTCTTGATTGTATTTCTATCTGAACTGTCTCTCCTACCTTGTAATCAGCAATCTCCACATATTCACCACAACATGAACATGTCATATTCACTTTTTTGTCTGTAAAATTTTTACTGTCAATTTTGATGAGGACAGTAGATGACATGTGTTATCTATTCATTGAGTGTATACAATTAATTAGTCGTAATTTTTAATAAAAACTCAAGTCTCCATTCCTTCACTTTTTTATGTAGTTAGTCGTCAATAAACTTACGTGGAGTGAAGCCAATGACAATTGTCATCATATTCTAAAACAATATCCAAATTACAATGGATCATTAGCACGTATTGACAATGAATTTGATCAACGTAAGAAGGAGAAGAAATTATTTTTTTTTTCTAAATTATTATTAATTTATCGTCTGTTGTTAATTTTTTAAATGATATAAGATATTGTTGTAGTGGCACAGTGATTCACTTCTTGTATGATAATTTACGAACATTGAGTTACAAGTGTGAAGCTTTTAAAGTTACTTGTTAATAAGGTGATCGTCATTCAGCTCTGTTAGAAGTATTATGATAATCATTCACATTTTGCTTGTTTCAGAGAAAGAGTCTTTTCCAATAAGATATTTGAGGATGAAGCTGATTTAAGAGTAATCTTAACAGTTTGTGAGATGAATCTAATTAAGGCCGATCATACATGATCAATCTGCCACTATTTTTTTATGTATTAACTTCGTACTCGTAAACGCCGCTTATCTAGCGACATGTAACTGCGGGTTATGGTGGTTTCTGCTGTTTTTATAGCCGACCTTTACCAACGCTGTCCTCCCTTTGTGAAAATACAAAATTGCTTTACATGTTGCTTGCTTAAGAAAAACACCTTACTCTTGTCACAGGCTTTTACAATCAACAAGGCTACTCCACCCTCAGACTTTATGTTTGACGTTGGATAACTTATTGGGTTAAGTCGACTTATATGGCCGAACTGGGACGTTTATATAAAGAACCTTGAAATTTTTTGGTCTCAATTTGCAAATCAAAATACAGCAAACTAGATTGTTTTGTTACAATCCAAGTCAATGTTCTAAGAATATCAAGTAAATTCGAATTTTAATATAATGGAAAGTTTTGGTAAAGGACAAAATGGGTATTCACAGATGAATGTGTGCGAGAGTAGTACTAAACCTGTAAATCTTGTTTTACAGATGTTTCTATACATGCGGTATAATAGAGTCAAAGATACAGAATCCTGTGCCTTAACATATCCTTCAATACTAATACCAACTGTCCTTCCTATTTATGACCCTAATTTTAACTTGTAATCCGATTCCAGACCCAAAATCCATAGGCGTGAATACCAATCCAAGTTATCATTCTTGATGGTATTACCATTTGAATCACGCTTAATAAATGGTGGTTGCCATCTTGATTCGGATTAGCCTGGCCGCATAAGTCAACTCTACCATCAGTTGAATCGTTTCAACTGTCAAACCATTCACTCCTACACAATATTCATGTAATAAGTAAAAATTCTGTCAGCATTTGACTGATCTCAATTTTATTTTACCTTGTACATCCGAATGACTTTTTTTATTCGGATATTGAAGCATTGTTTTGTTTGTGTTTCATTGCTTTAATCACTAATTAGTGGTATTGATCATTGAAAAATGATTATTATATTAAAAAAAAACAAGCGAAAAACAATATAACTTTAAAAAATGAGGTCATCATAAGCTTGAAAACCTTGTTTTGTTTGTTCTGTTAACGTGTCGACCTACGATGTAGTGTTGGTCCGATACACACATACCGTGTGTTTGTTTCTTCTTACCAACTTTTAAGATGTATATTGTATTAAGATATTGGTAAGCATTCTGAGATCATTATATCATTAAATTGAAATTTGGCTTTTACTAGTATTTCGTGCTTTCAGTTAACATCAATAGTTCTGTTAGAACTAAGTAATTTACTTGTGAGGCATAGAAACATAATCAATTTTGACTTTAGTATCGAAGTATGTAATAATTAACTGTTAATCATTTCATTCACTTGTATGTACAAGCATATTTAATTATTCAACGTGAAATAACTAATGATACCACTGTATGGTGCTAAATAAAGTCTTATTGAATATTTCTATCATTAGCATAAACACTGATCTGCAAAATTGTACCAGAATGCCCGTTTTATATGCATTTAACTTATGAATATTCTTGGGTTATATCTTCTTGTGAAACTTGAATGGGAAACTAAAAAGTTATCTTGACAACCTAGGTATAAAAACTAGATATTAATTACTTGAGGCCTATGATAACGGACCTTTTTTCTAATAGTTTTTAGCGTTTTGGTTTCCCATTGGCAACAAAAATCCATGGGGCTTAATTAAGAGTTTTGTTTTTGGGTTTGAACTTTTCTCACAGATTCCTTCCACTGAGGAGGCAACATCGCTGCACTTCTTGATTGCCTGAAGACAATACCTATCATCACACTCTAGTACATTCAGTAGTGTAACTTTGCTGAGGGACTTCGAGTTTTCTGCCTATAATTTTATCGTTCTCCAAAGAACCTATCTTGAATGATAGTGATTAAAAAATATCCTAATTTGATTCATTTTGCCCAACTCTTCTGTTTTTTGTATTTCATAGAATTTCTAGCCAGTCTTCTGGATAATCTTGAACCAGAAAAAGCTTCTGCAGTTTGGATCGGTTTATATCGGAATCTGTCACATGATTCGCACAGCTACAATTGGTCAGATGGTAGAAAGCCCAAATTTATTAAACCAATTATAAGAGACCATCAGTTGTCTATTTATGGTGAAACTTTTGCATCACGACCGACTATTTCATTGGAACGTAAATCAATGACTGTAAGTTATATTCTTATAGAGTTCTTTTTTAACAAAGTGGTATATTACTTTTTGTTACTTAAATAAAACTTGACATATTTTATTTCGACGATTTATTTTACATCCAGACAGTTTATTCCATACAAAACTTAGTAATCAAGCAACGGTCCATGCATCCAGTATTGGGCAAACTTTCTTACCTCTCTAAACTGACACGGGCTGAACGTCGCTGAAAATGCTGCACATAAATTCTTTGACTATTAAGGTGTTTTTAAATTAACAAACCTTTTCTGCAACTCAAAAATGTCTTGCAGAGTAATTGTCACTTCTAAGTTTGGGATCTTAATAGTTCGTATCTAACAGGTTCTGGTTACTCGACGAGTACAGTATCATGAGACCTCTGAACTTTTCAACACTATCTGTATAAGGTTAGAAGAAACAAAAAGTATGGTAAATGGACAAGATCATCTATCAAGTTTTTTTTCGGTTAAGCAACAGCGGTGTTACAAATTTATTCGAGCACAAACTAGAGTATTTGACTGCAGTTTCTCATTTCTATAAAAAACGAGAACGAACCGCATTAGGAAAATCTAGATATATTTAATGAGTTTTTCCGAATGCTTAAAGTCTACTCAATAGTAGACCACCGTCAACCAAATGTGACAAAATGAAGCTGAGTACTAATGCATTAAAATCCGCCAAACTACAGTTTCATATATATATATATATATATATATATATATATATATATATATATATATATATATATATATATATATATATATATATATATATATAGTTTCCTTTCACTGACCAATAATTTACTATCCTCTGTTGGAGTTTTCCGAATTTGACTCATTTTTCGATTAATCTGTTATCTTACTTGCATAACATTTACGTGCCAATTATTAATTATGTGAACTTTCTCGTCCTTATGTTTAAGCTATGCACTTCTATGTTTCGTTCAACTGACCCAAGATTAAATGGACTTTGGCTTCAATGGTCATGTGATGAACCGATTTATTTAAGCAGCCTGTGTCAAGCTATGCCAATTTATCTTGATTCACGTGTCTATCAAACATCACCTTCTCCTTCATATCGAACCGAATCATTTTATTGTCCACCAAATTTCCAGTTGGGTACAACTGGTCTATTAGAAATTAAAAGTCAATCAACAGAAAAACTTTCTCAGCCTATGTGTTATCGCGTGTTCAATCATGTCGCTAAAATGGATTGGATTGTAAGTTAAATGAAATGTTTTGTTTTTGCTTATTTGTTGGTTGCCTTCAAAGCCCTCTTTTATTTGCTATTAACTTTTGTTTTCTATTTTCGTAGATTGATATCAGCTGGGTAGTGTTGGAAGCCAAGGAACACTGGGAAGCTGTTTCCTCCTAGTATGAGACTCTTAGGTGGCAGTGTGCATATGCGACCCCATCACTGATAAAACCCATCAACTCCACACTTTTTACGTGACCATGAAATATAAAAATAAGATAAATTATTTTGTGTTACTATAGTTACCGTAGTGTGTGGGTGAGTGGGGGTTGTAGTAGCCAAAATGCATTTAGAAATGAATTACAACATGCTGCATCGTAATTGTATTCATATCGTTGTTAAATTGACTATTAATCCTTTATCTAGCCACCTCAATGTTAGCAGCCATGTAGTATTATTATACATGTATGAATCCGAATTTAAAATGATTAATTATTTTTATCAGAAATTAAATACAAACGTCACACTCGATAGATATTTCATTTTAGTCGTTTACTTCATGAGACAGAGCTTCCGATTAATTAATAACATAATACACTTCAGAATAGGTTTCGTCATTAAATTATCGTGAATTTTAAGTCCTTTAAATTGAATGGTTTATTTCCTTATTATTCACGACAGTGTCTGGAACATTTTTATCGAAAACTGGTCATTATAACAGACTAAAGTAATGTTTGCAAAATGACCAGAAAATATCGCATCTATATGAAGTGAGCCTCAATGACGACATCCATAATAATAACAAGCACTTCTTAATTAAGTCATCCAGTTTAGAGAACATAACACTATCATTATTTAACCACCAGATCTACAAGTCCAATCCATCAATTCATAAATTACGTTCTAGGTAAACAAAATAATAGTATTCAATATAAGTGGTGTTTTAGTCAGTGGGTATCGATAGAAACGCAGTTATTTAACGTTTCTCTGGAACAGATTCAACTTTGAGCTACATGTAAGTGATATTATACCTTTACCCAAACTGAAGCACGTAGTGTGGGGTTTGGACTTGGCTAAAAGTCAAACTCTTTAACGTTTGAACCACGATCATACATGTTTGTGATTATTAGGCAACAACTGTCTGCGGTACCGTGTATTTCAGTTTTGACATAAATTAGTTTACAAGTTCTTTATTAATATCACTAACGATAACTGTAACATATTTTTGGAATTGACTTTTTTTTCTAGTCTTCAAATATTGCTTGCAAGAATTTGAGCACATCAGCATATAATGTCAGTGCGCTTACTGTTGCTTCAGTATTTGAAGCGAGTTTTTTACGTGCATGGCTTAATCAACCTCGTGAAGCTAATGGTGGTGGCTTACCAGTAGATGAAGCAGTTTGGACAGCTTTAAAGATACCAACTACTTGCCCTCTTTGTTATTCCGTAAGTGTTGCATATTCGATGTTCTGCCCCTTTGATCTTCTTTCAAGTGAAGTGCTTTTCAAATGTGATAGATTTGAGGAATATGCAAAACAGAAGGAACTTGTTTTATCTTTGATTTTATGTAACTTATCGATTGCATCTTTATTTGTTAACTTGAAGGTGGTTTAGTCAGCCTGAAACTCTGGACAAGATAGTGTGATATTTGACACTAGTCAATGATACGTACTTGAAATCTTAAGGAAACTGATGCTCCTCGAAATATTCGATACACAACTTTTGAGTTACACGCCTTTTGAGTTTTAAGGATAGTAAATGCTACTAGCATATGTGAAACTCGGATTACGTAGGGATGTAGGGATCGGAACTTATCACTTTATCTGTTACAAATCGTGTGGTGCTGGTGAATATTACGATAGACTACTTCCATTGTATTACATTTACAATGTCAATCGAGTAGATATTTATTATTATTATTATTTTTAAGATGATTGTTGTTTTTGTACAAAATGTTAATTTTCCTACACAGATAATTCTTTTAACAACCTAGAATTTTTATTCTATCTTCGCATCGCAGATTGACTTTGGTTAGATACTTACTAAAAACAAGGAAGCACTGAACGATTAGTTCGTCTTAGTTTTGAACTCCTCAGCAGTGTGCATTCACGACCCCATTAGAACCTTCAGATCTCACAGTAAAAACACGGACTTCTTATTACAACTTCTAACTGTCACCACAAGTTAATCGCCACTGAGTACGTAGTGATCGTTAATTTAGGCTATTATTGAATATATTGATGTATTTCATGCAATGAAGAAGCAGCTTCAAAATTCTTTATGGCTTTATTGTTGTTTGTCTAAAGTCAGCTCTTGATGGAAAACTATAAACATTGAATTTGTTTATCGATAAATTCATGAATTATGGGTAAGTAGTGTTATAATACGATTGCTTTTGCGGAAAAATAATTACGTTTTAATGATCACAAACTATTGATACCAAGTGAAAATCTGTTGCGAAACAATCGAAGCAATACAGTCATCGTTTCGTCGCTATTTCAGACACCTAATTTGTACTTATTTGAAATTTATCTCTCTAAACAGTAATACGCCTGATGAACTCAGTTTTAAAGGGTTTATTGCTTAGTTCTCAAATCATTACATCCCGATTGCGAATGTATTTTTAGTACACACTTTTATTTCAGGTTTCTTTCGTTTTCAAATTATCTCTTTAATTTTAGAACTGGACGTGGCAAACTTATGATAATGAACCAGTCAGATATACAGATTGGTATAAATCACCAGGTAAAAATCCTGGTGGCTGTTATCTGTTTCAACAAGCGCCCTACACAATCGAAAATAACCCAATTGACTCAGGATTTGGTAGTATTCAATTGTCAAGTTCATGTGAGACACACCATTTCGTGGTTTGCCAAACATTGGCATTAAGCGATACATCAAAATTACCCATCTATCAGCCTGGTTTACCACTAGCTAATGTTCCTCCTGCGCACCACCAGATTGTCAGACCAGATTGCATTAAACCTAATCTAAGAATAAGTACATTTCAAAATAATGCTTTATATGATACAAAAATAATCCACTCTTCTACCGGGAAAAAATGTGTTAGGTTAGTTGATTTATTATTTTGATAATAACTTTTTTAAAATTACATGCTAGAATGACACCAGATTCAAATATGTTGATTATGTTTGAGGTGGGACGGTGACGAGTTATATTAGCTACCAGTCCAAACTGAAGTAGGTAAATCGAATATTATTATTGAGTTTTATAATTACTAAACCTAATGCGTTAATTTGTTGTCATCATACCTGTGTACAGTAACTAGGTTACACTTCATTTCCTTTTATAGAGTGCGCTCATGAATTGGATAAGGTGCAACTAGCCTTCTCACATAAGGTATTGCCTAAAGCTAGACATGCCTATCTTTACATATTATAAGAACTACATCTTTAACTAGTATCATGCACCCTCAAAAAGCTGCCGTATACACTGACCATTGTTTTTTGTTACTTACTTACATTTAAATCCATTATCCTTATAGTGGTGTGCAATGATACAGTAAGACTTATCATCGTTAGAATTTATTTATCATAAATATTTTATACCTGCAAAAACATGCATAGTTTGGAGTTTAGAATGTAACTTTATTCATTTTAAGACTGTGACAGGTTTTTTTTTCTCATATTGTTAATATTTATCTACATTGATTCATCGACTAGTTTTGTGTGAATATATAATGCAAAGTAGAATAAGAGCTGTTTCCAATTGAGAAGTCGTGTAAACATTCATTTGGATTAGTTAGTAAATTGAATTTATTGTTTATAGGTAGAAACAATTAAATGTAGTAGACAAATGTAATCACCTCACGTATATAACTAAACATCCAATTGCTATTAATTACTGAATGGAGATCCTTAATCAGTTGATTGGTCTGTTAACTTTCATTGGCTTAAGTGATCTTAACATATTTTACACACATTCCTACTTACATTGAATAAATGTGACATCTTGTATTGGAGAAAGTTCGAAAATATATTCAGAAAACTACATCAAAATACTGTACTGTTAGATGCGGAATTCATGATTGATTATTTTAATTGAAATAGGTCGAAATCTACTGCTATGGCGCAAATAAATTTACTCTGTATCTGTCTATAGATCTATAAGTTTCCTATCACTTTACTACTTACGTGTGAAAGAAGAAACTGCTGTTTTGTGGTTGATAATTTACAAGGGTCCTGTGACTAATTTAAATTTAACGGGCAACGTGAAAAGCTAAGCTATTGAAGGTTGTTCGCTTTTAATTAAGTAAAGACACCAAATGCGATCACATCCAAATGAATAGCCCTAATAATTTAAATATGTTTGCATTTTCCCGCTGAAACCGATCAGTTTTATTGTGGCTGGCATGTTGAATACAGGACACTCACATCATCCCACTTAGAATTCATCAGCTGTAAGTACTTGCCATATCCCAATGCTGACACCTACGCCAGGACTCAAACTTGCGAATTAGCTCTTTATCCTGGTAATCCGTTTAGGATGGGTATGTGGTAACAGAGATTGCTCAATTATAGTCCTTAACAACATCAATGGTAAAGTGCAATTGCATTAAAATCATACATACATATCCATTCCACCAATGTGACTGTTTTGATTCAGTATCTCGATGGGTTACGAATGAATTGGATTTAAGTCCTTTATAAACACCGACACTAGAATATGACATAATCTCACTGGCAAGTCCTAAATAGAACTCACATCCTGAATTTATTTACCAGTTACAATCCGTGTCTATGTTAACTTTCCTGCTGCTCTACCACCTAAGTAAATAAAATCGATTCATATACTCGGAATTCGTTGCATATATCGTTTCTATGTCATTAGTCTAGTGAATGAATGTTTCAAGCTTCTACAACGGTTAGTTAGCGTTTTTGTCACAAAATGTCTTTTGTAGTAACGTGTAGGTAATTGTATCAGTCTGGATATTCAAATAGGTTTTGTAGTCTAATTATAGAATATATAAAAGTTACAGTAGCTTAGGATTCATTTAATGTCATCGACAGTGTTTTTAATGTCCACCAAATGAAATGTGTCCAGTACTTCAAGTCATCTTTATTCTCATTTAATTAGGAAGCTCTGTATATTAGAGTGTGATTTTAATTATAAATATTATTTCAATAGCTAACCTTCACTGTATTCGTGGTTTTCATTATGCACGTTAGGATGCTTTAAACTGTCAGTAAACATTATGATCTCTTCTGATAACCTCATTTCAATTTGCTATACAATTTCAATATTTTGCTTTAAGCTGAATTTCGATGGTGTACACTATTTAAATATTTACTTTTGTTGCAACAGTTTTAATCAAAATATGCTTGTGATTGGTATAACCGTAATAATTAGTAGTACTGTTACTAATTAACATATACATCTTGTCAGTTAGTTCCTTTTCATCAATTCTAATTTGTTTATTCCTTGTGAGTCTCTGTGTATGTATATACTAGTAATTTGCAATAAAGTTTTTCAAAGTGACTTTGAATGTTTATTTTTACCTACTCATTTCTGTGGAAGTATTCTCGTTTACTTGGAACCATTGACTATAGTCTCCCTTGTAAAGACTTATAATGCAAATTTGTATGAAGCAAAGAAATGCAGACGTTTCTTACTCGTGAATATACTAGAATATTGCTAAACTCATATTCTCGATCTTCATTAAATGTTTATAATTTGTTAGCCTCCACACTATTTCTTTTGCGTAGTGAAATTCATTTTTCATTACATATACCCTTTAAACAACTTTTCTAGGTGGGACTTAATAGATCACAATTTCACTGAAGTTGCGTTAGACTTCAATTTTATACGTAATCATCTCCTAGCTGCTGAAACGGTTCATGGTGGAAGTAGCACTTATTCATATGCTGAGAATTATTGTTCTCATATACATGATGAAAAGTCACAATCAACAAAATTTGGCTGTTATGTCAGTATAAATCCACCAATTTTCGAGGTATGGAATTATAATGTTGATGTTTTTTTAGATTTATAAATTGATGCTATTTATTTACTATTAAGAATTAGTTCAACTCACTTATTAATCGGATGTTGTAATTCCGTCGATTAGTAGTTACAGACGTTGGCTTATATATATATATATATATATATATATATATATATATATATGTCAACGCTGTAAAATCAATCAGTGACTATTGAGATATTGACCGACGTGATTCAGAATTGGCGACTGTTTCCAAGGTACATTTACTCTTTATCTTCCTCATGATTCTTAATTTCCAGTTTGGTTTTTGCCTACCTTCGTATCAAAGCATTTCGCACTATTGTCGCGCTATTATATCATTTCAGTTGTTAGTTAGATGGATTTAATTGTTAGTAAGTTTTTATTAGACATAAGTTTCATGCTTCTCAGCACTAATTAACAGTGTACCTAGAATGAAACTTAGACTCCATGGTGAATTGGAGCTGACTAATGTGACATTGGTCGCTGCACAGCCACCACTTAGTATATACATCTCTGTCCTACACTATGTCAGGGGTTTCCCTGTTAATCCAGGGGCGATTGTCACACAAATTACTACTAGGTGTCCTGGGATTAAATCCACTAGACGCATCAAATTCCTCAAGATTACAAGTATGTTTCACTGATGAGTGCCAAACTGCTCAAAACCTACGTTCAGCCGGAGTTTTTTAATGACTACCTCCAGTTGCCTAACATCAATAACGTAGTTCGCTCAACATACGAGTCACTTAAACTGAAAATTGGGCATTTGATATTGGCTCGTTCTGAACGTCAAGCCCTACTATAAGGCCTGAAGATCACAGGTTTGTTCCGCGTCAGGACCATGTATATACACTTCTGAGGATTCTTTTATTTGGACACAACAGTTGTCCAGTGCTTTTCAGTTCTTAATGGTCATTTAATTGGAGTCGGTTGGTGACGTAAACAACGGGATTCCACAAACTTCGTAACCAGTCCCATCTTGATCAGTGCATTTTTCATTTCATAGCACTTTTGTGTAAGTATGTAGTTACCTCAACTTTTACATACAGTGATTGCATAACCTACATTCCATTTCAATTTTGTCAGTCAGTCATGTTCAAACCAGAATCTTGCACAAATGTGCATCCGTCCAAGTTTCCGCTCCCAACTAGCACAGCAAGATAAAGGTAATAAACGTAGTAGTAACATCAGTGGTAGTAAGAAGTGTTGAACATGAAGAATATAGTTAATTCGTAGGAAAATAATATAAAATAATCTCAAGTTCAGGACTTATAGAAAAACACGGAATATACGCTTTTGTTCCACTGTGGTCATTTCTGAGCCATATCAGACATCGTCATCAAGCGTTGGTTGCGACAATCGTGAGGATTTAACTAAGTAGTCTGTCCTTACTAACACGGCTCACATCAACAGTAAAAGACTTCATGAACTGACCTCATGTTTGGTTTGACTTCTCCCAGTTTTCTTACATTCTAATCCCACGTTAGTCATCTCTCTTTTCGGCAAGTGATATATTTGGGCAATCATTCTTAAATAACAAAGCATTGGGCATATGTGTATTATTTGAAGTCACCATATCCCAATAGCACGACGAGGCTTAATTAACCAGGGTAATGCTCAAATTTAACTCAATAATAAAGAATCGGAACGTACGTATGAAATGATAGTAGAACTCAGATTCTAAGTGATAAAAATGAATGCACCTATCCCATTGTGACCGGTTCTGAGTTATTACACTCATTGTCTCCGTAGGTTACGGCAATCATGAGGACCCCAATCGGGTAATCTCCACTTACTATCATGGCTCAGACAAATGATTAACAACTTTATGAACTGGCACCAACATCGCGCATCGAGGTAGGCAGTGGTTCAGCATACGTAATACATGTCTCAACTACCTCAGTTGAAATAGGTGGCTACATAACTATATTTACCGTGTGCCTATTATCTGCATTGTTTACCCAGTCACTCAATGGTAAATTAATTATATCGCGAAGATATCTGTGGTTAGATTCCTTCAATCTACGCACGTCCTTTTCTTCGTAGGCTCTTATCGGTTGGTAAAAACCAGGCCAGATTTTGTCTGACACTGGCCCATCTGAGCTGATGAGACTTCCGAAATAAGTAACGCGATCAATATTCACAACTGCTCCATCTGTTATGATCAGTCCAGTTGATAATACGAAGCAGTTTTGAACTAAAACCATGTATCCCAAAGTTGCTTCTATTTTTATTTGAGGTATTTAGTATGTTATGTATTGTTAGCATCATCGAATAGGACCATTTCGTGTACATATTCTAACGAAATTTAATAGAGGTGTGGTAGTCCTGACGAACACCATTTAAGGTTGACATTTTTCTAACAGTTCACCGTACGCTCTGATATGCAAATACCTGTTCCATGTTTTTTCACCGTCAATTGTTATCTGTTTGTAATGATTTTAAATGTTCTTTTTTCCTTTGAATAGAATTGTTCTCTAATTCCATGTCACAATTCACTACCCACAATTGGAAATCCTGTTCATTGGTTTAGCGCAGTTCTGCTATTTCTATTTATTACAGTTTGCTGTGTATTCACTATATATCTATTACGACGTATTGGCCTTTATAAATGTATTAAGATTCGACGACGTTATCAACCATTCGATCGACATCGTACATCACGTAAACGTAAAACAACTCTATATCTTGGTAATCCAACGAGTACCACTGGTATAATCAATGATGATGTTAATAATATCAATGGAGATGGATCATCGATATCATGTGAGATTCCTGATAGTTTTTTGTCTTCACCCGTAACTGCTTCAGTTGAACCAGTAAAAAAGAATGATAACAATCTCATTTCACTGCAAGTCAGCGGACCAAGAAAACTGTCAAGTACATTGAATTCAAGCACATCGCATGATAAATTCACGTTGTCAGCTTTAAATCTAAGTCGTACTGCTGCATCAATCTATGTCCCACTAAATGATGCTTATGTAGATGATGATTATGATCCAGAGCCAGTTAGTTAGGTCATTAAGCACTTCTATTCTTTGTCTTAATTTTCCTTCCTTCCTTATGCATTCATTCCCACACGTATATGCTCTCTTTCGATTATTGACTAAATGAACAGATAAAATGCTTTTTGTTATGGGTAATAGCATAGTAATCAACTGACTGATTATGCCCCACATTAATACTATCATATCACAGTTCAAATTTCACTGCGCCTATTCTGTTCTTCTTCTTATTATTATTATTATTACTACTATTATTATTGCTACCTGTGCCTTTTCCATGTATAGGATCCATTGAAGATATCAACTTGAAAAGGGTAGTAAAAACTTATTATTATTATTATTCTTGATTGTAGTTAGGTCATTTATGTAGTATTTTTCGTTAATCAGTAACCAGTTCTGCACACATTCCTTTTCTGATTTTCACATCCTCTCTTTTCGCCGACTATGTGTTTCTCATCATTTGAAGGTTTGTTATTTTTGCATATTTGTGTGTTTTCTTTTGGCTATTCATACGATACTGTCACCGATGTTTGCTTTCACCTTTCCGAAATTTAGTTGATGTCTTTCTCATTATATAGTCTCTGGTGTGATAATATATATGTATGCGCGCCTTCTCACTTATCCCAGATAAGTAAATACAACTTCTTTCCCAACAAATACGTATCATGTATTCTTCACTTCTTTTTCATTTGTTCGGCTGTGTGACTACTTAGATAAAAAATATATTTTTGTTGAAGTGGTTACATTATTGTGCTTACTATGTATATACAAAATTTAACGGGTGGTTGGTGGGATAACGACAATTGCATTTTCATATAAGGTCGGTGTCACAGTATTATTAGGAATGTTGAATATAAATTCGATTTGTGTATTGAGACTTCGATCTGGGTCATACTTATTTATGTCACTATTCACTCAGTACAGTTAAATGAATAGGGCAATTTCTTTTGTCTATAGCTTTCTTTTGTCTGAATTCTGAATGTTTAGTCACTATCATCTCTACTGCGTTTCATCACGCTGATATAATGCAACAATCTATGCTATTGAGATATGCAACTCTCACTTAAATAAATGACCGAGAAACTGATTGATAATGTTGATTACATCAGTCATCCTTAGTAAACAATTAAGACATCGTGGATAAATGTGTCTATGCAAATAACACTACATAAATGTATGCATACATATATTACGATGAAATAGATATATTGTAAGAAAACTACTTTACTGCGTATAGTATACTTAAACATATCGATCATGATAATTTATAATAACTTGTAAAATATGTTGTGTACTGATTGTGTTGTTAATCTTGTATCAGATGATAAAAACTTATCAATAATATTTTGATGGAATGATTGAACGTCGTTTTTTTTGTTAATTTTGTGTGTATGTACTTATATACCAGCGAATAAATCCACTTTCTGTTACATATTAGTTACTTCTTTTTTTATCATGGATACCTCAATCAATGAAAACATGCATGTAACTTTTAATTAATTAAAATTATTGTAACTAATTATACACGTTTAGTAATAAGAATTTGGAATTGGTAGACGAAATCCAGGACTCGCGTTCTGTTCTATTTAGGACTCGTCAGCTGGACGTACCTGCATCCCAGTGTTGATGTTTACGCCGAGACTCAAATTCAGATACATTCGGCTGACGAGTTTCAAATAACACGAGACGCACATCCTGGATTCCGCCTACCAGTCTCAGCTTAACTCTGCTTTATCGAGGCAATCTGCTCAGAATGCATATATAGCAACAGAGATTGATCAGTTTCAGTTGACAAATCAATGGGAAGATTCAAGTACGTCATGATTAGAAAACCGTTTTTTCTTAAGAAAGATGGTTAAGAAGACATGAGCGAAGAAATTTCTCTTCAATTAGTTTTACATCAAAGCTCGACACTAATTCATCTACATACAATTTACAGTATTTTTTAAAATCATTATTACGTAGTAGTCTTGACCATCAGATTCCTTGTAATTACAGTATTGGTTTTTTTCCTAATAAATATTATGTAATTAGCAATATGCCAATCCATTCACTTATCACTTGTATACTTTCAAAAACTATAATTACCTTATTCACCTTCATGCCTTAATTACTTTGTTAATTAGTCGTAATTATTTTATAAACACCTTTGAACTTGTAATATGATTGTCTCTAACACATCAATTATTTGGTAGTGATTTTAAATCTACTGTAAACTTATATGTAGATGTATTAGTATAGAGGTTTGATGAAAAACCAATTAGGGGGGGATTTGTGGCGATAGTTAACTGTCAATTTCGGATATAACGAATTGAACTGAATCAGACAACCGTTGATCACCTGGAAGCAGTGGACAGCCGTTTCGTTTTGTTTTGGGACTCCTCAACAGTGCTCATCCACGACCCCATCGGGGATCAAACCCAGGACCCTCTGGCTCTGCGGTGAACGCTTTACCTTTAGACCACAGAGTCGGCTCCTGACGGTTGATATTTCTAATTCAGTCAATTCGCGATACGTTGCGCTACCTCCTTCATGCCATCAGTGGGTTACTGTTTCATATCCGACACGGTTGAATTCCACCGGTTACGTCTTCACACTAGAACTCCAGAAATTGACCGAATTGGAAATATCAACCGTTAGGGGCCGACTCAGTGGTCCAATGGTAAAGCGTTCACTGCAGAGTCAGAGGGTCCTGGGTTCGATCCCCGATAGGGTCGTGGATGCGCACCGCTGAGGAGTCCCATACTAGGACGAAACGGCTGTCCAGTGCTTCCAGGTGATCAATGGTTGTCTGATTCAGTTCAATTCGTGATATTAAAATTGGCAAGGGATTTCTTCACTCTTCTCGTTCTTTCTAAATGCCTAAATGAGTATTTTTTGTTTGAAATCGGTTATTCGATTTACTCTATTGAATAGAGAAAGAACAACAGTTGTGTGGTAGAGGAATACGAATTCATTTGTTTTGCGGACTATTTTCAGTTATTGCTACTCTGTATATCTTAGGGCATACATCCAGTCACAATATCTGGAGAAGTGACCTTAATAGTACTAATTAGTGCGCACACACATCTGCATTGTGACTATTAATCTCTAAAGCCGGAATGAAGAAGACATCTCAGCCAGTCACCAGGTAGTGCAATTATATTTCACTCATTCATTTATATGCATGCAAAACTGGCTATATAGCATACCAATAGGAAGAATAACATTTCCACAAAACAGAAACATTGATGATTAGGAACTAAGAGTGCAAATACTTAGTTAATCGATTATAGTTTAGGGATGACAAATGATATGACACACAGTTTATGAATCTAACGGGATGTTAGGGCGATGGAAAAATTACAAGAGTAGCAATAAACTAATCGATTTATATATTCTCAAAAATAAAATAGTCATCTGAAAACCATTTCAGATAGTTAGCTATTCTTCCTGAATCGCCCGACATAATGCTCTATTAATTGTAACATAGAAATGATCGACCAGTGTAAGACATGATTGCATATACATATATCAGTAGGATTTTATGATTAACAGAAATTCAAAATAATAAATGATAGTAATTATTGCTTATTTATAATTAAAATATATGAATGTTCTAGAAACGAAAAATTGAATGAACTATATACACGAGAAACATTCAGTGACAAAACAGAAAGAAAGTATCGTGGTTATCTTATACTTAAGGTAGAAATCACCAGGAGATTAAACCTCAGATAAGAAAACATTCGGGAAATTGTTAAGATCATTCAAAATAAAGGACAGTTAAGTTATAAAATCTCAAACTGAAATTACTATACAGTATAAGATTGATAACATCGTTTAGTGTCCATAGAATTGGTCGAAAACTCTTAATTTCAATTTGTGAATATGTAGCAAGTTGACAGTCCTTTGCTGATTAAGTTTAACGAGTTGGAAAAGTCAACTTCATGTCCACTATCAAGCAAGTACTTAACAAGTTTACTACTAAAATCGTCTGTACTTTTTAGTCTCAAACTTTCAGGAATATGCTCTGAAATGCAGTTACTAATTCTTCTCTGTTCATCTAATGTATGTGATGTAGCATATAGAATTTCTATCCATTTTCTTAGTTCACCTTATTCATTTTATCAGTTGTAATACTTTCTTTTCATTTCTGATTTATAAATTGGTAAACAATTTTATGAAATCACTTTATTGAATTGAAGTGAAGTGTTTTACTATTCATCTTACAAACTTAAATCACTAGAATGGGATGAACTGAAAAGTATTTTGCTTGAAAATTGGATAACTGAATTAATGTGATCGGCTTGTTATTAAACAGGCTACATTATTGGTTAATGAATTATACGTTTCAATATTCAAGATTTATGTTTCTAATTCCGTGTGGTCTAAATAATTCATCATATTCTATGATCAGTTTTTAGGAATTATTTCATTATAGTTTTTCTATGAATTAAGAAATGTATATTTATTTGATTGAATACGCCATAGATTGATGTTGGTAGGGTACCATTGAAAATTAGGGAGCATTGAACAGCCGTTTCGTTCTAATATGGAACTTCTCAGCAGTGACTAACTTAGATTCTACCCCAGGGGCTTCAGTTTGCAGAATACCTAACTCTATGCACCACTGGGTCGGCATCCAATTGTAGAATTGTAGAATTTCCATCACTTTGCGATATATAGCGGAATTATCATCTATTGTCGTTGGTGATAACTGTCTAGCTCTCGATAAATCTGAACTCTACTAGTCACGACTTCTCACTAGAGCTTCAGGAGCATCCTGAAGTTAGTCACTAGTAAGTCAACCTGAGGTCCCTTGGGCAGGATCTGGGATACACACTGTTGAGGAGTTCCATACTAGAACAAAACAACTGTCCAATGCCCCATAGTTTTCAACAGTACCCTGCCAACATTAATATATGACGTATTAAACCAAATAAAAATATCAATCTTTACAAAAATAGCTATCTCAATTCAATTTGTACATATCATTACCAAGGTTAACTTTGATAATTTCAAATAAATCGAGCATTGGATAGATTGTTTATAAAATATATTTTAAAAAAGCCACATTTTTGAAAAACAGTTTATCGCACTCTCTTAAAATTTATTTTATCTTCAGAAATTCTGTCACCTAATAAACAGGTAAGTTATTGTGTTGGTACAGTCGTAGACGTTTTCAACTTATTTCTTCTCAGTAATGTCCTCCATTCTTTATATTATCATTCCACTTTACCACTTCTTATTAATACGATAAGCATATTCAAGGTATATTCAAAACCATGTGCAACAGTAATCCGATCTCACTTATTTTTTGATAATCCATATAAACGTTGGTTGATCGGACCCGTGGGACGTAGATGCTTATGGAGGCAATGAAGAGATAGTTCACTAATTGTTTTAAACATTTGGAAGTGATTTGTGTGATCATCTACGTTTCATGGATTCGATCATAGGTTACCAAAATATATTGGTACGGACCATTGTACCTAGTTCTAAACGTGTTAAAATCAAGTCACCATCGAATCTTTCATTATTTGTCCATAATGTTTTAACAAGTGAGTAAGCAGGTGTTACATTTTGGCGTTCATGATATGTTTAATCTTATTGATAATGTTAAGGTTGATAATACAGTCACTAAACACGGATACAGTTATTCTAGTGGATTTTTATAATAATTAATAACATATACTCAATATCCGAAAGTGTAAAAAATTTACTTTCTCATGTTTCATGTCTTTGATGAGTGTAAATAACTGCGTCTAGTTAATGCCAGCTTAAATAGTACACTAGAACAAATCAAATATTAATCATAATGTTTAAATCAACTACCGATTTGATCATTTAAATATCTTACATGTTAAAGACCTGGTAAATTTGTGTGTATTCATATGAAAAGTTCTAAGTGGAGAAGAAGAATGGTGAAATTCGTAATTCCAGAGAAAATTCTATCTTTTCACATTACGAAACCATTATTTGAATACGCCACCTTTGAGTGGTCGATTAGAAATATTGCACTAGATTTCTACTTGGTGAGGTAAAGCTAACTTGTTGCTACGAATTGGCCTTACTTTGATAAGTATGTAAAATTAAGAAGCACTGGACAACAGTTTCGCTCTGATATGAGACTTTTCTGGTGTAATGTGCACTTGTATCCACACCGGGGAACGGGTCCAGGAACATCAAGCTTCTCAGTGGACGCTTAACTTCTAGACCACTCACCTGGCATATGCTACTTTAGTCAGTTTGATCAATATTGCACGATGTCATGGATTGCAATTGTTGGGTATCTTCTACCCTCTCAACATAAACCCAATAGTGATTAACTTTAGAAGATAAAGCTGTAGCTGTTGTGAAAAGACCCAACAAGGGGATTTCATCCACGTCGAGCGTGTATTAGCTATTCAAATTCAACTATCTCCACATCACTCAACTCTGAGAAATCTTTAACTGTGAGATCACTGAGTTAGTATCTAACAATTTATATTTGCAACTTCAGTTAGATTAAGAAAATAACCTCCCAAGTAGAGGATCTAAGTAACACGTTTTACAAACCATGTAATAGCCTACAACGTTGTATGTTTAATGAAACCTTGTGAAAATATAACTAAGGAATTCAACATTCAATATCTCTTAAATACACGAAAAAGGACAGTTTAGGAATAACTATGTGGTCTCTGAACATTATAGTGAGAAATTACATAACATATTGCGTGATATGTGATATAGAAATATGCAATACATCGATGTGGATAGTAAAGGCTTTCTTTTTCGTATATAATACTTATATACTTTGTTTAATTAATTATTAGATATTTAGTAGGTAATCCTATCGGTTACCAGACATTAAGTATGCAAAGTAAAATTTATACTGAGATTCACGCACTCATGTTCATAGATTGACAGTAATTATCAATTACTTCTATCATGCTGTTAGCGTGCACCAAGATCCCTTATCACCTACTGTGTGTCATCTACATTTTTTTCTATTACTGATATTTCAGAGTCACGTGATGTTGTTGATGATAATAATGTACCTTATGAATACATAATTCTAGACTAATATCAAAACAATCTTTATATTTATTAAACTAATTACCTAAAACCAAACTAAGTAGATTGTTAAAAATATATATATGTGAAGGTGCACATGGTATATGATCAAGTTACGTTTGGATTATTACCAGAGCAACTTCTAACGATTGAACCCACTCTTACGAATGAGAAGAAATCAGAAGGTAATGAAGGATGGAAGAGAAGTTATATTTGATCGTGATTGGAGCGGCAATGGGATAGCAACGTTTAGGCTGGCAAACTAGAGAGAGTTGCTTGTTACTGTACGGTGTGTCGTAATCTGGTCGTGATGCGTGACCGAGCGCCTTCAACTTAGTAGTGTCCGCTAAAACAAACATGGTCAGTATCAATGTCGAAACCTATGTAGCTATTTATTTTGGGGATTATTTACCGATACATATGTATACAGAAAAGTAGTATTTTGCATGTGATTAGTGCATAGCTAATAATTAGTAATTAGGTACCATCGTATCTGCTTAAATCCAAAAAAATATATTTCATCATTTAAACTGATTCGTTGAATGATGTGTTCAGTTGTATAAAAATGTTGATGATATCAACTCTCTGAATTAAATACTTTAATCACGAAACCATCGATTTATAAATTGACTTCTGGCATCTAGAATATGCCAGTCGATTGTGTGCTCATAGGTCAGCGGAAACCATTGGGACAAATGTAAATTCCTGAATGACACTAAGTGAATTGGTTCGAAAATGGCTTTGTTTGACGTGATGGGTAAAATAATCAGGCATCTTTCTGGTCTATCACCTGTTTTTCTTTTGTCTACTTTGTTATTGTCCTCATGACAACACTTCATGAAAGCGCACCTGTAATCGGAAACAGATCTAGAAATTACAAGGAATTGTACCGGACACTGATTTTTACGAATCGATTTTGTAGAAAGGTTTAGGACAACAGGTGTGTTTTGACTGGTAGCCACTTAGTTAAAATCCAAAATAAGTTATTTTGAAGCCATATGTTATAATACGAACAAAATTACTTTAACCTTAAGACCATCCAGAATCACCCTTTTGCAAAACCACATGATGTACCCAATCTACTGAGATATACAAAGGTCAACTTTACTCTAGCCATGTTCTATATATGATATTTCATCATTCCTCAGTGTGATTTAGTTCTTTCGGGGAGCTTTATTTTATCAAAAATTAAACAATATGTGTAAACGATTTTTCCATGCTACCTTCAGTCCAGACCTACTTATTATGCCCGACCATACATTTTTATTTAGAATGTTTATTGTTATATGTTGAAACAGTCGGCCAATCACAATGTTTCGTAAATAATGTGTGATCTTGATAATTACAAATCAGTACCCTTACACGTTTGCTGCGCGACAGACAGTCCCCAAGCCTGTAATGAAAAACACAAGATAACTAAGCCTAACACCAGACAATCAATCAGTTCACTTATATTTCACTCAACCAATTATAAATTCATAAAATCTGACGACGCATTACACTAATAGGAAGAATAACATTTACACAAGACGGAAACAATAATGACTAAGGACTGAAAATCCCCGTAAATAATTAATTGATCACAGTACCTAAATGAAAAACGTTATGGCAATAAATTCATGATTTTGGTTAAGTTGTTGGGAACATGACAATAATATAAATAAAATAATCGATTAATAATATTCTCAAAATATATGAAATAGTCATCAAAAAACTGTTCAGAAAGTTAGCTCCTTTTTATTGAATCGCCCGATATGACATTTATAAACTAATGTTCCCATATAATATACATTCAAGAAGAAAAAAGCAAAACCAAGTCTATATTCATCCAAATTTTTCTAACACCACAGTCAGATATGTACACTGAGCTTGACTATGACGGGCTCACATGATTCGTCGATCTACTCTGTTATGTTGGTATACTTGTGTAATCTTGTATAACGATCGTGTATATGACTGATCAGGAAAATTATCTATCAATATTGTAAGACAATCGGTCATAAACTAAATAAAATAAAACAGGCTAGCTTGGTGCCTCTAGAATATGCAGTTTTCTATCAAGCTAACTAACGCAAATGATGAGGTTAGCTTCCTGCAATGCTACAAAGACATTTCATCGTAGTCGCATCTCACCAAAATACTGTTCTTTAAAACCCATTATATCGGAACCAATAATACCAAAAATCTGTTGTGAGATGTTCATGCGAAAATATATGCGATAAATGAACTTCTGAAGTAACTGCAATGAGCATTTCTACGTGAAGGCAGCGATGACGATATAGTTGCCAGTAACAGTTTCTTTTGAACTATTCATCTCATAGTTCTTCAAAGTTTCCAGTTAAATACAGTTGATATTCGAATCACCTCCATTATAATAAAATATATCATCAACATAGGCGAATATATTTTGATACCGACTAAGCGACTGAGTGAATATAAAAATTAGGTAGTTCATTGAGACAAACTGTTTGCCGAAATATTAATTAATTAAGTAGCGTGGCATTTAAAAGTAAGTTCCTATTCAAATAATTTATTAATCCATGCCTATTTATGTAAAATTTGACTGTCAGCAAAATCAGATACTTTGTAGTCAAATTTTTATAATACTCAGTCGTAATTGCCAAAACACATATTTTAAAATTAGTAGCAGATTGAAGTAAATCGGTATACAAGGTATCTAAATAAGACGCCTTTGGTCTCACTAGTTTTTTTAATTTAAACTCCAGTTCTATCGTGAGAAGAGAGGTATACGCAGAAATGAAGGGTATGTAAAACCTGCTAGTTCAGCTAATAATATGATCTAAGCAAAGTACCAAAGTACTGAATAGATAGCAAAATATAAGAACAAAAAATGAAAAGTAATCAGTATAATAGATGTGCCAAATTTAAGGTTGTGGTAAGATACCGTTGGAGAAAATCGTGCCGTTAAACTCGGAACTGTATAAGGTTTTATCAGTTATATATATATATATATATATATATATATATATATATATATATATAGTTGCCATACCTAAGTGGCACCGCAAGATTAATACCACCACCATTAGTAGAAGTTACTTTAATAAAATAATATAATAATAGTAACAAGGAGTGTGGACATATAGAATATGATTTAGGAAGCGTAGAAAGAAAGTTATAGAATGATTTAAAGCTTATGATTTAAGGGAAGGACAATGAGTGAATACATCTGCGCCATTGTGACCGATTCTGGGCCATGTCACTCAGTGTTTTTAGCCACTGGTTACGGTAATCACGAGGACGCAATCCAGGTAGTCTGCAGCTACTGACACAACTCAAATCAGCAATCAGTGACTTCATGGACTGATACCATGTTTTAGTTTGGCCACCTCTAACTCTCTCCCATCCTATTCCTATATTAGCCAACATTGCGCGTCGAGGAAGACGGTGGTTGGGCATACGCAACACATGTTTCAACCACCTCAGTCGATGAAGATTCACAACCTCATCGACTGATTTACCACATTATTATGGTGTGAACCCCATATCAATGACTATCAAAATCGCTCTTACCTGAATATCAACCATGCAGACTTCAATATCTCACGATAGATGTCCGCCGAACTGGGAGTATGGCTACTGAGGACTCCTAGTCTTATCCTGCATTTCATCCATTCCGCAACCTCAGCAGTATTTTTTTTTCGAGATTGTAACGCTCTGGTCATGGAACGCGCATCTCTTTGTAATTTATGAACCGTGCTACAATGCATATATTTTGAGTCCTAGTACTGAAATCACTGTTGCAAATGGTTTGGTTTTCAATTCAACTGACTTTATGTTATGACACTGTCAAAATATCTGTATAAATGTAAACTCATATCATTCTGATCATGCCTGTAAATTGGCATGCCCTCATGTACACAATGATACATGAGAATAAAAACTATTTATTTATTTATTTATTTATTCGCCTAATACCCGTCGTCTAACCTCGTTATTACTTACTCGGTGATCCCAGCTAGCGCAAACAATGTTCCGTAGACATCGATGGTTAAGAGCTAATAACCTTCGAGTGTCATCTACCCTTAATGGCCACGTCTCACACCCATACAATAAAACAGAGAGAACTGTTGCGCAGTACACTCTTCCTTTTGTTAAGAGACGAATATCTCGTCTACGCTATGGGTGACGCAAGTCGGCAAAAGCCAAACGATCTTTTTGAATTCATACTGAGATTTCGTCAGAGACCAACTCATTAGGACTAATCAGACTTCCAAGATAAGTGAAGTGGTTGACGTGCTCAACTACATCACTCCCTACCTTTAGTTCAGGGGTTGACGAAAACCAGTCCTGGAGCGATAGTTTGCATTTAGAGGGGGAGAAACGCATTCCGAAAATGCTTGCATTCGAGCTTATTGCTGTTAAAAGCTTCTGCATCGTATCAGCGTATTCACCAAACAGGACTATATCGTCAGCATATTCTAAGTCAATAAGTGGGTTTCCTGGTAGGAGATCAATTCCTGAAAAGTCAGACGATGAAAGTGTAATTTCCATCAGTATGTCAACTATGAAATTAAACAAAAATGGGGAAAGTGGGCAGCCTTGACGGACACCACTTGAGGTTACAAGTTCAGATGACAGTTCGCCACATGCTCTAACACGACTAATAATAATAATTATTATTATTATTTATTTCCTGAATATCAGGCGCAAGCCATTTTTACAGGCAAGATAAACAATATTATATCAGATAGTTAAAATGGTTTAACTGTTATGCAGACTTATTATACAATGATGTACAGATATATTGGAATGATAAATTTTGTTTTAAAGTAGCATTTATCTAGCGTCCATTACGAACATGGCCTCGGGGCGACCTTGTGATGCGGAGGAATAACAGGATGCGTTCTTGTCACCAATACGAAGAGTTACATCTTTAAAAAAAATGTAGACGTCCAACCTTTTACGTAATATAAAGCAATCTCCAAATTCTAAAAGGAAAGAAGAAGGACAAACAACAGAGCGGAGCAACGGTATTATGACAGCTATACTTTTCTGATTATTTAAGCAATCAGAAAAGTATAACTGTTTGAACTGGCAAATATTCGGATATTAAAGCTTTTTAGGCAAGTTTTAAATTTTTTTCTTTGAATGGTTGGCTATTTTGGAAGTGTACAATAGTAGTGTTCAGATCGATCTGACCCGGTCGGGTCATTGTGAAAGGTAAGGTTTCATAAGGTTAATGACATATGCTTGAGATATGAGCCGTGAACTCGTATGCTAGATATGAGGTGGTCCGTGACTTATCATGTCTGGATTTCTAGATAGTTCAGGGAAAATTTGCTGGGTTCCTTTGGTATTAAAAAACAAGCTTATCATGCACTTAAATTTGGGTAAATTATCACAGGAGCGGATAGAAAGTGGTAACCTATTCCATAGTAAACTGTACAATGTTCTAAAAAAATTATTTCGTGATTTGTGTTTACATATTTTGGTATACAGTGTTCGGACCAGATTCCTTAGGTTATATTTGAGAGCAGTCTTCCAGGAGGGATAAAACGTTGAGAAAGATAAACCGTGAATTATTTTATGAAAATGAATTAGGTTAGTCTTTAGACGGCGTCTCCATAGGGGTTCTAGAGAAAGTGACTTACATCTTTGTACATAAGTTTTGTTACAGTTATACTCCAGTAATCGTCGGGTGAAAGTTCTCTGGAGATTTTCAATTCGTATGGTATCTGTATAGTTCATATTAGGGAAGACAAGCGAGCAGTATTCTAGGGTAGGACGTACGCACATCCTGTATGTTGCAAGCTTGGCTTCCATAGTGTAAAAATTTCGAAGAATAAAGCCGATTCGTCGTCTCGATTTGGATATAATTGACGATACATGCTCAGTAAACTTAAGGCTCTTGCTGTAGCATATACCCAAGTCACATATAGAGCTCAGTGTTTGAGTTTTACATTCATTCAAATAGAGTTCTTGTTGAACATCATATTTTCCGAATTGCGTAATCCCACACTTACTGTGGTTGAATGGTAGTTGCCATTTCTGCCTCCAAATCGATAGGTTATCTAGATCTTTCTGGATATCGGATGTGCCTTTATTAGATGCACTAGGCTTAAAGCTGTACACTATTTTCAGGTCATCTGCATACAGGTATGGTCTACCAAAATGTATGACTTCACATATATCATTTATATACATAAGAAAGAGAAGAGGACCTAGGACACTGCCCTGAACAACCCCACTTGTGATTAGTTTGGTTGACTAAAGGTGGTCATTATATTTAACTACCTGGCTTCTTCCTGTGATAAATGAACTGAACCAAGAGTGTAATGGGTCTTTGATTCCGAACGACTTTAGTTTATGGAGAAGTTTATAATGTGGGACTTTATCAAAAGCTTTCTTGAAGTCAAGGAAAACGGTCGATACTACCATTCCCCTATCGCGTTGAGTGGTTATATTGTTAAGATAGTCTAATAGGCACGTATCACATGACCTAGTTTTTAGGAACCCGTGTTGTGAGGTAGAGATCAGATTATGTTTCTGGAGGTACTGAGATACTTCAACCTTAACTACTTTTTCCATCACTCTAGAGATAACAGACGTTAGGTTAATTGGTCGGTAGTTTACTACATTTGCAACCGGTCCACTTTTGAGTTTGGGGATAATGTATGTGGTTTTCCATATTGTTGGGTAGCATGCAGTGGAGAGTGATATCGTAAACAATTTAAGATGTAGTAGATGGAGATTTTCGTCACCCCTTTTAAGCATGCTTGCTGGGATACCATCAGGCCCTTCGGTGTTTGAGTACTTTAGCGTATTTATGGCCTTATCAATCTTTTGCCTAGTGAAGACTACATTTGTGAGTTCACATGATGGCGTTGCGGTGGACTCGTAGTCATCTTCATAATTTCCGCTCGTTAATGTGGTACTAAAGTGTTCACTGAATAGTTCGGCTATGAGTTTAGGGTTGTCGTATATACGATTTTCACTAATAAACAGATTTCCTTTCGTTTTAGAACCCTTGTTTTTGTTTCTAAAAATTTTTAGGAGAACAGAGGGATTTTTGTTTATGATAGCTTGTTTCTCTTCTACAATGGCTTTCTCCATGCGTATCCCTACCATCACTACATATATTTCTTTCATTGTGACTAGCGATGAAAAGTCTCTGGATCTATGAAATTGGGAGGCATGTTTTCGGAGGCGTCTTCGTATTTGCGTTGGGATGAACAAATCTTTGGGAATTCTAGGTTTTGGTTGCCGTAATGGTGCAATCTTATCGAAGGCATCATTTATGTTATGATAGAGAATTTCTGTCGATTTGTTAGCGTTGCTTTCAGCAAAGTAACTTTCCCAATTGAGACTGCCTATGTAGTTTTGGAAGTTCACCCAGTCGGCTTTGTGAAAGTGTCGACTGAGTGAAGTTATTTGATGCTTAGTTGCCGTAATGTTTATATCAAAGCTGCATATAACAATGTTATGGTCGCTACCAGGGAATTTTTTCCCAATATGCACAGCGTATGCGCAGAGGCCGTTTGTGAAAACTAAGTCTACGATATTTTGGAGTCTAGTAGGGTTACGAACGCACTGAGTCCAACCACTGAGTTCTAAACATTCGATAAACGAGTCGTAGCGCTTTGGTGCTTTAGGTGGGGACCATGAAATTTCGGACATGTTAAAATCTCCACATATAAGCTTGCTAGGTAAGGGTAGAGAGGATGCTAGTATGAAGATTCCTGTTAGTAGATCTATATTCTTTAACGGGGCGTTGGGAGGCTGGTACATACAACCGAGCAAGATCGATGTAGTCCTTGTAGGTTTCAGGACAACCCACACAGAATCTTGTGTTGCATTTACCCCTGGAATATCACATAGGAGCGACTTCAGCTTTGAATGGACATATATTATGCACCCTCCACCGCGTCCATGTAGTCTATCACTACGGTATAGGTTGTAATTATCAAGAGATATATTCATATCAGGGATGCTCGAATTAGTCCATGCTTCAGTAATCATAATGAGCGATGGTTCACAGAGTGACGCTAGCATGATTAAGTCAGTCATTTTTTTACATATAGACCTAGCATTTATTAGACATAAGGTAAATGCGTGGCTATATGAGTAAAACTGATTAAGGGTATCATTCATATATGAACCATAGTTAATGTCAGGGGTGTAGTTTAAGTGGGGTGTAGGTGGTTGTCGGTTCTCGGACAGCTCATATTGGTAGTCAAGGTTACGACTGGATTTATTATAGGAGCTGTTAAGTGTATACGAACTTGTTAGCCCGGGGGATAGGGTGAGAATTTTAACTGGCTGAGATTGTGTAGGATTAAGGAGGTTGCATATACCATATGGTTGGAGATTACGTCGACTAGTTGTCTCGTTAGTGGTGCTACTATGTCCTGCATCCCGAAAAAATTCTGATTATCGTCTATTATGTTATGATAATGATGAAAGTTGGGATTTATATAGTTAGGGCCAAAACCGTTCTTATTTGTGTCACTATAAGATGGGTTTAGAAGTGGTGAAAGCGTGTTTTTGTGCGTATATGCATTATGAGGGCTTATAATTGGTGGTTGGGTTAATACCCTAAAGTGTCTAGTGTTATTTTCCCAAGTGCGTCTATAATGGTAAGTAGGGTGTTGTACTGGATGAGGGGTGAGGGGCCGCTTCTCGATAGGTTGGCTGTTAAATTGTAGAGGACGTGAGTACAGATGTCCTTTGTTACGTCGTCTATCATTCTTCATCTCGCGTTTTTTATCTAAAAGTTGAGTGCACTGAGGCCTATCGTTTTCCTCATTATCTTGAGTACTCATGAATTTGTTGCAAGCTAGTGGGGAGAATTTATTTAAGGAGGCTAATGTAATCTTAGCGTTTTGTCTACTTGGAGTATGATCTTTGGTCTGCGTGTGGTTATTGGCACGGACCGGAATTTGTTGTTGGTTTGCTTGGAATTGTTTAGTTTTAGGTCTAAGCTTAGTTATGTCGTCTTTTGGAGTAGCCCGTTGAGAAATGGGCTTTGGTTCGCTTAGGATATCAATATTTGAGTCGTTTAAAGGGTCTGAGATTGGTTTCTGTGCATAGGAACAACCCGGGGTGGGATTTATAGTACACGTACACTTATTAGCATCCACAGGAAGTTGTTCGCTGTCGTATGGTGTCCCTCCTGGAGACCCATCGAGGTCAACATTATCGGTTGCCTTTAATTTACCACTTAGGAAGGTGTCGAGTGGTGATGGGATTGTATTCTGAGACACGTAATAAGTTTCTTTCTTTTTGGTAGGGGATACTTGCTGGTTGTCACTTGTAGTGCAGTCATTAGATGTAGGTACCCCACGTCTTTTTATGCGACGTTGGGAGGGGGTTAGATCTTGGGTGGCTATTATATTTTTATAGGGTATTAGTTCCTTAGCTTTTTTAAATGACGTAATAAATAGTTTCGCGTCTCTAAGACAGTTAAATTTAAATAATAGTGGACAGTTTTGTCTGTTTGACTTTTTTCTGAGTCTTATGATTTCACATTGGTATTCTATCATGCCACATGCCTTTAAGCATGTATCCCTTATTTCTGCAAGAGGTGTGCGGTCGGGAACATTATATACCACCACATTGCATGAGGAGATAACCCTTTTTACCGCTTCCGTTGCTACAAAGTCAATCAGACACTCAGCCTTTGCGAAGTTTTCAACACTCTCGTCGTTATTATGTTCCCATATATTTATGAGAGGTGCTAGTTGATTGAATTTAGATGACAGATCAGCGAGGGATTTTTGTAGTGACAGTATATCACTGCTGTTTGAGTAAAGAGCCTAAACAAGATTTATGTACTTCTGGGGTACGCCTTTCAATGAAAGACATTGTCATAGAACTTCACGGTCTACAGAGTCAAATGTCGCTTTCAAGTCGAGAAAAACCACGACTGTCTGGCGCCGAAAAGTATATCTGTGCTCTGAAACCTGACGAATGGTGAATAGCTGGTCTATACAACCGCGACCAGGTGTGAAACCGGCCTGATGTTCTCGTAATTGTAGATCATGAGTTGCAGTTAAGCGTCTGATAATCATAGAAGCTAGTATTTTAGACACTATATTAGCCAAACTGATTTCTCTGTGGTTATCGCAGGACTACCCTTTCATATATACTTGGACGATTAACGAGCGACACCAGTCTAACGGAATTTTGTCTAGTTCCAGAACCTTAGTCAAAATATCAGTCAGTCTGGTCGTCAACGTAGGACCACCATTCTTCAAGACCTTTGGTGATAATCCATTCAGATCTACTGCTTTGTCTCGCCTTAGATTGGCTATAGCTTTATCGACTTTGACAAGAGTCGGGTGAACTAAGTCGACTTTCCACTCTGGCTGTCTTGAAATAGCGGGAAGTTCTAGAGTTGCTAAAGGCCAACTGAACTGCTTAATGAAGTGCTCAGCTTATTGTTCAAACTGTCTAGACTAAAAGCTTATATGCGTTTCATCCTTTTAAGGAATCGTCTCACTAACGCTGAATTTTTAAACCCCGGTTCCTTTTATTAACTTGGAAAGTTGCCTAGTGTTACTTAATGCCGCTACCTTTTCTATTTCTTTTGCTTTCGTTACCCACCACTGCTCACAGTCACATAGCAGACATTTTGTCAATTTATACCTGATTACTTTTCGCGACTCATCATGTTCGCAGCCTTACAGGTTACGTTTTCCGGAGTCTATCGATTCGAAAGAAGCCATCGAGACTCACTGATTTATACTGACAGGTTGATTTAAGTCTCTAAGAGATGTCACTGTAGATGCCAAAGCTTGTTAAACATATTGCTAAGCAGCATCTAGTTGGGTCTCATCTTTAAAATCGCGTTAAAATCACCAGCCATTAGTGCCGAATCTGAGTGTTTAGATCTATGAAGAAGTTCAAAATGTTTTCTGTACAATTAATTTATCATTTCATCCGGGCTGCAATCAGTGGAAGCGTAGGCAGAAACAACAGAAATACGACGGCGTGTGTCCCTGTATACTCGAGTTCTTACTGAACCGTTTAGTCGGACTGCACATATGCGACTATCGATAGTAATCCATTCAAGGAGAGGCCGTTATGCTCTCATACTTAACACAATACCTACACCGGCTAACTGACGAGAAGTTGTTGTAGAGTTGCCAGATAAACGAAGAGTGTATCGTGAAAGTTCTACACTCTGACTAGGTGAGGTCAAGTGAATGACCACGCTAGGATCCTGTATGCATGTTTCGGAGACACAAAATTCATAAATGTCATGGGATTCTTATGTCCTAGCGTGGAGACTTGTCGCCCTTTTTGACACGGGGTTCGTACAGTGAATGCACCAATGTGAAGTTTGGGGCGTGGTCTTAGTATGCTAGGAACGTTATTTTGTGGGCCGGAATCGTTAGCACTAATGACACAGGAGGAAGTTGAAGATAGGGATTTAGGCTTAAAGGTAGGGACAGGATAAATATTAAGAATAGATGAAGGCGTTTGACTAAAATGGCAGTGATCTTGTGTGTTGTTAGAGGTATGAGGGCGGTTATCTCTTCCCAGTTGCCCACGCTGTGGAAGGGTTCTTCTTGGTGTGCCTGGGAAGCGAAATGGGTTCGGATTGGTCTGAAAGATCTGGGAGAGTGACCGCAGTGCCCAAGGAACAACTGTTTGAGGCCGGTCACACACGGCCTTTTTGAAAGAGGTTCTCGTTGTTGTAGCTCCGTACTTGTTGAGGCCTTACTGCTAGAGACGGAAATCTGTGGAGTAAAGTGAGGTGTGCATTTTTAGGGTCGACCTTTTCTAACAGCGCCCTTCCTTTGTGGGAAGGCAGCATCACTGCTATGCTGGTTGTCCGAAGAAAACACCTTACTGCCGTCACACCTCTGTACAGCCGGCAGTACGACTTTGTCCTCGGACCTTATATTTGCTGCTTTTGGTCTCACCGCTCTTCAACCGACCTGCCTGGCATGGCAGGACCTAGAGGAACGATTGTTCCAGCCAGTATAGCCCGATCGAGTCATCACGATAGGCAAGCCCGACAACCACGTTAAGGTAGCAGCAGGGTCGGGAATTTATATATATATATATATCCACCAATTCAGTCATCGTTTATCACAATGACTCACGCACATAGGAAACGCTTACGATCAAGGAGTTTGCGAAATCCCTCAACAAGGCCACTGACTTGAGGACAGTAAGCCTTTGTACACAGGGGGTGGAGTGTTTTTGTAGGGAGATGTAACACCTCATAAAGTCAAATTGTTTGAATGCAGGTTGGCTGACAAATGCGGCTTTCACACAATTGATTTGGTCTAAAGAAGTTGGGGAAATGGGTTTGGGAGAATTATTCCAGTTTTCTGCACTTCTATTTGTAGAACACTGATTTCCATTTAATTTAGTGGCTAGTTATATATTTAGAGATACTAAAAATGAAGTGGTGGGGAAAAATGAGCAGTAGATTAAACAGACTGGGTATGGGATCAAATAGTATAAATTAAGATTGATTCATTATAAGGGGTCTGGTTGCAGGATAACCAATTAGCAAATTTTTCATAGGAACTATGCCATCGTTTACGACTACCGAATATTTAACAAAGATGAGTATAAAAGGCCAGGTAACTTAGGAATGCTTTAACTGTAGCAGCCTGATCTCCAACTCTGCTCACCAATTTGTTGGATTCGTAATAGCGTTGTATTACACCAACTATATACATGTGCGTATTCAGTAATTCACTTTTCATCAGTTAAAATAACTCATGCACATATGACAATCACAGGAGACACAAAAAATCGAGAAGTCCAGAACGAAGATTTGACATACGAATCGTCGAATTAACAGAGCATATTTTTAATAATGGAGACGACAATGGAGCATTTGAATGTTATACAAGTCATGTTCTAGGCCTTGAATGAATCCAAGAACGCAATCGTCCGTAACCGTATTATACCTAATCAGCTGATTGAAATAAAAATCACTGTTATGGTACAATTTATAATCTCGGTTATAAGAGAATCGTGCGAAGTTCAAAGTAGCACAGTAAATTATATACATTTTAGGGAAAGTTAAACTTTTAGGCAATATTGACTCCTAGTAGCACCATGAACACTTTGTTCACTCATTTCGAGAACCAGTGTCAGCCAACAATGAAATTAGATCTAACTAAACAATGTCCGATAGTTCTAACATTCTATCTTCATTACCACTTGTATTTGAGCTAATAGAATCTGAAAATAAATTAAACCATATCATCGTTTGCGTTGAATAGGATTAACAATTCGTGATTGACTATTCAACATCCACCAATCACTTTTAATTCCAGGTCGCGAATATAGTACAATAATATGATGAGTATTATGTAAAACTGCTGACGAAAAATGATTTACTAGCAAAGTGGACTGAAAGGGGAAACAAACTGCATGCAGTGGAAGTGTCAAATTAAGCATTTTATAAAAAGTTTGAATAACATTCTGTCCAGTTTAAGTATTGTCATTTTTTTTCCAGCCTATCTAGATTTAAACATATTAATTGCTGACTTTACAAAATGACATCCATGCAAACGTTAGGTAATCTAATAAAACTGTTGAATAGGCTTAGAAAACCCCTCGAAATAAGTTCAATATGACATAGAGATCAATAAGAAATATTTTCTCCAATCAGAACACAGATAGCTTTTTATCCGAAACTTCTAGACAGAGAGAAGTCACGTGCTATGTCTGTGATTGGTCAATTATCTTAGCACAACTGTGTTAGAAGGTTACAGAATTCTCTAGAAGCCTGAAGAACATTTATGATAATATATATATCTTAATTTTCTGTACATAATTGAACTCTTGCAATAAAGTGTTTTTGTAGTAGTACCTGTCTTCCCCCTCGCGTTCCTGTCGACGAGTAGTTTCAGCCTAGGGGTCGAATCATAGCTTGGGAGTCGAAGCGTGCGGTCAACCTAGACAAGATAACAAATGACGACGGAGATCCTTGCAGTCGATAAGTGATCTAAACCACGCGTCACAACATAAACAACAGCCATCGCTGTTCACGACCCGGTGAAAGTTTAAACCGTAGGTTTGTAATTGCTCCCAGTGTTTTGAAAAGTGATTTGTCTTCTTGGAAGAATAAGAATAAGCGTAACACATAATGAAGGGCAGAACCTATCTTAGTGCAGCATTAATTACTTGATAACATTAACCAGCTCCTCTAATACTTAAAGACTGCCTATTTAGCTTTCCTCTTCTAAAATTCTGCTTGAAATACTTATAAGTGAGATAGTATGTGATCAGTTGCATCCACATCCGTTGGCTTTCCATAAAAATAGTTTTGTTAAATCTAGAATTATGAAAGTACTTTAAATCCCAGTAAACACAGCTTGATCTAGATGATTTATTGCAGGAAATATTATAAGACAGCTTTTTATTTTATTGATTGGCTATATTCATTTGCCAACAATATACCAAGAGTCCATACATTACGACTGTAGAAATTGCTTCCACGTGAAAATAAAATTTTGTTTTCTTGCAAGAAGCATTGCATATAGTTAACTTCACATAAGGTATGGTTAAACTAACCATTCTAAATGGCTGCCAGGAGCTAGTGATATTGAAATAGAAGAGCAGACGTCAGGTTAACAAAGTAACCTAGAAGAACTAGTTTTACTAGTATGAAATGTAACCGAAGAACAAATACTACATTTTTGACCAATCATATTTCGAAAAAATTCTCCTGACATGTCTACTAATTGGTCCATGATCTCTATGATTTCATTTGCCAATCCAACAGTATCAAACCTCTGACCCTAAAACACGTATCGTCTTCCGTGTTGACTATCTAGTGAACGTTATGCTAATTAAAAAGACTTGAAAAGAACGAGGCTGTTGATAGACCACTAATTAACTTTCATCATGGAACCCATTTTAATGTGGCATTTATTAATGCATTTTTAGCCTTTTCTATTTGGAGACAAATTTACTTACTGTATACAGTCCCAAAGATTATGACGAGCACTTCAGTTTAGTTTTCTATGTACCGTGTAACTGTAACCTGTATTCTTTTTGATTTCTGTCAGGTACAGTTTTAAGACTAACATTTAGCACGAATTTGATAGTTTCATGTATTATCTAAACTAGTGACCAAAATAACATAACAAAAGTAATTTATTCAAATCTTTCCGAGTATAACTAATTGAGGCATGACGTAGTGGATATTTGCTGGCTCCATAATCTAAATTTTTTTTAATATATTTGTTTTACGCTTACAGTAGAGAAATGACCCACAAGTGCAGGATATTCAAACATCAAAAATGTCTAAACGTGTTTCCGTTTTAGGTTGTGGTTCCTGGGGTACTGCTATTGCTAAGGTTGTTGCTGACAACGTCATATTTCCAGACGAATTCTGTTCTGAGGTTGCATAATTTGCGACAGTTTGTGACGGATAAATATTTAGGTTTTTTGGTACGTACGGGATGAATTCTATAATGACAAGTGTTTAACCGATTGGATTAATGAAGAGCACAGTAATCCTAGCTATCTGCCAAAGTTAAAATTACCTTTCAATGTTGTTGCTTCTTCCGACGTTCGAAAAGTTGTAGAAAACGCTGATATTCTTTTGGTTGCGTATCCACCGTGCTATATTATATGGTTAGTCAACCATATCAAGAAATATATCAAGGAAAAAGCATATTTTGTTTCATTTTGTAAGGCGAGTGTAGAAAGATTCTTTAAATTGACTCTTATTTAGCAGTAATTTATACGACGCATGTACAATTTATACATATATATATTTTTATATATTTGTGTATATATGTAGGGTCACATGCCTAAGTTTATGCTCTTCGGGGCAGAACTATAACATAGGGGCGACCTTAATGGTAGTTAGGCGACCATTGATATCGGAATATTAGTTTGTCACTCTTCTCTTAGCATTTCTCCAAGAGCATAGACGGCCTACAATCACATCAACATGTTCTTCGTAGTAAATCTTTCTCCTTTAGATTGCTAACTTCATTGTCAACCAAATTATTAGCAATGACCTTAAGATGAAAAGTCGCGATTTCATTGGTTCGTCCCCATATTATAGTCCTGCCCTCGTCGGCACGGATATTTTGCTGAAGCAGTCTATTTAGGAGGGTAGTTTCATTGATCGTGGCACTAAAATAATAAGTTTTGTTTGATTATGTGGTTAATAATTCATATGTTTGTCTTGTATATATCCTCGCTGCGTTCGTGGACTCAAATTTGGAATTTAACTTACAATATGATTTTCTTACACTCTTACTACTCCAAGCAGTTGTTGCCCAATAAATTCCTTTTAATACCATTTTACCAACGTTTGTCGAGTGTTTATCGGTATCTGACTAGATGAAATGGTTCAATTTTCATATCACTCAATTGCATACTGATATATAGTCATAATGTCTAAATGTCTGTAATGTATAATTTTCGTGTTTCTAGAGAATAACGTTAGCCGTCAGAGCAAAATGATTCTACAAACTACAATAATACTAGATACAATTAAAACATTTAAAAATATCATTTGCTTTGTCCAACATTTGAGTTGCGTTTTTAATAGTTTGTCAGTAGTCTTAGTAACTATATGCTGCATTTGAATCCACCTAAATGTACTTCTACTCGTTCTGACAACCGCCATTTTAAAAATGTGTACAATTGGTAGGTATGATTTTATGTTCGACTGATTTATCTAATCGTAAATTTAGTGTCAGAAGTGCTTTATAAAATAGAGTAACTGTCCAAACTCATTGATTTTCTGCAATGTTAATTTAATTTTATATGGTTGCTGCACGCCACTATATGGTTCCAATTGTCCGTTTATTCGGCTAACATGCTAAAAGATTTACCTAAGTATTTTCCAACCTGACAGCCTACCGACTTAGACGTGTAGATCTTGTGTTATGATCACTATATCTCTGCCTAGTTTTCTAAAGGAGGTAAGAGGACTTCTCCAAATTTGCCACTTACTGCTTCCGATCTGTAGTAAGTGAGGGGATGCATAGGGAAAAATAACAAAATTGGATAGACATGTGTCCTTATTTTCATTAGTATCTACCACATCATTTAGATGGATAGCACATTCAGTCATTTATTAATGTGCAAAACAGAGTCCGACGCGTATGTGCATGAGTCCAAGTTACCGTACCTAATTAACACAACGAGATCAAATGCACGAGTTCAATATAACAGCATAATTCAACGGAAAGGAATTAAGTAAGCAAAAGTACGATGGAGTCAGTTGTACGTAACGTATGTCCCAACCATCTCAGTCAACGGATAGCACACGGGCTAATGTCGACAGGAATCCTTTCAAGGAGTCCCAGTTTTGTTTGCAAACTTTGCCCTATACCTACACCAGTCGTGGTACGAGAGCTTTCTGTCTGATCTTCAGATAAATGTAAGGTAAATTTCACTGTTTATCCTTACTGATTAGATGAACTCAAATAAATGACTACGATAGAGTCTTATACGCATGTTTCCGATATGCAACATACATCAATAACGAAACTTGAAAGTCTTAGCTAGTGAGGTCTGTTGACTAGTTTGACAAAGTTCTTACATTAAAAGCTCCAATATAGAGTTTGAGAGTGGTCTCAGAGGATGTGAGGTAGGGCTTTGTGGATTAGAATCCGTAGTGGCATTTTTAAGGAGTAGAAGAATGATGGGGATTGATATCGAAATTAAATGAAATATTAGGAATAGGAGTTTAACTTTGAATAGAGTGATTTTCTTATAGAGAGAGCTGTAAAGAGAATTCGGTTAGGATGGTCTTAGTGACCTGCGAGCGTGACCACAGTGACAATTCCTTAAAGCCAATCACACGCAGTCTTTTTCAGCGAAATTTTCTTCGTGTTAGCTCAGTACATGTTAAAGCCACATTGCAGAAGACATAAACCCTTAAAGTAATATGACTTGTGCATTTACAAGTCCGACGTCCTCTAACCTTATCCCACCTTCGTAAGATGACAGTCCTGCTATCTTTCTGGCCGTCTAGAGAAAACACTGCGTCCGTCACACATCTGTACAGTCAGCGGTACAAATTCTCCTTAGTACATTAAGTTTTTTGCTTTTAGTCTTATCACTCCCCAGCCGACCGAAGTGGTATGGTAGTTTCTTAAGTGGCGATTGTTCCAACCAGTATAATCCGACTGAGTCATCACGATAGGTAAGCCCAACCGCCACTTCAATTTAGCAACAACAGTCGGGCTGTTATCGTATTTAGGTATAGTAACATTGAATCATCTTATGTCTTATTTTACTACTAGAAGATGGTATTTTAAAAACTGTAATTTATTTATAAATTTAGGGTCTTATGTTATATCCTGAAGAGAATAGAATCAAGTTAGTAAGTGATTTTATTCGAGAACAAACTGGTAAGCGGTGTGTGGTCGTTATTGGATCGACAACAGCTGTTGAGGTGGCTGAAGAACAATTTACTGAATCAACTATTGGTTCTAATAGTCTTGAGTATGGACGTGAAGTAAAAAGACTTCTTCAGGTAATAATCTTGTCTCTAAATAGCTTTGTCATTAATTCTGTTTCAAAAATATAAAGAGAACACTTATCGTATTATAACAATGTGTAGAAAGTTTGAACAAGGTTTTTCTAATTTGTAGGCGTTTTGTATCAATTTGTTGTTGTTGCGTAAGATTTCGATTGACCACTCACTGATGTAATATGTAATACCTGAGTGGATAACATTGCCAAGTCACAAGTGATATTAAAGTTGGGTTTCGGCTGTCACATAGAGTTAAGGAAGTGCATATTTTGTCTTTGAGATTCATCGACTTGATGTGCCCCGCTACATTTCTATGTTGTTGTTTGCACTGTGACTACAAACCAATTCATACCTTTCAAACTCCATTTAACTATCCGTTGAGCTCTTGTGTCCAAATAAGCATACTTGAGAAACGGGTACTTCGTTATTTTTTAAGGGTTTTTATCTTTCCAACTTCAGCAAAACTTCTGAACAAACACTAAATTGAGCTCATCCTTTTGAAATACATATTTGGCTACACAAATCGATTAGTTACAGTCCTTACTAAAAAAAGAGACGATACAAACTTTTATGCATTAAGCATAGTCAAGCTGTATAATGGTGTCTGCCTGAATACAAAAGACAAATGGATGGTGTCACTGAGTTTGAAGTGAATGAACTTAGTTCAAGTCATGATGTGAATGTCCACAGTGGAATATGGGAGGTACATCCAACTGACGAGTCTCAAACGTAATGAAATAACAATCCTCTAATACAACTTATCAGCCACAATCCAACTCTAATACAAGATTTTTTTATGTATTTGTCATCTTTGGTTACAATCTTCAATTTTCGATCCCTATAGAACTTTATAATCAAACGGCACATAGAAACTGTTAATGTCTAGTGTGCTAGTTATTAAAATCTCACTACATTTTAATCATTATTAGCAGATTTCATCAGAGTTGCATTTCACTTTCTTTCATTTTATTATGACATTTACGGTTTATTCTCTACGAATACCTGTTTAATCATATAAACAGAAAGACCTAAACGTTTAGTTAATCATAAGAAGTATATGGATTGATATTTCTAATCCCTAAATTATGAGATACATACGACTTAAGCGTTGACAAAGAATATTTATCCGGTAGCTAAGTAATTGAACCATTTTGATTTTAACTAATAGGTTTCACGTTCAAACTCCGTTTCATCTATTTCTATTAAGGAAACTAGGTACTATCACCAATCTTCACACAAATAATTTAAGTCAAAGCCTAGCACAAAATTTTGGACTTGATAAATAGAATACATACATATATGACTCATTATTATTATTAATAACATACTTCGATCAACATGGTATTTTTCAAGTGCACGGAAAAAACGAAAGGTATAACAAACTTTGATGTTTTAGGAATTTGTTGATGACACGTTCGTCATGTGCGGTAAAAAGAATTATGATGATCATTTGCCTAACCGTCTTAATTCAGCTCATTCAAATTTGAAATGTGTGAGTATAAATTGCGAAATTTCATAAATTTTATTAACTTAAGAGTAACAAGAATCAATCTAACGTTCTATTCACCATAAAATTCTTGACCAGCTCAATATCTGCATTTTGACAGCTACTATCTTAACTGCAACTCGTGATCTACAATTACGAGAACATCAGGCCGGTTTTACACCTGGTCGCAGTTGTATAGACCAGCTATTCACCATTCGTCAGGTTTCAGAACACGGATATACTTTTTGGCGCCAGACAATCGTGGTTTTTCTCGACTTGAAAGCGGCATTTGACTCTGTAGACCGTGAAGTTCTATGGCAATGTCTTTCATTGAAAGGCGTACCCCAGAAGTACATAAATCTTGTTTAGGCTCTTTACTCAAACACTATTAGTCGTGTTAGAGCATGTGGCGAACTGTCATCTGAACTTGTAACCTCAAGTGGTGTCCGTCAAGGCTGCCCACTTTCCCCATTTTTGTTTAATTTCATAGTTGACATATTGATGGAAATTACACTTTCATCGTCTGACTTTTCAGGAATTGATCTCCTACCAGGAAACCCACTTATTGACTTAGAATATGCTGACGATATAGTCCTGTTTGGTGAATACGCTGATACGATGCAGAAGCTTTTAACAGCAATAAGCTCGAATGCAAGCATTTTCGGAATGCGTTTCTCCCCCTCTAAATGCAAACTATCGCTCCAGGACTGGTTTTCGTCAACCCCTGAACTAAAGGTAGGGAGTGATGTAGTTGAGCACGTCAACCACTTCACTTATCTTGGAAGTCTGATTAGTCCTAATGAGTTGGTCTCTGACGAAATCTCAGTATGAATTCAAAAAGATCGTTTGGCTTTTGCCGACTTGCGTCACCCATAGCGTAGACGAGATATTCGTCTCTTAACAAAAGGAAGAGTGTACTGCGCAACAGTTCTCTCTGTTTTATTGTATGGGTGTGAGACGTGGCCATTAAGGGTAGATGACACTCGAAGGTTATTAGCTCTTAACCATCGATGTCTACGGAACATTGTTTGCGCTAGCTGGGATCACCGAGTAAGTAATAACGAGGTTAGACGACGGGTATTAGGCAAATGTGGTAAATCAGTCGATGAGGTTGTGAATCTTCATCGACTGAGGTGGTTGAAACGTGTGTTGCGTATGCCCAACCACCGTCTTCCTCGACGCGCAATGTTGGCTAATATAGGAATAGGATGGGAGAGAGTTAGAGGTGGCCAAACTAAAACATGGTATCAGTCCATGAAGTCACTGATTGCTGATTTGAGTTGTGTCGGTAGCTGCAGACTACCTGGATTGCGTCCTCGTGATTACCGTAACCAGTGGCTAAAAACACTGAGTGACATGGCCCAGAATCGGTCACAATGGCGCAGATGTATTCACTCATTGTCCTTCCCTTAAATCATAAGCTTTAAATCATTCTATAACTTTCTTTCTACGCTTCCTAAATCATATTCTATATGTCCACACTCCTTGTTACTATTATTATATTATTTTATTAAAGTAACTTCTACTAATGGTGGTGGTATTAATCTTGCGGTGCCACTTAGGTATGGCAACTATATATATATATATATATATATATATATATATATATATATATATATATATATATATATATATATATATATATATATATATATATATATATAACTGATAAAACCTTATACAGTTCCGAGTTTAACGGCACGATTTTCTCCAACGGTATCTTACCACAACCTTAAATTTGGCACATCTATTATACTGATTACTTTTCATTTTTTGTTCTTATATTTTGCTATCTATTCAGTACTTTGGTACTTTGCTTAGATCATATTATTAGCTGAACTAGCAGGTTTTACATACCCTTCATTTCTGCGTATACCTCTCTTCTCACGATAGAACTGGAGTTTAAATTTAAAAAACTAGTGAGACCAAAGGCGTCTTATTTAGATACCTTGTATACCGATTTACTTCAATCTGCTACTAATTTTAAAATATGTGTTTTGGCAATTACGACTGAGTATTATAAAAATTTGACTACAAAGTATCTGATTTTGCTGACAGTCAAATTTTACATAAATAGGCATGGATTAATAAATTATTTGAATAGGAACTTACTTTTAAATGCCACGCTACTTAATTAATTAATATTTCGGCAAACAGTTTGTCTCAATGAACTACCTAATTTTTATATTCACTCAGTCGCTTAGTCGGTATCAAAATATATTCGCCTATGTTGATGATATATTTTATTATAATGGAGGTGATTCGAATATCAACTGTATTTAACTGGAAACTTTGAAGAACTATGAGATGAATAGTTCAAAAGAAACTGTTACTGGCAACTATATCGTCATCGCTGCCTTCACGTAGAAATGCTCATTGCAGTTACTTCAGAAGTTCATTTATCGCATATATTTTCGCATGAACATCTCACAACAGATTTTTGGTATTATTGGTTCCGATATAATGGGTTTTAAAGAACAGTATTTTGGTGAGATGCGACTACGATGAAATGTCTTTGTAGCATTGCAGGAAGCTAACCTCATCATTTGCGTTAGTTAGCTTGATAGAAAACTGCATATTCTAGAGGCACCAAGCTAGCCTGTTTTATTTTATTTAGTTTATGACCGATTGTCTTACAATATTGATAGATAATTTTCCTGATCAGTCATATACACGATCGTTATACAAGATTACACAAGTATACCAACATAACAGAGTAGATCGACGAATCATGTGAGCCCGTCATAGTCAAGCTCAGTGTACATATCTGACTGTGGTGTTACAACTATTTCCTTTAGGCTACGTCAGGCGCTAAAATTTGGATCGTGGCTGTTTTCTAATCATCTTATAAGATTTTAAAGTACCAACCTTGTGTTCATTGTCGAAGAGATATTTACATATTACCCTATTCAAGGTACCTCTTTCTAACGATCAAAGGCTTCATATCGTATATTCAGGAAATCTAAGATAAGTTCTCTTTTTGGTTTGACTAATTTAGCTACTATAGCAGGTACACGTAAACTTGTAGACACAGATGTCAGCTACATGAATTCAGAATTTGTTGACTGAATTAATAAGCAAGCTGCTTTTTAGATGATTAATCTTAGGCTATGCGTTAGGTTCCATATGAGTTATATAACGATTTATACTGTTAGTAAATCATTTCTTTTATTAACTGAATTGGTGTCGATTGATATTTAGTGTGCATTACTTATTGATTCGTCAATATACGTAGACTAAATATATGAAATTAGCCCTAACTCAGGATAATGTTGGTGTTGAATTATGTGGTTCTCTGAAAAATGTCGTAGCAATTGCAGCAGGAATATGTGATGGTTTGCAGTTAGGCAACAATACAAAAGCGGCTGTAATACGAATTGGTTTCTGGGAAGTATCAGAATTAATGAATGAATTATTTCCTGATAGAGGTTAGTGAAGTTATGTTATTTGATTTTTTTAATCCATTTTGGGTTTATTGAATATTATTAAAGTATTTCAAATGAGGTTAGATTTTTCACAAGGAAAACTGTTATCAACTGTGAAGAAATGTCAAAGATATTAGATAATCACTGAATACTACGTCACTAATATCATGTTTGTCTATTTCTTAGTCCTGATAGAGTAAATCAAGTTATAATGCAACCACTAGTCTAACCGACATTATATAAACAATATTATGATAGTATTCATCGAGAATTGAGTTTACTAAACAGGACAAGTGGACTTTGGCACTTGTCACCATGAAATGACCAGGCAATGCTAATATTTCAATCTCACCGGTCTGTCGTGATTTAATTTAGTGCTAACGTCTCAGTTTTTTACTTTTCCTAACGAAATATTTTATGACATGACATAAAAATGGAATTCTTCATACTCATTAAATAACTGTGTTACACAACCGTGTTCTGTCTTTTCTTACCAATAAGGCTTTGTACAGTCGTTTACTGTACCGACCAAACAGCATTTGATTAATTTAGTCACATATCATAGGCTTTAATCACACTTGTTTTTTATATTCGTATGTTCATATCTATCTTAACTGGCACAGTCACCCTCGTCTCTCTCGTGAGTTGAAAAAGACTCATGTAAATACTTATGTCAACCGTGTCGTTCATAACGCGATCACATTTTACATTCACTTAACAAGTGGTTTGTACAGATTTGGATCATAATAGTTGATAAATATTTCATCTCAATCTGTTAAATTACGCATAACAGTGTTTTCTAGTAGACGTATTTGCTAACATGTATGTAAAAGGCTTTGGTAGTTACTCATTTTTTAACACAATGAGGTATCTTTGGACTTCCGAGATGCTTTCAAATAATTTGAATACAATTGGAATTCACTCGAACTGGAATTCCTACACTCTTGAAATGATACATTCTCGTTGTTTATCAATATGCAGGATATCCAAACTTGCTTACGATAAGCTATTATCACCTGATTCTTATTGGCCACTAGAACGATTGACAAATTTTAATTAGAGGTTCAAGCTTTCTCATCCGTTTCCCACAAGTAAACTCATTTTAACCACATTGCAACATACACTTTAAATTACTATTGCTTTATGCTTGTCTAAATAATAGAAAAATTTTGTATACTTTTCAACTGAACTTCCAAGTAACCAAATTCATAAGTATATGATATAAACTGATATTAATGTATAACACCGTTTTAGAAAAATGTAAGCGTCATATTAATTTAATAAGTAATTCAATTTATGCATACATGTTATAGTTTATTCTTTTTAATTATATGTTACATTTATATACACGTACATAGCAAGATTTTGACTGATGATAAATAGATAATTTATATCATGTGTTGTATATATCCGAAATCTATGGTATACAACTCACTCTTTGTATGTTTCCACTTCTTAATCCAGGTCATGTTCTCATTTTATATCGTCATGAATTGATAAAATTCATATTTAATCTCTTTATTATATTCATTTGATAGAATTAAATAACATTCAAATTAGGTTTAAAATAAATGTCTCACCATTCAATTTTACGTTTAACTAAGAAACTGTTGTGTACTAAACCAGCCATGTTAGAATGTTTGAATGTAACGTACCACTGATAATGGTTGGGGATTACTTCATTAAATGCTGTTAAATAATGTAAATTATCGAATTCCAACTCAAATAGGTATTGGGGTTTATTGCATACGTGGGTTGGGTTTCAATTGGAATAGGGTTGTATGCCCTTCTAATAAGTTTATAATCATAATAATATAGTGTTCCGGTAATTTTTTATTTAATACATATGGAAGCGATGCATTCTCTGATCTCGATGGCCTAGTTATGGAGCTTACATTTATCAGTTATTCTGTTAAATGTACACCCTAAGTGGATTACCTTGATAGAGCGTTAAGCGACAAGTGTGATTAAAGTTTGACTATGACTGGCAAGCGAAATTAAATGCTATCGGGTAAAAAAATAAATCAATGGTTGATGTATGAGACCTGTCAATCTATATGGCCTTGTGTGCACGAAGTTGCTATGACAACGCCAATGAGTACTTAGCTACTCCATGTATGTCATCTCGATGTTCACTCGATCCCAGGACATAATAGAAAGAATACATGCCGTTGAATTAACCAGACAAAATCATGTTGTATTTCAGGCAGTCCTTTATATATATATATACAAAATCAGACCACACAGTGAAGCAATTAAGAATTTATTATTAATACGAAACAAAGGAGATAATAGCAGTTAATAAAGGCAACCTGTACACAACCAATTAACTGTAGTCCATAATAAGGGACAATATTACTTACTTACTTACTTACTGCCCGTTACTCCTCGCTGAGGAGCATAGGCCGCTCACCAGTGTTCTCCATTTAACTCTGTCCTGAGCAATCCTTTCCAGTTGTTTCCAGTTGCTGCTCATCCTTTTAATGTCTGCTTCCAATTCTCGACGCAGCGTGTTCTTTGGCCTTCCTCTTTTCCGTTTCCCAGCAGGATTCCATGTCAATGCTTGTCTTGTGATGCAGTCTGATGGTTTGCGTAGTGTATGTCCTATCCATTTCCACCGTCTTTTCCTAATTTCCTCTTCGGCTGGAAGTTGGTTTGTCCTCTCCCATAGTAAGTTGTTGCTGATGGTTTCCGGCCAACGGACATTCAGTATCTTTCGTAGGCAGTTGTTTATAAATACCTGTATCCGTCTGAGGATGTTTGCAGTAATTCTCCAGGTTTCAGCTCCATACAGCAGGACTGTCTTCACGTTCGAATTGAAGAGTCTGACTTTGAGGTTAGTTGATATTTGTTTTGAGTTCCAGATGTTTTTCAACTGCAGGAATGCTGCCCTTGCCTTGCCAACCCTTGTCTTTACATCTGCATCAGACCCTCCTTTTTCATCGATGATGCTCCCCAGATATGTGAAGGTATCCACCTCTTCCAGAGTTTCCCCATCAAGTTGAATTGGGTTGGTGCTCCCTGTGTTGTATTTGGGAATCTTGCTCTTACCCTTATGTATGTTCAACCCTACTGCTGCTGAAGTTGTTGCTACACTGATCGTCTTCGCTTGCATTTGTTGGTGTGTATGTGCTAAAAGAGCTAGATCATCTGCGAAGTCCAAATCATCGAGTTGCATCCTACTTGTCCATTGAATCCCGTACATTCCCTCAGATGTGGAGGTCTTCATGATCCAGTCGACCACTAGGAGGAAGAGAAAAGGTGACAGCAAGCAACCTTGTCTGACTCCGGTCCTCACTGAAAATGCATTTGTCAGTTGTCCTCCATGCACAATTTTGCACTGTGTTCCGTCGTAAGAGTTCCGGATGATGTTGACGAGTTTCTCTGGTACACCGTAGTGTCGAAGAAGTTTCCATAGTGTTCTCCTATCTACACTATCAAACGCCTTCCCATAATCAATGAAGTTGATGTACAGGGGCGAGTTCCATTCAATTGATTGTTCAACGATGATCCGTAGTGTTGCGATTTGGTCCGTGCACGACCGATCCTTCCGAAAACCAGCTTGTTGATCTCGAAGTTGAGTCTCCACTGAATCTTTCATTCTGTTCAACAATACTCTGTTAAAGATTTTCCCTGGTATCGACAGTAGCGTGATCCCTCTGTAGTTGTCACATTTGCTCAAATCTCCTTTCTTTGGTATCTTGATAAGATAACCTTCTTTCCAGTCTGCCGGCACTTGTTCTTCTTCCCAGATCTTTTTGAATAAAACGTGGAATATCTTTGCTGTTAGGTCGATATCTGACTTGAGTGCTTCAGCTGGTATATTGTCAGGTCCTGCTGCTTTCCCACTTTTGATTTGCCTGATGGCCATCTTGATTTCTTCCATCGTTGGTGGAGTGACATCTATCGGGAGATCTGTAGGTGCTGCTTCAATGTCCGGTGGGTTCGGTGGAGCTGGCCTATTTAGAAGTTCCTCAAAGTGTTCTACCCACCTATTCTTTTGTTCTTCAATCTCAGTGAGTGTCTTGCCTTCTTTGTTCTTGATCGGTCGCTCTGGTTTACCATGTTTATCTGCCAGTTTCTTCGTTGTGTCGTATAGCTGTTTCATATTTCCTTCTCTTGCAGCCTTCTCCGCTGTCGTTGCAAGGCTTTCGATGTATTTCCGTTTGTCAGCTCTAATGCTCTTCTTTACTTGCTTATTTGCTTCTGAGTATTCAGCTTGAGCCTTGATTTTTTCTGCTCTTGTTCGGCTGTTGTTGATTTCTATCTTCTTGTTCCTCCTTTGTTGAATTTTGCTCAATGTCTCAGTGGAGATCCATTCCTTATAATGGTGCTTCTTGCGGCCTAGAACCTCCTGACACGTTGACGTTAGTGCTTCTTTGATTTCTTTCCAGTTGTCCTCCATAGTGGTTTCTTCTTTCGGCAGATCTTGTAAGGCTTGGAACCTGTTGTTGAGAGATATTTTGAATTCATTGAGTTTGTCAGTGTCTCGGAGAAAGCCTGTATTGAACCGTTGTACTGCTGACACTGCAGTTGTCCACTGCTTCTTTAGCTTCAGTTTTATTTTAGAAACCACCAAGTGGTGGTCTGAAGCTATGTCAGCTCCTCTCCTGGTTCTTACATCTTCCATTGATCTTCTAAATTTTTTATTGATACATATATGATCGATTTGATTCTCAGTAGTATGATCCGGTGAGACCCATGTAGCCTTGTGTATGCGTTTGTGGGCGAATATTGTACCACCTATAACCAATTTGTTGAAGGCACATAGGTTTGCAAGTCTTTCACCATTGTCGTTTCTGTCTCCCAGTCCTTGTCGTCCCATGATTTCTTCATATCCAGTGTTGTCCATTCCGACTTTGGCGTTGAGGTCTCCCATCAGTATTGTCAGATCCTTTCCTCGACACTTTGCTATAATTGATTGCAGTCTATCGTAAAACTGATCTTTGTCTTCGTCGTTGCCGTCGTTGGTTGGTGCATAGCATTGAATAATATTCATTGTAATCCCTTTCTTCATTGTTTTGAAAGATTTTTTGATGATCCTGGGTCCATTTGGTTCCCATCCCACCAGTGCATTACGTGCCTCCTTGGACAGCATCAGAGCAACTCCTTGAGTGTGGGGAGCATTTTCCTCTTCGTGGCCGGAGTATAGTAGCGTCTCTCCCGAAGCTAATGTTTTCTGTCCAGCTTGAGTCCAATGAGTTTCGCTGATTCCGAGTATTGTCAAGTTGTATCTCTTCATTTCTGCAGCTATTTGATTTGTCTTCCCGCTCTCCCACATTGTTCGAACATTCCATGTACCTATAAAAATATTTGCTCTGGTTGTTAGAAGGGGGGCATCGGCCTCATGACTTCCGAAGAATTTCGGCTTTCATCATGAGGCGTCATATATCCTTCCACTCCCAGGGCAGAGTTTAAATGGTTTAAATGGTTTATCTTGTTTAATCTGGTTTGCGTTTTTTTAGCAAGTTTGGGTTTTTACGGGATGGGGGTGCTAGCCCCATGCCCAACCCTCCTCCTTTACCCGGGCTTGGGACCGGCAGTAACCCTAGGAGGGCTACAGGCGGAGTTAAGGGACAATATACTAACAATAAATATAATGAAAGGGAGAATAGAGTAAGAAGGACGTAACAATGATAGAAACGATGTGTTTACGTTACACACAACTAAAATAAATGAAATAGTATTCTAAAGTACAGTTCCGAAAGTTTGTTACTCTTCTTTAGTCGTCCAGCATAACATTAAAAGCGTCAACAGAGATTGGTCACCTTTGGTCTTTAATGACGTCAATAAGAAGATACAAGTACATTCAAGTGAAAATCAGTCATTTATTGGTTTGAACTAAAGCTCAAGAAAAGATAATGTGAAAGTAGTGGATATTTAATGAACATGGAATCAAATGCACAAAATAACAGTTCACAATTAGTTTGGAAGCTCAACCATTTTCGTCAACTCGTTCGCTGTCACAGTTTTTGCTCAAATCTCCTTTCTTTGGTATCTTGATAAGATAACCTTCTTTCCAGTTGTCCTCCATAGTGGTTTCTTCTTTCGGCAGATCTTGTAAGGCTTGGAACCTGTTGTTGAGAGATATTTTGAATTCATTGAGTTTGTCAGTGTCTCGGAGAAAGCCTGTATTGAACCGTTGTACTGCTGACACTGCAGTTGTCCACTGCTTCTTTAGCTTCAGTTTTATTTTAGAAACCACCAAGTGGTGGTCTGAAGCTATGTCAGCTCCTCTCCTGGTTCTTACATCTTCCATTGATCTTCTAAATTTTTTATTGATACATATATGATCGATTTGATTCTCAGTAGTATGATCCGGTGAGACCCATGTAGCCTTGTGTATGCGTTTGTGGGCGAATATTGTACCACCTATAACCAATTTGTTGAAGGCACATAGGTTTGCAAGTCTTTCACCATTGTCGTTTCTGTCTCCCAGTCCTTGTCGTCCCATGATTTCTTCATATCCAGTGTTGTCCATTCCGACTTTGGCGTTGAGGTCTCCCATCAGTATTGTCAGATCCTTTCCTCGACACTTTGCTATAATTGATTGCAGTCTATCGTAAAACTGATCTTTGTCTTCGTCGTTGCCGTCGTTGGTTGGTGCATAGCATTGAATAATATTCATTGTAATCCCTTTCTTCATTGTTTTGAAAGATTTTTTGATGATCCTGGGTCCATTTGGTTCCCATCCCACCAGTGCATTACGTGCCTCCTTGGACAGCATCAGAGCAACTCCTTGAGTGTGGGGAGCATTTTCCTCTTCGTGGCCGGAGTATAGTAGCGTCTCTCCCGAAGCTAATGTTTTCTGTCCAGCTTGAGTCCAATGAGTTTCGCTGATTCCGAGTATTGTCAAGTTGTATCTCTTCATTTCTGCAGCTATTTGATTTGTCTTCCCGCTCTCCCACATTGTTCGAACATTCCATGTACCTATAAAAATATTTGCTCTGGTTGTTAGAAGGGGGGCATCGGCCTCATGACTTCCGAAGAATTTCGGCTTTCATCATGAGGCGTCATATATCCTTCCACTCCCAGGGCAGAGTTTAAATGGTTTAAATGGTTTATCTTGTTTAATCTGGTTTGCGTTTTTTTAGCAAGTTTGGGTTTTTACGGGATGGGGGTGCTAGCCCCATGCCCAACCCTCCTCCTTTACCCGGGCTTGGGACCGGCAGTAACCCTAGGAGGGCTACAGGCGGAGTTAAGGGACAATATACTAACAATAAATATAATGAAAGGGAGAATAGAGTAAGAAGGACGTAACAATGATAGAAACGATGTGTTTACGTTACACACAACTAAAATAAATGAAATAGTATTCTAAAGTACAGTTCCGAAAGTTTGTTACTCTTCTTTAGTCGTCCAGCATAACATTAAAAGCGTCAACAGAGATTGGTCACCTTTGGTCTTTAATGACGTCAATAAGAAGATACAAGTACATTCAAGTGAAAATCAGTCATTTATTGGTTTGAACTAAAGCTCAAGACAAAGATAATGTGAAAGTAGTGGATATTTAATGAACATGGAATCAAAGTGCACAAAATAACCGTTCAACAATTAGTTTTGGAAGCTCAACCATTTTCGTCAACTCGTTCTCTGTAACAGTATTTACATACATTAGCTCCACGAAAGGGCTTTCTCGTAATCCTAACAGCTTATTTTATAACACTCACAAGGAAGGGAGAGATTAATGCAAGAGGCATAGATGTTTTGTGAAATATCCATAAACAATTATATCTATATTCTGTTGTATTATTTGATCTAAACAAATGTATATAAAGAAAATACCTTATCTTTACCCGACCGTAGTTGCTACCGTGACGTGGTGGTCGGGCTTGCCTATCGTGGTGGTCCAACCGAGCTATATTGGCCGGAACGCATGTTCTCTAGGTCCTACCATGCCAAACAGGTCTGTTGGAAAGCGATAATAATAAAGGCAGCAACCTAAGATCTGAGGGTGAAATCGTAATGCTGACTACAGAGGGGTGTGACAGCAGTAAGGTGTTCCCCTCGGATAACCAGCATCTGCAGCAATGCTGCCTTCTCACAAAGGGAGGGAGAAGTTAGAAAAGGTCGACCCTAAAAATGTCACACCTCACCTTACTCCACGGATTTCCGTCTCAGGTAGTAAGGCTTTCTAAAGAACGGAGTTAACACTTCGAAAACTCCCCATAACAAGGTCGTGTGTAATCAGCCTCAAGTAGTTTCCTCTTGGGATCTGCGATCGTGCTCCCGGGGCATTATGATCAATATTAATCCAGTTTCTTTTTCATGTACCGCCAAAAGTAATATCCTTCTATGGCGCGGGCAGCCAGGAAGTGACAATGGCCCTCATACCTCTAACATCACAAGAGATCATCTTATTTGAGGTCAAATCCCACCATCAGCTCTTAATAACTCTCTTATCCCTACGATTAACACTCCTAGCCTAACTTTATCACCTCACGCCTCTAATGCTAATGGTTCGAGTTCATGAAACTTTATTCCTGGTCTCCTGAAACCTCGCAATAAACTATATATTGGGGCTTCTGACGTTCGTGAAGTGATTGACAATTGGGCTGAGCCATGTTAATAGGTGCAGACTACATGGTTCGGGTCTGCGTGATGATCGTCACAAATTGTTACAGACTTTGGGTGATATGACTCAAAATCGTTGGCAATGGCTCCAGTGCATCCACTCCTTGTCTTCCTCCAAATTCTAAGTCTCTGAACTTATCATAATTTTCTGTTTGCTAAATCATATTTTCTTAAATCTTATCTCCGATCTCTATTCCTTTCCATTAATACTAACTCTGTTACTACCTCCACTACTCTGGAATTTAGTTCGACAATTTAATCTCTATCTGGTAATTTTAGTATGGCAACTTGAAGTGATGTGCGCATGTACCAAGTTTTACATTGTAACTGACTGACTGACTGACTAGCCTTATGTTTTACTCGGTTTTTCCGGAGTCTATTAAACAACGTTTTGTATTCAGTACTTTCATTCATTTGTCTACTCGCTTAGTGATTAAAGGCTGCCTATAAAAGTGGAGCTTTCGTTAGAAATTTCATAATAGGGTCTGACATTCTCAACAGTTGTATTCCTTTTATACAATATACTGGGCTGGATTACATTGATGTGCTCATTGCAGGTAGTTGCAAATAACCCCAATGACTTGAAAGGAAAATTTAAGTGAAAATGTTGTGATTATAGACACGACGTTCACTAGGTTAATATATTCATTGGGTTCCGAAATACGTCATGATAACTTACTGATTCACAACGTACGCACTTGTAACCCAAAATTTGTGAATCAGAATGTAAATATTGGATAGAACCATATCCGTTCCATTTCCTTATTCAGAGTAAATTCTATTATAAATATTCTTGACCTCTATATACACGAAATAACAAATCACGTGTTTTCAAAGGTTGAACAGAAATAGTATTTTAGCTGAGGTAGTTTTGTAGAGACCAGGTTTTAATGTATTGTTCCTGGTCGTCCGAGAGTGGTCTCGGCTGGGTACCAAAGCAGTAGACAGCGGTTTCCTCCTAGTATGGCGCTTCTTAGAATTGAACACCCACGACCTTCAGGCCTTATGTCTAACGCTCAACTTCCAGCCTCAAACATGGAATTATCACTTCGAGTGAAACTACCTCAAACTAACTATAAAAGTTAACCTATTAGTGGGCTATTCCAAGATATTCTTGAAGTCTTAGTAGGAAGTTCAATCGGATGGATTGATAATCCTACTATAGGATCCCGGCTCAGTTGTGTCGATGTTTAAGCATTCGCCATGTAACTTGAATGTTATGAGTTTAGTTCTTGATGAGTTTGTTGGTGTTCATTGTACTCTATGACGAAATGCTTACTTAGAACACACTAATTTTAAGTGGTACCCGATAGAAATCAATCTTTGACGAATACAAATAATAAAATAAAGTCAGAATTATCGACATAAAGATAAATAATTATAACATGGAAGTAACATAAGATACAATGTTGGTTACAAAGTCAATATAAAATTGTCGATCATGAAAATTAAGATAATCATATAATTAAGAGTTTACTAGCTTTCATAATAAAATGAAAAACAATGTTGTCCCGAAATATCATATGTTAATATAGATGCTCACATTAGAAAATTACTCTGTATTATGTATTAGTCATTTACTAAATGGTAAAATGTGTTGGAGACAGCATATGTATTGGATATTGAAATAGTTAAAGTTAACCTCAAATCTTAAAAGTTTTCGTACAATTTTTCATATCATACTATTTCTTTCATAATTTTTTTTTCTGCATACTTTCTTTTGAAATCTGTTTATTTATTTATGAAAATAAATAGGTACAAATTATTTAACAATACAACAAAGTTGTGGAATAGCTGAAGCATTTATATGTAAGTTGTCCAAATTTGTGCATCCATCATTTTAATAAATTAGAAGAGAATACTCTATCTAAAATAGATGTTAGTCATTCTTCATTCAATATTACTATTACTATTAAATGAACATTAATAAGAAGGTAAATATTCCTAAATTAATACTGATGTAATTATTAGCTCATGAGAATTTCAACCAGTTGATCAGGTTTCTGAATTGTCCTCTTCTATGCTCTATCTATTTCGATTTCATAAACTGAATAGGATTGTTAACTTTTATTTTAACAATGTGGATACTTGGTGAACTATAATAACTTCATAAATCTTATTAAAAATCACTTCGTTAGTTTGATTAAATAGAATTAATAAATAACCTGCAAAATATGAGGTAATTATTTTCAGTTCACTTATAGTGTTTTACAATATCCGTTCGTTATAGTTATTTATAAATATTATCGTTTTGTTAAGTAACTGTTAATAATTTTAAATGAACTTGGATATTTTGGAATTGTTCGACTGCAGTTAATGTTATAATAATTGGAAGGTTACGTAGAGATTATATAGGCTACGTGTCCTATAATCGTATAAACTATAAATTCATATTGCTTGTTTATATTCGATTATAATCACATGCAGTTGAACAATAATATAATTGAATTGAAATGGTTATTTTTGTAGAGATTTGTATTTTCATTTGATTAAATACATCACCATGATGTTGACAGAGTACTAGTGAAAACTAGGTAGCACTGGACAGTTGTTTCTTTCTAGTGTGGAACTCCTCAGCAGTGAGCACCCCAGAGGCTTCAGGTTGACTCACTAGTGACTAACTTCAGGATATGTTTGATCCATTTTAGTTCATGGATGTAAAACGTGGCCATTAAGGATAGAGGATATTTGTAAGATTCTAGTACTTGATCATATATGTCTTCGAATCACTGCTCGAGTTGGCTGGGATCACCGAATAAGCAATATTTGGGTTAGGAATAAAGAACTAGCTAAGTGCGGTAAATGTGTTGATGAAGTAATAAATATTCATTAGCTGAGGTGGTTATAACATGTGTTACGTATTCCCAACAACCACATACCTCGACGAGCGATGCTGTCTGGTGTGAGAGTAGGCTGGAAGAAAGCTAAGGGCTGCCAAACCAAAACATGGCACCAGTCCATGTAGTCATTAACAGTTGGGCTGAGCCATGTTAATAGGTGCAGACTACATGGTTGTGGTCTGCGTGACGCTCGTAATAAATGGCTAGAGACCTTGAGTGATATGGCTCAAAATCGTTGGCAATGGCTCCAGTGCATCCACTCCTTGTCTTCCTCCAAATTCTAAGTTTCTGAACTTATCATAATTTTCTCTTTACTGAATCATATTTTCTTAAATCTTATCTCCTATCTCTATTCCCTTCCATTAATATTAACTCTGTTACTACCTCCACTACTCTGGAATTTAGTTCGACAATTTAATCTCTATCTGGTAATTTTAGTATGGAAACTTGAAGTGATGTATGCATGTACCACGTTCTACGTTGTAACTGACTGACTGAACTTCAGAATGTTCTTGAAGCCCAAGTGCGAAGTTGTGACTGGTAGAGTTCAAACGTGTCGGGAGTGAGACAGTTATCATCAATGACGATCGATAATTGTCGTGCTACATATCACAAATTGATGGAAGTGGTAATTCTGCTATGAAATTCCGGCCTAATGATACAGAGGGGTAGGTGTTCGGTAATTTCAAGCCCCTGGGGCGAAATCTGGAGTGCGCACTGCTAAGAAGTTCCACACTAGAACGAAACAGCTGTCCACTGCTGCATAGTCTTCAATGGTACTCTGCCAATCTATGACGTATTCAATAGTAATAGTATGATTCCAGTATGTTTATGATAGCAACGGTATGCAAATCCAACAAGAAAAGATTCAAGAAAACCTCCGAAAGTTATCGAACCCCAGTTGAATACAATCTCACGTCGAACATACATACAACATTAAGTTACCATTTGCTGCTACATTATCTACTATTCATGATATATATATATATATATATATATATATATATATATATATATATATATATATACAGAGAGAGAGAGGTTAATTACATTTTTTTCTAGTATGAGGATAATTTTCTCAGTATCATAAATTTGGAACGAACATTTGAGCAGAATATAACGAATTCATTTTATTTTGTTTGGTTCTCTTTATCTGCTTACAACCTATAATATTTTAGAATCAAAATTATAAAGAGGTTTGAACATACAGAAAACTTAGTTGACACCTAATATTAGCATGATGTGAAGGAGATGTAAATGAAGCGTTACAATTATACATGTATATGTTAAAGACCGCTCAAGAAAATTTTTTTGCTTATCAAAGGCTAGAAAAAGACGATTACGCAATTAAAAAATGTTAATAATGAGAAAGAATTAAAGTAAATTAGTTAAGTTCACTTAGTCGAAGTCATGTAAAAATGACAAAATGGCATAAAAAGAGTTGAGACTTACTTTTTTAATAAATATATTATTGATGCAAACAATTAAGTGAATGTTTTCAAGGCAATGAAAGGCTTACAACTGTTTTCTTTTAGACACAATTGAGGTTTCAGGTGTTTATTGTCAAAAGGTTCAGCAAACTGGGGCTTCGTTATTTGATAATCACTTCGAAGGATTTGAAATTGTCGATCTAGTGCCCTGTGTCAACTAGATGTCTTGATATTACCCTGTATTAAGCTTTCCGTCCACCTAGTCGAAGGACTTTAGGTAGATGTTCGAAGGATCTAAGATAACCTCTCCTTTCTATTCGAAGAATACGAATGCGAACAACTAAATGTGATCATACAATCGGGTCAAATAGTTGACAATAAAACGTGTTTATTACATAACCTCTTTATTTTATACTGTTGGCACTTATTCGTGATGCCAATTTCGAGTTTATACTAATTAATTATCATTGATTGGGTTGTGCAGCAAGTTGTTTACAATAATATTATTAATCGTAACTTTAGGTCTTTTATACCTAATGAAAATCCTGAAAATCTGATGAATTGATTTTAATCTACAAGACCTGTGATCCTCGTGCTTTGTTTACTTTTTTCCACTCATTCAATAAATGTGTACTGCATGATAGAGTGCACATTTGATTAGAGACTTCATTTTAAGTTTTAACTTTCACTCTATTCACCTTTTTAATCCAGTCTAATTAGTGCTGTTATCAACCGGATGTGTTCATAATAGATAGTTGTTACCTATGGAAGCTTGAAATAAAATTTTCAATGAATATTGCACTCGATTATTCAGCACTTATCTACTAAATAAACGAAAACACGACTAGAAATATTGAGTACATTACACTCGTTGATAACATTAACGTCAACTTTCAATGTTTTCTAACTGTTTTTCTTCCTAGGTATGTCTCATAAATCTGATGAAATTCCTGATATTGGAGAGGATATCGATTTATTAAATATTGTTATTGGAAGGCGAATAGCTAAGACTGATGTTGATAGACTATCAATACATTCATTATCTGATAAAATATCAAAAAGAACATTTGTAGATGGAGTTGAATATGCAAAACAGGTAACTTTATATTAACTTGGAACACACTTATAAATCACTTTTGTGTAACCAATAAAAGTTACATTAAACTATTCTTATTCAAACAGACACTGTTATAAATCATGCTACGATTTGATAACTCCAGTTCAAGATTTTGTTAAGTCACTATCTTTTTCTATTTATGAAATTAATAATTTCATTAATTTATTTTCACATCTGTGCTTCAATCGGCTAGTCATGTGTGTTCTTAAGTACTGCATTACTAAGACATTTTTCTTGTTTTGTATAAAAAAGTGTTTTGTCTAGGGTCATCTCAATTATGAATTGGCAACAGTTTTCCATACTTATTGTCACTTATTATTCTTCCTAATTTAATCTATACGTACATGACCAGTGGAGTTCAACTGTGTCGGGTGTAAGGCAGTTATCCCCCAGTAGCAATGGGTGAGGTCGTGAGTTGACTAGATTAGGATTATCAACTGTTTGGAGCCAACTCAGTGGTCTAATGATAAAGCGTTCACCACAGAGCCATAGGGTCCTGGGTTCAACCCCTGATGGGCTTGTGGGTGCGCATCCTGGTGATCAGTGGTTGTCTAATTCAGATCAATTCATGTTATCAAATTAACATTCAACATTCTCCACAACACCTAACTGTTATGTCGGACCACTAAAGAAGGGTGAAAAACTTCCAGAACTATGTTTTAGAGAACTAATTCATTTATTCTGGTCATGAGTAATGTAAACATTACATTTCTATTATTGTTACGTTCCCTTTACCCTATCTTCTCGTTTAGTATATTTCTGTTATTATATTGTTTTTTTATTATGGACTGCAGTTAGTTGTGTACAAGTTACCCCCATTCACTGCCACAATCTTTTCTGTTTTGTATTAGTGTAAAAATCCCTAATTGGTTTGCTGTGTAGTCTGAATTTGTGTATATATCAAGGCATAATTGAAATACAATAAGACTGAATTGGATTGGATTGTGTCTGTTTGGCTCATAAATCGTTATTTTGTCTATTTCGGCTTTGGGGACTGGTAGTCGCGAGGCAGACGTGTACGTATACTGATTGACAATTATCGAGGTCACTGTGTATTTTTCCGCAATACATAACACCAAACACTAATCAAATTCAATTGTCTTGTTTTAGAACTAAGTCAATTATCATGTGTACAAATATGATCTCACTAGATAAAACCTAAAACTACTGTATGTTTCTATGTATTTGTTTAAGCCATTTTGTATGCTTTTATAATTATTGCAAATAGATTTTCTAGCTAGGTACAATAAAGTTAAATTAAACCAGTGTTTTCGATGTCACCTTTAGGCACTGCTGATATGGCTTTGCTATGGTGTACACGGTTCTGGCGTGTGGCATGATATGACTGACAGATAATTAGAATAATAAAGAATCTCATCACCACATTATTATTGTACAGACAGTTAAGTATGATTTGATATGCATCATAGATCTATTGACAGTTATCATTTAGCATAAATCGATTTATATTGTGTCGCTTAATGAGTACGTTTATTCTGTGCAAGCAGTCTGACAATTCACAGGTCGAAGACGTTTTTGTAGATATTATTTCATATTTTAGATATTTTCACCTATGAATGGTGTCTATATGACTACTAGAAATAATTCTTCTACTATTGTGATAGTCTTCTAAAATATTGTATATGTTGAAGTTTATTTTTGTTAAAATCTAACGTCATCTGGTGAACAATATCTGAACAAAGACTAAAAGCTAACAATTTTACGAATAAATAAATAGAGTTAAATTGAAACTGGCAAGTAAAATCTAGGATAAGCATCTCGTTCTGTTTGAGAGTCACCGGCTAGATGCACCTGTCATACAACGGTTGATACTCATATTGGGACTCAAATTCAGTCCATTCATGTTGAATACTACTGCATTACCTACTAATTTACTAAATTAGACACCTATATATGTGAATTAACTCTCCATTGAGATAAACCGTAGAAAGAAGTTGTAGTTCATTTAATTCTTTTTTATTCCTTCATCGATGTTGTGTTATCAACGTATCTCAGAATTTCAAATCTATCAAATATTTAACAAATTTCAATTTGTTCTATAATTTTCTCAATTGAATTAATTATCACTTAATTTTTAATTTACACTTGACTGATTTAATAATTAAACATCATTCATGTGAATAACTACAATTTTTCTAGATTATAAATTGACTGGTATTGAAGATTAAACGAAATTAAACGATTTACACACTTTATATTTGCATATGTTTATTTATTATTAAGGTAACAAACAAGCGGATAAAATAATTGAAATCATGTGGCCTGTTAAATTCAACCATACCAGGGTGTGAGACAAATATCACCAATGGTAATAGATGATGTATCGCTGATTGGCTTAAGTTAGATACGTTGTAAATTATTAGTTACCAGTTTGGTAGTCTAAAGGTTAAGCTTTCTCCTTGAAGCCCATAGACCTTCGGTTCTCTACCTGTATGGATGTGGATGCTCACTGCTAATAAGTCTCATACTAGAAAGAAACTGCTGTCCACTGCTCCCTAATTTTGTTTTTCGAGTGTGTAAATGAGATCAATCCCTGAATACAGTAATGAATTCTTAAGACAAAACATGCAAAATATGAAGAAATTCCCGTTTTATAGGCACTTGACATATAAGTATTTAAGAAAGGTATATGAAAACATTTACAGACTTCATCATAGAAATGGTTACGATCAGTCTTCTTGCTCTCATAATGTATCTTTTCATTGCTAATTATATTTAACTTATGAATATTACGGTAATCACCTCAATTTGTACAAAAAACACAAGAAGAGGATGTAGAAAATGTATGGACTATCATCATAGTACTTCTTTAGTTTCTCGATAATTAGATTCGCTCGTAGTTTATAGTCGTTTCGTGGAGTTAATAGACATATTGAAACCCATTATAAAGCAGAAAAATGTATGATAATAAACTTACCTTTAGAAAATTGGTGGCTCAGATGCTCAATCAGAGTGCTGACACATAAATCGGACTCGATCCGTATATGGCTGAATTCCAATTGTCACAGTTTCTTTCTAGTGAGTGTATAGTTATTTATAAGAATAGTAGGCTTATAGAGTTTGTTTTCATTATAAACAAATACTAGACAGAGATCTATCGGCATTGAAGAGGTAATGGGCAACTTCTTTCTCTTAGCATGGAAATTCTTAACTATGTGTACCACCGACCGTAACATGGATCAAGCGTGTTACCTTAATGATGCATCTTTGTTATTAAGTTCAACATTCCTCATTCTTGATTTTAGTTAATTCGCCATATAATTATCTTCTCATTTATAACACTGATAATATCTATATTGCTCTTGGCACAGTTTTACGACACCTTACTGTCAAGGTTAATTAGTTAGGCTAACTTTATCAAAATCATTATTATTATACATCTAGTAATTTGTTTTAAACTAGCATTCAACATATAGCCTATATTGGCATAAAAACATGAATTATTTTCATATATTTCAAGATATACAATATACTGGTCGATAGACATCGTACAGAACATTTTCCATTATTCGTTGCTGTTCATCGCATTTGTCAAAATGAAATGAAACCACATGAATTAATTAAATGTTTACAATCACATCCTATTCATGGTTGACTACTTATGAGTAACAAGCAAGTTAAATTAGCAAATATACCCTAAAAATCTGTAATTTTTGACACTTAAATTTATTCTATTTAATTTTCAAATACAGATTGTTGAGAACAAAGTTATGAAGGCATTCGTTTTCTTGAAAGTCTTTCTTCTTGTTTAGAAACCATCTTAATGTCAACTGTTTTACAATGATCTTATAAACCTATACATGGAGAAGAAAGATATCATAAAGGAACTAAGTAATGTATTTGTAATATTCCAATAGGTAAAAGTTGAAAATCATAGAGTTTCGCGTCTGAGTGTAAGCGGTTTTTTGAATGAATCAATGTCCAAACTCTTGATCTAACGATCTACCGAAAGCCGATACATTATAGTCGATATACTATCTTTCAGTATATCCATTCAATCCACACATTTCCGCAGATCTAAATCGTTTCAAAAGAGCTGCCAAACTTATTACATCAAAAGAAGATAAGAAATATGAATTTAAAGAATGTAATTAATATTTTACGGTCTAAATATTTTCCTATCAATTTTACTTAAAGTGTGCGAAAGCAGAACGACTTATTACATAATGAAATATCACGGATTCGCACTGTTGTTCTACCTTATCATCATAACGCTACTGAACAACATAGAATTCAACTGTTCTAGAAAACAACCGAAACAATTTGAAATGCTTTAGCTAGTACAGGAAGAGATCCCTTTCACCTCTACACAAAACTGTGTTTTCAGGTAGGGTTGTGTCAATTGTGATGCCTTCTACGTTGACTAGTCGTCTCGAGAAATCGTGGCTCGTCCTAAAGGACACAAAAGCTACACAAAACGACCTCCTAGTAATCTTGTAAAACTTAGAAGGTTACAATTCATATCAGTACATACTATTTACTATTTCACTAAAATTACCCAGTAAAAGTTTCTTAATTATAAATAAAGATAAGTCTTTGATGTATTTCGCCTTTTGGTAAACTTTACTGCACTTAGCAGAAAATGAGGTCATGCTGTTCATGCTACTTGGACTATCTATCCTAAAAACCACAATTAAGTGGTTACAGACTTCTGGCATCCTTAGCACATAAGTTATTTCCATTCTCCATACACCACATTTTCCAAACACACTAACAACTGATAAACATATCATACTATCAAACACTGACACAACAACTAGACTCCAACACGACCAGAATTGTATGTTGGTCTGTTCTTCTGTATTGTTTAAATTTGCGTTCATTTAATTTGGGTGTTCCTTTTCTGAAGAACTCACACTAAGTATCAAAACGTAAGAAATTTTAGTTTTTATTCAGTGGTATACTAAAAAACATGTATAACTTCATTCCATACATTACTTATTCAATATTCAACCTATTTGAAATTATCAAGTCTAACGAATGAAAGCATTCGTTATTTGTGTTCACTACATATTTGTACTTCATGTAGCTATCCAACATTATATAAGTAGCTATTGAATCTTAGTAGTCGCTTTCTAATGGTATAGTCTTTAGTAAGGTTTTCGATGTTCATTAAATGTAATGAACACATCATTACTAGTTATTTGGTGAACAAATACATAACAATAATATCTGCTAAGGATTTGACCTACTGAAGTGCAGCTTGACATACTGGATGGAGACCATAAATATGGTAACAGTTAAAAACTAAAATAAAAAATATGCTGTAATATGCGGTGTTCGCTGACTAAATAAATCAGAAAATAACCGCGTACACTGCGCAACACACAAAAACTATCGAAAACTGTACATAACCTTAGCCTGCTTCTTTAGTAAATATATCACCTGGTGGTCAGCAATAAGTAGTTTCTGTTATGGTTTTTCGCGTGAAGGATGATCTAAATGGCCATATTTTTTGACTGGTTGTGGTTGCTTCTTAGTTTATTAAACATTTTGAATCTAGCCATTCAGCGTAATCAAGCGAGTTCTGAATGCTATTTATGGTAATTTTTGGATAGTAGCATTAAGACTGTCGAAAACCCTAGAAATTACAGAAGTAAATTCATTTTTAAGAACTGTCGTAATCAGTAGGATAACCTGAGTTTTAACAAAGCAAATAAGCTATTGATTATTACTTGCTGATCTAAAAAATGTCTTAGATTTATGATGGATTTGGAAGTTAGCATTAGACTAACTGGCGAAAAGATCATTGTTAATTTCAATAACACTGTTATGTTTTGACCACCGTACTACCTGTTTTATAAAACCTACATCCTAATTAGAACGTCAAATTGGTCATCCACACATTAAATACTTATCGGATCAATTTTATACAAACTACAACTTAGTACTTCACGCATAAAGCATCGTGTTTTATGTGGTTTATTATCTGACACCCGATAGTAGGCATTGCTTTTATGTAATGATAGGTTACTATCTGACATAATAACGCGACCGAACTATATTGGGTAGAACAACTTACTCCCGCAATTTTCACTACAAGAAGAGGAAGTAATATTAAAACCACCGAATTCACGCTCCGAGGGTACAACAACACTGTTGAATGTTTAGCGTTATATGATTCTCCAAATAGGTAGTAATGTAGGCTTTAGTCGTTGGTGCTGGTCATATTTGCTTTAGTTGTCACGACTAGCTGAACGTACTCCGTCAAGGACTACTAACATATCGCGGCACGACGCAGTGTGGGAAGAAATTTCCACACTATTCAGCCAGCACAGACATTTTTATCTCATTTACACCCTACTTACGATCAAACATATCTCCCTCTGCATTCATCATTACCTTTTGATTTGTATTCGTACATATGTTTGACTGTTAGAAGGTAATTTTGTTATACTACAAGCGATACTTAGTCATATGTAAGGTAAACTTGATTGGTGAACAAGATACCAAGTGAGTACGATCAAACCTGTAAGTTCGTTCTGGTCTCAAGTTTTCATAAAGTATTTTTTCATGCCCATAATATTTTTCAAGTTTTGGCACCATAATCTTGTATCCGCATAAATTTACGCCTTTATTGTGATTGACCAGATGCCATAGCCTATTTCCTCCAAAAGTCCACACCTAACCTTCAACTCGTTTCTTTTTGACCAGACAAAATTCAGCCTTGATTCTTCTATAAAGAAGCTGTTTCCAGATTACGGCGCGAAAAACTCACTCATTTAATTCCTTGCCGTTGTGAGGTTGCTTTTGCGTAAGTTACACCGGCATGTCACCCCTTTCTTTCTCAGCTTCGACTATCTAGAGCCTTATGATCAGCTTAAAATGTCCATCAGAAGACGAAGAGATTTATCTCTTCAAGCAATAACTAAATAAATTTCTCCACAGCATTACAATCAGTGGTAGTTTGGCTTCGGAAATTTCAAGCATGTAAAAAGTTATCGAGCGGTCCAGTTTTAGTGAATGTTTCTTCTTTAAACTCTACCTAACTAAACCCTAACAGCAATTACAGGCTGTTTTAACAATATGTCACGACATTCCAGTAGGCGAATGGGTCTTCTTTACCGATCGGATTTTGGAGGTTACCAGAACTTGTCACAATAATGTTAATCTGGGCACAGAAAGGCCTCATCTGACATAGGACTGGATAGGTAAACCTTGCAACATACTCGCTCGTTTACTCGGCTAACAGGAACAACACAGATCCAAAAAATCACGACAAGGTCCATTAAATAAGGGATCTTCATCTCAACCGCAACAAAAGAAATATTTAATATGATATTGGCACCAAAAAATCTACTGCAATGCTTCAAAACAGTGCATGGGTCCCAGTTGTTCCCCTAACCTCGAATCAACCGTTGTGACGTCTGGAAAACAACTTGCTAGCACCTGTTAGTGGAAACAGTAGCTGATTTAAAAAGCCGCTGGTTCAGTCATCACTGATACAATAATGGAGATTCGCCACTATGTTGACACTATCATACTCTAAATGTTTAGCAATATAACGGTAGGAAAGTATTCTCATCTTAACTCCAACACTTATCGACATGCTATCATTGTGAAACGGAAGGAAGACGTTATGAAAGGCCTATCCCACCAACATCACATCACGGCATATCTCTCAGGTTTCTGCAGTCTCTGGTATTGTGCAAAAATATGGAGTTTACTATTTGCAGAATGAGTGTAAGAAGTTTCAGTTAGTTGTTTATTAGACGCTGAGGTCCAGGCTTTGGACCAAAGTGGCAATCACACAGGCCTACATTCACTTAAAGTGGCCTTCCAGATCCCTATATTACCTAAATGCTATTTCAGTAAACATTATATCCATTTACCTAGGGATTACCAAGCTATCAAGTCAATCACTTCTTAGAGCAAACAATTACAAACTCATATATGCAAGCATAAGTAATCGTATAAAAGTAAAGAAAATATAACATCCTAATCTTATCCAGCTTATTCACTCAATAATACTTGTGTTGCGTATACTTACAAATTGCTCTTGAAGACTAACGTTTATACCATAATTTGTGTTACATTCAGGACAAGCAACCAGTTGCAGCGCTTTTATCATCTGACCATTGTAGATTCTATACACGTACCATGTGAATGTGCGAAGCGCAAGCATATCTCACCAGCATGCCAAACACCTAGTTTTGGTTTTCTAATATACAATACGTCTTAAAAACAAGCTCCAAAATATCGACTAGTGAATATAGTAAACTAATAGGGTCATTTAAATAACCTGACATTGTTGAACTGGTCATTGTTGTTCGCACAGTCGTTAAAACGAATATGGCCGTCGATTATCAAATCATTTGGATACAATAAATTTACGAAATAATAGTGAAGCTAGAGGAGTCAATCTGTGCAGCAGGATAGTTTCATGTGTTAGTGTATGTACCACGATGACACTACATTGAGTTGACTTTCAAGTGATAGGCCTTATTTCAAGTGAAAGTAAGACCGCCACTGATAAAATGGCAAGGAAGTCGTCGTCAAAAATTCAAACGTAAGATTGCGTTACTAATGCTATTTGCAGCACCCCACTTCACATTGACTAGGGCGAAGCGAGAAAATTTTCAATGAGAGTGAGAGCTGTCTCACCCCCCCCCTATGTGTATTTTGAGGTCTACTACTGCATAGGCTGCTGGTACACTGTCTGACTTCACCTGCTTTTGTTACTGCATGTGGGATGGAAAAGCTACATTATCTGCGAAGTCCACACAATTTTGAGTGTTATATTAATTAAACTAATAGGTCAGTAGTCATATTTTAACCTCCTATTTCCACACATGAAGACAGGTTTAATGATCACATGGAAATTTAGGTCAGGAACATATTAAGCGGTCCTGCAATTGGTTTCTAACTGGCGTTTTCGAGTTTCCAGTGTATCCAATTAATATCTAGTATCTTACACAGTTTTAGTGGCTAACCCAACACAAAACCCTTTCTGTAGTCACATGGACTGGTCCTTGATAACCACTACTATGGTGGTAGGTGAATCTAATTGCAGAGGTTTCCCATCAATTCCCTCTGGTGATCGTGACAATGAACGGTGGTTGATATACTTATAAGTTAGAGTAACTATAAGTCTTGACTTGAAAATTACTGCATAGTGCAACGCAAAAACAGCCAAAGGGTTTCAAGCGTAATGGTCACTTCGAAGACTATACGAACGCCTTGATGAAGGTATGTCCCGGATTTTATATCCCATATAAGTAAGACCTCATCTTGAATACCATAACTAAGCCGCAAGTCCCTTTCTTGCTTAGGATTTCAAAATACTTAAGCGAGTTCAACGGGTAGGTACTAAGCTAATAACAGACTTTTCAAACCTCCCTTACGATAAGCAACTGAAACGTTTGGACCTTTTTCACTTGAAGTGCACCTGGTATATGACCAAGTTAAGTTTGTTGTATAACCAGAGCAACTTCTAACGATTCAACTCACTCGTGCGAATGAGAATAAATCAGAAGGCGACGAAGGATGGATGATTAGCTTTATTTGAACGTAAGTGGTACATCAGTGGGATATAAACGTTTGGGCTGGCTAACTAGAGAGAGATGCTTTTCACGTTGTGTCGTATCGTCATCTGGTGGTGATGCGTGACCGACCGCCTTCAACTAGTCGTGTCGGCTAAAAGAAATATGACCAGCATCAATGTCAAGAGCGTACGCAACTATTTATTTTGGGGATTATCTACCGCTACACCCTTATCGTAGAACACGAGGTGATCTTATATTGGAATTCTGTATCTCAAATAATGACTTATGTGCTAACTTGTCCTATATTTTCGCCCCTTCTAAAACTAACCAACTCACAAACCGCCTCAAAGGGGTTTGAAAACCAAGATCGAATATTCTTGGAGTGGGGATCTGTTTCATACATCGAGTGGTCAACAGCTGGAACGTGCAACCTGAACAGATGGTGTCAACTCCCTAGGTAAACTCTTTCAACAAGAAGCGGGATCTACACCAAAAAACCACTGCAATGATTAATACAGGTCACCAGACCTACAATTCTGGAGACTGATGTTCGAGAACTGCTTGTCATTGAACAATTGCGCAGGTTTCAATATTTGTGGTGTAATGCATGTACTGATTCGTTGTAATGCTGTACAGTTGGAATTCCTCCAGGTTCCAAATTATTCCAGGTTTAGAGTGCTGTCATATTGTCACTAACATTATTTGTGTTAAGTAGCAAGTTGTCAAATACCTAGTTCAAACTACCCAGCGGTAGAATTAAATAATTGTTTAATTCTATCGCTGGGTAGTAAACAATTAATTCTTTAAGTGTCATTGACTTGTCACTTCTTCTGGCAACTGATTCCATTCATTCCAAGCTACTATAAATTCAGAGGTTGATACCAAGGAATTAATTAAATTTCATCCTCAGAAAATTGTGTTAGTAGCATCTCTAATCAGAATAAATCAGAAGGCGACGAAGGATGGATGATTAGCTTTATTTGAACGTAAGTGGTACATCAGTGGGATATAAACGTTTGGGCTGGCTAACTAGAGAGAGATGCTTTTCACGTTGTGTCGTATCGTCATCTGGTGGTGATGCGTGACCGACCGCCTTCAACTAGTCGTGTCGGCTAAAAGAAATATGACCAGCATCAATGTCAAGAGCGTACGCAACTATTTATTTTGGGGATTATCTACCGCTACACCCTTATCGTAGAACACGAGGTGATCTTATATTGGAATTCTGTATCTCAAATAATGACTTATGTGCTAACTTGTCCTATATTTTCGCCCCTTCTAAAACTAACCAACTCACAAACCGCCTCAAAGGGGTTTGAAAACCAAGATCGAATATTCTTGGAGTGGGGATCTGTTTCATACATCGAGTGGTCAACAGCTGGAACGTGCAACCTGAACAGATGGTGTCAACTCCCTAGGTAAACTCTTTCAACAAGAAGCGGGATCTACACCAAAAAACCACTGCAATGATTAATACAGGTCACCAGACCTACAATTCTGGAGACTGATGTTCGAGAACTGCTTGTCATTGAACAATTGCGCAGGTTTCAATATTTGTGGTGTAATGCATGTACTGATTCGTTGTAATGCTGTACAGTTGGAATTCCTCCAGGTTCCAAATTATTCCAGGTTTAGAGTGCTGTCATATTGTCACTAACATTATTTGTGTTAAGTAGCAAGTTGTCAAATACCTAGTTCAAACTACCCAGCGGTAGAATTAAATAATTGTTTAATTCTATCGCTGGGTAGTAAACAATTAATTCTTTAAGTGTCATTGACTTGTCACTTCTTCTGGCAACTGATTCCATTCATTCCAAGCTACTATAAATTCAGAGGTTGATACCAAGGAATTAATTAAATTTCATCCTCAGAAAATTGTGTTAGTAGCATCTCTAATCAGACTATATATTTATAGGTAAACCCAAAGTAAATACTACAATTCAGGTTGTTGTAACAAACATCTAAAATTAACAGCCATGTTGTAGAAGCGAAAAGTAAACAAAGTTTGTATTGAATTAAAGTTGGCTTCTTCCCGAGTTGTGTGCTGTGTATGTCTTTTGTTCCACCCTCATTCACCGATATGAAGTATTTGTACTCTGTCCGAACTTATACAGCATTTACTGCTGCTTGTAGAACTCCGTAAATGTGTATGTGCAGTGAATTGTAGGGTTTAGTGAATAATGCTGTCGGGTTTTTAAATGGTTTAAATCAGTGAATGTATTGGTCAGACAGACAGACAGTCGCAACGTAGAACTTGGTACATGAGTACGTCAGTTCAAGTTGCCATGCCTCAATCAGCAGATAGAGATTAAATTGTCGAATCAAATCCCAGAGTGGGGAAGGTAGTAACAGAGTTAGTATTCATGGAAGGGAATAGAGACCGAGAAGATTTAAGAAAATATGATCCAGTAAAGAGAAAATTATGATAAGTTCAGAAACTTAGGATTTGGAGGAAGACAAGGAATGGATGCACCTGCGCCATTGCCAACGATTTTGAGCCATATCACCCAAAGTCTCTAACCATTTATTACGAGCGTCACGCGGACCCCAACCAGGTAGTCTGCACCTATTAACATGGCTCAGCCCAATTGTCAATGACTTCATGGACTGGAGCCATGTTTTGGTTTGGCCGCCCCTAGCTTTCTTCCAGCCTACTCCTACACCAGACAGCATTGCTCGTCGAGGTAGGCGGTGGTCAGGCATACGTAACACATGTCCTAACCACCTTAGCTGATGAAGATTTACTACTTCATCAGTAGGCTTACCGTATCTACCTAGTACTCTATTCCTAACCCACGTATTGCTTACTCGGTGGTCCCAGAAAACACGAGCAATTCTTCGAAGACATCTATGATCGAATACCAGGAGCCTACGAATATCCTCTATCCTTAATGGCCATGTTTCGCATCCATAAAGTAAGACAGACCGAACTACTGCGCAGTAAACGCGTCCTTTGGTCAGTAGTCGGATGTCTCGCCTACGCCACAGATGACGCAAATTCCAAAAAGCTAATCGGGCCTTATGTATGCGCGCAGAGATTTCAGCAGACACCAGACCGTCAGGGCTGATGAGGCTGCCAAGATAAGTGAAGCGGTCAACACGTTCAACTGCCTCACTCCCTATCACTAACTTCGGTGTCGAATCAATCCAATCCTGAAGTAACATTTTGCATTTGGGTGGGGAGAATCGCATCCCAAACATCCTTACATTCTTGTTTAAGGTAGTCAAAAGATTCTGCATTTTATCAGCATCTTCGCCTAAGAGGACTATATCATCTGCATATTCTAAGTCAGCTAGTTTATCTCCTGGAAGGAGGTCAACCCCGCCGAAGTCAGACGATGAAAATGTCAACTCTAAAAGTATATCAATGATAAAATTAAATAAAAATGGGGAAAGCGGGCAACCTTGACGAACACCACTTGAGGTAATCAGTTCTGATGACAATCTGCCATAAGCTCTCACTTGACATGTGGTGTTCGAGTAGAGAGCTTGTATAAGGTTAATGTACTTCTCTGGTACGCCTTTCATTGACAGACATTGCCACATAACCTTACGATCGATAGAGTCGAATGCCGCCTTAAGGTCAAGGAATACAACTATTGTTGGGCGTCTAAAAGTGTGTCTATGTTCTAGAACCTGCCGAAGTGTGAATAGGTGGTCTATGCAGCCACGTCCAGGTCTGAAACCACCTTGGTTCTCTCTAGTCTGCTCTTCACGAGCTTTAGTTAGGCGTCGAAGTATGATTGAAGCTAATATTTTGGACACTATATTAGTTAAGCTGATTCCTCGGTAATTGTCACAGGAGGACTTCTGTCCTTTCTTATAGATTGGAACAATTAGTGTTTGAGACCAGTCGGGTGGGATTACGCCCAATTCCCAGATTCTAGCCAGGATCCCGGTTAATCTCGCTGCTAAAACTGGACCACCATCCCTAAATATCTCAGGGGTCAACCCATCGGGTCCTGCTGCTCTACCTCGCTTTAGGTTCCCTATAGCCTTCTCAACCTCACTAAGGCTTGGGGGACCAGTATTAACTTGCCATTCAGATTGTTTGGGAATGGTGGGCAACTGGGATGACGCCGAGGGCCAATTGAACTGTTCCGTAAAGTGTTCTGCCCATCGGCCCAACCTTCTGGATTGACAGTGAATAGTGCTCCCATCTTTTTCTGCGATGGTTTCACTTACAGTTGGATTTTTGATGCCCGTTTCCTTGATAAGTCTGAACAGTTGCCTACTGTTACCTATTGCCACTGCCTTTTCCATCTCTTTAGCTTTCGCTACCCACCACTGCTCACGATCATTTCGTAAGCTTTTAACCAGTTTGCGTTTAAGTTGCCTTCGCTCCTCATCGTATTTAGGACTAGACGGGATGTGTTGCCGAGCATCTATCAGTTCAGTAGATGCAGCTGAAATCCACTGAGTTTTCCTAACTTTTTGGTTTAGTTTACTAGTAGATATCACTGCTGTTTCAACAGCTTTTTGGATATCATTCCAAGCTGACTCGGGGTGGGTATCGTTTATACAGTTGACTAATTGATTTTTAAGTTGTTCCTGAAATATATTCTTGACTTGTTCATCATTAAGTTGGACTCTTATGGGGATCTTTGCCGTGGGTCTTTTACGTCCAGTGAGACGCAGACTAATACGCGCTCGTACTAAAGCGTGGTCTGAGTCTAAACATGTGCTCCAAAATGAGCGGCAGTCTTCTATCGAGCCTCTCCAACGGTGGCTGATAGCAATGTGGTCTATTTGAGACCAACGTTGAGTTGACTGTGGAGGCCGCCATGTCAACTTATGTCTTTCTTTATGTTTAAAGTTAGTGCTTGCGAGAAATAGACGATTATCTGAGCACAGTTGTAATAAACGGTCGCCATTATCTGTTCGTTGGGCCTCGACACCATAGGATCCACCTAGGTGCCTTTCAGTTTCGTCTAATCTACCTACTTGGGCATTAAAGTCACCAGCCATAATCACTACATCAGTACGCTTAGCTTTACGAAGGAGGTCTGAAAGCTTTCTGTAAAATTCATCTTTTACTTCATCTGAGCTGCAATCAGTGGGAGCGTAGGCAGAGACAACAAAGAGGCAACGGCGTGTGTCCCTATCTTTCCGAGTTCTTACCGTCCCGTTTAGACGGACAGCGCATAACCGACTGTCTATGGGAATCCAGTCAAGGAGAGCCTGTTCAGCTTTTGAACTTAGTGCTATACCTACACCAGCAAGGCCTCGAGTGGTAGCGGTGGGGTCTCCGGAAACACGAAGGGTGAACCGGACCGGTTCTTTGTTTTCACAAGGTGAGGTCAGGTGAATGATCGTACTTGGATCCTGTATACGCGTTTCAGAGACACAGCAGACATCGATGGAACGAGAATTAAGGGTCATGGCTAGGGAGGCCTGTTGTCCTATTTGGCCTAAGGTTCGAACGTTAAAAGCTCCGATATGTAGTTTAGTGCGAGGTTTCAGGAGACCAGGAATAACGTTTTGTGAACTCAAACCATTAGCATTAGAGGCGTGAGGTGATAAGGTTAGGCTCGTCGGGTTAATCGTGGGAATAAGGGAGTTATTGAGGGTTGAGGGTGGGATTTGACCTCGAGCAAAATGATCTCTTGTGCTGTTAGAGGTATGAGGGCGGTTATCACTTCCCGGTTGCCCACACCGTGGAAGGGTCATTCTTGAGGAACCTGAAAGAGAAAGAGGATTAGAGGAGGTCGTGATGACCTGAGAGTGTGACCGCAGTGTCCAGGGGACAGCTGTTTGAGGTCGGTCGAGTACATTAATTGTTGCTCCGGTTGTCAGAAGGGGAGGCATCGGCCTCATGGCTTCCGAGGGAACTCGGCTTTCACCATGAAGCGTCATATTGATCCTTCCAATTCCCAGGGCAGAGTTAGAATTATTATATGGGTTTTTACTCGTGAACTGTTTTTTAGCATGATAGTTGTTTTACGGGATGGGGGTGCTAGCCCCATGCCCAACCCTCCTCCTTTATCCGGGCTTGGGACCGGCAGCAACCCTGTGCGGGCTACAGGCGGAGTATTGGTAACAATACTCGACTTACCATGCGGCATAATTATAACACCCTTAACATCCATACAGGATACAAGTTGTTATTGTCGTATCCCCATAAGTCACTAAGTGATTTACGATGTTAAAAATGGTTTTTTCTGCTGATGACAAAGACTCAGCTCTTTTTCGTATATACATGTGGCGCCTGCAGGTCGCTTGCTGTAGATACTACGACGGAGTCTGTAATTTTAACTTTCAAATGGGAATGTCAAGACGTTACCCCGAATTCTATGTCCGAGGGGATCACATACTAAATAATTTATTGTATGGACATTATGCACTGTGTTTTCCTGTCTGTCTGTTTTCCTGCTTGTAAATAATAGCATACTTGTTGGTGAAAGGATGTAGTTGTTGTTCTGTGCAATTCCTCAAACGAAGGTATTGCTATATAATATGTAGATTGTAACGAGTATTCTGATGACTATCTGATCCAGGACTTAATATTTTAACATTACTATCAATTAAATGAGATACTTGCTAATTTTATTTTGGCTATATCAAAAACTCGTTTTAACCATGTAGCCAAATAACTGATTGGCATCTGCAGTAACTATTTTTTACTGCTACTACACTTTACAAGCCACCGTTGTAAAATTGTGTTAAGAGTCATTAATAGAGTGTGGGGTGCTTTGTTTTTAGAACGTTAGTAATGTGACCGTGTTCACTATTATGGCTTCAGCCATAGCTTAGTATTATTTAATTTAGTCAACTACTATTACTTCAGTAAGATGTGGAAGTGAATTTGAATGACAGTATTTCAGCGATATATCTGACAACCAAGTTATGTCGCTGTGATTCGCTACAAATAATTTCATGTCTGTAAAGGTCTCTTTGTTTTGTTACTCACTGAACTGGTATTTGCTGCTTTCCTAGCAAAATGCCAACCGACCATTGAGTAGGAAATATCGAAGTTGAAGCTGCAGAGCAAAATTGTACTATTATATGAGACATCGTGTAGCGGCAGTAAGTGGCTCGTCACGAATAACCAACGTTATCAGCGCATTACTTATCTTCAACCAAGAAAAACTTTAGAAGTAAAAACTTAAAGTTCGCATATCTTTAACCTACAGATCTGTTCAATTCTGTACTACGTTATTATAAAATGGCCCATGATCGATAATTATTTGAATTTTTCACTCATATTTCCAGTTCGTAAGGACGATAAATACTATTTCTGTTTTATTTTCAAACTCCTGAAGCTAGATATTCTTACGGTACTCCTGTATACCTTGTACAATCAGTACTAGAGGATGTCGGATTACCCACTTGTGTCGATTGGATGGGATCCACATTCTAATTCAGAAGTTCATGAGAATGTTTATACATTAATTCAGTTTCTTTATGAAAAGCATCAGGAATTCGATCTTGAAGGTTCCTCAACAGAAACTTACATACTACCCAAAGATGAAGTAACATTGATACAGTTAGTTTTACGTGATTTCGATAAAGCTATGGTTAGTGGATTTCATTCTTGATGCTTATTTTTACTTACAGTACCCTGTTAGACAAGAGGAAGATATATTACAATTTTGGTATAGAATGTGTCGTTACCGTCTTTATCGACATCGACCGCTGGTAGATGACAACGAATATGCGTTTTGTATTAAAATTGAAGAATATCTGAAAGCCAACAATTTAGTTGACCGAATTTTAATCGCTCACCGCTTGTTGATAGAATTCTTTGAAAATACTGCACTAAAGCCTAAGTTGTTTTATCCAAGTTATATTGTTCATTCAAACAAATTAGATTGGTTTGAGGTAACCACTCAATTGGTAATGCTTTCTTAAACTCAAAACAAGTAGTATTTAATAGTGGAAGTGTTGGCAGGATTTAATGTACCAAATTTATGCTTTCCTTACTTGTCAACTACTGGTGAATGCAAATTCTATTGCTTTCGTCAATGTGAGATTGATTTCAATACTAAATACAAGGTATGTCCTTTGGTATGTTTATTTTAAAATTTCTAGGAGTGCATTCTGCTTGAAACTCTTCTTAGTTATCTTGGACTTGCAGTTAACATTAAAGACTGCTTACGCCTTTTAAGAATATTCAATTTGCCCTATAGAGCTCTGGATGAGCAAACTTTTACAGCCCTTCGTAAACTGGCTCGGAAAGATAACCTGTCAGTTACTCAAGTTAGTCCTTTTACGCAGTTTGTTTTGCATTTTATCTGGCTAAACTATTAACATTTGGTTATTAACAATGAAAATGGGTGGTTTCAAATAAATTTGTACTACTATATTATCGTAGATTATCTTGTGTCGGTTCTTGTTGTTATAGCTTATATAGGCTCGAAAACTTGATTTAAACCTTAGAGCTTAATTACTTCTTTTTGAGTCAAAAACTTTGTAGCTAGAAATATTACCCTGTTACCCAAACCAAAGTAGGTATAGCGAAACCTAATCTGTTAATGCCAAGTTTCTTAACTGATAAGAGACTTTCAAATGCGGAAGTCCTACTGGGGTAGTGGTTAGATGCGCCGCCTGCAAGCATAGTTATAACTACCCCCGATGCTGTATTGAAAGTATGTATATCAATTTCAGTGTAAACTACTTGTCTGTAGTCCGAACTATGACAGTGACCAGTAGTTCGAGAAAATAGTGTGATAGTCTAGAATTAGTCACAATAGCCCACCACCTTGACGTGGTGGTCGGGATTGCCTATCGTGATGACCCAACCGAGCTATATTGGCTGAAGTCATTGACAGTTGGGCTGAGCTATGTTAATAGATGCAGACTACATGGTTGGGGTCTGCGTGACGCTCGTAATAAATGGCTAGAGACCTTGAGTGATATGGCTCAAAATCGTTGGCAATGGCTCCAGTGCATCCACTCCTTGTCTTCCTCCAAATCCTAAGTTTCTGAACTTATCATAATTTTCTCTTTACTGGATCATATTTTCTTAAATCTTCTCGGTCTCTATTCCCTTCCATGAATACTAACTCTGTTACTACCTTCCCCACTCTGGGATTTGATTCGACAATTTAATCTCTATCTGCTAATTGAGGCATGGCAACTTGAACTGACGTACGCATGTACCAAGTTCTACGTTGTAACTGTCTGTCTGTGACCTACATATGTGCCTCTTCATCTTGTATGTGATTTCCCACCCGGTATTGCTTGTAATATGAGCTACATCTGGCTTTTATTATATACGCAGTGGCTCTGTCACGCCACTACAATGCTGTAAATATACTAGCGTCGATGCTGTATTTAGGGAATTGAGTAAATCACTTTATTCAACATTTTTTAATTCCACGATTTCATTCAATTATTAAATAGTTCTGCATTTTATAATTTGATTATGTAAATTATGTTAGTATCTTGCAGTAGGGATATTTTAGTAATTAACTGTCTTATTGTTTTATTATTCGGACTAGGTAGCTATTTCATTTGTTGGCCGCCTGAGGTTAGGGGAATCCACTTACGCTCCCAGGAATAACCACCCACTTCGTCGGTGGTCTTCAGGTTTAATCCACTTAGTTGATTCTCTTAATAAATGTCATGACATTTTATCCGGTGCTGCTGATGATAGTTTGTTGGCTGCTGGCATTGCTAATTCACCAATGTCCGTCGATGGGGCTGTGAAATCGGTATCTCAGTGCATTCGTACTACGTGTAGCATATTGCGAAAACCTGGTGTAGTTGATAAAAATATACATGAGAAAATCAAGGCAACTATCAACCTTTCGGAAATCCCTGATGTATGTGAGAATCTTATCAAACGTATTTATCAATTGTCTTCCACAGCTATCATCTCAAAAATGTGCTGTGATACACCGGATAGAGTGAGTTTCAACCTACAGTCGCATTCTTTGTCTATAATTTATAAAATTTCTTTGAGTCCGAAGGCCTTTTTAAAATACATTACACTGGCATTTGGAATGTCAACTCTAAGTAATCGTGTACAAAACAATAAAAGAGACGTCGAATTACTGTACATGCAGATGAAACTGTTTAAAAATGTGGATGATAAATCTTATTATTCATTGTTGAAAACTCTGTGAACAGACACACGTTCGTATATACCGATTTGAGCTGTTTTATTATGGTTTAAGAATTAAGTACTTTAACTACTCAACCATCTCTTCTGTCAGTAATGATGAGGTTATTTGCAGGTTATTAGTAAAAAATGGTGATGAAGTTGGTGTGTTTGTGAATATTGATGGACTGAGGTGGTTAGGACATCTATTACGTATATCCAACCGCCGCCTACTTCGATGCTCAAACTAGGAGGGGGTGGCCAAATTAAACTGTGGCATCAGTCTCTTAAACCACTGACTTCTGGTCTGAGCTATTTTACAGACTACTTGATTCGAGTCCTCTCGATTGTCATAACCAATGGTTGAAAACCCCTGTTGACATATCTCAGAAGCAGTCATAGTTGCACAGGTGCATTCAGCCTTTAGTTTTCTTTAAATCGTGAGCATAAAATTATTTTAAACATTTTCACGAAGTGCTTTTTTCACCTTTATCGTATCCTGTATTCCCAAATATTTTTCCTACCACCATTGATATAATCCCGACTTCTAATTTGGGTTTATCGTTCACTAACGGGATGTGGCAATTTGAACAGATGCATGTGTCTAGTTCTACTTTGGACATGACTAATTAACTGTAACAGTGTTATATTCTCTGGACCAAATGATATTTTTGCAAAGCATAAAATAGATACTGATGATGTCCATTTAAATTATAAATTTAAAAGAATAGGACAATAAAAACATCCACGTTAGCTGTGAATCTTCTGTATGGTTTTAAGACACTAGTTTGATTATGTTGCCCTTCAGCAGTAGCTCAGCGGTTGGATTTCAACCACTAGGTCGCAGGTTCGAGCTCCGATCCGCATACTTTGGTTTGCGAGATTTTGTAATATTGCTAACTCCTCACATTTGTAGTGTAATTCAGTGCCGCGTACATGAGGTGTGACAAAGTTAATTTTTATCACATCAATATCCTGCGATATTATGGTCAGGTAAATAGTTAACTTTGTGTTAAATTTTTTGCCGAATTGTAGGGAATTATGAATCAACTTTATCTTTCTTTTTGTTAATGCGTGTATTAATCAACTGGCTTTGTACTAAAAGGAACAAGTTAATAATGATGACTTATAGGGGTTGTGTCTGAAGGACAGTAAAATATACTTCAAAGGAGGCAGTGGTAGCATTATAACATAGTTGTGTAGAGACACTTTGAAGAACCTTAAAAGTTAAGGGATTAATTATTGGTATTAAGTAAGGTAACTGATAATTACCTGGTCCAGATACGGTCCAACAACTCCAACTTGGGTAACCAAGTTGTATAACTAGCTTTTGAATAAACAATGTATCTCAAAGCCATGCAGGTATTTCTTTACCTCCTGTGTTGCACCAAAATTTCTAAAGATTTGAAACTCCTACTGGAATTCATATTTTATTGTGATCAGTGGGCATATGTAAAATAATATGTCAAAAATAAGAGTTTGTCAAAGATAACAAAACTGATTTGCATAGGCTTAAGTAACCATCGTTTTCTTTACAGTTTTTGTTGTTGTGATGAAAAGTACAGCTAGTTTGCTAGTATCAATCTGCTTAAGGTGTGTTATGACATATTGCTTATAACGACGCAGCTACTTCTATTACTTAGTATTCTTAGACACTGAACACTTGACAAGACCCCAAATCAGAACACGTTTGTGCAGGAACGAAATTGTATTCCAAAGAGCAAGGGTAAATAGAAATAGGAATTCATAGTTAGAGAAACGTTAATATATTTCTTGTATTTACATAAGAAGCTTCTAGAGCCTTCTCCAATAATCCGCTAGAGCTGATTGGTTTAGGAATTGCCAATCAGCATGCGCCATCATGCACGGAACATGCTTTAATCTGGTCTATATCCCGTCTATAACCATTTTACTGCACAATTTAATAATCTACGTGTTATTTCTGATGAATCTGTCGATTGTAGAGTGCATATTTTATAAAAATACTTTTGGGCAAAGAAATATTCCTCAATTAGTTTATATTTTGGTGCTAAAATCCTTTTCACTGTTTGGCTTTTAAGCTTGCTTTTTATTAATGATGTATTATTCCACTTAATAAGACTTTCTAAATTTCTGTTGTAATCAATGCTTCAAAATAGTTTGTTCGAACGCTACTATTATCTCTCAATCGCAGAACAGGTTTCGGACGTGCAGTTTACTTGTCGAAAGCCAACTACTTTGACCACTAAACCACCCCACTTTCCTCATATACATTTCAGCTCTATAGTCTTTATCTTCTCAACCACAGTTTTTAAATTTTACTTATTACCTCTTATCCTTTCTGCATACAGCCTTTAATTGCTGGAGGCAGTGTTCGAGGTAGAGGAGCTTACAAACTTATCCGTGTATTACTTGTCACTGAGTCTGAAAGGCTTAAAATCAATTCTTCAGTTAAACATCCCACCAATTTTTTGCATCCAACAACGACTAGTCCATATACACTCGATGAATTACCGTCTAAGAATAGTCCAAGGACACCGTTAAACCAATTATTATCAAAATCGAACACACCAACTACCGATGGTCGTACTTGTAAATTACTTCAAATGTTCATATCTCCATCCACACCAACTATAGATCATTTTCCGTCACCATGTGTTACTAATGAATACATTTCTCCAGGAGTCCATGTGAATAATGAAAATCATTTTCTCTCAATGGTATGTTCTGATTATATATATATATATATATATATATATATATATATATATATATATATATATATATCAATTCCTTTGCCGAGTATACACGTTACAGGATTATCCAGGTTCACAGCCTATTTTATTGCGCGTAGTTTACTGGAGTAGAAAGAAAGTTGGGATTGGCTATACTGTGAATTACCAACCTGATCATGAAGTCATTACCTGTTGATGACGTTGGGAATCAATTCTTCTGTAATTATACTCTCTACTCCTGATCCCCTTTTTATTATTATTGACATTGCTACCACTTTCATATTCATTTTGCTAATTTTATCTCATTGCACTGGTATAGTGTGGAAACTGTAGTCGACATATACGTATATGCCATACCCTACGTTGTTTCTGGTAAGTTGTAAAAACACCTATCTTCACGTATCAGATATATCATGTCTCGTATTTGTAGAGAAAAGCTTCATGAATCAGAATATTATGCAAACACAGAGAAATATCATCTCCGTTACAGACATCATCATGTACAAATTTCAAGTTACAATTATCCATTACAAATGCATGAAAACAGATTTTTATCACTTCTACAGCAAAATTGTTCCATCTCTTTACTTAATAGGAAGGAATCGTTTCTGTACACGAGTTAATTACTTTAGGATTTGGTGGAAACACTATCCGTTATGTAGTGACTATTTTTATGTATTTATCATTGTATTTATATTTAGTAAGTTTTCTATGTCACTTCTCCGTATAGCCGGAACGAGCAGCTACGTCGCATTATCAATCTAGTGGTGAATGGGTTGGTGGTGATTGTTCTCCACTTGTTAGTCATTCTTATTCGGCTAATGAAACCAACTCATTACCATGTTGGCAAGTTCTCAATGGCGATTCACAATCTAGCATATCGTGTACTACGTAAGTATGAAATCATGATTGTCGTCATTGACCAATCACTGAGTAGTGACTAATGTATTTATGTCATCTTTTGCGTTAATTAAATTCTATTGGCCAAGTTGCTATATTATCACTAGTCTGAATAACCCAACATCGGGTACACTATGTTTTTGATGTTAGATGTTTGGAGATAGTCTGTAAGAATTCTTGATTGGACATATTTTTCGTTTAATATCAAAATCTTCAACATTCTCGAAAGAAATTATACTTCCATATAAATTTTACTCTGAGTCACTAAGTTTTAAACCTTGAGGTTAGTTGCAGCTCGATTAACCCAGTGGTAACTTCTCAAAGTAGGAAACTGGGTAACCTAGATTAGAATAAATTTAAGAGAATCAGTTTCTTCAAGATTTCAGGAGCGCCTTACGACTGCCAATTAGTTCGAAACTATAACTTATCTCCCAGCACCTAACTTCATTAATTTAGAATTTTATAAGAACAATACCAAGTCACTGTTATAAGGTAGTCGATTATCTGTATCATTTATAAAATTTTATAGTTTTAGAATCTGAAACTTATGCTAGTGATTTGCAAACAATGGCGTATATTGAATGAAATCAGGTAGTTTTAAGAATATTATGATTCTGTTTTACCAAAACCTTGTGAGCCTGTGCTTATATGCTTAGATACTTTTTCTGACCATAGCTGTTACATTTACGTGGTGCTCAGGCTTGCCTATTGTAATGACCCAACAAAGCTATGTTAGCTGGGATGTATGCTCCTCTGGGTCCTACTATGCCAGGCAGATCAGTTAGAGAGCGGTAAAACTAAAGGCAGCAACATAAGATCTGAGGGCTGATGACTGTAGTGGGATGTTACAGTAATAAAGTCGATGACAGTAAACAATTATTCAAACTTATTAAGGAAACGGGTATCAAAAAGCCGGCTATTGGAGAAACTATCTCCGAAAAATTTGGGACTATTATTCACTCTCAGTTTTGGAGATTAGACCGACAGGCGGTGCACTTTAGAGAACAGTTCAAGTAGCCATCATCCATGCCTCAGTTACCCACTATCCCTAAACAATCTGAATAGCAAATTGATGTCAGTTCCACCAAATCATAGTGAGGCCGAAAGTGCTATAGGCAATCTTAGGCAACAGAGAGCTGCAGCGGTCCAGTTTCAATAGTAAAATTAATCTAGATCTTAGCTAGAACTGGACGTAATCCCACCTGGCCGGTCTCGACCACTTAACTTCCCAGTCTATAAAAAAAGACAAAGTCCCCTTGTGACAATTACATAGGAATCTGTTTAACGAATAACGTCTAAAATATTAGCTTCAATAATGCTTCGACGCCTAATTAAAAGTCATGAAAATCGAACTGTGGAAAACCTGTAGATATACTTGTTGACTTTGAATATGATATAGTTTTATTTGGTGAAGACGCTGATAAAATGCAGTCTTCTGACTACCTTGAGCATTAATGCAAGCGTGTTTGGGATGTGATCCTCCTCCTCCAAATGCAAGATGTCACTTCAGGATTGGCTTGCGTTGGCACCGAAATTGATGATAGGGAGCAAAGTAGATAAGCTTGTCGACCACTTCACTTGTCCTCAGGTTCTCATCAGCCCTAATGGTCTAGTGTCTGATAATATCTCGACACAGATACGGAAGGCATGTTTAGCTTCACTTGTGTAGCGTCACTTTGTAGCACAAGCGAGACATCCATCTACCAATCAAAGGGCGAGTTTACTGCGCAGCAGTCCGACCCGTTCTACTTCACGAGTGTGAGGATATTCGTAGGTTACTAGTATCCGATCATAGGTATCTGCGAAGTATTGCTCGTATTTTCTAGGACCACCGAGTAAGCAATATGTGGGTCAAGAATAGGGGTACTAAATAAAAATGGTGAATCGGTTGGTAAAATAGTAAATCTTCATTAGCTTAGGTGTTTAGGACATATTTTATGCATGCATTAGTCAAATATTCACCCTGCACCAAATTCTCGAACATAGACATATATACCAACGTCCGACTATAGTATATTTCTTGACTTGAAAGCAGCTTTCGACTCCATAGACCGTGAAGTCTTATGGCAACGTTTGTCATTAAAAGGCAAACCTCAAAAGTACATAAAACCTTAAAATGGCTCTCTACTCAGTCACCACCGGTAAAGTTGTAGCATATGGCAAATTGTCACGAGAAATTTCATCCTCAAGTGGGGTTCGTCAAGGTTGCCCCTTTTTTTTAATTTCGTCATAGATGTACTCTTAGAGATCTCACTCACTTCTTTCAACTCCTCAGGAATTAATCTCCTCCTAGGAGGTCCTTTCGTCGACTTAGAATACGCAGACGATATAGTCCTACTTGGTGAAGACTCTGACAATGTTCAGCCTCCTGACTACCTTGAGTAACAATGCAAGCATATTCGGGATGCGCTTCTCCCCTTCTAAATGCAAAATGTTACTCCTGGACTGGCCTGCTTCTTCACCTAGATTAGTTATAGGGAGTGAAAAAAAAATAAGTTGACTGCTTCATTTATCTTGGAAGTCTCATCACCCCTGGTGGGTCGGTATCTGACGAAATCTCAGCATGGATTCAAAAAACCCGGTTGGCATTCGCCAATTTGCACCACTTATGGCGCAGGCGAGATATCCATCTCTCAACGAAAGGCCGCGTGTACTGCGCAGCAATCTGCACCGTTTTAACATATAGCTGCGAAACGTGGGCCATGAAAACCCAAGATATGCATCGACTTTAGGTATTTGACCATAGGAATCTTCATAGCATCACTCGTATATCATGCAACTGTTGAATAAGTAATATAGAGGTCAGACACAAGGTTCTTGGGAAATATAGTAAATCAGTCAAATAGGTCATTAACTTTCATCGACTGTGGTCGAGACATGTGTTGCGCATGCCTGACTACTGCCTGCCTCGTCGCGCGATGTTGACTAGAGTTGAAGTAGGATGGAAGAAGAGTAGGGGCGGCCAAACCAAAACATGGCATCGGTCCATGAAGTCCTTGACTGTTGGTCTAAGCCATGTTGGTAGATGCAGATTACCTGGTTGGGGTCCGCGCGTTAGTCGCAGTAAATGGCTGGAGACACTTGGCGACATGGCTCAGAATCGGTCACAGTGGCGCAAGTGTATTCACTCTTTAAGTTCATCTAGATCTTGAAATCTATTATTATTTTCTGCACGCCTTTACTTTACTGTCCCCTATTGTATTCTGTTATTATGTTGCCTCTGTTATCTCGTAGTGCTAATGTGATGTGGCAACTTGAACCTATGGGCATATGTGCCTGGCTCTACGTTACTGCTGTTGATGATGATGATGTCCAACCACCGCCTACCTCAATGGGCAAAGCTGTCTGATTTAGGAGTAGGCTGGAAAAGTGCTAAGAACTGTCAAACCAGAATTTTGCACCAATTCATGAAGTCATTGACGATTGAACTTAGCAATGTTAATAGATGCAGACTACCTGATTGGGTCCATGTGATAATCGTCATAGATTGAATAATGTGGCTCAAAATCTTTTACAATGGCGCAGGTGCATCCATTCTTTGTCCCCCTCCCCACCAATTTCTGAATTTATCATAATTTTTTTAAGTGATTAATATTTTCTTGAATATTATCTGCGATACCTAGTCCACTCCATTACTACTGACGCCGTTACTATCTCGACTACTATTGAATTTGACCTGACAGTTTCACCTCTTTATGCTGATTGAGACAGAGAAACTTTAATTGTTGTACGTATGCACCATGTTCTACGTTGTGACTGATTCATACCTTAACCTAAGCATGTCGATTCACATATGTTTGCAAAGTACTTATTGCTTAATCATAAAGGCAAACCATACAGTTATAAATAATGTAAAGCCCGTCAATCAAATGTACAAATAAAGCATATCTATACTTCAATTTCCGATTATTGAGCCAGTTAATCATTAATAACATAAAGTCTGACATATTATGCGTTGGCTCAAGTAGGCGTAAAGTATTAACACGATGAGATCAAATAAGCAAGTTTAATGCCACTACGTAGTTCGATAAAAATCTATGAAAAGGCATATATTAACAAATGGCAAAACTTTTTCTTATAGACGATAAAGTTTAAATGCATGTGCTCTCATGTGACTAGTGTCCCTTCATATCCATGCGATATACTGGTTGGGAGTTCTTATTATTATGCGCTAATTTATCTAATCATAAAACTTGCTTAAGTTGTGCATTAAATTTTCAGAATTATATTTACAAGTTTTTCATCAATTTTTAGCGGCGGTTATTCTGAACATGGAACTCCAACTAAAAAATTGTCTAAACTGCGACCAAATAAACGGTCAAGGACTTTATTCACAGATAACAATACTAAAATTAACAGTAAGACAGACGTTATTATGTGTACTTTCTATGCATACTTGTCAAGAGGTTTATCAATATCCTCATCGACAACACTACAACTATCTGTTTGTTCGCTTTTTTGTCATAAAACTACCTACCCTGTTAAAACAACTCATTGAATAAGAACTTTTCATTGTGCTTGAAATCATGATCTAATTTTAAGTAGACAACTATAAATAACCAAGGATTGTTGTACAACTTTTTCGTTCATATGGAATTCCTTATCAGTGTACATTCACGTTCATGCTTGATATCGGATCCAAGATGCTTAGCCTTCATGATAGATACTTAACTATAAGTTTCTGAGCTAACTTTCAGAAAAACCAGAAATCAACAGTGTAAGGCTTTAAATATCTTTCATTTTCTTACCCATACACCTTAGTCTAAATAAAATCTCAGTGTCTTGCATTTCTGATAACTTCGAAGATCTAGTGAGATATCGGTTATCTTGTATTTGAAACAGGCTAGTTTGACTATGTTCTATCTCCTAGAATTCAGGTATACACCCATTAAAGTATCATATCGGTCATTTGAATTACCTAATCTGCATGGTTCTTGTTTTATTATTAGTTATTAATTTGGACATTTAATGAACAATAGGCTAGTCTGCAGATTTTATCAACCTGATGGGTGCTTATATATTTATCGCAATAGTCAATTTTTATACACGTATTAGGCGTTATGATCCTATCCTGTTTATTCACTCAATAACATTTGTGTGGCGTGTACTTACAAACCGCTTTCGAAGAATAAAACCCTTACGCGATAGTTTGTCTGCTGGGAACTTGGGCAAGCAGTTGCAGAATTCCAGTCTGTAAAAATAAGAAAATCTATTTTCCCATCATAGATTGCATACACATACTATGTATATGTACGAAGCACAGGTTCACCATACCAGTAATCCGAACATCTGCTCGTGGTATTTTGATGTACATTATGCCCTAAAATAAAGTCTCAATGCATTTGCATAGATACAAGTCGTGAGGTCACTTATACAAAAATTATGTTTTGATCACATTTTATGAATCGCAAGCCTATGTTCTGTGTTATATTGGATGTGGATAAGTACCTCATACTTCATCAAATGACGTCAATTGCCTAAGCAATAAGAAAATTTTAACAGATGTGATTAGGCGTCATTGCATATGATCAAATAGTAAACACATCTACATCTAATACAACATAAAACATTAACTTAGAACTCAATAAATTTAATCCAAACATAGTTTATGTATAACACTCAAGAGGTTGTAAGTGCTGAGGTGATCAGAAATATATGCATTTCAGTAAACTGATATTTTGAAGATCATTCATTACTGGGCAAAGTTATGGTTCTACCGAAAAGCTGTAACTAAATGAAATTTAATGTCCTCCATATAATGAATGTTTGTATGCCTTTCTATGACCACAGAACTTTACTATTCAAAATGCAACGTATTGTCTTTTAAATTGTAATTTTGTTTAATGTTTCATTGAGAACATTGTTATCATTTTATTTCTTAGATGTCAATGATGTACACAGTAACTCAACCATTGATAATGAAATAAAGTGTCGAGAAGTGAATACATGTGGAATAAGACAAGGCGTGAAAACATCTAGTTCTCAGAAGAGACAAACAAAAAGTATTTTATTTTCTAATTCCAATAAACAACAACGTACTTTGTTGGAATTTTTCAAAACGTAGTAATCAAATTAACTAAATTACATCTAATGTTAAGTAGTAATATGTATATGATTGTTTAGTGTCTTTCTCACTTCTTTCTTGTACTTATGTTTTTAATATTTGTGTGGTGTATTTCCTATCCCTTGTTTTTACTCAAAGCTTTTATAAAATGACTTATGTATTCGTGTTTATAAATGTCTTTACCTAAAATTGGATTTCTTATTGATCTGATGATTGCAAATTATATAGAGAATATTTTATGACATGAAATCTAGATAATATGGCAGTCTAAAGTGTTAATTAGAGTGTATATGCATGTGGTTATTTTGTCGACCTGGGTGGGTGACTGCAAAGATTAAGGCAAACTGCCTGAAGTTTTTCATACATCCAATTTGTGAGTAGTTAACTCTGGAAATCCAAGAGGCATGTAATTGGCCTTTCCTACCTTTGCTGTGATAAGCCAGCACCGCTACTGGTGCTTGTCGACAGGAACCTTTCCTGAACACTAGACAATTGGGTTCCATCTTTGGATACTGTATACTGTTTCTAATCTTGCCGCTCTCCAGCCGAACTTATGATATGATCTAGTGTAGTACCCAGTGATCCGAACAGGTTTATGCGGCATTCGTTCCCCCAGAATCTTGGAGACCATATATGGAGAACCCTGGCCGGTGGCATATGCTTCACGAAAGGTAACAGGCAGTGATGTGATTGGATGATGTAATTGGTTTATCAAGTATAAGTTCACTCACCGAGGTTCCGATTACATCTATTGTCAGTTCGAAAAGAAATGAAGCTGACCGGGCTCTGCACCCGCAACTCACTAGTTGAAGATTCGACGATCCAACCACTACTCAATTAACTACGTAGTTTAAGTAATATTTCTTGAATACTAAATATGTCAATAAATTAAGTTCCCTGGTATAACTTACCTAAATTATCATTGTTAACTTATTTCTTTACAAAATTAGTGGCATTGTGCACTTGCAAAACATCAAAGTACATCAGCCTAGTATTTTAATTCACATGTTGAATTTAAGAGAGTAATCAGTTTTACCATAAAATATACAATTCCTGTAACAGCCTTTTCACCTCGCATCCATGGTCATAACATTTAGAGCCAATAGTTACTTCAGTGAATTCTCGTTTGGTTACCTCTAAAGCTATTGTCGCTCCACTGACAACAACACAATGTTTGCCAGTTTGTTCACAAATATTATCGCTTACTAGCTTGACTTGGTTTTCTTTCGGACATAAAACAAGACCCTGAATTTGATTCATTTCGTAAATAACGAAAGCTGAAATAAGAGGAAATTATTTTTGAATTACGGAATTGTAATCTAAAATGAAATCGTTTAACAATGATCATTAGCTTAAAAGGAAACATGGCTATAATGCTTAAAAAATGTAGATAGCCATAAAGATCCAAAGTACTATCAATTAAGTGCATTTCAAGCCAGCCGAAAACACTTTCCGACAGATGGTAACTAGTACAAACCACCGTTTTTATAAATCTTTATTTTTAACAAATAATGGCTCCACAGTAATAGCACAAACGAAACGTAACAAACAGTATGTTAAAAGCTTTAATAACTTAATTGTCTAAGCGAGTAAAAACCTATTTGTTTTGAGTTCAAATTGAAAAGTGCTGAAATAATTAAATTATGACCATCAAAATCCCATTTATCAACAGAAATTGACTGTTTCAAGTCTACCACAATTCATCATAAAAGTGCAATTAAAGATGGTGATAATAACTATGTTGAGCAATATAACAGCGAGTGTAGGCTACCAACTAAGCGAGATAAAATACTATAGTGTTGAACAAAAGTAACTGTTGGAATACGAGCAAATGTAGTTGATGATTAAAGAAAGACGGAAATATAACCTGTCACAGTAACGATACGATTAGCAAGCATTAAAAATGACAACAATTTCCTGAAACCTAACTGGAAACCGATACCTAACATAGCCCTAAGTCGTTTACTTGTCAATCGCCGGATAGTTGATATTACTGATGATCCAGAAAACTTACCAAAATACAAAATGACTATTTTATCTGCCTTGTGCATGCTAACTTAATTTTTGTCTATAACTGATATGGAGTAAAACAAAAAATGGTTTCATGCTAGGTTTAAGTCACTAGCCACATACTTTACACACTAATTGGGACTAGCATGAATGAAATTACTAGACTTGGTCACTAACTTTCGACCTGGGAAATGTATTTATAAATATATTTATAAATATTCACGATAAAACTTGTTTAATATTTCCCACATATAAATTGCTGTCAAACGATGTGAATAAAGAAATACGCATTTCAAGTGTTATCAATTATTGCTCGGATATTAAAAGAGGTGTACTGAAAGAATTGACCGCTTATAAAAATATTTAGTGCAGTTCAATATAGTGGACTTCTGGCGTCAATTTAATATGTCAATGGGCTTCTTACTTTATAAATCTGTAAAGGAAGGAATAGTTAAGATTAGTAAGCATACTGGATCGATATGGCCTTCATTAATCTAATCAACCAAACTGCAGTCATTATAAAATTCAATATGCATATGCATATGCCAATTGATTTCTGGAGTTTTGTAAAAAACTTGATTCACTGCAAAGCTCAATTGAAGATATATCATTTTCAGCAATAACTCTAGATACATCTGTAACCCAAGCCCCATGGCCCAGAACGGAAACTCGCTTCATCTCCAAAAGTTATTTGAAATCACTTCACAACAAAGGTTACATTGCTATATTCTTCAATATCCAATATCCTCCAGCTTCAATTTTGCTAGGAAGTGAGATTAGTTTATTTGTGTTAATCCTGAGGATGGAATTCTCCAACTTAAGGATTTACGTGCAAATTTTACACAGGACAGTGGCGTTTTAGCCGGTAAGTATATTTTCCTGTTTTAGTCGTTTTATAACGTCGAAACCAGCTGTTTTTGCTCTAAATGAATATCGTTCATTCAAAGTATCATAGGAAGTCTTAGACGCTTGGCATTTTGACTTGCCTGTTCTTATTCGTTGTGTACAATGCATTTTTCTCAACTCACTAAATCTGATCGTTTTTAATTTAAATGGACCTTGTTCAGTTAGTGTCGTAATGGAGGTTTTTGTGTCGCATTTATTTATTGCTGCCCTAGTGAGAAAATAGCTTATTTTTCTGATCAAGATTTACTGCTTGCTTTTATTGGCTTTCATCCAGCCAAAGCACTATATGGTCAAATATAGGTTTCCATATTTGTCAGCATACAGGGTAACTTTCAGTTGATTCACGGATAAACAACTACCTGAAGATCAGTATTAGAAAGTGTGACAGACAATGTTGCAGTTGTCGCTACCTACTATAGAATGGTATGCATATTTTGAAGGATTAGGTAAACATTCAAGAAAAGTGTGGCAGTGGCGGCTCTATTGTTAAACAAACAAGTTTTGTCGATGAATCAACCCCAAATAATTCCCTATAGACTAATCTTGACTCCAAGGTAAAGCATGCTGCAGAAAAACGGCAAGCTCGACCAAGAACAAACATCAAAGTCAGTTTTAATGGTGAATTTGCCCACAGAGTGTAAAATTACTAAACGCGTTGATGAAAACAAAATTGGTGAGATGAAACTTGAAGACAGTAACTGTCGTTCACAAGAAATGTGGAATGTTATAACGGTCAAAGTAGAACAGAAAAACTTTTCGGTAACCAACTCCAAGTTTGCCAGTACCATCTCAGTAGGTGTCAGCACGATGCCCAGTAACACCCATCCTTCCCCTGGTCCGAATATACATCATTTGGAAGAGCTTGTCAAACAGTATACTCATGACACTGCCAGTGGTATCTGCGAGAGGCTTTAATGCCTAGGTATATCCCGATCTAGTGACACAAGAATCCAGAGTATTATGGAAATAGGTCTTTATTCAATAGCATGGGCAGGAGACAGTGGAGCACGGTTCTAGTTTTTCAAACACACAGATAATTTTCAACGTTTAATATAAGCTAATAGGAAATGTAATCCCTATGCAGAACAAGGAAGTAAATGAATACTGGAGCCTAATTGTTTTGGCGTATGCTTAAGTTTTGAAGTGAACTTTAAACTAGTCAAGTTACGTTGCTACATTAGCTCCCGCCTAGAAACGACTACCGTAGGAACGTGTTATAAGGTAATGAAGAGGAGGAGGGTGATGATTTTGATTGGTTGATGCGTACACCAATACGATGTGTGCCTAGTTGAGAAATGCACGATTGACCGAAGCCCATTCACCCCCCTAGGCCGATAATAGGACAACCAGAACTGAGAACCAAGAACTAAGGACCGGAGAACTGAGAACTAGACCAAGGTCCAAGGTCGTATTATATTTTAATCATGCCTTTATATATACATAAAATCAGACCACACTGTGAACCAATCAAGAATTTAACACTTGTACAGAACAAAAGAAATAGTGGTAGTGAATGGGGAGAACTTGTACACAATTAGGTAGACGTAGTTCGTAATAATAAACAATACACAAAGAATCAATACATTAAATGAGAGAACCGGGCAAGGGGAACGTAACGGTCATAGAAATAAGATGACAACACTGTCCACAGTTATAATAAATGAAATAATGTTCTAAATCACAGTTCCCGAAGATAGCCAATCTTCATTAGGTGCCCGGCATATCAGAACGTTGGTTCGATCAACATACCAAACAAAATCATATCAGTTTTGTAGCTGTAGCTTAGTTCAGAATTACTAGCTCGTCCAACGCCTGACACTCAATCCGTGGGAAACAGTCTGTCAGTATTCAACGACATTGCGTGGATGAAATTTACTTTACTTTTCTTTTTGAACTTGCTATCTAAGCTGGTAGCATTTACATTCTCCTACAAAGGATGGTGGGATACTTGGTGAACTTGACCTTCTAACGGTGACCGAAGCTTGAAAAGTATGAGGGCAAGAAAATAATGTAGGAATATCTGAGGAAATACCGCGAGCGGGCTACCCAACACCATGTTGGTGAGGTACGATTTTTCCATGCTCTGTCCGGCAATCAGGTGTTAACTCACCTGCCTCTTGAGTCGCCCTCAAGTAAAAATTAAAGAATAATCTACTTTAGAACAAAACAAAAACGATGAAAATCAACCACATCTAAAGAATTGCTCCACTGTCAGCATAAAAATTTAAAGTACAATATATATATAGTTATAAATGATAAGTGCTCGTTTCTACGTAAGTGTTTGGTTTCCGGGACGGCTTGGCCATCTGAAAGAAAATAAACATAGTGTAGAATCTTGTGTACGCAAACGTATTTTAAAAAAATTTTTTTGGAGAAAACAAGAATATATATATAAGTGCGTGTACTTGCCAGGAGTCAGATCAACTAGGCAACCTTGAACATGTGACAGCCGCCTTTTATGACTGGTTCGTAACAGTGGGTACTGACAGTAACCATCAGGTTGAAAATTATAGCAAACGTTTATGAAAAAGAAAAAAAAGGAATACCAAGAATATGAGAATGCTTAAGCTTATTAGGGTTAGATGAAAAAAAAGTTGAAAATCTAACAACAGAATTTAAAATCTTAGATATGACATCACTACAGTTAGAAAGATGCTAGAGGTACTATAGAAATTTAGTAAGTTACTCTAATTAGCTTAGTGATATTTATAAATTGTGGCCACAATAATTAGAACTGAGAAAAGTCAAACAAATATGGGACTTAATATGTTTCGCCTGAAAACAACACACTTTTTCGAATAGTATGTTGCTGTATAAAGTTGTATCCTAAGCAGAAAACGTTTCTAGTAGTGGTTTACACTAAATATACGTGGCTAGTCTAAGTAAACTATATACATGCCAAGTACTAAATGTGTATAGTAAATCAAATGGTAAATTGTTAAAACTCGCCTGGTTCTTTTTGGAATTTATCCTGATTTCTAAGGTTCATTGTGTGATTTATGGGATTGTCAACTGATAATTGAGAAATCTAGAAAAATGATTAGTTCTGCAAGCAAAGTATGCTCACATCACTTACCTCAGTTGATAGGTTTACTACTTATATTGCTCGCCAAATTGTTTAAGAATCAGTTTAAGTATTCAGTATTTAATAAAAAAACAAAATGACTACCGTTCCTACATCAAAGATAAGGTCCAAGGAATTCCAACGTTTCCACACCAAAAACGCATATACTTTGGTGTATGTTCATGCCCTTTTCGTTTAGTCGTCCAAGTACTGCTCTCACATGTTGTTCATGTGATACTAAGTTCGGGCTGGCAATTAATAGGTCGTCTATATACCCTTGAGCAAATGGCATATCTCGAAGTAAATTATCCATAAACCTTTGGAATGTTTGTGCCGCGTTCCGTAGGCCGAATGGCATGCGTACAAACTCAAATAATCCAAAAGGTGCTGTGATAGCTGTTTTTGGAATATCTTCCTCAGCTACTGGAATATTGTGATATGCCCTGACTAAGTCGATTTTAGTAAATATCTTCATACCCTGTAAACCTTTTGTGAAATCTTGGATATGTGGTATCGGGTACCTGTCTATGATCGTGTATGGATTTATAATAATTGTTTGTATGATGCTATGGAGGAACCACATCAATTGATGATAATTTTATATAAGTTTATCGATCAGGTTTGTTAACAGTTTCATTAATTATATCAATCATATTACGTGATTGCCAAGGCTAGACAATGCTTTATGATGATATCCTGAGACTATTATGAGTAATTAGTTGTAGTGTTAGTTTGCTATAAGCTAGTGAAAAATAAATTGTTACTTTTTTAAAAAAAAAGTTGAAAATCTAACAACAGAATTTAAAATCTTAGATATGACATCACTACAGTTAGAAAGATGCTAGAGGTACTATAGAAATTTAGTAAGTTACTCTAATTAGCTTAGTGATATTTATAAATTGTGGCCACAATAATTAGAACTGAGAAAAGTCAAACAAATATGGGACTTAATATGTTTCGCCTGAAAACACACACTTTTTCGAATAGTATGTGCTGTATAAAGTTGTATCCTAAGCAGAAAACGTTTTCTAGTAGTGGTTTACACTAAATATACGTGGCTAGTCTAAGGTAAACTATACATGCCAAGTACTAAATGTGTATAGTAAATCAAATGGTAAATTGTTAAAACTCGCCTGGTTCTTTTTGGAATTTATCCTGATTTCTAAGGTTCATTGTGTGATTTATGGGATTGTCAACTGATAATTGAGAAATCTAGAAAAATGATTAGTTCTGCAAGCAAAGTATGCTCACATCACTTACCTCAGTTGATAGGTTTACTACTTATATTGCTCGCCAAATTGTTTAAGAATCAGTTTAAGTATTCAGTATTTAATAAAAAAACAAAATGACTACCGTTCCTACATCAAAAGATAAGGTCCAAGGAATTCCAACGTTTCCACACCAAAAACGCATATACTTTGGTGTATGTTCATGCCCTTTTCGTTTAGTCGTCCAAGTACTGCTCTCACATGTTGTTCATGTGATACTAAGTTCGGGCTGGCAATTAATAGGTCGTCTATATACCCTTGAGCAAATGGCATATCTCGAAGTAAATTATCCATAAACCTTTGGAATGTTTGTGCCGCGTTCCGTAGGCCGAATGGCATGCGTACAAACTCAAATAATCCAAAAGGTGCTGTGATAGCTGTTTTTGGAATATCTTCCTCAGCTACTGGAATATTGTGATATGCCCTGACTAAGTCGATTTTAGTAAATATCTTCATACCCTGTAAACCTTTTGTGAAATCTTGGATATGTGGTATCGGGTACCTATCTGGTACCGTTTGACGGTTGAGGGCTCTGTAATCCCCGCACGGTCTCCAATCGCCTTTATTTTTCTTTGGGACCATATGCAGAGGAGATGCCAATTGACTATTAGATGAACGTATTATGCCCAGTTGTAGCATGTAATCGAATTCGGCTCTAGCTATTTTAAGTTTATCGGGCGCTAGTCTCCTGGGTTTAGCGAAAGCAGTTGCCCCTTCCGTTTTCATTGTATGACATACTTCTAACTTACTTTTGGAGGGTTGAGAGTTCGGTTTTGTTAACTCTGGAAATTCCGCGAGTATGTCCTGGAACTTTGCCGTTGTTACTGGCGGAGTTTGTATTAAATTTAGAGAAGTGATACGACTTTCTGTACCTTTAGTATATTTCGAAGCTTCTTTTAATGTCAAACGTCGTTTTTTAGTGTCAACTAGAAATTCATATCTCTCTAAGAAATCCATTCCAAGTATTGCCAGATCTAAATCGGCTACAGTGAAAATCCAGGTTAATTGTCTTCTAAACCCCAAATCGAGTGTCATTGTTTTCTGTCCAAACGTCGCGATTTTAGTTTGGTTAGCAGCGTGAAGTGTGACTGAGGAAGTTTCTCGACCCCGCTCGGTTTTGTTCTCAGGGATGATACTAAGTGCAGCACTAGTATCCACCAAAAAGTTCAAGCCTGAATTCTTATCTCTAACGTAAAATAAGCGACTGCTTAGGCACCCCGCGTCAGTCGTTGCGACCTGGGGAGGGGTTATTTGTCTCCCCATATTCTTCAGGGTCTGTTTGGGCCAGGCGCATGGTTGACTGCATTTGGTTGATTGAACACCAAATTTCCAGTGATACCAACAAAATTGTTTAGATTGTTTGGACCCTTGTAACCTGTTCCGTGACACGAATCTCGGTCGTTGTGGTGACCTGCTCCTGTTTTTATGACCCATCTGCAATTTGCTGACAGCCTCTGTGAGACTTTTAACACTCGCAATGAGTTGTGTTATGGCGGGGTCATTTGCCGATTCTTCTTTTTTAGTATAGTGGATCATGCTTGATGCAGTTGGGGGACCCCTTTCCATTATTCTATCTGCAATACGTGCTAAGTGAGATGAAGAGGTGTCCGGATCTTGTGTATCCAAACAGTGTTGGACGTAGCATGGGAGGGCTTGTATCCATCCTTGTTTTAGGACTGCTTCACCCACTGTGTTGTCGCTTACTAAGGCTTGGAGATGACGCAGAAATTGTGACGGTGACCTATCACCTAAGGTTTCCCCTTGGAAGAGTCTTTGGATTCTTTGCCCATCTGATAATGATGGACGATTCATTATTTCTCGTCTTAGGATGGTGTACGGTTGTGGTGTCGGCGGACTTAAAATCAAGTAGCGAACTTCTTTGGCTACTGAAGAGGGTAGGACTGAACATAAGTCTTGATAGCGAACTCCTTCAGATTTAATATTGTGTCTCGTGAAATAATGCTCTAGTTGAGCAAACCACAACTCGGAGTCACTAAGATCGAATTCTGGGATTAGGATATTCGTAGTCATAACGGTGTCTATGCCTACCGATGACTTATCCTCTAGGATTTTCGTTTGGACTAAGTCTGCCATATTATGTGAACAATATGATAACGTAATGAGGACGGAAAAATAATGAGTGATAAAAATAAAATACTATGTATATAAAATATATATATACGTAATCTTAATTATTGCAAATCAGAAGGCTTATTTTTATGACTGAATATAAAAAGAAAAATTGATATGAACAACAGAAATGAAATATTTTATTCGACACAGGACTCACCAGTTTATCGCCTAGGTATATCCTGATCTAGTGACACAAGAATCCAGAGTATTATGGAAATAGGTCTTTATTCAATAGCGTGGGCAGGAGACAGTGGAGCACGGTTCTAGTTATTCAAACACACAGATAATTTTCAACGTTCAATATAAGCTAATAGGAAATGTAATCCCTATGCAGAACAAGGAAGTAAATGAATACTGGAGCCTAATTGTTTTGGCGTATGCTTAAGTTTTGAAGTGAACTTTAAACTAGTCAAGCTATGTTGCTACAAGGCTATGCATTTCCAAAGAAAACACCTCGTGAGGGGGAATAAATACTAAGAAATTGAATAAACTTCGTAAGTGGTTTGACGGCGACACAGCGCAGAACCTTTGTAATCCTTTTAGGCAGCCTTAAAAAGATGATATAATGTTGAGAACGGCTCTCAAGGTTGATAAATGAAACATGAATATTCGACTAAATTGACTGCTTGAGTATTCTCTATACTAACACCAGTGGTCTGAGGAATGAAATGTCCAAGTTAAGTATCCAAGTGGGAAAAACTGGAGCTTATATAATTGCTCTCACAGGAATGTGGTTAATCGCTGGCATAGATTCCTCACCAGTCATTACGAAGAACATATGTAACAGGTCTGGTAGAGTCACCAGCCATGTGGATGGGGAAGTATCCTTATGCATCCCGGATGATTTACATATACGACGCATAATGTCTGCAGCAGATTAAACAGGAACGTGTAAGGTAGCTAGTTGCAATCTCAATTCTATACGTTGTCAAGTAACTCTCGAAGTAGCACACCGTAATTCTAGCCGCCTAGCGGATGACTTCATGTTGAGTCACATTTGTAAGTGAAGTAAAGTTAGTAGGTACCTTATTGCTGACAACCTCAGCATAAGCGACATGAAGATCATTTGGTAATATGTTGCACTATGCAGTCAGGTAGTTACAGCTGAAGCTATTTGCTGTGGGGAAAGATTTAGGTCGTAAATTCCCATATCTAAGAGGACTCTTATGTTGGTAGAATGAGTAATTCTTCAAGCTATGATAATTTTTATTATTTATTATTATTATTTTATTAATTTTTCAAAGCATCTGGATGGGACAGAAGTGGTATAGGGAGGATGCTTAGAATCGGCCTTACCAGTCAGCAGCATTCGGTGTCTTAATGCAGTTGCACACATCATTTTATTATTATTATTATTAATTTTTCAAAGCATCTGGATGGGACAGAAGTGGTATAGGGAGGATGCTTAGAATCGGCCTTACCAGTCAGCAGCATTCGGTGTCTTAATGCAGTTGCACACATCATTTTATTATTATTATTATTATTATTATTATTATTATTATTATTATTAATTTTTCAAAGCATCTGGATGGGACAGAAGTGGTATAGGGAGGATGCTTAGAATCGGCCTTACCAGTCAGCAGCATTCGGTGTCTTAATGCAGTTGCACACATCATTTTATTATTATTATTATTATTATTATTATTAATTTTTCAAAGCATCTGGATGGGACAGAAGTGGTATAGGGAGGATGCTTAGAATCGGCCTTACCAGTCAGCAGCATTCGGTGTCTTAATGCAGTTGCACACATCATTTTATTATTATTATTATTATTAATTTTTCAAAGCATCTGGATGGGACAGAAGTGGTATAGGGAGGATGCTTAGAATCGGCCTTACCAGTAAATAGTTGTTTATCGTCGTTTTTAGCATTAACCTTGAAATTTGAAGGATTATGTCAAGAATTTAGGAGGTTATGGCTCATTTAATTTCTTGGAGCTATCGAGAGAAGGCTATGCCAGTGTGTATTCATAGAGAAAGCATTATGACCTTTATAAGAATAAGATTGGCATTTCGTTCCCGTTTTTATGGCAGGATAGTGGGTTGAATAGTATGATTGTGCCCTGACTATCTCTACTTTGAGAAATGGTTGCAATTCTCTGAGGAGTGAAGTCCAAATCCATTATATCGCCTCTAGTTTCTTTGGTTGTAGGAGGTAATCTAGTTGGTGTCTATTTTTAGTGGGACATTTGGTATGTAGGGGGGTAAATAATAATAATAATAATAATAATAATTTATTCTCAAGTAACAATTTGTACATGAGAGCATGCCAGTTTACAGGCATCATCTGAATGATATAAGTTTACATACATACAAGTATTTCGACGAAGTTTTAGTGTCAGGAATTTTCTAGGTATAAAGATATGCATTGAGAAACAAACCAATTGCAACAAATTTCACAGTATTAGGACACCATTTATATGTGTTGTAGCATGGTGCATATATGACAAAGTCCCGCGCGCTCCTTGACCAATGCGTTACAGTTCCAAAAAACGGCTAAGGGTTAGCAGATTGGATCACTGTGCATGTTCAGACGCGAGATAGGAGCAAGGGTACTTGAAACTTGGGTGTTGAGGAGAAGGCAATAGTTTTGTGCCAGTAAGTTCCATATTTATCTTGCACATAATTTTCTGCAACTAGAGGAGAGACAAAAGATGGAAGAACACAAAACAACAGCACTGGTATTCCGGGGTTAACAAAACTAATGGGCAGGATTAGTAATTATACTTCCAACATGCCACTTATGCTTATAGGCTGATTAAAATGGAAGAATACTATCATATGACCAAGACAGGTGAGTGGTGCTCACACGTTCAGAGTCCCTATTATTTCGCTCTTCATTTTCCAGTTTGTTAGGGAGTGAATGAATTTGGTAGTGTGTTACAACTGCTAACATTCGTAGCAGGTCTTGTTTTGGCCAATTTATTTCGAATAGCTAATTTTAACTTAGGTTCTTTCATATTAGAAGCGACGGTGTTACAATGGTTGAAAGATTCATGTTATAAAGGTATTTGCCACCAACTATTAATTTGTTACTGAATTCATATTAAAACTATTGCAATTTACTAATCTTGTAAGGCGCTTGGAATCTAGGACGACTGTAAAGTGAAATAGAATGGGACAGCTGGCCTGCCAATATTTTCACAATCTATTACATTCACACGGTGTATACTAGATACCACAAGCTTTTAATAAGGTCACTTGACTTTTCAAGTTGGAAACTTCCGGGAGGGGGTATTGTGGGCGGAAAATTTGTAAAGTAAGGTGAATCACTCTGCAACTTCAGCTTCAGTGAAATCAGGGCGTTTTTTTATCATACCTTACCTTTTCTATTTTTTATCATCATATTTGCAGGCATGTGGGATATCAAAGCTAGGTCACATAAGATGGTCTGTATTTTGCCGAGCGTCATCAACTTTGGTTGGTCATACCACTGTTTAGATCATTAAAACTAATAGCCTTGACAAGTGGTGTGTGGCTATCATTCATCAGGGGTTCCGTGATGAATAGGCTACTGAGCGGGAGATTCAGAATATTTGGGGAAAGGCTATCCAACTTGCACTTTCCGAGCCCTGCTCAAATAAAATCTTACTGGTCTGAAACATAGGTAATTACATAAGTTGACATTGAATACAATGAAAGAGTAACTGATCAGCTCATTTTGGTACTGACGAATCGATATTAGGGAGTAACATTGACAAAAGAGTGGGGAGGTATTAAAAGCAATTAAAAATGAGACTATATGCAAGGCTGGCACATTAACAAAGTGTATGTAGGTGGGAAAGAAGGAAATCAGTCTAGTCCACTATTTGGTGCAACTATACAAAATACTGCCAAGCATAGAACAATTCAAAGTTAATGGTGACGGAACTGACTCTGAGTGTAAATTGATGTTTGCAGACAGGATAGAAATATGAATATCCACTGACGTAGTTAAAAGTGGGGGTTTTGGTGAACAGTAATCATGAATATATAGTCGACATATAGAACCGAAGGTGCAACTGTAGGTCCCACTGAATACATTGAATTCAATGCTGATATATGTTGAAAGCACATATGTATCCTACAGACTATTCAAGTATTTCTAAATATTACATTTTTTGGATGAGGCCCTATCATAATAACTGTTAACTGTCATAGAACTAAGATATACTTAATCTTTAAGCATACTGCCATCCGAAAGCAAATGAATCCAGCCAACGTGAGCTGTTATATTGTGGTGCACATACAGAAAACTGACCCCTTTCATCTTTCGCAACGATTTTTAAATGTTATTTATTAGTTAGAACAATATATCCTATAACTTTTGGTTAAGTTGACGAAAGGCTCCGATTGCAATTTCTGTGAAGAAATTTTACACTTTAGTTCCCTTCTAATCTTGAACTACAAACAACTTGTCACAATTAGCAAGAACCGCTCTCTGTTTGTTACTGTAGAGTAAAAATGCGACATGAATTTTCTTCCAAATCAGATGTCATTCATAGTTCGCGTAATACGAAAACTTACACTTGCCCGACTGTTGACATACTTCCAAGTCATGTGTCGGGACAGGTTTCATGTCACCGAAGCGTAGCTATGTGCTTATCTATCTTGATCGCTAAGATTAATGGGAATTCATTTAGGAGGTAATTCCGAATGTCGGCCTCTAAAGGAAGACATGCACTACATTAACTTTATGAGTAGACCTCAACCAACTTATCAAGAACTAAGTAGCTAATTTATTTGTCAGGTTGGCCAGGGTGGAGATTGACTGTCACTTCCGCTAAATTTATTTTGTCCGCATCTGACAACTTATGTTTGGTGTTTTAAAAATTGAGTTCTGGTATACCCAACTGCCTAAGACCACACTGTCGTAATATACGACATATCATTCAGCTTTTGCCGATAGTCTAGCATGGATAAACCAATATGTAAAAGTCATATGACGGGACGAAGACATCTTGAATGCTTTATCCGGACGTAGCATCGGACACACATTATAAAAGAGCTATAAACTCTACACATTAAATGTAAAATGTGTGAGATCCTGATTTCAGGATCTAACCATTTTAACAGGCAAGATCAACAAAAATATATCAAACCGTAGTAGGGTTGAACGGCTACACAAACGAATTTTACTATGACAATTAAATATCCAACATTAAGGTGTATGGTGAAGTAATGTGACATTCGATTGTGTGGATGATGACCAGAAATGGAAAGGTTGATATACATTTGGGTACAGTTAATAAACTTCACCGAATTTGGAACTTTAAACTGCGAGGAGCAATAGAATACTACGCACGGAGTGCAGTACTTCTGGAAAAAGATATATCGGTTGATAAAGTCCGATTGTTTGAATGCGAGTAAGCAGGTTTTACGAAATCGGCACTGCCCAGTGGTTTTGAAGAGCGAAATAAGCCTTTTGCACAAATCTTTGTTAAGTAATAGATTTCTATTTGCCAGCCCATTTACCAGTTATATATTTTGTGATACTAAAAATGAATGGAAAAGGACGGACAAGAGAGTAAAACAGATAATAATAATAATAATGATAATAGTAAATAGATAGTAAATAGGATTAGATAAAAACTAGGATGGTTTTAACATGGCATGCTGAATAATCAAATAACCAAGTAAACAATTTTTTATTTAACTAGGAGCTGTGCCGTTGCTTAAAATGATCGGACAAATAACATGTATAGCATCCAGAGGAGCATGTTCGTTATGGCTGGAAACTGTATTTTATGTTATATACTCGTTGGAATCATAAGATGATATGTTGTTATTGGTAATGATTGGGATTGTAGATGACCTGTTCATATGAAAGGCAAAAACATATGAAGTAACTTGAGGAAACTGATATTTAGATAAAAATGGCTGACTAGCTAAAGTGTCAAAAAATGAAGAGGATGTATCGGTAAATGGTCGCCAAAATAAATAGTGGTATAAGCTCTCGACATTAGTTTTATTGATGCTATCCATGTTTGTTTTAGCGGACACGATTAGTTGAAGGCGCTCGGTCACATACCACCACCAGATGACCACACGACACAACGTGGAAAGTATCTCTCTCTAGTTAGCCAGCCTAAACGTTGCTATTCCACTGACGTTCTACTTACGATCAAATATAACTTATCTTACACCCTTCATTCCGTCCTGACTTATTGTTATTCTTGCGAGTGGGTTCATACGTCAGAAGTTTCTTTGGTTATGCGACAAACTTAACTTAGTCGCAAGCCTGGTGCACTTCATTTGTGAACCCGACGTAATCTGAACACGATCATTACTGTGAGTTTGTACCTATTTATAGTTTTTAGTAGAGTACTTTTGGTGTAATTATTTTTTGGCATACTTTTTACCGTACTGTTGTATTTGCATATATGCTAGTTTATGGTGAGCACTCGTCGAGCAACCAGACACTATGCTCCTCCACACCCCCAATACCACTATATACTTTCCCTAACTGGTCCCAGTTACAACAATTAGGTGTCTAGTTTCTAGCTTGCGGTTTTAGTAGTCTGTGTATTCTGTCATAGGATTCTTGCTCAGATATGGTTGACTAAGACAAAACTCGTGTCGTTGAGTATCGAGTACAACAGCAAAACTTTTATCGAACCTGTAAATTTACAAGCCTAACATTATAAAAGGAGGGAGAGTGGAGCTTTCGGCTAGCAAACATGATGGTGTGGAAGATAATTTCAAACTCCTCATATGTTTACGGCTACGTACTACGGTTCTGACGAGAGCAAACTCAGTAATTGTGTTTCACATGCTCCAATATATGCCAGTCGGACTGACGCTTAGTTTCTAATTGGCACTACCTATCTATCAGGAGATTCTACTACAAGTTAAACCCGACCTCTACGCTATAGACTATGATGCTGATACTTAGTAAGTTTAGATTGATAAATAAATAAGATATACCCACATACATAACCATTTATTGCAACTAATGCCACAATGCGGACTTAATAAATAGCCATCAAGTCCCCCTTATAACCACTGCAACCTCTCAAAATCAACTTCGTATTAAACCTCACCTTATTCAAAAACACAGTCTGAACACTACTATTGTAACCTACCGTGATGCCCAGCCTAACAAAGATAAGAGATTAATTCTCTCCAAATGAAATTTAATACCAAAAACTTCACCAATTTAAACAGTTATACTCTTCCAATTGCCAAATTAATGAAGAAAGCGCAGCCATCATAATATTGTTGCTCCATTCTGCCGCTTTCTTTTCCTTCCTTCTTTTCAGAACCTAGAGGTCACTTCATACGCAAAACGCTGAATATCTACATCTCCATCAATATGGTGGATTGAAGCTACCCTGGAATTTTTGAGTCATAAGATCGTTCCAAAGTCTAGTTCGTTATGGACGCTAGAATCTGCTAGGATATCTCTTGATCAAGGCAAAAGTAAAGAAGAGCTTGTTGCGCTTAAAAGCGGTACTAAAACGAATAGTCTCACAGCACTCCTTAATAAACGTACACGCACCCCAACAGACATCCCATTTTTGATCCATGACGGCAAGGTATACAACGACCCCGGAGCAATATGTGAAATTTTCAATAACTCGTCTAGCAACTTTGCGGATAAACTACCTACAAATTATATGCGCAAGGTGCTTGTAGACAGTACATTGTCCAAAATACCTTTCAGCGCTAAATGCATAGCTGAAGCTATCAGAAACCTTAGGTCTACAAAAGGTTCAGGAACCGATGGTCTCCCATCAGTCTTCCTCAAAGGAAGTGGTGAGGATATGCAACTTCTACTCCTTAAATTGTTTACCTTGTCGCTAGACACAGGTGACTATCCAAGCATTTGGAAAACTAGCTTTATTATCCCCAAATATAAGACCGGTGATAGAGCTTGTGCAAGTAATTATAGGCCTATAAACATTACTTCTGTTCTCTCACGAATCATGATGAAAATAATAAAAAATGGTATCTCAGAATACTTACTAGCACAAAGCCAAATATCTAAATCACGACATGGTTTTATAGGGAGTCGATCGTGCTTAACCTGTCACTTAGACTTCTTTAATCACATTACATCTCTCCGTGACTTATGCAAAGTAGTTTTAGTCCTGTACTTCGATATATCTAAGGCTTTTGACAAAGTACCGCACAGCATACTCTATGAGAAATTATACTCTATAGGGATTCGAAACCCTTTTCTGAGCTGGCTTAAATCATTCTTAACTAATCGGTTTCAGATAACAAAAGTAAACTCAGCACAATCATCTCCTAAGAGAGTAACCAGTGGGGTTATACAGGGAAGCGTACTAGGGCCCCACTTGTTTACAATATATATCAACAGTATCAATAGCTGTTTTAACACTGGGAAAACCTTCTTATACGCAGATGACTTGAAAGTTGTCTACTCAAGCGACATAAATGAGCTCCACAACACTGTTAAGAACGTACAGCAAGAGCTAGACGAAGTCACTGCTTGGTGCAAAGAACACCAACTTCACTTTAACGCTAAGAAATGTGGTTGATAGCTTTGGGTGTCGCAACCTCAACCTACATTTTGTAGTAGATGGGGAACAAATCTCCGAATGTAAGACGATTCTGGACCTAGGTTTAAGATACACTACGGATCTCACATTCAAGGAACAAACAATATCTGTCACCTCAAAGGCGCGCAGACTTATGGGTTGTATTATCCACAATTTCTACCAACGTGAGTCTAGATTGATTTTATACAAGGTCTGTGTACACCCGCTACTTGAATACTGCCCACTCATACTTAGCAACCTCCGAATAAGTGATAAGCTAAAGATAGAAGGTATACAGAGATACTTCACAAAAAAGATACTGGGGATGGATTGTGGACTAAATTATACTACACAATGCGATATATTGGGCTTAGAACCACTTTGGAAAAGACGAGCTAAGCTCAATCTGACATTCTATTTTAAAGTTTTACACCGTTTAGCATACTCCTCCGACCCTATATTAAGATTTGTCGAAGCACCTAATTACGGTCTCAGAAACCATACAGGTACAGTGTGGGTGGAACACTGTAAGACTAAAATACGATCTAACTTTTTCGTGCATAAATTCACTGCCATATGGAATAGTTTACCAGCAGAAATCCGTACACTAGATAGCATAGATCACTTTATACGAGCGATAAACCAACTATTTAGTGACAATAAGGCGCTGAACAAACTACCGACTTATTCAAATTCTAGCATAACGTGCGAAGTACTCGGTCCTCTTAATGTGTGACACGAGAGTGTAGACTATAGTAATTATTGTCTATAGATAACATGAGCAATACACGAAACAATAAAACTAAAGTTCGGTACCGAATACTCCAAGACTTACCACAACCTCAAGTTAAGTAATGATGGTTCATAGGGTTCTCAACCTTTAAACACTAAACACGAACATTGTAGTTGGAAAAATAACAAAAAATGAAGAATATTTTGCATTAAAACTGTAGTATTACAACTACTAGCTAACTTCATTTGCTTTTTTTTCTTCTATTTTGTATGTTCCTCTATATCATTTCCCTGAGCTTGTGACAAGCTCTCATAAGTAATAGGTCTCCATTACAGCAAATTACTCATAATATCAACCCGCACAGATTCCATCGCTACGGAAGACTACCTTCTATCTTTGTGCAATGTTGGAGTCCTTATCCATTGTTCTAAATATTATTCGCCTTACCTCGTATCTGGATATAGTGTGTGGTCCGTTCTGCTCACTCCGAGCCGGCTCTAGAAGTCTCACCGCAGGAGACGAAAAGCGCGCGTTTGTTTGTACAAAAAATGCACTGTGCTAGAACGCGAACTTTGATGTCGTTAGACCTGCAATTAATCAATGCATTATTATGGTGTGAACCCCCTATCAATGATTATCAAAATCGCTCTTACCCGAATATCAACCATACAGACTTCAATATCTCACGATAGATGTCCGCCGAACCAGGAATATGGCTGCTGAGGACTCCTAGTCTTATCCTGCATTTCATCCATTCCGCAACCTCAGCAGTATTTTTTTGAGATTGTAACGCTCTGGTCATGGAGCGCGCATCTCTTTGTAATTTATGAACCGTGCTACAATGCATATATTTTGAGTCCTAGTACTGAAATCACTGTTGCAAATGGTTTGGTTTTCAATTTAACTGACTTTATGTTATGACACTGTCAAAATATCTGTATAAATGTAAACTCATATCATTCTGATCATGTCTGTAAACTGGCATGCCCTCATGTACACAATGATACATGAGAATAAAAACTATTTATTTATTTATTTATTTTAAATACTAATTTAAAACGACGTTTATCATTCCATCATCTCTATATATCACAGTATAAACAGGCTGTGTAACAATTAAACACTATTATTTTCATGCGCTTGTTTGTTTTGTCGGTCTTATTTGTAAAAATAGCTTGAACCTGATCTTGAGAAACAAATTATTATTATTATTATCAACGTTGGAATTCATATAGTTAGGGTTGAGGTCGTTCTTATTTGTGCCACTATAAGGATGGTTTAGAAATGGTGCGTGTTATTATGCGTGTGTGGATTAAGTGAGCTTATTATTGGTAGTTAGTTTAATGACCTAAAGTGTCTCGCCCTACTTTCCCATGTGCGTTTACTATAGTAGGCAAAGTGTTGTACCCGATGAAGCATGAGGGGCAGCTTCTCGACATGTTGACTGTTACATTTTAGAGGACGCGATTATACGTGACTTTTATTTCATCGTCAATCCTTTATGTTATGTTTCATAACTAAAAGACGGATAGACTGGCACTTATGGTTTGTCTTATTGTCTTGAGTACTCATGAGTTTGCTGGAAGCTAGCGGAATTTATTTACAGAGGCCAAAATAACCACAGAATTCTCCCTATTTGGAGTATGATCCTTAGTCTGCGGATGGTTATTAACCCTGACCGTAATTTGTTGTGGGCATACTTGGAGCTGTTTAGTTTTAAATCTAGGTTTGGAATAATCCGTCGAAAACGGAGCTATGGTTGGCCTTTATTATTCAAATTCGAATCTTTTAAAGGATCTGAGATTAGTTTCTGTGAGTAGGAACAACCCGGAGCTGGATTATTGGTACACATGTAATTATTGGCATTCATAGGAAGGTGTTCGTCGTTACATGATGTTCCATCTGGTGACATATCGAGGTCAACAACATCTGTTGCTCTTAATTTACTACTTAAGGGGGTGTCAAGTGGTGATGGGTTTTTGTCCTGAGATATGTAATAAGTTTCTTTCATCTTAAAAGGGGACATATTTCGCTTTTTGGCATTTGCGGTGTAATCCTTAAGTGTAGGCACTTAACGTCTCTTTATGCGACTTTGGGAGGGGGGTTAGGTCTTAAGTGGCCTTTATGTTTTTATAGGGTATTGATTCCTTAGCTTTTTAACATGATGCAATGAATAAGTCCACACCACGAAGACAGTTAAATTTAAACAATAATGGCCAATTTTGTTCATTTTACTATTTTGTGAGTCTTGTAACTCAGCATCGAAATTCCAGCAAGCCACATGCTTTTAAGCATGTATCCCTTGTTTCTACGAGGGGTATGAGGTCAGGAATATTATATATTACCAAATTTCACTAGGAAATAACCCTTTCGTTGATACAAAGTTAACCAGATACTCAGCTTTTGCAAAGTTCTCAACATTTTTGTCGTTATTATGAATCCATATATTTATGAGAGGTGCTAGTTGGTTGAGTTTAGATGTCAGTTGGGCGAGGGATTTTTGTTATGACAATGTAACATAGCGGTTGTGGACTGTAGGTATTATATAAGACATTGGAGGTTTTAACGTGAGGGCTATTCGCGGTATCATTAGGAATATCGGACATCGATTTGGTCTTCTTAGATGGATCGATTGGACTACGTTGTGATCCTTTGTCACAGCTTATACTTTTGCTTATTTCTGCCATCTTGGAATGTGATATACAATATCTATTTAAAAAGATATAATATTCTAGAGCACTATGGAGTAGGCGATTGGCTAATTTTGTCACGAATATCAGACTCTACAATCCACGTGTAAAAATGTTACAACCTTCGAACAGTGCACAGTGAGTAGGAGCTATTCACTCCTGTTCACTTAAAAAAAGGACAACGGTGCCTTACTTTTACAAAAAAACTTAGGTTGAAAAAACAGTAAGAATTTATCCTTCGTTTTCGTAAAGTGAAACAAGGAGGCAGAGGTTCAACAATTGGTGAGTACCTTTTACCAAAGCTTAATTCACCTTGTGATAATTACAGTATCTTTTCTGTGTGGCCATATGTCTCCTCTTTTTCTTCAAACGGTTACCAATTGTCATATTTTTAAAGCCTGACTTCTATTACCATATTTGTTAGCTAAAATATAACACTCCAACAAAATCGAAATAGTAAAAGAGACGCTCCTGGAATAAGGAACAAGGAACAATCCCTCTGTAGTCGCATTCAACATTTTTTTGACATACAGGATCTAGACACTTCTATACTATAGTTAACCAGAGTATTAGATAGAGTCACCTAAAGAGGGCTCTCAAAAGGATTAAACATCCAACATATAAACGTTATTGAGCCACCTAACCACCCAACTATGATGGAACTCCTATCTAGCATGAAAAGTCTCACAAAGGCCATCGCGCAAATGCAACTAGAAAGTAGTCCTCAGAGATCGGAATCGAACGGTAGATCAAGGCTACTCGAAACACTTTGCTGGTACAGCTAGAAGTTCGGTGCTCGATCATGTACACACAAAAGCACACTTCTTCATTCAGAAATTTCACCCCTTTAATATCACTTGAGTGAAAACTCACAATTTCATCACACTGTTAATTGCACAGTATGACCTCTCTATTAATATAATTCTCTATGTATTTTATATGGTTAATAGTGCATACTTTCATTCTGTCCCAATCTACTTTATTATTAGTATTATAATTATTATCTGTCTACTTTATTATTATTGTTAATAACATTATTATTATTATCTGTCTACTTTATTATTACTATTATTATTATTCACCCTTCCAATATCACCTGAGTGACAATTCACAATTTCACCACACTGTTAATTGCACTGTTTGATCTCTCCATTACTATAATTCTCTATATATTTTACATTGTTATTAGTGCATATTTTTGCTCTGTTCCAATGTACTTTATTATTATTATTATCCGTCTTCTGTCATCACGTATAAACCGATTGTAAATTTTGACCACAACTTGACCTTTTAATTATATTGGGTTTATTAGTTGGCTAACAAACCTAATTATGCAAAGTCTAAGCTACGACTACGCATTGAACTCTTTAGAATTTCTCTTTCTTTCTTTTTTCTTTTTTTTCTTTTTTTTGTATCTACACGTCCTACATCACATTAGCGTTTATACTCTTAATACTACTTCGCTAATTTGATTTATTGAATTATTATACTCAACTGATGAAGCCCAAAATGGTTTCTTCACAACGCTTACTGTAAACGACTAGTATGTGACTAAGATAAATAAATAAATAAATAGATAAATAAACCAGCTGGACGAGGCATAAATTTGTAATTGACTCACAGAAGCGACCTAATAACACCATATGAAACGCTAAGTCATACTGTAGATAGACGAAGTAAGATTTATTCACTGAATTTAGTGCGAACTCTCCTCCCCCCCCCAGTATCGACTAAAAATATCCAGGATGTACTGATGGGTTTTCCAAACTTTTAATGTGCGGATGGAGCATCCAGGGTTTGCAAAACCAAAATGATTAGCTCTTGATAAACTCAAAATCCCTAACGGTAATGTTGACTAAATTCTATATTTAGGCATCATTCGGTTGTCAGATGGCCAACGGGCCTCAGCGTTGCATGCAATCCCGAAGAAAAATTAAGGTGATTAGCGATTGTGAAAGGACTGAGGACGTTCAATACCGCACACAGAATTTCCTAAGCATCCTAAGAGTGCAAAAATACTTAGTAAGATTTATTTAGCTGAAACACGCCATAATATATATGTAGCTGAAAAAGACATTATCATGAAAACTGAGCGTTCTACCCATGGCAGAGAGCTTTAAGTGATTTATCTGACCACTAGAAATTTCTGACACGTATTGGAAGACAAATATTTTGTAGCATGCTTGAACCATAAGCCGCTAACGAATGCCATGGATGATAGGTCTGATAAACATTCTATACGAGAAACACGTAACGATACAAGGCATGCTGAAAGTCAAGAAAGGCAGCTGATTCACTTTCGCGAGTAGAACTTAACACAATTCGACAGCTTGCAGTAAATTCCAAAACCTTAGGCAAAAGACAGAAGGATGATTAGGAGTTGCTAAGCTAATAAATAGAGATCTAATCTATTGTAAAACAAGTAATTAAGCGGACTGTCCGTTTGTTCCTACAAACATGAGAAAGATTATTTTTTACCGTATATCTCACCATGTGGCTGGTGGCCTTAGTTAAACTGGTGATTGCTAAATATATATGGAAGTATTTGCAGAGGGATGTAAAAGATGAATTGGAGAACGCTCAACATGTCAGCAAGCTAATGTAAATCTAAATACTAGTTCACCCATCGGCTTCTTTTGCACAGTGAAGTTTTCACACATACATGAAAACTTGGCAGATCCTCCAGCACATTCGAACGGTTTTCATTACTAATTTACATGTATAGACAGATTTACAATGCTCTTAGTGGCAATTCCAATATCTGATATCACGGCAAAAACCGTGACACAAGCTGTCATTCAAAATTGGGTAGCCACGTTTGGTGCACCCGATGCAATATCTCTTCATAGGGGAGTCCAGCGCCTTATGAAAATCGCTTGATGATAACAGGATTCGATCAACAGAGTATCGCCTGCAGGCAAATGGCCTGGTGGAAAGGTTCCACCATCGCACTTTAACCTTACTCATTAGGCAAAACGTTTACCCTTGATAGTGTCAGGACAAGAATAGCAGTCAAGACTGACTCTATGTTCAGCAGCAGAACTAGTTTTTCGGAATGATATTAAGACCCGTTGGTGAGTGTCAATCCTGGCACTGATAGTAACGAACTTGATCACGCAACTTGTGTCAATAGGCTAGGAAACCCAATGAATAAACTTAATCCATTTCCCATTTGTAAACAGCCACGAACCTTATGTATACCCAAATATCTGGATAACTGCACTAACGCTTGGTTAAAGCAGAACCTCCGGTTATTCCCCCCCTTTCGAAGGGTCATTATGAGTGATCTTACGAGTGCAAAATACTTCATGCGACAAAAACTAACAGCAGGAACACAATAAACATAGATAGGCTAAAACCAGCCTACCTAGATGGCGAGTCACCATGCGTGCTACTAGACTACTTACCAGATGAAGTCACGACACTGACAAAGGATAGCTGTGAAAAGCTTTACGTTCATCCTAAGCAGATAAGGTTGGTAAGGTCGGAGGTTCAGAGTGGGGCATGTAAGATCGTGGCCTATATTTCAAAACGCATCTCGCTGAAATCGACGTTTCTTTTTCTCTTTCAACTCTCAACACTATGGAAAGAAAGAGAATATTGCAACACACGGATTTTTTATTTTTGCTTTGAAAAAGAAGTGAGGTGGCACTTTGGCCTTCTTTTGAGAAACTTTCTTCTCGGAGTATTGTTTTTTCTGTACGCATACAAACTTACACGCGAAACATGCTGTTTATATTTACGATGGACTTCATACCAGGGTGAGTTTTGGGATATGAATTTCCGGTCAAAATAACCAGTATATTTTAGACTCCGTACTAAGGTATGCTAATGACATTAAAGAATGAAAGTGAAACGTCAGTTGAACGGTTGAGATTGAAGGGTAGTAAAACAGGTGCCCGAAATATTGACATCGCATAATGAGGATAATCCAGATTGAAGACTAGTTTCATTTATCTAGTAGTAAGGTTTATTAATAAACTTATTTATCTGTGGATAAGGCACATCATTTAACCACCCTAACTTCTAGATGTGGGAGCTTCATCAGTGTAAAATCAGAATAAGTTTTTTAAAACAAACCTTTCCACAAGGATGCTTAAGTCTATATTAAATAGAAAACATGGTTAATAAGCGACCAACGCTGACTGATTCTTAAGACAAAGAACCGCGCTACTAAACCTGGATGTTATAATTCCGATAAACAGCTAAAAGTGAGCGAAATGGATAACGGGGCATGTCTATAGATGGTATAAGACCAAGAATACTTGGGACTTGGACAGGGGCACCATCGGTGAAATTAAACTTTGCCTATGAACTTAAAGGAGTCTGTGAGAATCAAGGTAATTGTTTCAAGATCGTGAGCTTAGTCTAGTTTAGAATGCTTACATTGGTTGGTTAGAATTTTCCGTGAGGACGTTATTATTACTAATCTACAAGCTGTCAGACTACTTCGTACAGAGTTGATTTGTGTTTGTGGACTCAGTATGTCTCAAGCACCAACTACAGATACACGAGATGGAATCACCTTCCGTTGCAATAGCAACTGGTAACAGAAAGAAGTAAGAACAAACAGCTTCCGTAGCCAGTCTAGATTGACACTCAGGCAAACTTGCATGTTAGTTGTATTGCAGGTGATGCAGTTACTTGTTTCATTGACATCATCCCTTATAAATGTAAGCAAAGTGTCAGCAGTGCAATGGTATCAGCACTGTAGAAACATATGCTCAGAAATGTTGTTACGCTTAAATCTGTTGCTAGGAGGAGTATGAAATATCGTTGAAATAGGTGAAACAGCTATTAGAAAGAGAAAATATAAGAGGCAGATCTCTGAAAACTGAATGGGCAAGTACTAATTACTTTAACCTTACCGTTAAGTTCTTGGTATTTACGACAGGACTTTAGGAATGGGACACTTCCAGTATGTCCCAGATCGAACTGCAGGGACCCCGATACCAATAATACTGATGCACGTTCTACCAGGATCCAAAATTCATACTGACGACTAAAGAGCTTATCGGCCTTTTCGTAAACCTGGACATGTTCATCATGTCGAATAATACTGGTTACGTTTGAGGGAGTTTCTTAGACCTTATAGAGGTTCTAGAAACAACGTTACATGGAGACATATGGATATTAGTCACATAATGAAGTTAAACACAATGGACCCGTCTCCAACCTTCGAAAGTTTATAAATCATATGAAAATCTTCACATCCTGTGTAATTTTTTAAATATATTACCGTTTTTCATAATAAATTATGGTTATACATACAACTGCGTATTCATCGGTTAAAAGATGCTCCAAGGTCATTTGCAGTTGCAAAAGTTCCCCATCAAAGCTTAGTTTCACCGCTCCATCTCAGCACTTGTATGGAGATATGGTGGAACCCATGTTCATTTGTTTGAATGGTGATCAGTTATGTGTTAAGTATGTTGCTAAACGGCGATAGAATTGAGTTGCCTTAACGAGACCAATTCTTTATGAGATCGACCAATAATGTCTTGTCAGTGCATGGTTATATTTATTGAAGATGCAGCGACATACAATCACGAGAGATTTTGCGTGAGTAGGAATGCGTAAGACTCAGTTTGATTCATTAGCAGGGTGGATAACAAGCCCAAGAGCGTAGAAGAGAAACAAACAATATTATAGCAGTAGGTTTCATGCTTACTTTGTACATTATCATCCACAACTACAGAGAAGACGAAAGCAGAGTTAACACAAGACATCATTACTGGTCCCAAGGTAGTTTTTCGGATAGGCCTGATTAGACGCCATTGTGAGCCTTGTGAATACCAGTTAATTTCTTATCCCAGAAGCCAGACCAGCAGTAATAACACTTGACTGTTTGATAATACAGAGTTTATAACAGCAGTACAAGTTCTTTGGCTTTGATAAGATATAAACAAGTCTAAAACAATAAGTTACGAAACAGCATTTTGTACTTCTGAACGTGTACTGTCTAACACTTATTCCACGAACGTCACAACTGATTCTAAGCGGAAAGTTTGGGGTCCAACAACGGATGACAATGCCACCAAACAGTGTTCAATAGCATCAATGTGCTAGCTCCCTTGACAATTGATGTGCTGAAACGGATGGGCAAAAAGTAGTGTTTATACGAGCATTAAAAGACATAACAAGCCACTTCTGCCTATAAACGGATTAAAAGTGAAGAACACCAGCACATGATTTACATAGGTGAATGGTGCTTATACGTCTTGAGCTCCTACTATTTCGCTAGTGGGGTAAGAAACAATAGTTGGTGTGAACATTTTTATTGTGTTATCAGAATACATGAAATTGCCAACACGTCGTACAAATAAAGAAAGTGAATCTGTTCCACGAATGGCTTGGGGGAAAATTATCCTAGATTCTCAAAAATTTATTTGCAAAATAAACCACATTAAGAGTAGATTTTGAATGTGACATTTTTGTTTTTGAAAATGAATCGCGTAGGTTATAGCGAGAAAGTTCCGTCAGCTGAATTGATTTGGACAATGAAACGCTAATTTGTTCAGTATCTTGCAAAAAATAAGTTTAACTTGAGTCGGCGTTTCTGTAGTGTCTAGTCTTAACTTGGAATATCCAGTTTTGTAGTCCAGAGTACAATCAGCCCGAAGAATATGAAGAGTAAGGAGATGTTGGACAGACTCCAATCTGAGTTTAACCTTAATGCTAATATTACTGAGAATAAGAGTGCAGTATTCTAGTAATAGTCGAACACAAGAGTCACCGTTATAAAAGTTACGAAGTATGTAACCCAGAAGTCAATGTGACTTGGTTGCCTGCATACTGACCTATTCTGTTGAAGACAAGATTATAAGAGCACTTTAATCCTAAGTCAACTATTAACTGAAGCCTAGACAACTTACTACCGTTGATGGAGAGATAGAAATTGAGGCGCTTATCTCCAAAACATATCCAGCCATACTTAAAAACATTAAGATCTAACATCCATTTCGAGTACCATACTGCGACCTTGTTGAGTTCAGCGGTGACGCCACTAAATGTGTGTGTGAATTCCCTCGGAGGGAATGAGTACATTATTTAAAGTTTATCTGCGTATAGAAACGGTCTACCCATGCTGAAGCAGTTGCATATATCGTTTATGTAAGCTATAAAGAGCAGTGGGCCTAAGACACTTCCTTGTATAACACCACTAGTAACCGGTTCGGCCTTCGAAAGAGTGGAATTAATTTCAATAATTTGATGTCTATGACTGAGGAAAGAGTTTAACCATGCAAGTATTGGATTCCTAATCCCATAAGAAGACAGTTTGTCTACAAGAGGCTTGTAATTAACCATGTCAAAAGCTCAAGATATGTTTAAGTAAAACACTAAGACCAATTGCTCATGGCTTCGTCTAGTATAGACTAAATTGCGAATTCAAAGTAACAAGTCATGTCGGATCTAGTTTTCAGAAAACCATGTTTGAAATTGAGAATAAGTTTTTCTGAGAGTAAATAATCAGACATTCGTCACATACTATTCTTTCCATTATCCCAGGGATAATTGGAGTGGTATTTATAGGCCCATAGTTGTGCAAGTTGACCCTGCCACCTGATTTAAATAGAAGTCACATGTATAATGTTTTCTATCTATTAGGGTAGGTACCTGCTGTTAAGTAAAGGTCAACCAGTTTCAGTAGGTTAAATGGAATATTAGGTCTTCCGAGTTTGAAGTAAATGGATGCCATGCCATCTACTCCATAACTACTTGACGTCCTAAATGAGTTTATGGATTTACAAATATTGTCATAAGCGAAAGAATCGGATTTCATATTGTTAGTAGCTGAGTTGATAAGGTTTATCTCAATGTCATTCAGGGGTTTATCTCTGTTAGCAAAGAAACTGCCGAACAGGATGGCAATAATATTACGATGATTGACGATTCAGCTATCATTTGAAATGCAAATGATACCATTATTTTGGGAAGATTTGAGGCGACTATTGAACAGCGGACCATGTTTTATACCTTGGAGTTACTGTGCATTGCTGATAACTCTTCATTAATCTTTCAGCAAGTGGTCTTACATTTGGTTAAAAGTCACATCTGTAGGAGTCTTAGCTTCTTACGGTAATGAAGTGGTATGTGAAAACCAATCGACTTAGTTATATTGCTTAGTTTAGTAGGTCCAATCGAATCTAAACATGAGTAAATAATCTGATAAAAAAAATACCTAGTGCATCTGTAAGACTATTAGACAAGAAAAAATTGTCCCAGTCAGAGCAACTTAGAAGGGTGTGTAGATTTCATTCCAAATTTTTGTAATCTCTATATTGTCTAGTTTTTTCAAAATGTAATTATTGGAGTCATTGAAATTGAAAGTGAGAGTACATAGAACCATTTTGTGGTCTCTGCTTTCGAGCTCTTTGCTAGCTCAAAGTGACAGAGGAGTGACACCATTGCAAAAAGTAGGTCAAGAATGTCATTATGTTTCGTGGGAGTATGTACACACTGTCCAATAGTGTATGTTTAATGTAGTAAGAAGGTTTTCTTCATTATATGGCTGTCCTCTGCTAACTTTTCAGTCTATCCTAGGGAGGTTAAAGTCATCTATGATGACTTTCGCATTATAATTTGAGGTAGAGGTATGTATAAAAGCACTAATAATGATGTTATCTACCATAGTCGAGGTGTCAAGGATTCTGTATTTGCACCCCAAAAGTTAATTGTCGTTCGGGATATTGACTGATGTCTAGATCGACTCTGGTACCTTACCGAGTATTTTGTAGCTATTTCAGGTGATTTGCTTGGCAGTTGGGTATGAAATTTTAAGAAACTGTTTTCAGTAAAGCCTTTAATTTGAAGCTCGAACTTCATGATATTTGTGATTTTGTATCACATGCTAAACTGCGCTATATGTCTTCTCCCTAGCTTGCATGTATTTAGTGGTATACTTGGAAACAAACACATTAGGGTTTTAATGCATGTCGTCCGAATTTTTTGTTATGTTTGGAAACATGTTAGGGAGAATTGTTGTTGCTGACTAAGCCCAATATATATATCAAGTCGAATTCGCAAACAAATGAAGGTATTCTACAAGTTTTTAAGCGAGTACTGTAGTACTTAAGCAAAGATCCTTCCATAAGGAAGGGCAATTGAATACAATTAATAGTAACATATAAAGGTAACAAAAAATTGATGTAGATACTCTGCTTCATTACTTGTCTGACAAGATTACAACATTATAATCAATATGACCTAAGGAATCTGGCTCGAACACTGTATACCGAAAAATACAAAGACCAATCAAAAATGACCCTTTCATAACAATCTACAGTCTACTATGGAATAGGTTACCACCTTCGATTCACTTCTTTGGTAATTTACTAAAATTTAAACTTATGATAAACTTATTCCTTGATACTAATGGGACACAGTAACCCTTTCCTGAACTATCTGAAAATCCAGACATGATAATAATAGTAATAGTGTGGTGGATACTACTTATAAGGTCATCAATAAGTAGTAGGTGGCAGAGCGTCAAAGGAAATTGGGAAGAATCAGTAAACAGTATTCGAGGCGAGTTGCAAGGTGGCAAGGAGTAAAGCATGATTATAATACAGAGGAGAATCGAGAACAACCAAGAGAAGCACGCTGACTAATGACGGTCCAGAGAACGCGAAGGATGTGCAAATTGATGATTGGAAGTAATGTATGTAATATTTTATGACATACTCTGTTTTCACCAAATAAAACATTGCTTGCCCAATTGGCCTTTTTCCCAATAGTAATAATAACAGTTTGTTCTCAAGTAGCATTTTGTACATAAGAGCATACCAGGCTACAGGCATGATCAGAATGATGTGATAAGTCACCGACCATCTCACATCTAGCGTACGAGTTCACGGCTTACATCAAAAGCCTGTATATTATTAACAACTTGCGTTGCTTCCCCCTCGCCCCTCACTAGTCCAAACAACCAAAGAAATATCCTTTAAGTGCACTCGGTGTATGATGAAGTAACGTTTGCAGTATAACCAGAGCAACTTCTAACGATTCAACCTACTCGTATGAATGAGAATAAATCAGAAGGTAACGAAGGATGGAGGATAAGTTATGTTTGATCGTAAGTGGAGCGTCAGTAGGATAGCAACGTTTAAGCTGGCTAACTAGAGATAGATGCTTCCCACGTTGAGTCGTGTTGTTATCTGGCGTTGATGCGTAACTGAGCGCCTTCAACCAGTCTTTTACGCTAAAACAAATGTGGTCAGAATCAGTTTCGAGAGCGTATGCAACTATTTATTTTGACGATTATTTATCGATTCATCCTCCAAGCTGGACTACCAAATTTCCAGCGATGGACTCCCGTTGAAAAATGTTGAAGTCAGTTTTTGCATAGGGAACAGCGACTACGTCTTGATAAAGTTTGAGATAGTCACCAGCGAAACTATGCTATATGACGAAAACACATTATATTTTCATTATACCCGAACAGATTATCGGGGCCTAGACGGATACCCTATCAAATCCATATGGTTTATGGATCAGAAAAACCTATCTATAGACCAAAATCTGCACGCTGTCAAAGACGTCATCAATGGAGCAACTGTAAGAAGCACTCCTGTCATAAAAAACAAGCCAGTTAGAACTGACTGATGTTTGGAATAAGAGGTGGAGATCGTATACTGAAAACTTAGCATTAGTTTCTAACCTTCCTCTACTCTTATTCATTTAACGATAATATTTTGAGCTCTACTCACGGACAAGACTACCCGGGACCGAACAAAGGGGCGGAGATTGATGCGTAAATCCATAAGGTGAGAAAAAACCAAATAGTAAAATCAAAAAAACGAATAAGAAAGAACCCAGCCGAAACTGCTAGGACCAGGGCAGTATTACAGCCATAAAAGAAGGTGTAGACTTGAAGCCTAAACCAAGACGCTCGAAACACGAGTGTAAAGAGGCCTACAATAGCTAGTCATCCAGATATTGGATACTGAACGCTCAATGAAAGGCGGGTGTACTACCTCGTCTCTCACAAATGACGGCAGATTTTCGTGATGATAAAGCAACTCCAGGTAAGCGCCGATTGAATAAATTCACAACCTTTTAAAACATATCACGTGTAAAATTACCAGACTGTCCATATTTTACAATATGTAATTGGCTACATAAATATGTTATCAACTCTGTTTATACGCACGTGTCACTCAAAGTTTTCTTTTTTTATTGCTTAATTCTCGAAATGAAGAAAAAAATTCTATTTTACAGTGAGCACAGTAATTGTTTTAAGAATAGCTCACTGAAAGCGATTTTTTTTTCTACTTCACTGACTGGGTCCAACCATTGCAGGTCGATATTATTCCTGTAGGAAAAATATAATTAGCGTAAATTTAGCTTGGTATTATTGTCAGATATTAGGTATCTGCAGAGATGATAGAGTCACTTGACCAATACCCTAGATATGTGTTTTATTACATGGCTGAAACGATCTGTTGCAAGCTTTGTTAAAATACCTTATCATTTATAACATTAGGTTCATTTGTATCCTGCACAACTTACATTTAGTTCTCATATACACTCGGAAATTTGGCCCAGTACCTGAATTCATTAATTCTAATGAGCCCTTAGATTTAAGTTCACCCAGTCTTTTCTTAGGGTATATAAAAACAAGGGCCTGGTGTGACATAGGTTAAAGTAGTATAACACTTTCCGCAATTATCTTTCATTAGTGGTTTATCCAGCCAGGCTGTCTAACAAAGTCTTGCCTAGTTGTCACCGTCAAAAATTAAGTGCATCGGTGAATGGTAAACAATTGTTTATAAATAGATCATAAGGTAAATCACAGTTGGGTACTGAGTGCCCTGAAAAGATGACAAATCAGTTGGTAAGCTTGCGTATCCTCGTCAACTGAAGTGGTCGGGATGTACATTACATGCACCAAACCACAGCCTCTGTTCATGCTTTTAGTCAATATACTAGTAATATGCGAATAAAGGGTGCTCTAACCAAATCATGTGATTACGTGAATTCGTTGACTGCTGGTGTGGTGTTAGCAGGTAAGTAGAAGTAAGTTGTTGTGCCCGGAGTTAAGCAGCTGTGGATATGACCTTTTATTCTGTAAAAACATAAGCTGTGAAAGTGGTTGGTAATGAGATTTACGACCATGTTAGTACTACTGTATCGTGATACGATTAACGGTATTACTCTTCCCTGCCACAGTCTTTAATAATAGACAATAAATATATTCGAAGACGGGACCATTGTTAAAAATTTATATTACCGTTTTGCGACGTCAAATTAGCTACATGAACCCTAAACCTGAACTAATTTGATAATCTAACCCTTTCCCTACAATATAACTCAGTATGATTACAATAATTAATTTAACCAAAATCCACTCCCCGAATGCACTCTACGTTGGGTTATACACTCCATGACTGACATCCTATAGACAATCCTAACGCTGATGTAATCTCAAGCCCCTTAGTTCTAGACCTGGACCTTTATCACTACCCTACATCTCAAGTCTTTAACGTAATACTAAACTTAAATACCAATAGTAAAGTACAACTAACACTATTTTCTTATCGAAGTAGTGTAAAGTGGCCTTCCGGAATAGCTGTTTTTTGTAAGCACGCTTTTACCACATTTTCCGTCAGAACAAACGCTGTTTGTTCACCACCAATATGCTTATTTTACTTGTATGCGACAACCTTAAAACAATAAACGGGAGTTATTATTTAGTCCTATCGGTAAGCGAACGCTATATAGTTGTAGTCCATGCAATAATTACGATCGGTATTTTAAAACATTGTGTGATATGAACAAATGTTGACCGCATGTACATTCACTATATATTGTCACTTCATACATACCTTCGTATTGCATTTATTAAGCTATATTCTAGTATTAATCGTTCCAGTTTAATCTCGCTATGCTTATGTGGTATGGAAACTTGTGCAAACGCAGTCAATCAGTCACGGTGTGGAACTTGGTACATACGTACATCAATTCAAGCTACCATGTCTGGATCGGCAGATAGAGATCCAATTGCAGGATCAAATCCCAAAGTCGTGGAGGTATTGACAGAATTACTATTAATGGAAAGGATTAGAGATCGGAGATAAGATTAAAGAAAATATGATTCAGTAAACAGAAAATTATGATGAATTCAGAAGCATAGACTTTGAAAGAAGACAAAGAATAGATGCACCTGCGCCATTGCAGACGATTTTGGGCCATGTCACTCAAAGTCTCTAACCACTGGTTATGATCATCACGCGGACCCCAATCAGGTAGTCTGCACTTATCAACATGACTCAATCCAATTGTCAATGACTTCGTGGACTGGTGCGAAGTCTTGGTTTTACCACCCCCAACTTTTTACCAGTCTACACCTATGCCAGACAACGTTGCCCATCGAGGTAGGCGGTGGGTGGACATACGTATAACATGTCCTAACCACCTCAGATGCTGAAGATTTACTACTTCATTAAACAATTTACCATATTTACCTATGATATACCCGGCACCTAAATAAGATTGATTATCTTCGAAAACTGTTTTCCTGTAGACTATTTCAGTATTCTTGCTTATATTCAAGGTGAACAATTTGTTTCTATTACCGTTCAGTTCCCCCTGCCCTATCCTCCTATTTGGCACATTAACTGTTAGTATATCATTTCTTATTGATGAACTATGGTTGACCAATTGTGTATACCTACTCCAGTTCACATTTACTATTGCTCGTATTTTGTATTAATGTCAGTTTCCTAATTGGTCAACGGTTTGGTCTGGCTTTGTATATATATAAAGGAATGTTTGGAAATATAATATGATTCTGATTCTGTCTGATTGGTCTACAGTTTTGTTCTTCTATCTCCGGCTTGGGACCTAGTGGGCGTAGGGCAGACGCGCAGTTATCGACTAGATACACCCAATAGGCGTTTTGCTCAATTGATCAACTTTCTTCACGTCGTAACAACCTAGTATCCTATTTTTACCCATATATTGCTTACTCATTAGTATCAAAAAACAAGAATAGAGGATATTCGTAGGCTTCTAGTATTCGACCACAGATGTCTACCTGATTGGGGTCCGCGTGATGATCATAACCAGTGGTTAGAGACTTTGAGTGACATGGCCCAAAATCGTCTGCAATGGCGCAGGTGCATCTATTCTTTGTCTTCTTTCAAAGTCTATGCTTCTGAATTCATCATAATTTTCTGTTTACTGAATCATATTTTCTTTAATCTTATCTCCGATCTCTAATCCTTTCCATTAATAGTAATTCTGTCAATACCTCCACGACTTTGGGATTTGATCCTGCAATTGGATCTCTATCTGCCGATCCAGACATGGTAGCTTGAATTGATGTATGTATGTACCAACTTCTACTTAGTAACTGACTAGTTAGTTCGTTTTCTGTTTTGCTTGTCTACGATTTATTACAAAATCACTTAGACTGAACTTTTTCCCGTTAACTTCAGACTTTTGTCGAGTTTGTAGATGTGAAGGGACTGCTTTGAGACCCCTATTCCATCCATGTTTGTGCACTGGAAGTATCAAGTACATTCATCAAGATTGGTAAGTTCCAGATAATTGTTGGTGGATTTTTTCTGTATTAATATTCTACCACTCCTCCGTAAAATCATTACTAATAATAGCAGTAAAAATAATTGTCACCCAACCCGACAACTTGTCAGTTAGTTACCTGGCATTTATATCAGTGCTATTCAAGTAACTATATAGAAGTGTGATATTTAACTGAAAATATTAGATTGTAAATTTGATCATTATCTTTGTTGCTGATAATTGTAAGAGTAAATAGAGCGATCGTCGTCCCTACCTTTAAAAAGGGCTCACCCAACCAATGTAATGGCTATCAAGGTGGTGGGGTGAGTATACTTTCTACTGCTCCCAAATTATTAGCCTCCGTCGTACGTCACAGATTGTGCAAAACACATGAAAGACTGACTCACGAGAATCAGGCTGGTCTTTGATCAAGTCGAGGATGTATTGATCAGAGTAGAAGCCAGTAGCGATCTGGCTGCAGTTTCCTATTACAATCCCGACCGTGCTGCTACCTTGACGTGGTGGTCGGGCTTGCCTATCGTGATAACTCAATCGGGTTATACTGGCTGGAACAATCGTTCCTCTAGGTCCTGCCATGCCAGGCAGGTCGGTTGAAGAGCGGTGAGACCAAAAGCAGCAAATATAAGGTCCGAGGACAAAGTCGTACTGCCGGCTGTACAGAGGTGTGGCGGCAGTAAGGTGTTTTCTTCGGACAACCAGCATAGTAGCGATGCTGCCTTCCCACAAAGGAAGGGCGGGGTTAGAAAAGGTCGACCCTAAAAATGCACACCTCACCTTACTCCACGGATTTCCGTCTCCGGCTGTAAGGCTTCAACAAGTACGGAGCTACAACAACAACGAAAACCTCTCAAAAAGGCCGTGTGTGACCGGCATCAAGCAGTTGTTCCTTGGGCACTGCGGTCACGCTCCCAAGTCTTTCAGACCAACCCTAACCCATTTTGCTTTTCAGGTACATCAAGAAGAATCCTTCCACAGCGTGGGCAACTGGGAAGAGATAACCGCCCTCATACTGCTAACAACACGCAAGATCACTGCCATTTTAATCAAACTCCTTCTTCTATTCCTAATGTTTATCCTGTCCCCACCTTCAAGCCTAAATCCTTATCTTCAACTTCCTCCTGTGTTATTAGTGCTAACGATTCCGGCCCACTAAATAACGTTCCTAGCATACTAAGACCACGCCCCAAACTTCACATTGATGCATTCAATGTACGAACCCTGTGTCAAATAGGGCAACAAGCCTCCCTAGCTAGGACATTAGAATCCCGCGCCATTGATGTATGTTGCGTCTCCGAAACACGCATACAGGATCCTAGCGTGGTCATTCACTTGACCTCACCTAGTCAGAATGAACAACCTTCGCGATACACTCTTCGTTTATCTGGCGATTCAACAGCAACTTCTCGTGGGCTCGCCGGTGTAGGTATTGTGTTAAGTATGAAAGCAGAACAGGCGCTTCTTGAATGGATTCCTGTAGACAGTCGCCTATATGCCGTCCGACTAAATGGTTCAGTAAGAACTCGGAAAGATAGGGACAAACGCTGTTGTCTTTACGTTGTTTCTGCCTACGCTCCCACTGACTGCAACCTGGATGAAGTGAAAGATGAATTTTACAGAAAACTTTCTGAACTTCATAGGGCCAAACACTCAGATTTGGTACTCATGGCTGGTGATTTTAACACCCAAATAGGTAGCTTGAAACAATCTGAAAGACATTTAGGTGGATGCTTTAGTGTTCCAGCCCAGAGAACGGATAACGGCGATCATCTGCTGCAGCTTTGCTCAGATAATCGGTTATTTCTAGCCAACACGAACTTTAAGCATAAGGAGCGACATCGTGTAACATGGCGACCTCCTGGCCCTACTCAACGGTGGACTCAAATAGACCATATTGCGATTAGTTACCGTTGGAGAGGCTCGATAGAAGACTGCCGATCTTTCTGGAGTACATGTTTGGACTCCGACCACGCTCTAGTGCGAGCACGCGTTTGCTTGCGTCTTACCAGGCGAATAAAAACTACCACAGGAAAACCTTTTAGATTTCAGTTTAGTAATGAAACAGCCAAGATTAAATTCCAGGAACAACTGAGGAATCACTTAGGCAATTATAAACATGCGTCCCAAATAGATACTGCTTGGCAAGATGTTCAAGCTACTGTGGCATCTACAATGATATCTATCAAGGACTTAAATCAACCTGTCAAGAAAAATTAATGGATCTCAATGGCTTCTGTTGATTTAATAGACTCCCGAAGACTTATCCCATCAGGCTCCGAACACGATTATGAGCGACGAGTAATTAGGCATAAACTGACGAAAAGTCTGCGAAACGACCGTGAGCAGTGGTGGGTAACGAAAGCAAAGGAAATGGAAAAGGCAGCAGCGTTAGGTAACACTAAACAACTTTTCAAGTTAATAAAAGAATCCGGGGTTAAAAAATCCAGCGTTAGTGAGACGATTTCCGAAAAAGATGGAACGCTTATTAGCTCTCAGTCTAGACGTTTAGAACGATGAGCTGAACACTTCAAGGAACAGTTTAGTTGGCCTTCCGCTACTCAAAACTTCCCACTATTTCGAGACAGCCAGAATGGAAAGTCGACTTAGGTCCCCCGACTCTTATCGAAGTCGAAAAGCTATAGCCAATCTAAGGCGAGGCAAAGCAGCGGGTCTAGACGGATTATCCCCAGAGGTGTTTAAGGATGGTGGTCCCACATTGACAACCAGACTGACTGATATTTTGACTAAGGTTTGGGAACTTGACATAATTCCGTCTGACTGGTGTCGATCGTTAATCGTCCCAGTATATATGAAAGGGTCGTCCTGCGACAACCATAGAGAAATCAGTTTGACTAATATAGTGTCTAAAATACTAGCTTCTATAATTATCAGACGCTTAACCACAACTCGTGATCTCCAAATACGAGAAAATCAGGCTGGTTTCAGACCTGGTCGCGGTTGTATAGACCAGATATTCACCGTTCGTCAGATCTTAGAACACAGACATACTTTTCGGCGGCCGACAATAGTGGTTTTCTTTGACTTGAAAGCGGCATTTGACTCAGTAGACCGTGAAGTTCTATGGCAGTGTCTTTCATTGAAAGGCGTGCCCCAAAAGTACGTAAAACTTGTTAAGGCTCTTTACTCAAGCACTATTAGTCGTGTCAGAGCATATGGCGAACTGTCATCTGAACTCGTAACCTCAAGTGGTGTCCGTCAAGGCTGCCCACTTTCCCCATTTTTGTTTAATTTCAAAGTTGACATACTGTTTTAAATTACACTTTCATCGTCTGACTTTTCAGGAATTGATCTCCTACCAGGAGATCCACTTATTGACTTAGAATATGCTGACGATATAGTCCTGTTCGGCGAAGACGCTGATACGATGCAGAAGCTTTTAACAGCAATAAGCTCGAATGCAAGCATTTTCGGAATGCGTTTCTCCCCCTCTAAATGCAAACTATTGCTCCAGGACTGATTTTCGTCAACCCCTGAACTAAAGATAGGGAGTGATGTAGTTGAGCACGTCGACCACTTCACTTATCTTGGAAGTCTGATTAGCCCTAATGGGTTAGTCTCTGACGAAATCTCAGTACGAATTCAAAAAGCTCGTTTGGCTTTTGCCAACTTACGTCACCTATGGCGTAGACGAGATATTCGTCTCTCAACGAAAGGAAGAGTGTACTGCGCAACAGTTCGCTCTGTCTTACTGTATGGGTGTGAGACGTGGCCATTAAGGGTAGATGACACTCGAAGGTTATTAGTTTTTGACCATCGATGTCTACGGAACATTGTTTGCGTTAGCTGGGATCACCGAGTAAGTAATAACGAAGTTAGACGACGGGTGTTGGGCAAATGTGGTAAATCAGTCGATGAGGTTGTGAATCTTCATCGACTGAGGTGGTTGGGACATGTGTTGCGTATGCCCAACCACCGTCTTCCTCGACGCGCAATGCTGGCTGATATAGGAATAGGATGGAAGAGAGTTAGAGGTGGCCAAACTGAAACATGGCATCAGTCCATGAAGTCACTGACTGCCGGTTTAAGTCGTATCGGTAGCTGCAGACTACGTGGATGGGGTCCTCGCGATTACCGCAACCAGTGGCTAAAAACACTGAGTGACATGGCCTAGAATCGGTCACAATGGCGCAGATGTATTCACTCATTGTCCTCCTTTAAATCATGAGCTTTAAAATTATTCCATTACTTTCTTTCAACGCCTCCTGAACCATATTCTATATGTTCACACTCCTTGTTACTATTATTATTTTATTTTATAGAAGTGATTTCTACCAGTGGTGGTGGTGTTAATCTTGCGGTGCCATGGTGGTATGGCAACTTGAACCGATGCACACATGTGCCAGGTTCTATGTTGATTGTACATACATACATCTTACTAAAATCTTCATAAAAGTATGATGGCTTTTAATCGGAATGGGGTCATTTTATTTATATCTCTATCCAAACTGTATTTCCTGCCTTATAATTCTCTTGTTGTCCACTTGATTGTTGTTTCTCCTGACTACTCTATTTTCTCTGCAATGTAACTTTTGTACTTGTTTTACTCATATATTTTCGGTGTCATTTTGTACCGAATTTTATGTGTATAAACAAATAAATAAACAAATTGCTGCGTTCATATTCATAAAGGAATTAATTGCTTTAGTTCGAGCCTACTTAGTTGTTTGTACTACATTCTGTTGCTTAATTATTACTCGTAGAAATAAAAAAGTAATCACTTACACTCCTACATGTGGTTTCTGTAATTTTTAGTCTCGTTCGTTGGCTTGAGTATAGCAAAAGAAATACCTGCGAACTATGCAACCACCAGTTCACATTCACTCGAATTTATGCTTCAGACACTCCACGGTTTCTACCATTCACTGTGTTGATTGCGGGGTTAGCCAACAGCTTGCGTAGATTTGTGCTAAACTGGATTCATTTGTCGATTGTTTTCACTGCATGGTTGGTTGTAGTCCCCTTATCTGCTTGCCGTATGTACCGCTGTCTTTTTACGGGTAGCGTTTTCTCACTCCTCACGCTTCCTCTAGACATGGTTTCTACAAAGCACCTACTACAAGATTGTATTCAGGTGGGTTGTGTTTGATTGGTTATTATGATAGTTGCCTTCCATATTTCATGTTTAATGTGCTCTGCGCTAGCAATCAAGCACTTTTAAAGTTGGAAATTTGTTTGTAAAGTTTACTTGGGCAATTTTCAAGAACTTATATAAAAAAATAATTACGCTTCATTATGAAATTATATCTTTATAATTCGACAGCAGAATTAGATAAATGTACCTCTCATTTTAAGCCACTATAAATTTTGACAGAGATTAGTTTGTAATAGTACTGGAGTTGAGAATGTTTCTGGTAGTTAATTACTATACGTCTGTCAGCTTCACACTAACTAGAACCTTAATATTGCTGTTACTTATTGTGATTAAGAGATTAGTTCTTTGAGATTTGTTTGAAAGACAGGTAAACAAAATTCAGCCCGCCTGATATCCGAAGGAGATACTGTACTAATGAATATACTTGAAGGTGGCACAACATAATGTTTTACGGGTAACTAGAGTCTTTAACAATCCTGCATTCCAAGAGACAAGAGAATTTAAAGTTATTCGATCATAAAATAGCCCATCCCCCTCCTATAGATTCTTGGTGTCAGGGAAAAACTTTGAAAGTACACAGCTAGTATAAAAAAATAACCACACTTATGAAAGCCGTTTATAATCAAAGTGAAGCGGATATCCCGCTCGTAGGTACTACAAAGTTCTCGATGACTATCAAGTTTCCCCTTGGTCCCTCGAGATTACATTTCTTATCAAAATGTTTGCTGTTGGTAGATATTAATTACTCACTCAGTAGTTAATTTCATCTCGTTCCCGATCAAACTCATTCATTGCTTCGCTAGTCTTTCATTCCTATTCCCGATCCTTCTTCTCCAGCTTCATATTTCTCCACAGGTCGTAATAATTATAGAAAATGACCTTAACACTTAAATAGATATCTGAAGTCAAACTAAAAAGTGTTTCGGGAGAAATTCCTGCGTACCAGCTTAACAAAAAAATGACTACGACTATGGGCTGCTTCTATTCTCGGATAATCATCTCTTTTTTGACCAGCACCAATCTCATAAACTGTCCGACATGGCAATACCCGAAACCAAGTTAGTGATGAGGTCATATTCCTGTTCAAAAATAAGCTGCAGTCTCATCTAAATTATATATCCAGACAATGTTTACCTGTCGGGATGGAAAAGGTATATATTAGCCTGCTCTTTATGGGCTCAGAAAAATTTCAATTGGAATACTTAAACTTCAGTTCAAAGATCATGCTACACGTGTGTTTTAGTTTCGACTGTTTATTCGTTTAATGGATTGATACCGATATACTCTGTCAAGACTAAGTTTACAGATGAACGATTTCTTTGTGCTTGACTAAAATACTGAATACAGTCGTCTGAGGTTTCGAAAACATTGATAACGAAACGTAGGTTCAAAGTCAATTGTATATTGTCTAATCTACTCTTGTTTCAGAAATCGAAGTCGGCAAGCCTAAATGGTATACGTACTACGGTCGATAGTGTCTTCCATAACTTGACCGTTTAGGACTCCACACAATCTAGTCACTAGAATTTTCAACTGAGACGCGTTATTAAGTGCATAAAAGACTGAAAATAATATAATATAAAACGTAAGCTTTATGTAAATCAACCGGCGGTGATATAAATTGAATTAGTGTCTAGCAATATAGTAATATTTTTCATAATTTATTAAGTTTACTATGAATGATGTAAATAATAGCAATCTCTATGTTCCTTTATTAGTGTATATTACTTATTACCTAAGGACTATAATATTGCCTGGACCAAAGCAAGTGATTTCTTAAAGAAACCAATTTTTTCATATCTCAAGTCAGTAGAAAAGCGTTAAAAAACGCAGTCCGGTAACCAAAGTGACTTCATGCGCCATTTGTTTT